>LR738713.1:385901227-386037864 GCA_902687465.1 Secale cereale | reverse complement strand
GCCGCCGCACCACCTTCGTTCCCCATGCCGCCTACCCGCCATCTTCCCCCGCCTTGCCGGACCACTTCCCTGCCCGCGCCGCCGCACCACCATCCTCCCCCTCGTGATGTGCTGCCACGAAACCTCCCGCATGTGGCCGCCGGCACCAGATCCGGCCACCACGGCCCCCAGGGACGTTGGGGAAGCCACCAGGCTCCACTTGGCCCTTGGCGAACAGACCGATCTGAGGTGGAGAAGGTGGCTTCGCCCCTCCTCCTCCTCCCTGATTCAGATCGAGCCGAGGACGAGCCCTCTCCTCCATGTGGCAGTCTCCGGCGAGACCCTCATCTGCGCCATCCGTGCAGCTCGGTCGCGGCCCCCATGCAGCTCGGTCGCAACCCATGTGCAGCTTGGTCAGGGCCCGTTTGTTCGTGCGGGTTCGCCGGCCACAGCTTGCCTCTGCTGGCCTCCCTCGTTGTCATCCACGACGTAGCAACCACCGGCCTCGAGCGTCCTCTCCTCGAAGGTTCATTTTCCTTTGAATGGAACATGGAAAACAGAAAAAAGGTTATGGTCGTATATCCAATTTTATTACAGTGAGCAATTGAAGGATTGACTATTTTCTGTCAGTTATGGGTTAGCCAGTCTGAATTGGGCATAAATTCAAATGATTTTAAGTTGTATGTAACCAAGCAGTTCAAGTCACCAGGCTGCAAGGTGATGGGCCTCGAACCCCTCGTTTGTTACCCCAAGTGGAAGGTGTAAGATGCAGTAAGTAGAAGTGTTTTCCCCTAGCAAAGATGCCAAGGATTGAATCCCTAGAGACTCCTAGGTTCAACAAGTAGGTGTCAATTGCTAACGACGCAATCAGCAATCAACGTGGACCTGCACACAGATACAAATAACTTTGCTCCCAACGAGTACAGAGAGGTTGTCAATCTCTCCGGCCTTGTAGTTCACAAAGGGTTAAAAGCAATATGATAGTAGTGATAGATAATGTTTTGCAATAGTAAGTAAAATAGCGAAAAGTAAATAGTGGATGTGATCAATGATGGTAATATGGACCGGAGTCTCATGATGTTCACTAGTGATGTCTCTCTCCCAAAAGACGATAAAACAGCTATGTGAGGTAAACAAATTACAGCTGGGCAATTGACAGGACCATGAACGCAAACCAATGCTGATTACATTGCAAGAAAGGTTGAGGCTCAAAGCATGGGCGGTACGCCAAAGTAAGTAGACCGGAATCCATCAATATCTACTACTAATCATCCACCTTGAGATATCTATCCAGAACATCTCGCTGGAATTAAGTTGCGAGTCCCACCCATAGTGTAAACTCAATGCAATAGACAACTGCATTAAAAGAACTTTGTGTAAAGTAAACAATCCTTGCACCCGCGGGCACAAGCACGGTTGTTTTCCCCCTTGTGGCAATAGCACATCCCCTAGACTCATGTTTCTGTCACTCAAGATAGTCATCGAGGGGCATGAACCCACAATCGAGCATAACGTTCCCTCTTGGAGTCACTACCTATTACTCGGCCAAAGCAATAAATAACAACGGAGAACATGCAAGAATTACTTATGAACTAAAATATAAAAGAGGTAGATCAAATATATTACTCAAGATCAATCTGAACATAATCTCATAATCCATCGGATCCCAGCAAACTCAACATAGCAACAGCATAAGGATTACATAGGTGCCTCGATCATGTAGGGCAGCTCATGAGGACTAATTAGTGAAGCACAAGAACGGGAGGAGAACATCACATAGCTACTGGTCATGGACTCATGGTCCAAGGGAGACTACTCACGAGTCATCCGGGAGGCGTCCATGGTGGTGGAGAAGCTCCCGGTGGTGATCCTCCCCTCCGGCAGGGTGCCGGGAAGAGTTCTCCTGGTGCTCCTGATCTTGGAAGCGGCGGCGGCGGCGGAACAGAGATGGGATCGCGAAAAGAAGTCCTGTTTCGAGGGTTTCGGGGAGTCCTTTAAATATATGCCAAAGTAGGGCACCGGGGGGATCTCGGGGGGCCGAGGCGCCCCCCCCCCCCCCGGCGCGGCCCAGGGGGGGCGCCCACAGGGCGCCTGGAGCCCCTGTGGCCCCCCCAGGTTGCCCTTCGGACGCAGTGTTGTTTCCGATACGCTGATTTTTTATATATTTTTTCTAGATTTTTCTGGGCAGTTCTCGAAACGTGAAAACCTGAAATACAAAAACAGCCGAAAACAGAAACTGGCACTAGGGTGCACTGGATTAGTAAGTTAGTCCAAATATGATCAAAAGTGTATGGAAGTGTATGAATATCATAGCAATATCACCCAAAAGTGGCATGGAGCAAGCAGAAATTATAGATACGTTTTGGACGTATCAACATCCCCAAGCTTAATTCCTGCTCGTCCTCGAGTAGGTAAATGATAACAAGAATAATTTCTGTGGTGACATGCTATTAACCATATAAGACTTTCTCATAGTCATATGACAAAAGCTTACTGAGACAATGATTCTATAGTAATTAAGTTGTCTCAAGAGAAAATCACAAATGACTGAAAGTTTTACAACATGAAACTGAAACATCAAAAAGATTTGCAATGTACATGATGTGCAAATATGATAAAGTGATATCTAGCTTGCCCCCTTTAGTGATGCAAAACATAAATGCAAGGGCACCTTCAAGTTTTAAGTGATGACTAGATACAATCATTTCAGAATAAACGATATCACAATCATGCAAAAGACAATGCTACTTTGGGACAATGCACATTACACTCAGAATGACAATCATGCTCTCAGTAGTTGGTGCTTCAATATAAAGGTAAAAGAAAGGTTAAGTGCTAGAGCTTTTTTATTTTGGAAACATGGAAGCAATTGTGTCAACGGTAGTAGTACTTCATATGTGTCATCTATAAAACATCTAATAAGTTGCAAGCCTCATGCATCGAATACCAATAGTGCTCGCTCCTTGTCCTAATTAGCTCGGATCCCCATGGGTTATCATTGCATTGCATATGTTTTAACCAAGTGTCACAATGGGGTACCTCTATGCCACCTGTACAAAGGTCCAAGGAGATAGATCGCATTTGATTTCTCGTTTTTGATAGATCTCAACTTGAGGACATCCATACCGGGACAACATTGAAAATAGATGATGGACTCCTCTTTAATGCATAAGCATATTCTCATGAGAGATTGAGGATTAAGGTCCAAGCTAAAACTTCCACCATGATGCATGGCTTTGGTTGGCGGCCCAATGTTCTTCTCTAACAATATGCATATTAATTCAACCCACGGTAAATCACCCTTACTTCAGACAAGACGAACATGCATAGCAACTCACATGATATTCAACAAAAGTGTGACAGTTGATGGCGTCCCCAGAAACATGGTTACCGCTCAGCAAGCAACTCATAAGAAATAAGATACATAAGCAACATATTCTTTACCACAATAGTTTTTAGGCTACTTTCCCATGAGCTATGTATTGCATGGTTAGTTTGCTTAGTGCAGGTGGAGGTTAGCAAAAGACTGGGAGCGACCAACTAAGAGAGCAATGACGGTCATAATCATGCAGAGTGACAAAGCAATATTGAATCAGGCATGGTAGTTATATCGCTACTTAGAAACAAAAGATCATCAAGGCTTGACAGACTTTCTTTACAGTCTTGAATATGCGTGAGCATACGCCAAGTCAATCAAAATAAATTCTCGAACGAAGATATTACTAGACCATACCACATTATAGGCAAACAAACCAAGTTGGTACTCCAATAACACATTGGGAACCCCCCAGCTATTTGAGATTAACCATAAGAAAACCTGAACTACTAGGCACCATCATGAAAGTAGCATCTTTATCATAGACACATTAACCCATGCAACGGAAGCAAACTCTCTTAGTAAGGTGAGCATGGTAATTAAAAAGAGTTCAAGCAACCAACTAAATAAAAGCTCTTGAAAAGATAAGCATGAATACTAAGAGCAGAGCACGATAGTAGCTATTAAAAGACAAAGAACACACACAACATAGATATACATGAAAATTCTATGTAATGTTCTAGGTAGAGGTGGAGCGTGTTTCTCTCCCACATAAAGGAATGCTGAGTTCCGACTCGTTATGAAAAACTAAAAAGAAAACTAAAAGCAAGACGCTCCAAGCATAGCACATAACATATGAAGTGATAAAAATATAGCGAAACGAAAGACGAACTGATAATGTTGATGGAGAAGGGGATGCACGGGGGGCATCCCCAAGCTTAGACGCTTGAGTCTCCTTGAATATTTCTTGGGGGTGCACGGGGGCATCCCCAAGCTTGAGCGCTTGACACTCCTGAATCTTTTTATCATCTTCCCTCGCACACTTGAAAACTCCCTTCATACACAACTCATCATAATCTGATTAGCGAGGTTAGTACCCTTAATAAAATAATTATACCTTGCTGGAAATAAGGATATTCTTGAAGTTCTACTGTTTCTCAAGATTGCCAAAAGGTTTTTGCAAAGAAAAAGCAAGTTCTTAATTGCAAAGTGAAGGTAAGGCAAAACAGGACAGAATCTGTGAAAAACAGAACAGCAGGCAGTAATTGACCTGTTCGGGATACTTCTGCAACTCAAATCAAAAAACTCAGAACTGACGCACGAAAGAAAATCATATAGAGAATGCTGTCGAAAAAATTCAGACCAAAAAGATGACCTGGTGATTTTATACGAATTTTTCTATCCAAGGACAGAATCTGTTTCCTGGACAGCACCTCACAACTTTTGAACTTTCTAGCAATCGGAGGCTATACTTGGTACAAATATGAAAATCAAAGATACAATGATGATGCTACAGCAGTAAGCAACATCAAGACACAACAAAATAAATTTTTTTATTCATGTGGGCTGCCTCCCAAAAGCGCTTTCTTTTATGCCTTTAAGCTAGGCATAATGCATAGATCAAGTTTTATCAAGAGTAAAAGAATAACTAGCCCGTACAACGGACTCAAAAGGTAACTTGACCTTCTTACGAGGGAAGTGTTCCATCCCTTTCTTGAGAGGAAACTGAAATTTTATATTACCTTCTTTCATGTCAATGACAGCACCAACGGTGCGCAAAAAGGGACGTCCCAAAATAATTGGACATGAAGGATCACATTCAATATCCATAATAGTGAAATCAACGGGCACATAATTATCATTGACAATAATAAGAACATCGTCGATCCTCCCCAAAGGTTTCTTTATGGAAGAATCAACAAGACGAACACCAAAAGAACAAGAATCATAAGGTTTCAATTTAAGCATATCATATATCCTTTTGGGCATAACAGAGGTACTAGCACCAATATCACATAATGCATAACAAGAGAAGTCATTCAAATAAATTTTTATCATAGGATCCCAACCATCTTCTAGCTTTCTAGGTATGGAGGCTTCTACTCTAAGTTTCTCCTCCCTAGCTTTGATGAGAGCATTAGTGATATGCTCTGTGAAGGCAAGGTTAAGCGTGCTAGTGCGAGGATCTCTAGACATCTTGTGAAGGAAATCAATAACTTCTGTAAGAGTGCAATTATCAAAATCAAGGTCACGAGCATCAAGTAAAGTAGTAGTGGTGTCCTTAAGGCTCACCTGTTTGGTAGTTTCTATAGTCATAGAATCACCATTAATAGGTCCATTGGGACCAGGAGTACATTGGGTGCTAAGAGTGTGAACATCCTCAATAACTTGGATAGTAGCAACAGTGTGATGGGTAGGAAGGCTCTTAAT
Source organism: Secale cereale (assembly GCA_902687465.1). Taxonomy (NCBI): domain Eukaryota; kingdom Viridiplantae; phylum Streptophyta; class Magnoliopsida; order Poales; family Poaceae; genus Secale; species Secale cereale. The sequence goes on along the minus strand of LR738713.1, from coordinate 386,032,139 downwards.
TCTTTCCTCTTCCTCCCTTTCTCTAGCCCATCTTTCTTTTAGCTTAGCCATCATCCTAATATTTTCATTAATTTGTACTTGAGTAGCATTAATAGGGATGACTTCCCTCTCCTTAAGTGGAGAAGTTTCAATTTTTAGCAATTTTACCTCATTGGCTAAGTGGTCTACCTTGAAAGAAAGATCATCTAGTTTATGTAGTTTCTCTTCTACATTCTTATTAAAGGCTTTTTGGGTAGTGATGAAATCTCTAAGCATGGTCTCTAGTTCAGTATTGGAGTTCTTGGTACTAGGATAAGCATTGTTGTTCCCATAAGAGTTAAAGGGGAACGGTCTAGAATTGTTACCAAAGTTACTCCTATAAGCATTGTTGTTAAAATTGTTTCTAGAGATAAAGTTAACATCTACTTGTTCTTGAGCAATCAAAGAATTTAAAGGAACATCACGAGGATCAATAGTGGATTGCTTCGAAAGTAGAGACATGATCAAGTCAACTTTTTAATTGAGGGAGGAAATCTCCTCGACAGAGTTTACCTTCCTACCTGCTGGAGCGCGTTCGGTGTGCCATTGGGAATAGTTGGTCATCATCTCATCGAGAAGCTTTGTGGCAGCACCAAGTGTAGTTGACATAAAAGATCCTCCCGCGGCCGAATCTAACAAGTTCCGCGAGGTAAAGTTCAAGCCTGCATAAAAAGTTTGGATAACCATCCAAGTAGTCAAACCGTGAGTAGGGCAGTTCTTGATAAGAGATTTCATACGTTCCCAAGCTTGGGCAACGTGTTCATTATCCAATTGTTTAAAATTCATGATGTTACTTCTAAGTTGGATAATTTTAGCAGGTGGATAGTATTTTCCGATAAAAGCATCTTTGCACTTGTCCCATGAATCTATGCTATTCCTAGGCAAAGACTGAAACCAAATTTTAGCTCCTCCTCTCAAGGAGAAAGGAAAAAGCTTAAGCTTAACAATATTACCATCTATTTCTTGGTACTTTTGCATATCACAAAGTTCAACAAAGTTGTTCAAGTGTAAAGCAGCATCATCTCCAGCACCGGAGAATTGTTCTTTCATGACTAAGTTCAGTAAAGCAGGTTTAATTTCATATGAAGGTGCTGAAGTGGCAGGTGTAGTGATAGGTGTGCTGATAAAGTCATCGTTGTTGTGACTAGTGAAGTCACACAACTTGGTGTTCTCGGTGGAACCCATAGTAGCAAGCAAGCAAGATAACTATTTTTGTGATTTTCGATAAAAGGAACTAAAGCAAAAATGAAAGGTAAACTAACAAGACTAAAAAGCAAAGGTAAAAGATAGCATGCAACTCCCCTATCCTGAAGAGTGGAGTCCCCGGCAACGGCGCCAGAAAATACTCCTTGATGGGCCTCGAAACCCTCGTTGGTTACCCCAAGTGGAAGGTGTAAGATGCAGTAAGTAGAAGTGTTTTCCCCTAGCAAAGATGCCAAGGATCGAATCCCCGGAGACTCCTAGGTTCAACAAGTAGGTGTCAATTGCTAACGGCGCAATCAGAAATCAACGTGGACCTGCACACAGATACAAATAACTTTGCTCCCAACGAGTACAGAGAGGTTGTCAATCTCTCTGGCCTTGTAGTTCACAAAGGGTTAAAAGCAATATGATAGTAGTGATAGATAGTGTTTTGCAATAGTAAGTAAAATAGCGAAAAGTAAATAGTGGATGTGATCAATGATGGTAATATGGACCGGAGTCTCATGATGTTCACTAGTGATGTCTCTCTCCCAAAAGACGATAAAACAGCTATGTGAGGTAAACAAATTACAGTTGGGCAATTGACAGGACCACGAACGCAAACCAATGCTGATTACATTGCAAGAAAGGTTGAGGCTCAAAGCATGGGCGGTACGCCAAAGTAAGTAGACCGAAATCCATCAATATCTACTACTAATCATCCACCTTGAGATATCTATCCAGAACATCTCGCTGGTATTAAGTTGCGAGTCCCACCCATAGTGTAAACTCAATGCAACAGACAACTGCATTAAAAGAACTTTGCGTAAGTAAACAATCCTTGCACCCGCGGGCACAAGCACCGTTGTTTTCCCCCTTGTGGCAACAGCACATCCCCTAGACTCATGTTTCTGTCACTCAAGCTAGTCATCGAGGGGCATGAACCCACAATCGAGCATAATGTTCCCTCTTGGAGTCACTACCTATTACTCGGCCAAAGCAATAAATAAGAACAGAGAACATGGAAGAATTACTTATGAACTAAAATATAAAAGAGGTAGATCAAATATATTACTCAAGATCAATCTGAACATAATCTCATAATCCATCGGATCCCAGCAAACTCAACATAGCAACAGCATAATGATTACATAGGTGCCTCGATCATGTAGGGCAGCTCACGAGGACTAATTAGTGAAGCACAAGAACGGGAGGAGAACATCACATAGCTACTGGTCATGGACTCATGGTCCAAGGGAGACTACTCACGAGTCATCCGGGAGGCGTCCATGGTGGTGGAGAAGCTCCTGGTGGTGATCCTCCCCTCCGGCAGGGCGCCGGGAAGAGTTCTCCTGGTGCTCCCGATCTTGGAAGCGGCGGCAGCGGCGGAACAGAGATGGGATCGCGAAAAGAAGTCCTGTTTCGAGGGTTTCGGGGAGTCCTTTAAATATATGCCAAAGTAGGGCACCGGGGGGCTCTCGGGGGGCCGAGGCGCCCCCCCCCCCCCCCTGGCGCGGCCCAGGGGGGGGGTGCGCCCACAGGGCGCCTGGAGCCCCTGTGCCCCCCCAGGTTGCCCTTCGGACGCAGTGTTGTTTCCGATACGCTGATTTTTTATATATTTTTTCTGGATTTTTCTGGGCAGTTCTCGAAACGTGAAAACCTGAAATACAAAAACAGCCGAAAACAGAAACTGGCACTGGGGTGCACTGGATTAGTAAGTTAGTCCAAATATGATCAAAAGTGTATGGAAGTGTATGAATATCATAGCAATATCACACAAAAGTGGCATGGAGCAAGCAGAAATTATAGATACGTTTTGGATGTATCACAAGGGGGTGCCGAACTGTTATACTAACCATCTGCATGTTTATGAAGATTGAAGACGCATTATTTTGTCGTGGCCATGAAGTGTTACGGTTTAGGCTGAAGCCTTTTTCTAACAGAATTAATGCATCTCCCGTGTGAGCAACATAAGTAACCATGAACACCTTTTGTGGATGAAATTTGCACGCAGCCAATCCTCATCATGCAACCATGCTTATAAACTACATCCATATATATATGGTTGCTGCTGTTAAGTCAACACAGACATCTTTTTGTAGATTTTTCTGGTGAAGAGTTGGAACACCAATAGATAAGAATGCACTAGATATCCATGATTATAGTTGTGTCGGATTTCCTCGAGTTATGATCGTTTCCTCTTTTGCTTACACACATTCTTGACTGTAATGGGCAGGGCGTCAACTTCTTCGTTAGTTTGTTATTCTTGCGGCTTCTGGACCAACTTGGCCCACAAGTTCTGTACACAATGTTCTCGTCAGCGTGTGTGGTAGGGGCAATATTTGTGCGGCGACACGTAGTCGAAACATTAAAGCAGTTTGTAATTTTGCCCCGATGACTTCCGGTTCACTTGGTTATGCAAAAAAAGATATGTGCTTGTTTGTAGGGTATGGTGCAGTTCTTTTGTATTCGTCCCTGTGTCAAAATTGTAAAAACAAATGAATGCAGTTCAATTTTCCTTAGAATAGTTTAGAGCTTTTGCAGCTCACTTGTTTTGTTGTGAAAAAATTAAGTGCGGTGCGGTTCCGGTTCAGTAGAAGACAAGAAACAAAAAAGAAAAGAAGAAAGAAAGTGTGCTTCACTTTGGCAAAGTTTGTTTCTTGTAAAATGTAATTCATTAGTTCATTTTAAGAGTGATGCCGTTCACTTGCCCCCAACATGAAAAATGCAAAAAAAAATAGCGGAATCTCAAAAAAAATTGTTACCAAAACAACACAAAAAAGTAATGCGGCTCACTTGGTGATCCAAAAACAAAAACACATCGGAAAAGCAGCTCACTTCTCAAACACTTCTCAAACGCGCGTAAAAAATTAATTAGTACGAAAAAAGACAAAAGCAAATCATGAGGTTCACTTTTTGGTAGTGTTCCGCTTTACTTTCGGGAGTGTTGCGGTCCACTTTCCTTCGAAAAAAAGTTGGAAAAAAAGACAACAAAACTCCTCTGAGAAAAATCTACGTCCAACAAAATAAATCATGAGGTTCGATTGACTATCTGATGCAGTGCGTTCTTCAGTTTGAAGCAGTGCGCTTTTCGCGTTTTTGTAATTTAAAAACTGCTCTTAAACCGTAATGAATTAGAGGGCGTGTTCTACATGAGAAAGTAGAGTCTCGACGATATCTTTCCAACGTTGTATCATTTGGATCATTTCGGCCAACTTTTTGTATAAAAATCACGAAAAAACGGCTGCTGCCGTTCGTAGTCAGCCGCACGATTTTCAAATTTAACTAAAAACCGTAAGGAATCTCAAAAACATTTCAACATATGAAAGTTGCGCCTCATTCGTAGCTTTCGAACGGTATATTACACGCCTTGTTTCGACAAACGGTTGAAAAACTGGAGTGAAAACAGTACCGAAAATTTGAAAAAATTCGAAAAACACAATTCCGCGATTTAGTAAAATCAAAACTGCTCTTAAACCGTAGTGAATTAGAAAAAATAATAGATACGAAAAAGATGTGCACCGACGATACCTTTCCAACGGTGTATGATATGTTTCGTTCCGACGAGCGGTTTAGAAAAAAAGTCAAAAAACGCTCGCTGCCATTCGTTGTGAGCCGCACGATTTTCGAAACTGCTCTTAAACTATGATGAATTTTGAAAAGTGTTCAACATGGCGAAGTTGCGTCTACTCCATAGATTTTCAACGGTATATTACACGCATAATTCCGATAAACGGTTAAAAAACTAGAGCAAAAAAGGTACCGAAAAAACAACACGTACAATTTTTTCAAACATGAAGTTCGCTGGTCTCTGTGGTGTGGTGCGTATAGCTTTCCAATGCAGTATTGCAATGCAGTTCAGAAGTGTTATGAGAATATTATTCTCATAATGTTATGCGAATAGACCGGCTGTATATATATATATATATATATATATATATATATATATATATATATATATATATATATATATATATATATATATATATATATATATATATATATATATATAGCCAATGAAGAACAGAGACGGAAACTGTGAAGACAATGCAAAGTTGAAGAATATGAACAACTGAGGAATTTGAAAAACTCAAATTGAAGATTTTCAACTTTTGTGGTGGCGTGACCCACCGTATAAGAATGATGATTTCAGACACCGCGTACAATTGTCGTAGGGTTCTGAGAATCAAATTCTTCATTAATTTCTTCACACTTAGAGCGTTATTCTTCATTGATTGAAGACAAACAATTCTTCATGTGTTGCACATCTAAGTCATCAATATTGTATAAGTGTTAGGATGAGTGTCCAATTCAAAGAACATTCGAAGATTCTAAGATATTTAGCTCACACCGCAACTTGCTAAATCTCTTCTCATCCAAGGGCTTTGTGAAGATATCGGCTAGCTGTTCTTCAGTCTTCATATGTTCAATAGAAATGTCGCCCTTCAACACATGATCACGAAGAAAATGATGACGAATCTGAATGTGCGTTGTCTTCGAGTGCTGAACTGGGTTGTGAGCAATATTGATGGCACTCTCATTGTCATAGAAGAGATGCACATTCTTCACGTTGACGCCATAGTCCTTGAGAGTTTCCTTCATCCATAACAATTGAGCACAGCAAGAGCCAGCAGCAATATACTCAGCTTCAGTAGTAGACAGTGATACACAGTTCTATTTCTTCGAGGACCAACAGACCAAAGATCTTCCGAGGAAATGACATGTACCAGATGTTGAGTTGCGGTCCACACGATCACCAGCAGAGTCAGAGTCTGAATATCCAATGAGATCAAAAGCCGAGCCCTTGGGGTACCATAATCCAAGTGTTGGTGTGTGAGCTAGATATCAAAGAATATGTTTCACAGCCTTATGGTGTGATTCCTTCGGTGTAGCTTGAAATCGGGCACACATGCAAACACTAAGCATTATATCTGGCCTAGATGCACATAGGTACAATAAAGAACCAATCATGGAGCGGTATACCTTATGATCGAAGTCAATACCCATTTCATCAGTGCACAGATGGCCATTTGTGGGCATAGGAATTTTGATGCCTTTGCAATCGTGCATGCCGAATTTCCTCAGTACATCCTTGAGGTATTTCTCCTGAGATATGAATATGCCATTGCGTTGTTGAAGAATTTGAAGACCTAAGAAGAATTTCAGCTCTCCCATCATAGACATTTGATATTCTTCACTCATCATATAGGCAAATTCATCACTATAGCGTTGGTCAGTATAGCCAAAGATAATATCATCAACATATATTTGGCACACAAATAATTCACCATCATAAGATTTAGTGAAAAGAGTAGGATCAAGTGAACTGGGTTTGAAGCCTTTCTTCATGAGGAATTCCTTCAAAGTATCATACCAAGCCCGAGGGGCCTGCTTGAGGCCATAGAGAGCCTTATTGAGTTTGAAGACTTTGTCAGGATTCTTTCGATCTTCAAAACCTGGGGGTTGAGCAACATATACTTCTTCCTCAAGCTTACCATTGAGGAATGCACTTTTCACAGCCATTTGATAGAGAATGATATCATGATGGTTAGCATAAGCAAGTAATATGTGAATAGCCTCAAGTCTAGCAACATGTGCAAAAGTTTCATCGAAATCAATTCCTTCAACCTGTGTGTAGCCTTGAGCTACAAGCCGTGCCTTATTCCATACCACAAGGCCATTTTCATCTTGCTTGTTACTGTAGATCCATTTTGTGCCAATGATATTATGCTTGCGAGGATCTGGACGTTTGACCAGTTCCTAGATGTTGTTGAGCTCGAACTGATGTAATTCTTCTTGCATAGCTTGAATCCATTCAGGCTCCAGAAATGCTTCATCTACCTTAGTGGGCTCTGTGATAGAGACAAAAGCAAAGTGCCCACAAAAGTTAGATAAATGTGAAGCTTTTGAGCGTGTGAGAGGACCTGGTATATTGATGTCGCTGATGATTTTCTCAATCTGCACTTCTTTCGCAACGCGAGGATGAGCTGGTTGTCGTGAGGAATTTGATCAGTATTTTCTTCAGCATTTTCTTCAGGTGCATCAGCTCGACGTTCTTTAGGTTCTGGAATGAATTCTTCGGCAGATTCTTCGGTAGGAATGACATCCTTAGTAGCCTTGAATTTGATAGTTTCCTCAGGTGCTGGTTCATCTATCATAGTAGGTAGGTGCTCTCTTTGCGAGCCGTTATTTTCATCAAACCGCACATCTACAGTTTCAACAACCTTGTGAAGAACATTGTTGAAGACTCTGTAGGTGTGCGAGTCCTTTCCGTAACCAAGCATAAACCCTTCATGTGCTTTCGGTGCAAATTTTGAGTTCTGATGAGGATTTATAATCCAACATTTAGCACCAAAGACTTTGAAATAACTCACATTGGGTTTTTTGTTAGTGAGGAGTTCATATGCAGTCTTCTTGAAGAATTTGTGAAGATACACTCTATTAATGATGTGGCACACAGTATCAATTGCATCAATCCAGAAACGACGAGGCGTTTTGTATTCATCAAGCATAGTGTGAGCCATCTCAGCAAGAGTCCTGTTCTTGCGCTCCACGACGCAATTCTGCTAAGGAGTATAAGGAGCAGATAGCTCATGAGTAATACCAAGTTCATCAAGATAGTCATCGAGACCAGAGTTCTTGAACTCAGTTCCATTGTCACTTCTGATGTGCTTGATCTTCACACCAAAGTTGGTTGAAGCCCTCGAGGAAAATCGTTTGAAGACTTCCTGCACTTCATGTTTGTAAGTAACAATGTGTACCCATGTATATCAAGAGTAATCATCAACAATAACAAAGACATATTCAGAAGCATCATTTGAAACTGCAGAATAATGATTAGGACCGAAGAGATCCATGTGAAGCAATTCAAATGGTCGAGTAGTAGCCATGATAGTCTTCGCTGGATGCTTGGCCTTGGTGATCTTTCCAGCTTCACACGCACCGCATAAGTGATCCTTGAGGAATTTGACATTCTCAATGCCAATCACATGCTTCTTCTTCGCAAGCGTGTGCAAATTCCTCATGCCTGCGTGGCCAAGTCGTCGATGCCATAGCCAACCTTCTGAAGCTTTTGCAAGTAGACACATAGCTGGTCTTGTTAACGGGAGTGACAACTTGCTTGTCATTCTTCTCGAAGTTCCCCTTCTATCCCTTTGCCCTTTACTTGAAACAAGTGGTCTTGTTAACCATCAACACTTGATGCTCTTTCTTGATTTCTACCTTCGCTGATTTCAGTATCGCGAAGAGCTCGGGAATTACTTTCGTCATCCCTTGCATATTATAGTTCATCACAAAGTTCTACTAACTTGGTGATCGTGAGTAGAGAACTTTGTCAGTTACTATCTTATCTGGAAGATTAACTCCCACTTGATTCAAGTAATTGTAGTACCCGGACAATCTGAGCACATGCTCACTGGTTAAGCTATTCTCCTCCATCTTGTAGGAAATGTACTGTCAGAGGTCTTATACCTCTCTACACGGGCATGAGTATGAAATACTAATTTCAACTCCTGGAACATCTCATATGCTCCGTGCCGTTCAAAATGTTTTTGAAGTCCTAGTTCTAAGCCGTAAAGCATGGTGCACTAAACTATCAAGTAGTCATCATACCGAGCTTTTGTCAAAACGTTCATAACGTCTGCATCTGCTCCAACAATAGGTCTGTCACCTAGTGGTGCATCAAGGACATAATTCTTCTATGCAGCAATGAGGAAAAATCCTCAGATCACGGAACAAGTCCGCGTCATTGCTACTAACATTTTTCAACTTAGTTTTCTCTAGGAACATATAAAAACAAACAGGGAGCTAAATCGCGAGCTATTGATCTACAACATAGATATGCTAATACTACCAGGACTAAGTTCATGATAAATTAAAGTTCAATTAATCATATTACTAAAGAACTCCCACTTAGATAGACATCCCTCTGGTCATCTAAATGATCACGTGATCCAAATCAACTAAACCATGTCCGATCATCACGTGAGATGGAGTAGTTTTCAATGGTGAACATCTTATGTTGATCATATCTACTATATGTGTAATGCCCCGGACGTAATACTTTCCCTTTTGGGCATATAATATATCTCCGGCTTCATCTATTCCATTCCGGGTTCTTTGTCTTTTGGGTTTTCGTCGTTTTGTTGTGTGCGTGTGTGGCATTCATTCATATCATGTAGTCATGTGCATCGCATTGCATTTGTGTTGTCGTTTGCATCCGGTTCCACGCGTTCCTTCACGTTGTCCGTTTCGCGTTCCGGAGCTCCCTCATGTGTCCGTGACGTCTCGTAGGCCTACTTTGGTGTTTGGTCGTGTAACGTTACCGGTTTGGCGCGAGACTTGTCGTGTGTTGTTGCTTTGGTGTGTGTAACCCGTCTGTCAAATCTCGTCGCGTTTCGAGTCCGTTTGCTACCCCAACAGTTATTCTCGTGGGCTCAAAGTGCCTCCACTTTGAGGCCCAAGACACCCCTCCAACAGCCCACCAACCACTCCTAGCCACTTCTATCATCTAGGCCATCCAAATCTGATCGTGTGGCCGAAAACCGCACTCCATTTGGACAACCCTAGCTACTTGTGCCTATATATTTGTCCACTCCCCCAAATTTTGCCCCAAATCAAGGAAAACCTAGCCCCCACTTCATCCCCTTCCTCCAGCCACCACAACCTCGCCGGAGACTTCGCCGGAGTCTCGCCGGAGCACCACCACCTCGCCGGAAACCACCTCCTCACACCTCTCCTTCCGCTCTCCTCTCCACCGGAGCCTCCTCTCCACCCCCTCACCTCACCACCAGCCGCACCGGCCCTCCCCTCGCTCAAGACAGCTGCCGGCTGAAGCCTTAGCAGCCAGCATCGAGCCGCCGTTTTTCCTCCGCTAGCGCCGCCGCCTCTGGATCGATCCGATCCAGAGTCAACGCTCCCGCATCGCCAGTTCGAGGCCAGCCGCCTCTTCGCCTGGGCTCCCACATCGGCCCGATCGCCAGCCGCCCCGAGCAGGCCTCCCTCTCCAACCGCGTCGCCTCGCTGGGCCGCCATCTCCGCCAGGCCCACGCCACCGCAGCGCCGGATCCCCAACCGCATCGCCTCCGTTCTGCTTCGCCCCGCCAGATCTCCCTCCTGGGCCCCGAGCCGGGCCTCCTCCCCGCGGCCCGTCCCGTCGATTCCTGCCGCCTCAGCCGCTTCAGGCCAGGCCGGCCCACTCCTCCCGCAACGCCTCCAACTGCCTGGGCCGAGCCGAGCCAGGCCGCTCCACCTCCGCAGCGTGTCGCGGGCCGCGCCAGTCGCCGGACAACCGCGGGCCGAATCTTCTCCGCCGGCCCGATCTGCAGTTCCAGATCCAGCCCGTTTTCTCAGATCTGAGAGGTTGCCCCCTTTTTCCCACTAAGTCCCAGATTTGTTTGTGTCTGATGCAATATTAGAACTGTAATAACTTTTTGTGTGTTGCTCCGTTTTGCGCAAATGACATGTCCAGACGTTCGTGGTGACTAGCACTACGATTCATTCCATTGTGCCATGCATGTTTGTGATCATCTAGATGCTTATTTTTTCTGTTGCAAGAGTGCATCCCGTTATAAACTGGTGCTATGTGTTGTTTTTATGCCATCTTTGCATAGTGATAACTTTTAGCTCGTTTACCCGAATGATGCAAATGACATGTCCACGTGTTCGTCTTGCCATGCTCTACATGCTGTTTGTGTTAGGTTGCATGATAGATTTATTCTTGACATGGTTATCCTCGTTGCAAAGTGCTATGTGTCTGTTTAGTTGTTTAGCTTGTTATGAGATGCCACCTTGTTGAGCTCATTGCTATTGTTGTGAATATCTCCATGATGCATGCTTGTATGTTTCGGAATCACCATCATGTGTACTTTGATGTGGTGCTTACCACTTGCCATGTTTAGTTTTGAGGTGACTTAAACTTGCTCTTATAGATGACATGATGAAACTGCTGTTTTAACACTTAGTGAAATTTCACTAAGTCTGGAATCTGTTATTCTCAGATGCCATGTTCGCTTGCTGTTCTAGGACAATCCATGATAGTTTTGGAGTGACTCTTGATGGTTCCTTGTAGTATATATTGTTGGCTATCCATTCATGCTCTCACATGCTTATTTGAGTGGCTGTAGCATATTTAACTTTGGCTCCAAAGTTTCAATAAAATTCTGCTGTCAGGATTTTGTTGTCAAGTTCAATATGTCCAAGCTTGTTGCTATTGATCCGTGGCTCCTTTGGGGGTGCACCTTTGGACTTATTTGCTATACGATATGTCTAGTTTCTGTTCATGCTCTTTGCCATGATGTTTGAGTGCTGTAGCTTATTTATCTAGTGCTCCGAAGTTGCTATGTTGCTGTAATTTTCAGCTTTCGCATGTTTATTGTTTTGTGTGTAACTTTTAGCCCGTAGCTCCGATTTCAGCGACTCTTATATGAAACTTGATTGATTTTCCGTGTAGATTCATAATATACTATTGTTATCATGTTTTGAAGTATTTTGCTTGAGTGCTATTTTTCCGTGCTCCGTGTGCTCTCATAGTGCATCCATCATGCATCCATCATTTTTGTGTACGCATTGCATCTTGTTGATTTGTGCCTTGTGTGATTGTATTGTTTAGAGCCGGAAGCTGAGACCGAGTACGAGTACGAGCACGAGGTTACCAATGAGGTTGAGCACGAGGACCCTTCTTACGATCCGAACGACAACGCTTCAGGCAAGATGACCGAACTCGGATACCATTACTATTTTTGCCTATTGCTAGAAGTCTCGATCTATAGTTTTGCCTCGATGCCCATGTCTTTCCTGTCAGTCTCCTACTTGTAACCATGATCTTGTCTAAGCGTCCTACCTATGCAAACCATTGTTTGGCTATACGTAGGCTCGCTTGGCCCCTCTTATAGCGTTGCTAGTTGCAGGTGAAGTTGAAGATGCTTGCTTCATGTTGAAGTTTTGTTGGGTTATATCACACTATATAAATGCTTAAAAATGAAATCATCTATATATTGGCAAGGGTGGAAGGCTAAGCCTTTTGCTTGGTGATTTGTTCCACTCATGCCGTTAGGAACTGTTTAAATCGGTGTTATGTTCCTTGATTATGCGTTCCTCACACGGTTGGGGTGTATGGGACCCCCTCGATAAACCGCTAAGTGCTAAGTCTTTTCCAGCAAGTCCCAACATTGGTACTATTTGCTTAATAACTAAATAAACTTGCATAGGGAGTAATTAACCTTCTTTCTTAATCAACAACCCCGGGCCAGTGCTCCACATGAGTGTTGGTCCGAAACGAGCAGACTGCGGGGCCGCCTTGGGGAAACCCGAGGTATCTGGCATACACCTGTATGATGACTCATCCGGTCGTGTCCTGAGACTTAGATACGCGCGGCTACTATCAGGGTGTCGACACGCCGGGAGGATTTGCTGGATTAGCCTTACCTTAGTTCGGAGTATCTTGAGCACGGGATTCCGAGAATACTCGGGTCTTCCCACCTTGGAGTTGCGACTCCGCGGATCATGGGCTTGTAATGGGCCAAGTTGGAACACCCCTGCAGGGTTATGAACTTTCGAAAGCCGTGCCCGCGGTTATGTGGCAGATGGGAGCTTGTTAATATCCGGTTGTAGATAACTTGACACATTGTTCTAATACACTACCAGCGTGTGTACCGAGACTGTCAATTTCCGAATAGGGATTCGGGAGTTGAACACGGTGGGGTTATGTTTGTTGAGCTTTAGCTAGGATCACTTCGTGATCATCTCTCGACCAAGGCACTTCTCTTCTCGCTCTCTTTCACGTAAGCTAGTGCTAGTTGCTGCTGCAGACTCTTATTCTTTTCTTCAGCCTTATCCTCTCCCAAGGCTTTAATAGTCTTGTTACCCGGGAACGGGATTACTGAGTCCTCTGTGGCTCACAGTTACTTCACCACACCAGATGCAGGTCCGATGGTGAGCTATCCAGGTGATGGCACCGAGCTAGACTGGGAGTATGACGAGGAGCGTAGTCGATACTATGTTCGTTATCCTGATGATCAGTAGTGGAGACTTCTACTAGGATTCGATCCGACCTGTGGATTTAAATTATGTTTGGTATCTTGTCATTTGGATTTTACCCTTAGAGGGCTGTGATGTTTTATTGAATGATGATTGAGACATGTATTGTATTTGTGTGACGTGGCGAGTGTAAGCCAACTATTTTATGTTTTCCATCCCCATCTTTTACATGAGTTGTGCAAAGATACCAGACTTGTGATCATTCCAGCATGGGGTTATGTCTCTAAGTCGTGCCTCGACACGTAGGAGATATAATCCCATCCTGGGCATTACAAGTCGGTATTCAGAGCCATCTCCGACCTAGGAGCCCCCACTGATTGATCGAATCGTTGACGGTCGAGTCTAGGCACACACTGAAAATATTTTGAGTCCTATATTTATATCGGAGAGTAGGAATTCTTTGCTTCTCATCCCCTTTCTCTCTGGTGAGGACTCCTGATGACTACTCTTGCCTCTTCTACTTTCAAAAATTGCACCAATTTTTTTTTTAGGAATCTCGCGAGTATTCTGGGATTGTTTCGATGTTCTTGTGACGAGAATATTGTTTTCGATGCCTCCTGACATTAGGGGTTGTGGCAGTGTCCCGGGGAGTTGAGCTTCGGGGTATTGTCGTCACAAGCATATCGCGGCAGTACTAAATACTTAAGACGGCCGACATCGAAAATCTCTCCTATACGGTTAGTGGTAAGATAACCCCGACATCACCCAGTACTGGGGAGGTATTTCGGGAGTATTGCCATAGCTTGTTATAGTGGATGCTTTTCGAAGGTCCGAGGTAGACAGTTTCCGAGAAAGACTGGTTATGTGTTGAAGGATGGATACAGCTGGATGTAGGTTTAGAGTTGATTGCGCGGTGCTTCCCCTGTATCCCCAACACCTGATTGCATAACTGGAATCTTTCGGAAATTCATAGGTGGGTTTTATCCAGTAGATCGTAGGCATTCTTCCAACGAATGCAGGTAAGCGAGTTCGGGGTTCTACATTGAGTGAAGTGGTTTATGACCGATGTTCCGATCGGGAGTTGCATCTTAAAGGGTCCTTGGCTATGCTGATCCAGGGATTGCAAAACCCTTTCGTAACGCGTTCATATGCTTTCAGCACAAAGATGTTAGATCGAAGCTCCTATCTTGTGTTTGTTTCCGTCTGTACCTTGTTGTTTTTCTTATTTTTCCTTTTGTCCCCTATGTGGCTTCTCGTGAAGATTGATGTTATCATTTAACTGAGAATTTCATTCGTTCCTCTTGTTCGAATGATTTCATTCGTTCCTATTGTTCGAATGATTATTGTGAAGACTTGTTGCAATTCATTCCATTGATTTAGCTTATACAATCTGTCAATCAAATGCTGATTCGTGGTCATATCTTTCAGGATGGCTCCGAAAAGGGTTCCCAACGCTAACCTAGAGGGTGAAGAGGTCCCAGACCGTCCTCCTTCCCCTCCTCCTCCATCTGAGGCTTGGAGAGAGATTATGCAGACTACAACTCAGAACACCCAGATGTTGATGCAGATGATGCAGCAGATGCAAGCTAATCAAGCTAATCAGGGTGTTCCAGGGAATCAAGGCAATTTCTTCAACCAGCAGCACCATGCTACGCTCAACCAGTTCTTGGCCAATAATCCAAAAGCTTTCAGTTACTGTGTCGACCCTCTTGATGCTGAAGATTGGTTAACCGACATAAAGAAGCATTTTGAGTGCAGTAACGTAAGAGAAGAGGACTATGTGAAATTTGCAGCCTTCCAACTCAAAGACCAAGCAGCTGACTGGTGGCAGCAGTACAAAGACTCCAGGCCAGGTCGTGTGATCTCTTGGGAGGATTTCTGCAAGGACTTTCGCTCTCACCACATTCCTACAAGTGTCATCGAGGGTATGCGTGAGCAATTCCGCAACCTGAAGCAGGGCTCTATGTCTGTCTATCAGTATAATGTCAAGTTCCAAAACCACGCCCGCTATGCTAAGCAAGACATTCCTGACGCCAAGAGCAAAATCTACCAGTTCCGTGGAGGTCTGAAAGATGAACTTCAACTTGCTCTCACCCTGTTCGAGCCCGATGAGTTCGACAAATTCTATAACATGGCTTTGAAACAAGAGGCAGCTCAGCTTAAGATGGAGGCTTCTAAAAAGAGAATTCGAGATGCCGTTCACTCTTCCTCATCGTCTCAGTTGGCTGCGAAACAACAGAAATTTTGGCTTCCTCCTCCTCCAGTGATTCGAGCTCCTTACAACAACTCCAACAGCAACAAGAACTCTAGTGGACGTGGTTTCTCCCACCCACCCAACCCGAGCAACCAGTCGAAGAATCAGTTTCAGTCTCAAGGTTCCAAGTCAAGTGGTTCTCATTTTCGTCCTCTCTCAGAAGTGGTGTGCGAAAAGTGTGGCAAGAAGGGTCACTATGCCAACAAGTGCCCCAACCCGAAGCGTCTTCCACCTCCTCCACCTGTCAGTTTGGCTATTGTCAAGCATGATCCAAAGGCAGCAAGGGTAAATCTGATGAATGCAGCGCAAGCGGAGAATTCTTCTGATGTCATATTGGGTAACCTTCCAGTTAACCCTTTTCCAGCTAAAGTTTTGTTTGATTCGGGTGCTTCATGTTCTTTCATGTCTCAACCATTCGCATCCAAGCATAATGTTGACATCCAAAGTCTGCCTCAGAAGTTGCAAGTCATTTCTCCGGGCAAGTGCATGACTTCAAATTTGATGGCTCCAAACGTATCTATTCGCATGGGTGATTATCGCTTTCTGGCTAATCCGGTGGTTCTTGGTAATTCCGACATCGACCTCATCCTCGGGATGGATTGGCTTTCTCAGCATGATGCTCACATTGATTGTGCATAGAAGGAAGTCAAGATGACTCATCCTGATGAAGATGTGATTATATTTGCCTCCAGGGATAACACTATCAGGATTTTCTCTCTCAATGATAAGGGCGAAATTAATGCCATATCTCAAATTCCGGTGGTTAACGAATATCAAGACGTCTTTCCTGAAGAACTTCCAGGAATGCCTCCACACGTCAGGTGGAATTCGTTATTGAACTCGAGCCGGGTACTGAGCCAGCATGTCGGCGTCCGTACAAGCTCTCTCCTAAAGAATTGAAGGAATTGAAGAAGCAGCTTGATCAACAGGAGCGTATGGGTCTCATCAGGCCTAGTACGTCTCCTTGGGGCTGTGGTGTCTTATTTGTCAAGAAGAAGGATGGCACGGAGCGTCTCTGTGTTGATTACCGGCCATTGAACAAGAAGATGATAAAGAACAAATATCCGCTCCCCAACATCAATGAACTGTTCGAGCAGCTCAAAGGAGCTAAAGTGTTCTCTAAGCTCGACCTCCGAATGGGCTATCACCAAATTCGCATTCGCGAGAAAGACATTCCCAAGACTGCCTTCAGAACGAGTTTCGGTTCATACGAGTATACAGTCATGTCCTTTGGTCTCGCCAATGCTCCTCCTACCTTTTTGAGGATGATGCACTACATCTTCAACCCCTATACCGGCGAGTTTGTGCTTGTGTATCTGGATGATATTCTGGTGTTTTCCAAGAATGAAGAAAATCACAAAAAGCACTTACGTCTGGTTCTTGATCGACTCCGTGAGCATAAGTTCTATGACAAGTTCTCCAAGTGCGAATTTTGGCTCGATAAGGTTTTGTACCTGGGCCATATCATCTCAGCTGACGGTATTGCGGTAAATCCCGAGAAAGTTGAAGCAATTGTCAACTGGGAAGCTCCTCAGAACGTCAAGCAGCTCCGAAGTTTTCTGGGTCTTGCCAGCTATTGCAGAAGGTTCGTTGAGAACTTCTCCAAGATTGCCAAGCCTCTTTCCAACTTGCTTCAGAAGAATGTCAAATACTTTTGGTCTCCAGAGTGTGAAGTGGCATTCAGAACTCTCAAAGAAAAGCTTGTCTCCGCTCCAGTTCTTACTCCTCCAGATGAGTCCAAGCCCTATGAAGTATTCTGTGATGCTTCTCTTCAAGGACTAGGTGGTGTGCTTATGCAAGATAAGAGAATTGTGGCATATACTTCTCGTCAGCTCAAGCCAAGTGAGAAGAACTATCCCACACATGATCTCGAGCTAGCAGCTGTGGTACATGCTTTGATTACGTGGAGACATCTGTTGTTGGGCAGAAAAGTCGACATCTTCACTAACCACAAGAGTTTGAAGTACATCTTCACATAGCCGAATCTGAACCTCCGCCAGACTCGTTGGGTTGAAATGATCCAAGAGTATGATCCCAGCATCGAATACACTCCTGGCAAGGCGAATGTGATTGCAGATGCTTTGAGCAGAAAGGCATATTGCAACAACCTTCTTATCAAGCCGTTCCAGCCTGAGCTTTGTGACGCATTCAGGAAGCTCAACCTTCAAGTTGTTCCGCAGGGTTTTCTTGCAAATCTTCAAGTGGCTCCTACCTTGGAAGATCAGGTCCGTGAGGCCCAACTCAGTGATGCCATGGTGCAGAAGGTGAAACATGGTATTGCAGAGGGCACTCCTAAATACAAGTGCTTTCGTGTTGATGAGAGAGATACCTTGTTCTTCGAGGACAGACTCGTTGTTCCCAAAGGTGATCTCAGGAAGCTCATAATGGAAGAAGCACATGATTCTCTCCTTTCTATTCATCCTGGCAGTTCCAAGATGTACCAAGACCTCAAGCAATCTTACTGGTGGACACGCATGAAAAGGGAAATTGCCCAATTCGTGAATGAATGTGATGTTTGCAGAAGAGTGAAAGCAGAACATCAACGTCCAGCCAGTCTTCTCCAACCTCTTCCTATTCCCAAGTGGAAATTCGACCACATTGAAATGGATTTCGTCACTGGTTTTGCTAAGTCCAAGAAAGGGAATGATTCTATCTTCGTGGTGATTGACAAGCTTACCAAAGTCGCTCACTTCCTTCCAGTTAAAGAATCCATCAATGCAGCTCAATTGGCAGAGTTGTACACTTCCAGAATTGTGTCTTTACATGGCATCCCTCAAGTTATCTCCTCAGACCATGGAAGTTTGTTCACATCCAAGTTCTGGGACTCCTTTCAGTCCGCCATGGGCACTAAGATCAGGTTCAGCACTGCATTTCACCCTCAGACTAGTGGTCAAGTCGAGCGAGTGAATCAGATTCTAGAAGACATGCTCAGAGCCTGTCTCATATCTTTTGGCATGAAATGGGAAGACTGCCTTCCATTTGCCGAGTTCTCTTACAACAACAACTTTCAAGCAAGTGCAGGCAAAGCTCCGTTAGAAATCCTCTATGGCAGAAAGTGCCGTACCCCTCTCAACTGGTCTGAAACAGGCGAACGTCAACTTCTTGGCAATGACTTGATCTCAGAGGCCGAAGAAATGTGCAAAGTCATACGTGAGAATCTCAAGGCTGCTCAGTCGCGTCAGAAGAGCTACTATGACGGCAAGCATCGTGATTTGGCCTTCAACATTGATGATCATGTCTATCTCCGTGTTTCTCCGATGAAAGGCACCCAAAGATTCGGTATCAAAGGAAAGCTTGCTCCTAGATACGTCGGGCCTTTCAATATTCTTGGCAAAAGAGGCGATCTAGCCTATCAACTTGAGCTCCCTTCCAACTTCGCCAATGTTCATGATGTGTTCCATGTGTCTCAACTCCGCAAATGCTTCAAGGCACCTGAACGCATGATTCCGTTTGAAGAGATTGATCTTCAACAAAACTTGTCCTACCGAGAGCATCCCGTTGCTATTCTCGAAGAAACCGAACGCAAGACCCGCAACAAGTCCATCAAATTCTTGAAAGTCAATTGGTCACATCACACCGACCGAGAAGCTATGTGGGAACGAGAAGATCATCTTCGTTCCGAGCACCCTTCCTTTTTCCAGTCCTTGATCTCGGGACGAGATCTTTTTGTAGTAGAGGAGAGTTTGTAATGCCCCGGATGTAATACTTTCCCTTTTGGGCATATAATATATCTCCGGCTTCATCTATTCCATTCCGGGTTCTTTGTCTTTCGGGTTTTCGTCGTTTTGTTGTGTGCGTGTGTGGCATTCATTCATATCATGTAGTCATGTGCATCGCATTGCATTTGTGTTGTCGTTTGCATCCGGTTCCACGCGTTCCTTCCCGTTGTCCGTTTCGCGTTCCGGAGCTCCCTCACGTGTCCGTGACGTCCCGTAGGCCTACTTTGGTGTTTGGCCGTGTAACGTTACCGGTTTGGCGCGAGACTTGTCGTGTGTTGTTGTTTTGGTGTGTGTAACCCGTCAGTCAAATCTCGTCGCGTTTCGAGTCCGTTTGCTACCCCAACAGTTATTCTCGTGGGCTCAAAGTGCCTCCACTTTGAGGCCCAAGACACCCCTCCAATAGCCCACCAACCACTCCTAGCCACTTCTATCATCTAGGCCATCCAAATCTGATCGTGTGGCCGAAAACCGCACTCCATTTGGACAACCCTAGCTACGTGTGCCTATATATTTGTCCACTCCCCCAAATTTTGCCCCAAATCAAGGAAACCCTAGCCCCCACTTCATCCCCTTCCTCCAGCCACCACTACCTCGCCGGAGACTTCGCCGGAGTCTCGCCAGAGTTCGCCGGAGCACCACCACCTCGCCGGAAACCACTTCCTCACACCTCTCCTTCCTCTCTCCTCTCCACCGGAGCCTCCTCTCCACCCCCTCACCTCACCACCAGCCGCACCGCCCTCCCCTCGCTCAAGACAGCTGCCGGCAAAAGCCTCAGCAGCCAGCATCGAGCCGCCATTTTTCCTCCGCTAGCGCCGCCGCCTCTGGATCGATCCGATCCAGAGTCAACGCTCCCGCATCGCCAGTTCGAGGCCAGCCGCCTCTTCGCCTAGGCTCCCACATCGGCCCGATCGCCAGCCGCCCCGAGCAGGCCTCCCTCTCCAACCACGTCGCCTCGCTGGGCCGCCATCTCCGCCAGGCCCACGCCACCGCAGCGTCGGATCCCCAGCCGCGTCGCCTCTGTTCCGCTTCGCCCCGCCAGTTCTCCCTCCTTGGCCCCGAGCCGGGCCTCCTCCCCGCGGCCCGTCCCGCTGATTCCCGCCGCCTCAGCCGCTTCAGGCCAGGCCGGCCCACTCCTCCAACAACGCCTCCAGCTGCCTGGGCCGAGCCGAGCCAGGCCGCTCCACCTCTGCAGCGTGCCGCGGGCCGCGCCAGTCGCCGGACAACCGCGGGCCGAATCTTCTCCGCCGGCCCGATCTGCAGTTCCAGATCCAGCCCGGTTTCTCAGATCTGAGAGGTTGCGCCCTTTTTCCCACTAATTCCCAGATTTGTTTGTGTCTGATGCAATATTAGAACTGCAATAACTTCTTGTGTGTTGCTCCGTTTTGCGCAAATGACATGTCCAGACGTTCGTGGTGACTAGCACTACGATTCATTCCATTGTGCCATGCATGTTTGAGATCATCTAGATGCTTATTTTTTCTGTTGCAAGAGTGCATCCCGTTATAAACTGCTGCTATGTGTTGTTTTTATGCCATCTTTGCATAGTGATAACTTTTAGCTCGTTTACCCGAATGATGCAAATGACATGTCCACGTGTTCGTCTTGCCATGCTCTACATGTTGTTTGTGTTAGGTTGCATGATAGATTTATTCTTGACATGGTTATCCTCGTTGCAAAGTGCTATGTGGCTGTTTAGTTGTTTAACTTGTTATGAGATGCCACCTTGTTGAGCTCATTGCTATTGTTGTGAATATCTCCATGATGCATGCTTGTATGTTTCGGAATCACCATCATGTGTACTTTGATGTGGTGCTTACCACTTGCCATGTTTAGTTTTGAGGTGACTTAAACTTGCTCTTATAGATGCCATGATGAAACTGCTGTTTTAACACTTAGTGAAATTTCACTAAGTCTGGAATCTGTTATTCTCAGATGCCATGTTCGCTTGCTGTTCTAGGACAATCCATGATAGTTTTGGAGTGACTCTTGATGGTTCCTTGTAGTATATATTGTTGGCTATCCATTCATGCTCTCACATGCTTATTTTAGTGGCTGTAGCATATTTAACTTTGGCTCCAAAGTTTCAATAAAATTCTGCTGTCAGGATTTTGTTGTCAAGTTCAATATGTCCAAGCTTGTTGCTATTGATCCGTGGCTCCTTTGGGGGTGCACCTTTGGACTTATTTGCTGTAGGATATGTCTAGTTTCTGTTCATGCTCTTTGCCATGATGTTTGAGTGATGTAGCTTATTTATCTAGTGCTCCGAAGTTGCTATGTTGCTGTAATTTTCAGCTTTCGCATGTTTATTGTTTTGTGTGTAACTTTTAGCCCGTAGCTCCGATTTCAGCGAGTCTTATATGAAACTTGATTGATTTTCCGTGTAGATTCATAATATCCTATTGTTATCATGTTTTGAAGTATTTTGCTTGAGTGCTATTTTTCCGTGCTCCGTGTGCTCTCATAGTGCATCCATCATGCATCCATCATTTTTGTGTGCGCATTGCATCTTGTTGATTTGTGCCTTGTGTGATTGTATTGTTTAGAGCCGGAAGCCGAGACCGAGTACGAGTACGAGCACGAGGTTACCAACGAGGTTGAGCACGAGGACCCTTCTTACGATCCGAACAACAACGCTTTAGGCAAGATGACCGAACCCGGATACCATTACTATTTTTGCCTATTGCTAGAAGTCTCGATCTATAGTTTTGCCTCGATGCCCATGTCTTTCCTGTCAGCCTCCTACTTATAACCATGATCTTGTCTAACCACCCTACCTATGCAAACCATTGTTTGGCTATACGTAGGCTCGCTTGGCCCCTCTTATAGCATTGCTAGTTGCAGGTGAAGTTGAAGATGCTTGCTTCATGTTGAAGTTTTGTTGAGTTATATCACACTATATAAATGCTTAAAAATGAAATCATCTATATATTGGCAAGGGAGGAAGGCTAAGCCTTTTGCTTGGTGATTTGTTCCACTCATGCCGTTAGGAACCGTTTAAACCGGTGTTATGTTCCTTGATTATGCGTTCCTCACACGGTTGGGGTGTATGGGACCCCCTCGATAAACCGCTAAGTGCTAAGTCTTTTCCAGCAAGTCCCAACATTGGTACTATTTGCCTAATAACTAAATAAACTTGCATAGGGAGTAAGTAACCATCTTTCTTAATCAACAACCCCAGGCCAGTGCTCCACATGAGTGTTGGTCCGAAACGAGCAGACTGCGGGGCCGCCTTGGGGAAACCCGAGGTATCTGGCATACACCTGTAGGATTACTCATCCGGTCGTGTCCTGAGACTTAGATACACGCAACTATTATCAGGGTGTCGACACGCCGGGAGGATTTGCTGGATTAGCCTTACCTTAGTTCGGAGTATCTTAAGCACGGGATTCCGAGAATACTCGGGTCTTCCCACCTTGGAGTTGCGACTCCGCGGATCATGGGCTTGTAATGGGCCAAGTTGGAACACCCCTGCAGGGTTATGAACTTTCGAAAGCCGTGCCCGCGGTTATGTGGCAGATGGGAGCTTGTTAATATCCGGTTGTAGATAACTTGACACATTGTTCTAATACACTACCAGCGTGTGTACCGTGACTGTCAATTTCCGAATAGGGATTCGGGAGTTGAACACGGTGGGGTTATGTTCATTGAGCTTTAGCTAGTTCGTGATCATGTCTCGACCGAGGCACTTCTCTTCTCGCTCTCTTTCACGTAAGCTAGTGCTAATTGCTGCTGCAGACTCTTATTCTTTTCTCCAGCCTTATCCTCTCCCAAGGCTTTAATAGTCTTGTTACCCGGGAACGGGATTGCTGAGTCCTCTGTGGCTCACAGTTACTTCACCACACCAGATGCAGGTCCGATGGTGAGCTATCCAGGTGATAGCACCGAGCTAGACTGGGAGTATGACGAGGAGCGTAGTCGATACTATGTTCGTTATCCTGATGATCAGTAGTGGAGACTTCTACTAGGATTCGATCCGACATGTGGATTTAAATTATGTTTGGTATCTTGTCATTTGGATTTTACCCTTAGAGGGCTGTGATGTTTTATTGAATGATGATTGAGACCTGTATTGTATTTGTGTGACGTGGCGAGTGTAAGCCAACTATTTTATGTTTTCCATCCCCATCTTTTACATGAGTTGTGCAAAGATACCAGACTTGCGATCATTCCAGCATGGGGTTATGTCTCTAAGTCGTGCCTCAACACGTAGGAGATATAGTCCCATCCTGGGCATTACAATATGATTCACGCTCGACCTTTCAGTCTCCAGTGTTCTGAGGCCATGTCTGTACATGCTAGGCTCGTCAAGTTTAACCCGAGTATTCTGCGTGTGCAAAACCGGCTTACACCCGTTGTATGTGAACGTAGAGCTTATCACACCCGATCATCACATGGTGTCTCGGCACGACGAACTTTTGCAATGGTGCATACCCAGGGAGAACACTTGTACCTTGAAATTTTGTAAGGGATCATCTTATAATGCTACCGCCTTACTAAGAAAAATAAGAAGCATAATAAGATAAACATCACATGCAATCAAAATATGTGACATGATATGGCCATCAACATCTTGTGCTTTTGATCTCCATCTCCAAGGCACCATCATGATCACCATCGTCACCGGCGCGACACCTTGATCTCCATCGTAGCATCGTTGTCGTCTCGCCAACTATTGCTTCCACGACTATCGCTACCGCTTAGTGATAAAGTAATGCAATTACATGGCGACTGTATTTCATACAATAAAGCGACAACCATATGGCTCCTGCCAGTTGCCGATAACTTTACAAAACATGATCATCTCATAAATAACGTATAACTCATCATGTCTTGACCATATCACATCGCAACATGCCCTGCAAAAACAAGTTAGACGTCCTCTATGTCGGTGTACTAAGGTAGGGGTACCTCAGTACCCCAACTTGTGCACGGGCAGTAGCAGCTTCCCGCGGCAGGGCTTACCATGTGCTCGCCGGAGACTTTTCTGATCCATATAAAGCCATTCAAAAACAAAGTATACAAGACAGAAGATCAAGACCCCGGCAAGTGGAGCTTGCCGGGAAGGCCGTCCCAGGCACAAGATTACCTCATTATCTCAAGGCCCTGGCAGGAGGAGCCTGCCAGGAAGACCAGAAGACTATATTTAGAAGATATGCCTCGGCGCACTCTGCGCCCCGGCAAGACCCGGGGAGCGACAAGCTTCCCGGCCCGACAAGATCAAGACCCCGGCAAGGTGCTTGCCGGAGGAAGTCTGCGCTGTGTGCCCGCGCTCCAGCTCATCGGTCCACGCGTCGCCCTGGGGCCATTCCAGGGACGCGTGGCGGACGGCTGTGCAGCCTGGGGGACACGGTGGCACTCCACGGTGACGAAGCTATCGCCGTGGCAAACGGAGACGCAAGGGCGGGCGCTTTTGGGGTCGACGGCGACGGGCATTTAATGCTCTTGTCCCCCACTGTCAAAGTAGGTGATGACCACTGTTCATCCACTGTTCATCCACTGTTCCCGCGCTGTTACAACTACCACCAAAGTTACGTTTATACCCCTTCTTCTACGTTGACACCTGTCGGTGACCCCTTGAGCTATAAAAGGAGGCCCATGCACAACGTAGAAGGGGTTCGGAACCTAGATCGCTCATTCGCTCGGTGTAGCTAGTTCTTCAAGCTCCCGAGCTCCGACACTCAATACAATCTAAGCAGGAGTAGGGTTTTACGCGTCCATCGCGGCCCGAACCTGGGTAAACTGCCTGCGTGAGCTCTACGATCTGCTCTTTGTGCTCCCTCCGCTCCCTTACCGTACGAACAAAGGGGCTCCGGTCCCATAGGTGCTCGTGGTGGACAGTTTCCCCCGACATCTTTGGCACGCCAGGTAGGGGGCGTCGAGGTTGTGCGAACCTGATCCGGCGTTCACGCGGGCGCATTCTTCATCAACCTCTCCAACTTCATCAACTTCATCAGCAACAGCGACATGGCCCCGAAGAAGAAAGCTTCGGAGGTCGCAGGCCCGTCTCCGTCTCATCCGCCGCCACCGGAACCAACGGTGGGTGGAGGAGACGTCGGCGGAAGGGTGGTCGTCGGCGAAGAAACTCGCGGCACCACCAAATCTAAGGACAAGGCGGACGACCGGGCCTCGGTGTCCGTAGATGCGCCACGTCCATCTCAGCAGACGACAACCCAGCAGCGCGTGGTACAGGAGGTACCATCCGCTTGCTGGGGCAAGGGCAAACCGGAGGGTCGCGGGACGCCCCGGACCACCGTCCGGGCACGAGCAAGGTGCGGTCACCGGGGCGGGAAACTTCTCCTTCTAACCCCGTTAGGAGTCCGAGCATATCCCGCTCCTCGCACCGCTCACCCCCGCTCCCCTCCTCTCCAGCAGAAGTGCTCGCAAGAGCGCAACTGCTCCTCGATTTCCCTCTAGCGGCAGACAAGGCCGAAGACTAGAGGGCAACAATCCAGAGCATCATCGCCTTCGCCAACAACGACACGCCGCAGCAGCCGGCGACGTCGCGGCCGCGGCAAGTCGAGAAGACGAAGGCCGACGGCGACAAGACCGCCGGGGGTGCAACCACCGTGCACTCCCGGCCGCGGAAGCAGAAGACGCCGCCCCGCCGGATCAACGTCGACGACGACTCCACGGCGTCGTCGGATCCGCGGGCTCATCGGGCCAGCGCCAGGTCCTTGACGACCGGCGACAAGAAGACGCTCGAACGACGATCGAGCGCCGCCGAGAAGCTCGGCGACAATCAGATCAGCGGGCTGGGACCGCTGTCGATACGCACGCGCCCGGTGAACCAGGCGACTTGCCGTACGCGGCAGGTTGCCCTGCGTTTACCCGTGAGCTGCGGCGTGTCCAGTGGCCCAGCCTGAAGAACTTCAAGCCCGACGTACCGGAGAAGTACGACGGCAAGACGCACCCCTCGGAATTCCTCAGCATTTACACCATCGCGGTGCAGGCTGCCGGGGGGCGCGACGAGAAGATACTGGCGAACTACTTCCCGCTGGTGCTTAAGCCAAATGTCCGTTCTTGGCTTATGCACTTGCCGGAAGGCTCCATCTCTTCTTGGGCAGATCTTTGCCACCAATTTGTTGGCGCCTTCACGGGCGGCCACAAACCCCACGGCCAGGAGAGCGATCTCCACATCTTGGCCCAGAAGGAAGGGGAACCTCTGCGCAAGTACATCCAGCGCTTCAGCCGCGTGCAGCACAACATCCCCGACGTCCACCCTGCTGCGGTTGTCAGTGCGTTTCACCAGAACGTACGTAACCGCCGCATGCGTGAGGAGATGGCCATGACCAAGATACGGGATGTCAGCGAGCTCTATGCTCTAGCTGATAAGTGCGCGCGCGCCAAAGAGGGGAGGAGACTCCCCGGAGAGGATGCTGGCGCAGGGGGAAGCGACAGCGAGGATGCCGCCCCGGCAAAGAAGAGCCGGCGACGGAACAATAGAAGAAAGAACAAGAAGGAAGTGCTTGCCGTCGAAAAGTCCGGCAAGGAGGCTCCCACCAAGCAAGCACAGGCTGGCGGCTCCGGCAAGGAGCCTGCCCCTGTAGCGGTAGCCGACAAGCAGGACGGCTCCGACAAGCAATACTGTAAAATCCACCGCACCAAGGGCCACGACCTCTCCAACTGCAAACGCGTCGAATACCTCGTCGAGCAGCAGAAAGCTGAGTACGAGCGGCGCGACAAGGAGAAGGCCCAAGGTGGCGGAGGAGAGCCAAGCAAGAAGCGGCCATTCAATGGCCGGGGAGGACGCCGCGGCAAGGCCAAGCAGCGGCAAGGTGACCGACCTCCCCGGGGCCGCGACAAGGACGAAGAAGACGACGACGACGACATGGAGGAGGATGATAACAGCGAGCAGGAGTTCCAGAAAGCCACGGAAGTCTTGTGCGTCGACGGCGGCGCCTCTCTGCACACTTCCCACCGCTAACTCAAGCAGTGGGTGCGGGAAGTGAATGCAGCAGAGTCGCCCGTGGAGTCGCGCAGGCTCCTCAAATGGTCCAGCACGCCCATCATTTTTGATCTTGAGGATCACCCTGACCGCACCACGGCGGTCGGGTGCTTGCCGATGTTGGTCTCACCCACCATCCGCAACCTCAAGGTCACCAAAATGTTGGTTGACGGCGGGGCCGGGCTGAACTTGATCTCCTCAGCTGTGATCAAGAAACTCCAAATCCCAGACGGCGAGCTCGAAGAGACCGGTTCGCTCCAAGGAATAAACCCGGGGAGGAGCAAGCCCAAGGGGAAGATCACTCTGCCAGTGACCTTTGGTGGGGAGCTGAACTTCAGGACGGAGAGGATAACCTTCGATGTTGCCGATATCTCATTGCCATACAATGGGATACTTGGACGTCCTGCCCTCGCCAAGTTCATGGCAGCTTCCCACTACGCCTACAATGTACTCAAGATGCCGGGGCCGATAAGCGTCATCTCTGTCCATGGCGACAAGAAGGACGCGCTTATCTGCGCCGACAAGATATACCGGGATGCAGCAGCCGCAGCAGAGAAGGACACACTTGCCACTGAAGCTCCCGAGGGGAAGAAGACGAAGACCAAGTCCGGCAAGTGCTCTGGGACCCACTCCGGCAACCGCACCTCTTCGGAGTGCTGCGCTGCCGTCGAGGACGTTCCATCGAGCTCCACCGGCAAGTGCAAGAAGGGGATGGCCACTCCACCGGCAACCAAGAAGGTGTCTGCCAAGGAGGACGGCACTTGTGGTACCTTCACCATCAGTGCCACGCTTGACAGCAAATAGGAA
This sequence comes from Secale cereale, assembly GCA_902687465.1. Lineage (NCBI taxonomy): Eukaryota > Viridiplantae > Streptophyta > Magnoliopsida > Poales > Poaceae > Secale > Secale cereale. The sequence continues at coordinate 386,004,238 of LR738713.1, read as the reverse complement.
AGCGCGCTCGTTGCCTTCCTGCGGGCGAATGTCGATGTGTTTGCCTAGCAACCCTCTGACATCCCCGGTGTTCCCAGGAAGGTAATTGAGCACAAGCTTGCTGTTTGTCCTCATGCGCGGCCCGTCAAGCAGAAGGTCAGAAAGCAAGCCGTGGAGTGCCAAGAATTCATTGCCGAAGAGATCAAGAAACTAGAAGCAGCAGGCCTGGTTAGAGGCGTGATCCATCCCACGTGGTTAGCAAATCCAGTTGTCATGCGTAAGGCCAACGGGAAGTGGAGATTGTGTATAGACTTCACCGATGTGAATAAAGCATGTCCCAAGGATCCATTTCCCTTGCCGCGCATCGACCAGATTGTTGACTCCACTGCTGGATGTGAGCTGCTCTCTTTCCTTGATGCATATTCAGGCTACCATCAGATTTTCATGGCCAAGGAAGATGAAGAGAAGACTGCATTTATCACTCCTTGCGGCACATATTGTTTCATACGCATGCCATTTGGACTAAAGAATGCAGGCTCAACCTTTGCAAGGGTAGTATACACTGCTTTTGAGCCACAGATCCACAGAAATGTAGAGGCTTACATGGATGATATCGTGGTCAAGAGCAAGAGCAAGGATACCCTGATCCAAGATTTGGGAGAGACATTTGAGAATCTGCGCAAGATCCAGCTTAAGTTGAACCCCGAGAAGTGCGTCTTTGGAGTCCCCTCCGGCAAGCTTCTCGGGTTCTTTGTGTCACAGAGGGGGATTGAAGCCAACCCCGACAAGATAAAAGCCATCGAGCAGATCGAAGCCCCGAAGTGCGTCAAGGATGTAAGAAGACTTGCAGGCTGTGTGGCTGCCCTCAGTAGGTTCATTTCAAAGTCTGCAGAACGCGCCCTTCCTTTCTTCAAAATCTTGAAGAAGGCAGGTCCTATGAAATGGACTCCGGAAGCGGAGGCAGCGCTGCAGGATTTGAAACGGTACCTATCCTCCACTCCAATACTTGTCGCACCTAGGCCGCAAGAGAAGTTGCTGCTGTACTTAGCGGCAACCAATCAAGTGGTTAGTGCTGCGTTAGTAGCGGAGAGGGAGGCCGACGAGGAGTCTACACCATCGGCAAGCGAATCCAGCGACAAGCAGGGGGCTGCTCCGACAAGCTCTGGCCCCGACAAAGACAACTCTGCGCAGGAACAAGGAGAAGTGCGAAGAAGGATGGTGCAGCGCCCAGTGTATTTTGTTAGTTCCCTCTTGCAGGGGGCTAGATCAAGATACTCTGGGGTGCAAAAGTTGCTTTTCGGCCTCCTCATGGCCTCGAGAAAGCTGCGCCATTACTTCCAAGCGCATGAGATAACAGTGGTCACTCGCTTTCCGTTGAAGAGGATATTGCACAATCCAGAGGCAACAGGCAGAATCGTTGAGTGGGCACTGGAGCTGTCGTGCTTTGGTCTCAAGTTTGAGAGTACTTCAACTATCCAGAGCCGAGCTTTGGCAGAATTCATAGCTGAATGGACCCCAACGCCCGATAAGGAAGTTCCAGAAACAAGTGTACCCGTGCAAGAGGCGACAAGTGAATGGGTGATGTACTTTGATGGTGCCTTCTCGCTGCAAGGCACCGGTGCCGGCGTGGTACTCATCGCGCCCACCGGAGAGCACCTAAAGTATGTTATCCAGATGCACTTTCCCAGGGAGCAAGCGACAAACAATACTGCTGAGTATGAAGGTCTTCTTGCCGGCCTTAGAATTGCAGCTGAACTTGGGATTAGGAAGCTGATTGTGCGGGGAGATTCTCAATTGGTGGTCCGACAAGTCAACAAGAGTTACCAGAGCCCTTTGATGGAGGCTTATGTAGATGAAGTGAGGAAGCTTGAAGAACACTTTGAAGGTCTGCAAATGGAGCACGTTCCGAGAGCTCAGAATGACATTGCAGATGGCCTTTCAAAGTGTGCTGCGATGAAGTTACATGTGGAACCAGGGACCTTCTTGCTCAAGCTGACTCAGCCATCCGTCACACCATATATTGGGCAGCACAAGAAGAGAAAGTTGGTCTCCGGCGACTACTTGCCGGCGGATCTTCCCGAAGCCGCCGCCAAGGTCCCCAAGATCAACGATCAGAATGCTGAGGAACAGTTTGCTCCTGCAGATCCTCGGATCTGTACAGTTGAAGCAAGCGTTCCCGACAAGCCTCGCCCCGGCGAGCTTGCCGGGGGACCATCAGCTCCGGCAGAACCAGAGGTTCTTGCCGTAGAAGCTGGGGTTCCCGCAGCAGCCCTCATGCCTTTAGTCCTTGCCGTTGAGCCTCGGGCTCCGGCATGGGCGCAACAGATCGTCCGTTTTCTGCAAACTGGAGAACTCCCCGACGACCCAGAAGAGATAGAGAAGATAACCAGGCAGTCAAGTATGTACCAGTTCGTGGATAACGAGCTGTACAGAAGAAGACTCAATGGTGTCAGGTTGAAGTGCATCTCCAGGGAAGATGGACAGAAGCTGTTGGCAGAGATACACGGAGGCATATGTGGCCACCACATTGGCGCAAGGGCGGGCGCTTTTGGGGTCGACGGCGACGGGCATTTAATGCTCTTGTCCCCCACTGTCAAAGTAGGTGATGACCACTATTCATCCACTGTTCATCCACTGTTCCCGCGTTGTTACAACTACCACCAAAGTTACGTTTTTACCCCTTCTTCTACGTTGACACCTGTCGGTGACCCCTTGAGCTATAAAAGGAGGCCCATGCACAACGTAGAAGGGGTTCGGAACCTAGATCGCTCATTCGCTCGGTGTAGCTAGTTCTTCAAGCTCCCGAGCTCCGACACTCAATACAATCTAAGCAGGAGTAGGGTTTTACGCGTCCATCGCAGCCCGACCCTGGGTAAACTGCCTGCGTGAGCTCTACGATATGCTCTTTGTGCTCCCTCCGCTCCCTTACCGTACGAACAAAGGGGCTCCGGTCCCATAGGTGCTCGTGGGGGACAGTTTCCCCCGACACTCTACTTTGTTGTTGCAAGTTTTACGTGGCTGCTACGGGCTTAGCAAGAACCGTTCTTACCTACGCATACAAAACCACAACGATGTTTCGTCAAGTATGTGATGTTTTAACCTTCACAAGGACCGGGCGTAGCCACACTTGATTCAACTAAAGTTGGGGAAACTGACACCTGCCAGCCACCTGTGTGCGAAGCACGTCGGTAGAACCAGTCTCGCGTAAGCGTACGCATAATGTCGGTCTGGGCCGCTTCGTCCAACGATACCGCCCAATCAAAGTATGACATGCTGGTAAGCAGTATGACTAGTATCATCCACAAATCACTTGTGTTCTACTCGTGCATATCATCTACGCATAGACCTGGCTCATGATGCCACTGTTGGGGAACGTAGTATTTCAAAAAAAAAATCCTACGCACATGCAAGATCATGGTGATGCATAGCAACGAGAGGGGAGAGTGTGTCCATGTACCCTCGTAGACCGAAAGCAGAAGCGTTAGCACAATGCGGTTGATGTAGTCGTACGTCTTCACGATCCGACCGATCAAGTACCGAACGCACGGCACCTCCGAGTTCAGCACACGTTCAACTCGATGACGTCCCTCGAACTCCAATCCAGCTGAGTTTTGAGGGAGAGTTCCGTCAGCACGACGGCGTGTTGATGATGATGATGTTCTACCGACGTAGGGCTTCGGCTAAGCACCGCTACATATTATCGAGGTGGATTATGGAGGAGGGGGGCACCGCATATGGCTAAGAGATCCAAGACATCAATTGTTGTGTCTAGAGGTGCCCGCCTACCCCCGTATATAAAGGACGGAGGGAGAGGCCGGCCCTAGAGGGGGCGCACCAAGTGTGGGGAGTCCTACTAGGACTCCCAAGTCCTAGTAGGATTCCCCTTTCCTTTCTGGAGTAGGAGAGAAGGAAAGAGGGGGAGAGGGAGGAGGAAAACAGGGCTGCACCCCTTGTCCAATTCGGACGAGAAGGGGGGCGTGCACCTCCTTCCTTTTGGACTCTCTCCTCTATTCCCGTATGGCCCAATAAGGCCCAATACTTCTCCTGGTGAATTCCCGTAACTCCCCGGTACTCCGAAAATACCCGAATCACTCGGAACTTTTCCGATGTCCGAATATAGTCGTCCAATATATCTATCTTTACGTCTCGACCATTTCAATACTCCCTGTCATGTCCCCGATCTCATCCGGGACTCCGAACTACCTTCGGTACATCAAAACACATAAACTCATAATACAACCGTCATCGAACTTTAAGCGTGCGGACCCTACGGGTTCGAGAACTATGTAGACATGACCGATACACGTCTCCGGTCAATAACCAATAGCGGAACCTGGATGCTCATATTGGCTCCCACATATTCTACGAAGATCTTTATCGGTCAAACCGCATAACAACATACGTTGTTCCCTTTGTCATCGGTATGTTATTTGCCCGAGATTCGATCGTAGGTATCTCAATACCTAGTTCTATCTCATTACCGGAAAGTCTCTTTACTCGTTCCGTAATACATCATCCCGCAACTAACTCATTAGCTACAATGCTTGCAAGGCTTATAGTGATGTGCATTACTGAGTGGGCCCAGAGATACCTCTCCGACAATCGGAGTGACAGATTCTAATCTTGAAATACACCATCCCAACAAGTACCTTCGGAGACACCTGTAGAGCACCTTTATAATCACCCAGTTACGTTGTGAGATTTGGTAGCACACAAAGTGTTCCCTAGTAAACGGGAGTTGCATAATCTCATAGTCATAGGAACATGTATAAGTCATGAAGAAAGCAATAGCAACAAACTAAACGATCAAGTGCTAAGCTAATGGAATGGGTCAAGTCAATCACATCATTCTCCTAATGATGTGATCCCGTTAATCAAATGACAACTCTTTGTCCATGGCTAGGAAACATAATCATCTTTGATCAACGAGCTAGTCAAGTAGAGGCATAATAGTGACACTATGTTTGTCTATGTATTCTCACATGTATTATGTTTCCGGTTAATACAATTCTAGCATGAATAATAAACATTTATCATGAACTAAGGAAATAAATAATAACTTTATTATTGCCTCTAGGGCATATTTCCTTCAGTATCCCACTTGCACTAGAGTCAATAATCTAGTTCACATCGCCATGTGATTTAACGCCAATAGTTCACATCACCATGTGATTAACACCCATAGTTCACATCATCATGTGACCAATACCCAAAGAGATTACTAGAGTAAATAATCTAGTTCACATCGCTATGTGATTAACACCCATAGAGTCCTAAGGTGTGATCATGTTTTGCTTGTGAGAGAAGTTTAGTCAACGGGTTTGCCACATTTAGATCCGTATGTATTTCACAAATTTCTATGTCTATAATGCTCTGCATGCAGCTACTCTAGCTAATTGCTTCCACTTTCAATATGTATCAAGATTGATACTTAGAGTCATCTGGATTAGTGTCAAAGCTTGCCTCGGTGTAATCCTTTACGACGAACTCTTTATCACCTCCATAATCAAGAAACATTTCCTTAGTCATCCAGTTACTAAGGATAATTTTTGACCGCTGTACAGTGATCTACTCCTAGGTCAAAATTGTACTCCCTTGCCAAACTCAGGGCAGGGTATACAATAGGTCTGGTATACAGCATGGCATACTTTATAGTACCTATGGCTGAGGCATAGGGAATGACTTTCATTCTTTCTCTATCTTCTGCCAAGGTCAGGCTTTGAGTCTTACTCAACTTCATACCTTACAACTCAGGCAAGAACTCCTTCTCTGACTGATCTAATTTTGAACTACTTCAAAAAACTTGTCAAGGTATGTACTCATTGAAAAAACTTATCAAGCGCCTCGATCTATCTCTATAGATCTTGATGCTCAATATGTAAGCAGCTTCACCGAGGTCTTTCTTTGAAAAAACTCCTTTCAAACACTCCTTTATGCTTTCCAGAAAATTCTACATCATTTCCGATCGACAATATGTCATTCACATATACTTATCAGAAAAGGATGTAGTGCTCCCACTCACTTTCTTGTAAATAAAGGCTTCTCCAAAGGTCTGTATAAAACCATATGCTTTGATCACCTTATCAAAGCGTATATTCCAACTCCGAGATGCTTGCACCAGTCCATAGATGGATCGCTGGAGCTTGCACACTTTGTTAGCACCTTTATGATCGACAAAACCTTCTGGTTGCATCATATACAACTCTTCTTTAAGATATCCATTCAGGAATGCAGTTTTAACATCCGTTTGTCAGATTTCATAATCATAAAATGCGGCAATTGCTAACATGATTCGGACAGACTTAAGCATCACTACGGGTGAGAAAGTCTCATCGTAGTCAACTCCTTGAACTTGTTGAAAACCTTTTGCAACAAGTTGAGCTTTGTAAACAGTAACATTACTGTCAGTGTCGGTCTTCCTCTTGAAGATCCATTTATTTTTGATGGCTTGCCAATTATCGGGCAAGTCAACCAAAGTCCACACTTTGTTCTCATACATGGATCCCATCTTAGATTTCATGGCCTCAAGCCATTTTGCGGAATCTGGGCTCATCATCGCTTCCTCATAGTTCGTAGGTTCATCATGTTCTAGTAACATGACTTCCAGAACTGGGTTGCCGTACCACTCTGGCGCGGAACGTACTCTGATTGATCTACGAAGTTCAGAAGTAACTTGATCCGAAGTTTCATGATCATCATCATTAGCTTCCTCGCTAATTGGTGTAGGAATCACTGGAACCAATTTCTATGATGTACTACTATCCAATTTGGGAGAAGGTACAATTACCTCATCAAGTTCCACGTTCCTCCCACTCACTTCTTTCGAGAGAAACTCCTTCTCTAGAAAGGATCCATTCTAAGCAACGAATATCTTACCTTCGGATCTATGATAGAAGGTGTACCCAACAGTCTCCCTTAGGTATCCTATGAAGACACATTTCTGTGACTTGGGTTCGAGCTTATCAAGTTGAAGATTTTTTACATAAGCATCGCAATCCCAAACTTAAGAAACGACAACTTTGGTTTCTTGCCAAACCACAGTTCATAAGGCGTCGTCTCAACGGATTTTAGATGGTGCCCTATTTAATGTGAATGCAGCTGTCTCTAATACATAACCCAAAACGATAGTGGTAAATCGGTAAGAGACATCATAGATCGCACTATATGTAATAAAGTACGGTTACGACGTTCGGACACACCATTACACTGTGGTGTTCCGGGTGGCGTGAGCTGTGAAACTATTCCACATTGTTTTAAATGAATACCAAACTCGTAACTCAAATATTCACCTCCACGATCAGATCGTAGAAACTTTATTTTCTTGTAACGATGATTCTCTACTTCACTCTGAAATTCTTCGAACTTTTCAAATGTTTCAAACTTGTGCTTCATCAAATAGATATACCCATATCTGCTCGAATCATCAGTGAAGGTCAGAACATAACGATACCCGCCGCGAGCTTCAACACTCATCGGTCCACATTCATCAGTATGTATGATTTCCAACAAATCTGTTGCTCGCTCCATTGTTCCGGAGAACGGAGTTTTAGTCATCTTGCCCATGAGGCATTGTTCGCAAGCACCAAGTGATTCATAATCAAGTGATTCCAAAAGTCCATCACTATGGAGTTTCTTCATGCGTTTTACACCAATATGACCTAAACGGTAGTGCCTCAAATAAGTTGCACTATCATTATTAACCTTGCCTCCTTTGGCTTCAATATTATGAATATGTGTATCACTCTAATCGAGATCCAACAAACTATTTTCATTGGGTGTATGACCATCAAAGATTTTATTCATGTAAACAGAATAACTATTATTCTATGACTTTAAATGAATAACTGTATTGCAACAAACATGATCAAATCATATTCATGCGCAATGCAAATGCCAAATAACATTTATTTAGGTTCTACACTAATCCCGAAAGTATAGTGAGTGTGCGATGATGATCATATCAATCTTGGAACCACTTCCAACACACATCGTCACTTCACTTTTAACTAGTCTTTGTACATTCTGCAACTCTCGTTTCGAGTTACTAATTTTAGCAACTGAACTGGTATCAAATACCCAGGGGTTGCTATGAACACTAGTAAAATACACATCAATAATCTGTATATCAAATATACCTTTGTTCATTTTGCCATCCTTCTCATCCGCTAAGTATCTAGGGCAGTTCCACTTCCAGTGACCATTTCCTTTGCAGTAGAAGCACTTAGTTTCAGGCTTGAGTTTAGCTTTGGGTTTTCTTCATGGGAGTGACAACTTGCTTGTCATTCTTCTTGAAGTTCCCCTTCTATCCCTTTGCCCTTTAATTGAAACAAGTGGTCTTGTTAACCATCAACACTTGATGCTCTTTCTTGATTTCTACCTTCGCCGATTTCAGTATCGCGAAGAGCTCGGGAATTACTTTCGTCATCCCTTGCATATTATAGTTCATCACGAAGTTCTACTAACTTGGTGATCGTGACTAGAGAACTTTGTCAATTACTATCTTATCTGGAAGATTAACTCCCACTTGATTCAAGTAATTGTAGTACCCGGACAATCTGAGCACATGCTCACTGGTTGAGCTATTCTCCTCCATCTTGTAGGCTATGTACTGCTAGAGGTCTTATACCTCTCGACACGGGCATGAGTATGAAATACTAATTTCAACTCCTGGAACATCTCATATGCTCTGTGGCGTTCAAAACGTTTTTGAAGTCCCGGTTCTAAGCCGTAAAGCATGGTGCAGTAAACTATCAAGTAGTCATCATACCGAGCTTTTGTCAAAATGTTCATAACGTCTGCATCTACTCCTGCAATAGGTCTGTCACCTAGTGGTGCATCAAAGACATAATTCTTCTGTGCAGCAATGAGGAAAAATCCTCAGATCACGAACAAGTCCACGTCATTGCTACTAACATTTTTCAACTTAGTTTTCTCTAGGAACATATAATAACAAACCTGGAGCTACATCGCGAGCTATTGATCTAAAACATAGATATGCTAATACTACCAGGACTAAGTTCATGATAAATTAAAGTTCAATTAATCATATTACTAAAGAACTCCCACTTAGATAGACATCCCTCTGGTAATCTAAATGATCACGTGATCCAAATCAACTAAACCATGTCCGGTCATCACGTGAGATGGAGTAGTTTTGAATGGTGAACATCTTATGTTGATCATATCTACTATATGATTCACGCTCGACCTTTCGGTCTCCAGTGTTCTGAGGCCATGTCTGTACATGCTAGGCTCGTCAAGTTTAACCCGAGTATTCTGTGTGTGCAAAAGTGGCTTACACCCATTGTATGTGAACGTAGAGCTTATCACACCCGATCATCATGTGGTGTCTCGGCACAACGAACTTTCGCAATGGTGCATACCCAGAGAGAACACTTGTACCTTGAAATTTTGTAAGGGATCATCTTATAATGCTACCGCCGTACTAAGCAAAATAAGAAGCATCATAAGATCAACATCACATGCAATCAAAATATGTGACATGATATGGCCATCATCATCTTGTGCTTTTGATCTCCATCTCCAAGGCACCGTCATGATCACCATCATCTCCGGCGCGACACCTTGATCTCCATCCTAGCATCGTTGTCGTCTCGCCAACTATTGCTTCCACGACTATCGCTACCGCTTAGTGATAAAGTAAAGCAATTACATGGCGATTGTATTTCATACAATAAAGCGACAACCATATGGCTCTTGCTAGTTGCCGATAACTTTACAAAACATGATCATCTCATATAATAACGTATAACTCATCATGTCTTGACCATATCATATCACAACATGCCCTGCAAAAACAAGTTAGACGTCCTCTACTTTGTTCTTGCAAGTTTTATGTGACTCCTACGGGCTTAGCAAGAATCGTTCTTACCTACGCATAAAAAACCACAGTGATGTTTCGTCAAGTATGTGTTGTTTTAACCTTCACAAGGATTGGGCGTAGCCACACTTGATTCAACTAAAGTTTGGGAAACTGACACCTGCCAGCCACCTGTGTGCGAAGCACGTCGGTAGAACCAGTCTCGCGTAAGCGTACGCGTAATGTCGGCCCAGGCCGCTTCATCCAACAATACCGCCGAATCAAAGTATGACATGCTGGTAAGCAGTATGACTAGTATCGTCCACAACTCACTTGTGTTCTACTCGTGCATATCATCTACGCATAGACCTGGCTCATGATGCCACTGTTGGGGAACGTAGTATTTCAAAAAAAAAAATCCTACGCACACGCAAGATCTTGGTGATGCATAACAACGAGAGGGGAGAGTGTGTCCACGTACCCTCGTAGACCGAAAGCAGAAGCGTTAGCACAACGCGATTGATGTAGTCGTACGTCTTCACGATCCGATCGATCAAGTACCGAACGCACGGCACCTCCGAGTTCAGCACACGTTCAACTCGATGACGTCCCTCGAACTCCGATCCAGCCGAGTTTTGAGGGAGAGTTCCGTCAGCATGACGGCGTGGTGACGATGATGATGTTCTACCGATGCAGGGCTTCGCCTAAGCACCGCTATGATATTATCGAGGTGGATTATGGAGGAGGGGGGCACTGCACACGGCTAAGAGATCCAAGAGATCAATTGTTGTGTCTAGAGGTGCCCCCCTGCCCCCGTATATAAAGGAGAGAGGGAGAGACCGGCCCTAGAGGGGGCTCGCCAAGTGTGGGGAGTCCTACTAGGACTCCCAAGTCCTTGTAGGATTCCCCTTTCCTTTCCGGAGTAGGAGAGAAGGAAAGAGGGGAGAGGGAGTAGGAAAAGGGGGTTGCACCCCTTGTCCAATTCGGACGAGAAGGGGGGCGCGCGCCTCCTACCTTTTGGCATCTCTGCTCTATTCCCGTATGGCCCAATAAGGCCCAATACTTCTCCCGGTGAATTCCCGTAACTCCTCGGTACTCCGAAAATACCCGAATCACACAGAACCTTTCCGATGTCCGAATATAGTCATCCAATATATCGATCTTTACGTCTCGACCATTTCGAGACTCCTCATCATGTCCCCGATCTCATCCGGGACTCCGAACTACCTTCGGTACATCAAAACACATAAACTCATGATATAACCGTCATCGAACTTTAAGCGTGCGGACCCTACGGGTTCGAGAACTATGTAGACATGACCGATACACGTCTACGGTCAATAACCAATAGCGGAACCTGGATGCTCATATTGGCTCCCACATATTCTACAAAGATCTTTATCGGTCAAACCGCATAACAACATACGTTTTTCCCTTTGTCATCGGTATGTTACTTGCCCGAGATTCGATCGTCGGTATCTCAATACCTAGTTCAATCTCGTTACCGGCAAGTCTCTTTACTCGTTCTGTAATACATCATCCCACAACTAACTCATTAGCTGCAATGCTTGCAAGGCTTATAGTGATGTGCATTACCGAGTGGGCCCAAAGATACCTCTCCGACAATCGGAGTGAAAAATCCTAATCTCGAAATACGTCAACCCAACAAGTACCTTCGGAGACACCTGCAGAGCACCTTTATAATCACCCAGTTACGTTGTGACGTTTGGTAGCATACAATGTGTTCCTCCCGTAAAAATGATAGCAAAGTGTTCCTCTACATCATTCACTTATTGCTATCTCTTCACGTTGCTTTTTTCTGCTAAGTGAATGTGATCGGACCCTTCCCCCTCTATGCTAAACTCAACCCATTCCATTCACAAATTCTTCATATGCATTCTATTTGAAACTTGTTCAAAATATTCACTGTGTCCTTGTCAGCTGAAGAAATTGTGAACGCAACATTAAAACTTATCCTTTCCAAAAATTTCGGTTTTGCCACTCAAATCGTTCCGCATCCCACGACAATACTTATCCATTCGCCCACGATCTCACACGATCTCCACTACATAGTACGTGGGTGACACATGTCGTGCAAATGAGAAGGGTCAGGGGCACGTTCGTCCAAATTCTTCGGGCGAACGGTTATTCATCTCAGATATAAATACCCCTCCCCTTCCCTCACTTCACTTTTTACTCCACTCGTTCTCACTCTCCCACTCGAGCTTCACCAACCCTAGCGCCGCCGCTACTCCATCGTCGCCGGTGAGGAAGACCTTCACTGCCTCGACCTCGTCGCCGTCGTACTCGCGCCGGCCGCGGATTTCTTCACTCCGCCGCCACCGTAGCTGTCTTCCTCTGCCAAGTTAGGGCGTGGAAGTACTGCACAGACGAACTTCACTTCTCCATCTCACAGTTCATCATGTTCTTCATCCAGGGTAATTAGAAGTTACTTTTACTACCCTCTTTGATTCAAATGTTTTCTTCAAAATTCTCAAAAGGTGTTTTCTTCGTCAAATCTTCACACACTAAACACCTCACATGTGATATGTTCTTGATTTGATTTCTCTAAGCTATGCTTTTCTTCAAGATTCCTCAATTGTGTGGATTTTCAATCTACACAACTCTAGAACCTAAGACAAAGAACTTAGTCAAATTCTTCAAGACTCATCTAGTCAAATTCCTCAACCTTGTTCTTTTTACAAAACCTTCTGAGAACGCATATGACCTCTCCAAATTCCTCGCAACTATACTCTGTTCACAGGTACTCATGTCCGCTGCTGAATCACTAGGTTATCATCAACTTAATTCATTTGCAGCGCTCCTCGAAGAAAAGTTGCACACTTGTTCAGAAAATTCAATTGTTCAAATTCCTCGTCTGAAGCAAATGGCTGATGGAAAGAAGCCACAGAAAGGAGGAAAGAGGCCTGAGGTCAATACTACTTTTGAAATACCTGAAGACATATATGCTGACTATTGCACTCCTGATGAGGCAAAGTTCGGAAAAGAGGACAAGAATCAGCGCAAAGTGCGCATACAAAGAATAGAGAGGAGATGGGAAAGAGAGTGGAGGGAGTACATGAAGGAAATATGCCCTAGAGGCAATAATAAAGTTGTTATTTTTATTTCCTTATATCATGATAAATGTTTATTATTCATGCTAGAATTGTATTAACCAGAAACTTAGTACATGTGTGAATACATAGACAAAACAGAGTGTCCCTAGTATGCCTCTACTAGACTAGCTCATTGATCAAAGATGGCTATGTTTCCTAGCCATAGACATGAGTTGTCATTTGATCAACGGGATCACATCATTAGGAGAATGATGTGATGGACTAGACCCATCCGTTAGCATAGCACTATGATCGTTTAGTTTTACTGCTATTGCTTTCTTCATGACTTATACATGTTCCTATGACTATGAGATTATGCAACTCCCGAATACCGTAGGAACACCTTGTGTGCTATCAAACGTCACAACATAACTGGGTGATCATAAAGATGCTCTACAGGTGTCTCCGAAAGTGTTCGTGGTGTTGGCATAGATCAAGACTAGGATTTGTCACTCCGAGTGTCGGAGAGGTATCTCTGGGCCCTCTCGGTAATGCACATCATAATAAGCCTTGCAAGTAAAAGACTAATGAGTTAGTCACGAGATGATGTATTACAGAACGAGTAAAGAGACTTGCCGGTAACGAGATTGAACTAGGTATAGAGATACCGACGATCGAATCTCGGGCAAGTAACATACCGATGACAAAGGGAATAATGTATGTTGTTATGCGGTTTGACCGATAAAGATCTTCGTAGAATATGTGGGAGCCAATATGAGCATCCAGGTACCGCTATTGGTTATTGACCGGAGATGTGCCTCGGTCATGTCTACATAGTTCTCGAACCCGTAGGGTCCGCACGCTTAAGGTTTCGATGATAGTTTTATTATGAGTTTATGAGTTTTGATGTACCAAAGGAGTTCGGAGTCCCGGATGAGATCGGGGCCATGAAGAGGGGTCTCGAAATGGTCGAGACGTAAAAATTGATTTATTGGACGACTATATTCGGACATCGGAAAGGTTCCGAGTGATTCGGGTATTTTCGGAGTACCGGGGAGTTACGGGAATAGAGGAGAGAGGCCAAAAGGAAGGAGGCGCGCGCCCCCCCTTCTGGTCCGAATTGGACAAGGGGTGCAGCCCCCTTTTCCTTCTCCCTCTCCCCCTCTTTCCTTCTCTCCTACTCCAGAAAGGAAAGGGGAATTCTAGTAGGACTTGGGATTCCTAGTAGGACTCCCCACACTTGGCGCGCCCCCTCTAGGGCCGGCCTCTCCCTTGCTCCTTTATATACGGGGGCAGGGGGGGCACCCTAGGACACACAAGTTGATCAGTTGATCTCTCCCAACCGTGTGTGGTGCTCCCCTCCACAGAAACACACCTCGGTTATATCGTTGCAGTGCTTAGGCGAAGCCCTGCGCCAGTTACTTCATCATATCCGTCACCACGCCGTCGTGCTGACGAAACTCTCCCGTGAAGCTCAACTAGATCAAGAGCTCGTGGGACGTCATCAAGCTGAACGTGTGCTGAACGCGGAGGTGCCGTACGTTCGGTACTTGATCGGTTGGATCGCGAAGAAGTTCGACTACATCAACCGCGTCACTAGACGCTTCCGCTCCCGGTCTACGAGGGTACGTAGACACACTCTCCCCCTCGTTGCTATGCATCTAATAGATAGATCTTGTGTGATCATAGGAAAATTTTGAAAATACTACATTCCCCAACAGTGGTATCAGAGCCAGGTCTATGCGTAGATGATATGCACGAGTAGAACACAATGAGTTGTGGGCGATACTAGCCATACTGCTTACCAGCATGTCATACTTTGCTTCGGCGGTATTGTGAGATGAAGCGGCTCGGACCGACATTACGCGTACGCTTACGCGAGACTGGTTTCACCGTTATGAGCACTCGTTGCTTAAAGGTGACTGGCAGGTGTCTGTCTCTCTCACTTTAGCTGAATCAAGTGTGGCTATGCCCGGTCCTTGTGAAGCTTAAAACAACACATACTTGACGAAACATCGTTGTGGTTTTGTATGCGTAGGTAAGAACGGTTCTTGCTAAAGCCCGTAGCAGCTACGTAAAACTTGCAACAACAAAGTAGAGGACGTCTAACTTGTCTTTGCAGGGCATGATGTGATGTGATATGGTCAAGACATGATGAAATATACGGTTTTGTATGAGATGATCATGTTTTGTAAAGTTATCGGCAACTGGCAGGAGCCATATGGTTGTTGCTTTATTGTATGAAATGCAATCGCCATGTAATTGCTTTACTTTATCACTAAGCGGTAGCGATAGTCGTAGAAGAAATAGTTGGCGAGACGACAACGATGCTACGATGGAGATCAAGGTGTCGCGCCTGTGACGAAGGTGATCATGACGGTGCTTTGGAGATGGAGATCAAAAGCACAAGATGATGATGGCCATATCATGTCACATATTTTTATTGCATGTGATGTTTATCTTATTATGCTTCTTATTTTGCTTAGTTCGACGGTACCATTACAAGATGATCCCTTACTAAATTTCAAGGTATAAGTGTTCCCCCTGAGTATGCACCGTTGCGAAAGTTCGTCGTGCCGAGACACCACGTGATGATCGGGTGTGATAAGCTCTACGTTCAAATACAACGGGTGTAAGCCAGTTTTGCACACGCAGAATACTCGGGTTAAACTTGACGAGCCTAGCATATGCAGATATGGCCTCGGAACACTGGAAACCGAAAGGTTGAGCGTGAATCATATAGTAGATAAGATCAACATAAAGATGTTCACCATTGAAACTACTCCATCTCACGTGATGACCGGACATGGTTTAGTTGATTTGGATCACGTGATCATTTAGATGACCGGAGGGATGTCTATCTAAGTGGGAGTTCTTTAAGTAATATGATTAATTGAACTTTAATTTATCATGAACTTAGTCCTGGTAGTATTAGCATATCTATGTTGTAGATCAATAGCTCGCGATGTTGCTCCTCGTTTATTTTTTATATGTTCCTAGAGAAAACTAAGTTGAAAGATGTTAGTAGCAATGATGCGGACTTGTTCCGTGATCTGAGGATTTTCCTCATTGCTGCACAGAAGAATTATGTCCTTGATGCACCGCTAGGTGACAGACCTATTGCAGGAGCAGATGTAGACGTTATGAACGTTTTGACAAAAGCTCGGTATAATGACTACTTGATAGTTTAGTGCACCATACTTTACGACTTTGAATCGGGACTTCAAAACTGTTTTGAACACCACGGAGCATATAAGATGTTCCAAGAGTTGAAATTAGTATTTCATACTCATGCCCGTGTCGAGAGGTATGAGACCTCTAACAGTATTTTGCCTACAAGATGGAGGAGAATAGCTCAACCAGTGAGCATGTGCTCAGATTGTCTGGGTACTACAATTGCTTGAATCAAGTGGGAGTTAATCTTCCAAATAAGATAGTAATTAACAAAGTTCTCTAGACAAGTGTCACCAAGTTAGTAGAACTTCGTGATGAACTATAATATGCAAGGGATGACAAAAGTAATTCCCGAGCTCTTCGCGATACTGAAATCGGCGAAGGTAGAAATTAAGAAAGAGCATCAAGTGTTGATGGTTAACAAGACCACTTGTTTCAACTAAAGGGCAAAGGGATAGAAGCGGAACTTCAAGAAGAATGACAAGTAAGTTGTCACTCCAGTGAAGAAACCCAAAGCTAAACTCAAGCCTGAAACTAAGTGCTTCTACTGCAAAGGAAATGGTCACTGGAAGTGGAACTGCCCTAGATACTTGGTGGATAAGAAGGATGGCAAAGTGAACAAAGGTATATTTGATATACAGATAATTGATGTGTACTTTACTAGTGTTCATAGCAACCCCTGGGTATTTGATACCAGTTCAGTTGCTAAAATTAGTAACTCGAAACAAGAGTTGCAGAATAAACAAAGACTAGTTAAAGGTGAAGTGTCGATGTGTGTTGGAAGTGGTTCCAAGATAGATATGATCATCGTCGCACACTCCCTATACTTTCGGGATTAGTGTAGAACCTAAATAAATGTTATTTGGCATTTGCGTTAAGCATGAATATGATTTGATCATGTTTGTTGCAATATGGTTATTCATTTAAATTCATAGAATAATTGTTATTCTGTTTACATGAATAAAGCCTTCGATGGTCATACACCCAATGAAAATAGTTTGTTGGATCTCGATCGTAGTGATACATATATTCATAATATTGAAGCCAAAAGATGCAAGGTTAATAATGATAGTGCAACTTATTTGTGGCACTGCCGTTTAGGTCATATTAGTGTAAAGCGCATGAAGAAACTCCATAGTGATGGACTTTTGGAATCACTTGATTATGAATCACTTGATGCTTGCGAACCATGCCTCATGGGCAAGATGACTAATACTCCGTTCTCCGGAACTATGGACCGAGCAACAGATTTGTTGGAAATCATACATCCTGATGTATGTGGGCCAATGAGTGTTGAAGCTCGCGGCGGGTATCGTTATTTTCTGACCTTCACTGATGATTTGAGCAGATATGGGTATATCTACTTAATGAAGCACAAGTCTGAAACATTTGAAAGGTTCAAAGAATTTCAGAGTGAAGTAGAGAATCATCGTAACAAGAAAATAAAGTGTCTACGATCTGATCGTGTAGGAGAATATTTGAGTTACGAGTTTGGTCTTCAGATGAAACAATGTGGAATAGTTTCACAACTCACGCCACCCGAAACACCACAGCGTAATGTTGTGTCCGAACATCGTAATCGTACTTTATTAGATATGGTGCGGTCTATGATGTCTCTTATCGATTTACCACTATCGTTTTGGGTTATGCATCAGAGACAGCTGCATTCACGCTAAATAGGGCAACATCTAAATCCGTTGAGACGACGCCTTATGAATTGTGGTTTGGCAAGAAACCAAAGTTGTCGTTTCCTAAAGCTTGGGGCTGCAATGCTTATGTGAAAAAGCTTTAACCTGATAAGCTCGAACCCATGTCGGAGAAATGTGTCTTCATAGGATACCCAAAGGAGACTGTTGGGTACACCTTCTATCACAGATCCGAAGGCAAGATTTTCGCTGCTAGGAATGGATCCTTTCTAGAGAAGGAGTTTCTCTCGAAAGAAGTGAGTGGGAGGAAAGTAGAACTTGATGAGGTAATTGTACCTTCTCCCGAATTGGAAGGTAGTACATCACAGAAACTAGTTCCAATGATTCCTACACCAATTAGTGAGGAAGCTAATGATGATGATCATGAAACTTCAGATCAAGTTTCTGTTGAACTTCGTAGATCAACCAGAGTTCGTTCCGCACCAGAGTGGTACGGCAACCCGGTTCTGGAAGTCATGTTACTGGACCTTGATGAACCTACGAACTATGAGGAAGCGATGATGAGTCCAGATTCCGCAAAATGGCTTGAGGCCATGAAATCTGAGATGGGATCCATGTATGAGAACAAAGTGTGGACTTTGGTTGACTTGCTCGATGATCGGCAAGCCATCGAAAATAAATGGATCTTCAAGAGGAAGACTGACGCTGACGGTAATGTTACTATTTACAAAGCTAGACTTGTTGCGAAAGGTTTTCGACAAGTTCAAGGAGTTGACTATGATGAGACTTTCTCACCCGTATCGATGCTTAAGTCTGTCCGAATCATGTTAGCAATTGCCGCATTTTATGAAATCTGGCAAATGGATAACAAAACTGCATTCTTTAATGGATTTATTAAAGAAGAATTGTATATGATGCAACAAGAAGGTTTTGTCAATCCTAAAGGTGCTAACAAAATGTGCAAGCTCCAGCGATCCATCTATGGACTGGTGCAAGCATCTCGGAGTTGGAATATATGCTTTGATAAGTTGATCAAAGCCTATAGATTTATACAGACTTGCGGTGAAGGCTGTATTTACAAGAAAGTGAGTGGGGGCACTACAACCTTTCTGATAAGTATATGTGAATGACATATTGTCGATCGGAAATTATGTAGAATTTTCTGGAAAGCATAAAGAAGTATTTGAAAGGATTTTTTCAAAGAAAGACCTTGGTGAAGCTGCTTACATATTGGGCATCAAGATCTATAGAGATAGATCAAGACGCTTGATAAGACTTTCAATGAGTACATACCTTGATAAGATTTTGAAGTAGTTCAAAATGGATCAGTCAAAGAAGGAGTTCTTGCTTGACTTGTAAGGTGTGAAGTTGAGTAAGACTCAAAGCCAGACCACAGCAGAAAAATATAGAGAGAATGAAAGTCATTCGCTATGCCTCAACCATAGGTTCTATAAAGTATGCCATGTTGTGTACCGAACATGTTGTGTACCTTCCATGAGTTTGACAGGGAGGTACAATAGTGATCCAGAAGTAGATCACTGTACAGTGGTCAAAATTATCCTTAGTAACTGGATGACTAAGGAAATGTTTCTCGATGGTGGAGGTGATAAAGAGTTCGTCGTAAAGGGTTACGCCGATGCAAGCTTTGACACTAAATCCAGATGACTCTGAGTATCAATCTAGATGCGTATTGAAAGTGGGAGCAATTAGCTAGAGTAGCTCCATGCAGAGCATTGTAGACATAGAAATTTGCGAAAAACATATGGATCTGAATGTGACAGAACCGTTGACTAAACTTCTCTCACAAGCAAAACATGATCACACCTTATTACTCTTGGGTATTAATCACATAGCGATGTGAACTACATTATTGACTCTAGTAAACCCTTTGGGTGTTGGTCACATGGCGATGTGAACTATGGGTGTTATTCACATAACGATATGAACTATCGGTTTTAAATCACATGGCGATGTGAGCTAGATTATTGACTCTAGTGCAAGTGGGAGACTGAAGGATATATGCCCTAGAGGCAATAATAAAGTTGTTATTTTTATTTCCTTATATCATGATAAATGTTTATTATTCATGCTAGAATTGTATTAACCGGAAACTTAGTACATGTGTGAATACATAGACAAAACAGAGTGTCCCTAGTATGCCTCTACTAGACTAGCTCATTGATCAAAGATGGCTATGTTTCCTAGCCATAGACATGAGTTGTCATTTGATCAACATGATCACATCATTAGGAGAATGATGTGATGGACTAGACCCATCCATTAGCATAGCACTATGATCGTTTAGTTTTACTGCTATTGCTTTCTTCATGACTTATACATGTTCCTATAACTATGAGATTATGCAACTCCCGAATACCGTAGGAACACCTTGTGTGCTATCAAACGTCACAACATAACTGGGTGATCATAAAGATGCTCTACAGGTGTCTCCAAAAAATTTCGTGGTGTTGGCATAGATCAAGACTAGGATTTGTCACTCCGAGTGTCGGAGAGGTATCTCTGGGCCCTCTCGATAATGCACATAATAATAAGCCTTGCAAGCAAAAGACTAATGAGTTAGTCACGAGATGATGTATTACGGAACGAGTAAAGAGACTTGCCGGTAACGAGATTGAACTAGGTATAGAGATACCGACGATCGAATCTCGGGCAAGTAACATACCGATGACAAAGGGAATAACGTATGTTGTTATGCGGTTTGACCGATAAAGATCTTCGTAGAATATGTGGGAGCCAATATGAGCATCCAGGTTCCGCTATTGGTTATTGACCGGAGACGTGCCTCGGTCATGTCTACATAGTTCTCGAACCCGTAGGGTCCGCACGCTTAAGGTTTCGATGATAGTTTTATTATGAGTTTATGAGTTTTGATGTACCGAAGGAGTTCGGAGTCCCGGATGAGATCGGGGACATGAAGAGGGGTCTCGAAATTGTCGAGACGTAAAAATCGATATATTGGACGACTATATTCGGACATCGGAAAGGTTCCGAGTGATTCGGGTATTTTCGGAGTATCGGGGAGTTATGGGATAGAGGAGAGAGGCCAAAAGGAAGGAGGCGCGCGCCCCCCTTCTGGTCCGAATTGGACAAGGGGTGCAACCCCCTTTTCCTTCTCCCTCTCCCCCTCTTTCCTTCTCTCCTACTCCGGAAAGGAAAGGGGAATCCTACTAGGACTTGGGAGTCCTAGTAGGACTCCCCACACTTGGCGCGCCCCCTCTAGGGCCGGCCTCTCCCTTGCTCCTTTATATACGGGGGCAGGGGGGCACCCTAGGACACACAAGTTGATCAGTTGATCTCTCCCAACCGTGTGCGGTGCTCCCCTCCACAGAAACACACCTCAGTTATACTGTTGCAGTGCTTAGGCGAAGCCCTGCGCCGGTAACTTCATCATATCCGTCACCACGCCGTCGTGCTGACGAAACTCTCCCGTGAAGCTCAACTGGATCAAGAGCTCGTGGGACGTCATCAAGCTGAACGTGTGCTGAACGGGGACGTGTCGTACGTTCGGTACTTGATCGGCTGGATCGCGAAGAAGTTCGACTACATCAACCGCGTCACTAGACGCTTCCGCTCCCGGTCTACGAGGGTACGTAGACACACTCTCCCCCTCGTTGCTATGCATCTAATAGATAGATCTTGCGTGATCACAGTAAAATTTTGAAAATACTGCGTTCCCCAACAGTACAAATATGTGACTCCCAAATACATGAAGAAATTCGCACTCAATCCTCCCTGCCCAAGACCTCCATTGGCACATGGCCAAGTTGCTGATCCCACAAGCCTCAAGCGTGGTGAGGATTTTCCTGAAGAATGGACTAAGCACCAGGCCAAGTTGGCCAAGCAAGCAAAATAAGCAGTGAGGAAATTCAATGAAGACTCTGCTGCTGCTGCTGCCTCTACTGAGGCCTCTGCTTCCAAGCCTAAGAAGGCCATGGCTAAGAAGCATGCTCACAAGCCAAGTGCTTCTTCCTCAGCAATGCCCTCACGGCCAAATTCTTCAAAGCCCTCACGGCAAATTCCTCAGACTCCTCCTGCTCCTCCAAAGTCCTCAGCTCCTCCGCAAAATTCTTCAGATGCTACATCTAAGTCATCTGCTCCAGTGCATCTAGCCACATGTCAAAGGACTACGGGCATAACCATTGCCTCAGGAGCCTCTGCAAGCTCCTCAGCTGCCCCAAGTTCCTCAGTGATACGAAGTTCCTCAGCTGGTCCCTCGCTGCTGAAGAAAAAGACAACTGCTGGACGAGGCTCTCGCCCAAGTCCTCATAAGAAACAAGATGCTTTCCAAGTGCCGTCTAATGACGAAGCTGATGATGAAGAACTGGTTCAAATCATCAGAAACTGGCAAGAAAGGGCTGCTAGAGCCAAAGGAAGCGACATACCACTGCTGTCAGGGATATTATTAGCAGGCGTAAACCGGCTAGGGTAAACCGGATTATGATGATATAGTTGTGTAATTGTAAAGCTCAGTAGAGGTTACGACCCATGAAGACTTAGGGCCCATGTATAGAGTTACGGTTTGTAAACCGTCTTATCGTGTAACTTGAGTGACAAGGAAGAAAGAGCAGAGACCGAGGCGGACACAAATATGAGCCGGCCTCGGGACTCTGTAAACCGGATCGGGCGTCGCCTCTATATAAAGGGACGACCCGACGATGGTTGAAGGACAAGCAACAAACCGTCGAGACGCAGGCAAGCAATCAGCTCCCTGTTCATCGACGCCCATGCAATACCAAGCCAAACTAGACGTAGGCTTTTACCTTCCTCGAAGGGGCCAAACTAGTATAAACCCTCTGTGTCCTTTGAGTGCTTTTAACCTCTTCAAGCTAACCCATGCGATGGTTCCACAACTAAGTCCGTTAAACCGGACATCTGCCGTGCTAATTCCACGACAGTTGGCGCCCACCGTGGGGCCTCCGCACGATGGTTTCGAGTTCTTGAAGGGCAGCTTTGAAGGGCTCAGGGGCTACGCGGTCGGCCGGATGAACCAAGAGTCGCCGCGGCCGGATCTACATCAACGACGCAGGCTGGGGACCGGAGGCCGATTCAATCGAATACGGGTACCGGGTTCCCTTCGGCGGCATCCACGTGTTCATCGGCAAGATTGGTGAACCGGGACCTGAGCCGGACGTCTTCCCCAACATCGTCGAGCCGGCTCAGCGTGCAAGATCGACCCGGATTCAGCCTGCCATGAAGCGCGTCTTCGTCGGAGCGATTCACGGAGTCCAAGCCGAGGACGGATCGGATTCTGGTAGCGAGACAGTTGTCTATTCCGACGATGAATCATCATCCAGAGAGACTGAATCCTTGTATCTGTTGCGGGACGGCCGATCTGAGGGTGCGTCCGATGGAGATAGTATTCCGGACCCCTTTGATCTGCCAAACCGGGTGGCTGTCTTTATGGCCGGATCACAGCCTACGTCACAGCCCACGGTGACCGGGGCGTTCACAACCGGAGCAGGGGGGAGCGGGCAAGCTCCCTCGGCCGCTGACGCTCTATCAACCTTGGTAGAGGAGTTAACAGCACGGGTAGTAGCAGTGGTGGCTCCCACAGACAAGGCGCAGCACGATGCAGAAATCCAGTAGCTGAGGGGCCGGATTGAGAAAGCAAGAGAGGATTTGAAGGCAGAGAAAGCTATGATAGCAACAAGACAGGCAGAGCTAGATTCTCAGGCTTTTCAGTTAAGGATGGATCAAGCCTCTGTGCAAGGAGTAAGGGATAGAAGGCACCAGTCTCGTTTACCGCCGGTCTATGAGGCGATGAATCTCTTCGGGACGCCAGGAGCGGGAGCTAGCAATGATCCGGAGATAAACCGGAGGACGGCCCCGGTGAGGGGTGAACCGGTCCGACAGCCCGCTGCGGAGCAAGATCGCCAGGTTACGTCCACACCTCACATCCCCACTCCTCCGGGTCATTACTCAAACCCTTTGGATAACATTGTTGCTGCCGCTTCACGCCTGGCCGCTTTACCCATTGAGGGGACATCCCCCATGGCTATGGAGGCACGCCGGGTCAAGGATCTGCTTAACACGGCGTTGACACAACAGCAAGCGTATTCTTATAGCAGGGAGAGGCTTCATTCAACACCCCGCCACAGCCGGAGTTATACTAGGCATTGGGAAGAACCAGAGGTGTCCAGCAGTGAACGGAGGCGACACCGTCACAGACAGGATAATCCGGCGGGCGCAGAGGCGCTAGCTCAGGAGGCAAACCGGGTTAGATCTGCGGCCCGCGAGGAGGTCCGCCAAACGACGCCGGTTCACACAATCACAGCAGAAACAGGAGTCACGACGAGTTCCTTCGGGGTGCAGTGTCTTGTCCCCGCTCTACGGAGCGTGAAGTTACCCAAGGATTTCAAGGGTCCACGGAAAGTGCCTAATTACACCGCAGATTTAGCTCCAGAGGCTTGGGTTGAGAGTTACGAGATGGCTATGGAGATGCTGGACGTGGATGAAGCGGCTTGCGCGAAGTACTTTACCATGATGCTTGAGGGTACAGCCCGGACCTGGCAGAAGGGCTGACCACCTATTTCCATCGGATCATGGGGAGAGTTACGCCGCCAGTTTATCAAAAATTTCAAGGATACGTGCAAGCAGCCCATGTCAGTGGTGGATCTGACAGCCTGTATACAAGGAGACCAGGAGCCTACAAGTGCATGGGTGCGGCGAGTATCAGAAATCTTGCACTCTTCGAACGGTATCAATCCCAGTACGGCAATAGTGACACTGGAAAACAATTGCCGGTTTGAGTCTCTGAAGTTAAAGCTGGGACGGCTCAAACGGGATTGTAATGACATGGGAACTCTCATGAGCGCTCTGGTAAAGTACGGGGACTCCGACAACACTAAGTATCCAGAAGCGGATGGAGATAAAAATGGAAAAGCCAATAAGCCCGGTAAACCGGCACAGGCTAATCCGGTCGGAACAAGCTTCTTAGGCAAACGAAAGGCAGAGGGTGGCTCTGATTTCGTGGCCAATACCCAAGTTCAAGGGGGCTTTCAGCGCAACAAGGGTAAACCGCCTCTACAAACTGGTGGAGGGGCCGTTAGCTGGGAGCAAGAGTTGAATGAGCCTTGCCCGAAACACGGATCAAAAGAACATCCAGCTAAACACACCATAGGAGAATGCAAGGCCATGATGGAAGCCATGAGCCGGTTCAGATCTAATAACAGGCCACCTGGCGGCGGATCAGGCCCCGGGTTTTACGGTCCAGGTCACCAGGAGAACGGCTCCGGATCAGGAAATCGTGGCAGCAACAGTGGTTATAATAACCAAGGCAATAATCAGTATGGTCAGGGTGGTTACAATAACCAAGGCAATCAGCAGCATGGTCAAGGTGGTTACAATAAAAAAAACAACAAACAGCAGGGCCAGGTTAATCACAATAACCAGGGCAATCAGCAGCGTCAGCAGCAGCAGCAGTCCGGATATCAGAGTAATCCGAAGGAGTTGAGTAGCGGGCAATATCATGTGTTCACTACGAGTTTGTGCAAACGGGATCAGAAAATCTTAAAACGGGCGGTCCATGCGGTTGAACCGGCAACACCACAGTTCCTGCGCTGGTCGGAGCAACCTATTGTGTGGAGCCGAGAGGATCATCCGCTGCGAGTTGATAATCCGGGCCAACTGGCTTTAGTGGTGGCACCACAGGTGGGTGGCTACAGATTCACCAAAGTCCTCATGGACGGCGGCAGCAGCATCAATATCTTATATTATGAGACTTTCCGTCGCATGGGGCTGACGGATAAGAAGCTAAGACAGTCAAACACGGTGTTTCATGGAGTGGTGCCAGGTAAATCAGCTTACCCAGTTGGGAAAATTGACCTGGAAGTTACCTTTGGAGATGAACAGGATTCTAGGTCGGAGATGATAACCTTTGAACTTGTCAAGATCCGGAGCCCCTATCATGCTCTGTTTGGGAGATCGGTTTACGCCAAGTTTATGCCCAGGCCGTGTTATGTTTATCTACAGCTCAAGATGCCGGGTCACAAAGGAACAATCACGGTTCATGGAAGTTGCAAGATTGCATTGGAGTGCGAAGAAGGAGACGCTGCTTATGCGGAGGCAGTATGTGCTACGGAAGTATTGAAGTTCTACAAGGACAATGTTGATCCGGCAGATATGTCCCCGTTGAAGAAGCCAACTGCAGAGCATGATCCGGCATTGAAGTTTAAGTCTGCGGAGGAGACCAAGCAAGTTGACTTTGTGCCAGGCGATTCATCCAAGCAGTTCACTATCAGCGCTAACCTTGATCCTAAATAGGAAAGCGTGCTCATCGAGTTCATCCGTGAGAACCGGGATATCTTTGCATGGAAACCTTCTGACATGCCAGGTATACCGAGGGAACTCACTGAGCACAGTCTTAACATTGATCCGAAGTTTAAACCGGTCAAGCAGTATCTGCGCCGCTTCAATGAAGAAAGGCGCAAGGCTATAGGAGAAGAAGTGGCCAGGCTTTTGGCCGCAGGGTTCATAGTTGAAGTTTTTCACCCGGAGTGGTTGGCTAATCCGGTGCTAGTATTAAAGAAAAATGGAAAGTGGAGAATGTGTGTAGATTACACAGACTTAAACAAAGCTTGTCCAACCGATCCTTTTGCTCTCCCTCGTATTGATCAGATCATTGATGCTACGGCGGGATGTGAGCGGCTAAGTTTTTTGGATGCATATTCAGGGTATCACCAGATCAAAATGGCAGTTAAAGATCAGGAGAAAACGTCCTTCATAACCCCGTTTGGTGCTTTTTGCTATGTGTCTATGCCTTTTGGGCTCAAGAGTGCCCAAGCAACTTACCAGTGTTGCGTACAGAATTGTCTTAAGGGGCAGATAGGGAGGAATGTTCATGCTTATGTGGATGATATTGTGGTGAAATCAAGGAAGGAGGAGACACTAATAGAGGACCTCAAAGAGACCTTTGACAATCTTCGAACCTATATAATGATGCTTAATCCGGAGAAGTGTGCTTTCGGTGTTCAAGCTCCTTGGATTCTTGGTGTCAAACAAAGGAATAGAAGCCAATCCGGAGAAGATCAACGCAATCACATATTTGACTAAACCAGCTTGCATCAATGATGTTCAGCGTATCGCTGGCCGGATCACAGCATTAAGCCAGTTCATCAGCCGTCTGGGAGAGAAAGCAATTCCGCTTTATCAGATGCTGAAAAAGACAGACCGGTTTATATGGAGTGAGGAGGCAAACGCTGCATTTGAGGATTTGAAGCGGCAACTGCCAGAACCACCGGTCCTTGCTGCCCCTATTGATAATGAGCCATTGCTGTTATACGTCGCAGCCAACGCACGGGCAGTCAGCGTGGCCATCGTGGTCGAGCGCAAGGAAGCAGGAAAGGAATATCCGGTTCAACGTCCGGTCTATTATGTCAGTGAAGTTCTCAATGAATCCAAACAAAGGTACCCGCATTGGCAGAAGCTAGTATACGGTGTGTTCATGGCAAACCGGAAGTTAAAGCATTATTTCCAAGGCCACCCAATAACTGTTGTCAGTTCAGCACCATTGGGGGATATAATCCAGAACAGGGAAGCTACTGGTAGAGTGGCGAAGTGGGCCATTGAGCTTAGCCCGCACGGATTGAAGTATGTGCCATGCACCGCTATCAGATCTCAAGCGTTGGTGGATTTCATCAATGATTGGACGGAGCTACAAGCACCAGAGGAGTAGCCGGATCTTACATATTGGACGGAGCTACAAGCACCAGAGGAGTAGCGAGGTGACAAGTTTTGTTATGTCCTCCGTCTAATGTTTCCTTGTACTAACAATGCAGCAGAATATGAGGCATTGCTTCATGGCTTACGGATGGCTAAGGAGATGAACTTGAGCCGGGTCAAGTGTTTTGGTGATTCAGATTTGGTGGCACAGCAAGTATCCGGCAAGTGGGATTCAAAAGACCCTCTCATGGCAGCTTACAGACGAGAAGTTGAAGCAGTCGCAGGATATTTCAAAGGGTATCAAGTGGATCACATCGACCGGCGAAAGAATGAAGCGGCTGATGCTCTAAGACGGCTAGGTTCTCAACGTAAACCGGTGCCACCGAATACTTTTTTGGATGAGCTGCACAGTCCATCAGTTCAGGTACCATCGGAGGAAGATCTGGCCGTTCCTGATCCGGAGGCGCAGCTAGTTGCAGCACTTCATGTTATTCCGGATAGGATGCTCCCATACTTGGCATATCTAAGCCGTGGGGAGTTGCCGGATGACGAGATCGAAGCAAGACAGATAATCCGGCGCTCCAAGTCCATGACAATTGCAAACGGAGAACTTCACCATCGCAGTGTTTCGGGAGCGTTTCAGCGGTGTGTGTCATCTGAGGAAGGTTGTGATATCCTTCGCGAGATCCATGAAGGGGATTGTGGTCATCATGCCGGTTCAAAATCCTTGGTGGCTAAAGCTTTTCGACATGGGTTCTATTGGCTAACAGCCCATGCTGATGCAGCGGATCTAGTCCGGAAGTGCGATGCTTGTCAAAAAATTTCACGACGTGCTCTTGTTCCAGTACGGGAGCTCCGGATGATACCGATTACTTGGCCGTTTGCGACATGGGGGCTTGATATGGATGGGCCTTTCAAACGATCCCAGGATCAAAAAACTCATCTGCTGGTTGCTGTGGACAAATTTACAAAGTGGATTGAGGCAGAGCCTGTGAGCAAGTGTGATGCGGCAACAGCGGTTAAATTCATCAAAAAGGTAATTTTCCGGTTTGGCTTTCCACACAGCATCATCACAGACAATGGCACCAATTTATCTAAGGGAGAGATGGAAGAGTTTTGTCAACGCGAGCATATTCGTCTAGATGTATCTTCTGTAGCTCACCCTCAATCCAATGGTCAAGCTGAAAGAGCGAATCAGGAGATTTTGCGAGGTATCAAGCCCCGGCTTATGACTCCCCTGCAGAGAACACCAGGGTGCTGGGTTGAGGAGTTACCTTCTGTCCTCTGGAGCATCAATACTACGCCGAACCGGTCCACAGGTTATACACCTTTCTTCATGGTGTATGGTGCTAAAGCGGTCCTTCCAAGTGATATCCGTCATGATTCGCCACGGGTGACGACTTATGTTGAAGCGGCCAATGAGCAGGCAAGACAGGACAGTTTGGACCGGCTGGATGAAGAACGTGATATAGCAGCAGCACGGTCCGCAATTTATCAACAGGACTTGCGCAGATATCACAGCTGCCGGATCAAGACCAGGACGTTCCAGGAGGGAAATTTGGTACTCCGGCTCATCCAGGACCAAACAGACATGCACAAACTATCCCCGCCTTGGGAAGGGCCCTTCATGGTCAGCAAGAATCTACACAACGGTTCATATTACCTAGTGGACGTTCGAGAACACAAGGACTCAGGGACATCGGAGGAAGAGACAAAGAGGCCGTGGAACATCGCCCTCTTGCGGCCCTACTATACCTGAGCCATGAGCTCTGCTGTATCCTATGTATATATTATGATTAATGAATAAACCGGCACCCTCGGTAAACCGGGGGATTAGCCTTTTTTTCCAATATAAGTATCTTATGGTGATAACCATCTAAAGTTTATTTCTCTTACTATATGTCATTTTTAAAGAAAATAAGATGCTTTGATCAGTCTATCTGGTTGTGCAGGACAACTCCCATATATGTACTCTGCCGTTGTGATCACTAAAGGGCTTCCTGTTCAAACATAGGTCGTATTCGAACCAAAGAGAACATAGCCATTTCTGTTCAAACATAGGTCGTATTAGAACCAAAGAGAACATAGCCATTTTTGTTCAAACATAGGTCGTATTCGAACAAAAAAGAACATGGCAAAGGCCAGTAGGGGGTTAGGATCGTATTCGAATCCTAGCTTAGCCCCTATGGTCCGGTTTGTATGATCGTATTCGAATCATAAGCTCAATGGATCGTATTCGAATCCATTTCTTGGCTAAAATTTCAAGGCCAGTAGGGGGTTAGGATCGTATTCGAATCCTAGCTTAGCCCCTATGGTCCGGTTTGTATGATCGTATTCGAATCATAAGCTCAATGGATCGTATTCGAATCCATTACTTGGCTAAAATTTCAAGGCCAATAGGGGGTTAGGATCGTATTCGAATCCTAGCTTAGCCCCTATGGTCCGGTTTAATGATCGTATTCGAATCAGACGTATCGATTTGGAGCCTGGCAGCTCGCAAAAAGCCTCGACTACATGGTTTTATTTGCAAATCTGTGTTTTTTGTGTGTGTGCTCTCATGTGTTTCTATGGTTCTTTGATCCGGAGTGAGACAACTTTAAAGTTGACCACATATCTTTAAAAATCTGGACACAGAGCTCCAGCATTATTTAAAACCGGCAGTTCTTGTAAACCCGGAATAATTGGGTACGCCCCAACGGAGCCAAGGGCTTCCTCAGAAACAACAATTTTCGCCGGATTAAGGGTATCAAGCATACTTAATCGCAGGTATGAAGTTATTTATGTTTTAAACAGACACTTGTTTGATATATTTATGAGAGCAATTTAATCGGTCCGGCGATAAACCGCTAGGACATCTTGTAAGTGTTTTCTACGCAGAAACAGATAGTATGCAAATTAAAGCATATCAGACAAAGGATTGAACTTGGCAGATGCCAAAGCAAAGTTGGAACATTCGGATCACGACGGACAATAGTTCAAAGCTATCCTATTACAAAGGCACAGCAGGCCTGAATGGATTAAAGTTTTTCCGGCAAAGTAAAACCAAGGCTACAAAGATAAACTGTTTGGCCTATGCTTCCTCCTGCTGGGACGGTTGAGGATCGACCTGCTCCGGAGCTTCTTCGTATTCTTGAAGCGGCTGAAAGTCAGGGACGCACCAATCGATTTTTGTTAAGGCACGGAAGTACATCTCTTCCGTAATAAGATCAGACGGATCAACATCTGGAGCGAAAGTGTGGGGGCGCACTGGTGGGATTAGATTCACGGTATCGTAAACCGGTCGATCCACCCGCTCATTCTGTAAATCATACGCCGGATGATACCTGGTCAAATCTGATTCAACAGCAAGTTTGCTGGCAAGAGGACGCATCTCCTTCGTCAAAGCATGAAGATCTTTACCAGTGAAGGCCGATCCATCTTCTTTGGTACTGGGATACCCGTTCAGAGCTTCTTCCGGATCAAAGTCTGGAACCCACGCTTTGGCTCTGGTGAGCGCTACGAGAGAACCGGCTCGGGCAGCAGACTTCTTCACCTCTTCCAAGCGTGCAGGCAAGATAGACAACTTCTCCAGAGTGCCTTGGATGGTGGTAGGGGCCGGTTTATTGAAAGACATTGCACTTATAATCCGCTGAGCGCCGGAATACAGCTGCTCAACCAGAGTATAAGAGGCCTTGAGTTTCTTCCGGAGATCATCCCCAAGATGGGTGACGCGTCGTCCTGCATATGGTGATCACAATTAAACCGGAACGGATTAAAGGTTGCAGAAATGAAAGCATGTGCAGGTTAAGTATTTACCGAAGACGGCAGAAGTCATAAGTTCTATTTGCCGTTTTAAACCGGTCAACTCTTCGGTCACCGGATTAAGAGCTTCCTCAGCGTCTTTTGCTCTCTTTTCAAGAGCATTTTTCTGCACTTCCCAGGTTGCCCGCTCTGATTCAAAGTATTTCTTCAACTGTTCAGCAGTGGTTAAGCTTAGTGCCAGATCTTTTTCGGCCTTGGCAGCAGCAGATTTAGTTTCAGCAAGTCTATTCTAGAGTTCAATTATTTCTTCAGCCCTCCGGTTCAAATCAGCCTGCAAGGGAAATCAAGTGGAGTAAGGGACAAAATTCAGACAAGTCTCAAGCACATAACCAAGTTATCCACTTGACACTTGGGGGCTAATGGGCAATTGAAGTATCAAAGAGTGACAATTAAAAGATAAGTCTCAAGCACACAAACAAGTTGTCTACTTGACACTTGGGGGCTAATGGGCAGTTGAAACATCAAAAGAATGATTCGGACAAGTCCCAGGCACATAAACCGAGTTATGCCCCTGGCACTTGGGGGCTAATGTAAGATCATTTGCTCAGAGTTGGAAGTACCGGTTCACCTTCTAACATAGCTAAACCGGAACTTGGGGGCTACCATGATACAGGCAGAAATACAAAGAAGGCAAAAGTAAAAGGCAAGTAAGATACCTCGTACTTGTCCTTCATCATGTTAACCAAGCCCGCTTCATAATCCCGACTGGTACGAAGCCGGTTCAAATACCCGGAATAAAGCTCCTGGGCACTCAGCTCGGCGTAACTAGACAAGTCTGTACTCCATTTACCCTTCTCTTGCTGGAGTTTCTCCGCTTTAGCTGTATGCTTGGCTAAAACAACAGGCTCAGCATGAGCGGTGTAAGCTGTACCGGTTATTTGAACATCCGGAGAAGGAGCGGCTCCCGGTTGTGGAGTAGCGGTATGAACCGGACTAGCGGGAGCCGGGCTAGTCCGAGGAGGGTTGGCCCGGGCAGGACTCGCCGGTTCATGGACATTTTCAGTGTTGGGATCTTCAGGAGCAGTTGCATAATCATGATCCATGGGAGCAGGATCGTCGCGCTGAACTATAGGCTCATTTTCCGGTGGGATGACTGCATCCGGATCAGCCACCGGGTTATCAGTGGCAGTCTCAGCAGCCGGCTGGCTGGCCTTTGCCTTTTTGCTAGGCTTAGGCTTGCTGAAAAGAAATTGCAAAAGAAGTTAGAGTCACAAAAGCACATGCAAAGATAAACCGGGTGAGATAAAGGACTTACCCAGGGACAGTCTTCGGAGTTGGAACTTGTGTGGCAGTGGATTTGCCAGAAGAAGATAAAGGAGTCTCCTCATAATTAGGGTCAGACGGTTTAAGTGGTTTGCGTATAAGTCCAGCCTTGGGATGAAGAAGAGTTGGAGAGAGTAAAACCTCAGAGCGGCGCCTCCGAGCCGGAGTAAGAGATATTCCGGAAGACTCGACTACAAGGTCACTATGGCGTGTAGCCCGGCGAGCTTCGTGTTGCTGTTTCTTCAAAAGAAAATTGGGGTCCAGTTGAGCGTAAGAATGAGAAAACTGATATTTCCGGACTACCCGACGAATTTTTGGTGGAGGCGGTTCTGAATATGAAGAAAGAGTGATTACCTCAGTTTCTGCCGCTTTATCTCCTTCAGCCAAATCTTGTGAAAAGACACCGTTAACACAAGTCTGGTTAAAAGTGAACAAATCATAGCCGGATTAACTCATACCTCAGAGTCCAGATCATCTTCTTCAACATGTGAACCGGAGCCAGCATCCGCCTTTCTCTTCTTGACAACGAAGGTTTTCCGGCGCGGCTGTTTGCCTGCCTTATCCTGAGGCTTCCTTTTCCAGAAGGGATCGTCGGCCTGCGCAAAGTTGAGAGATAAATGAAAGACGATTTAAATGAACGGATTAAAAACAAACAGAAGAGATCAAGGCTTACCGCAGGCAGTTTGTTCTTCTTATAGTATGGAGCCAATCTGGTTTGGCTACATTCCTCCAAAGAGATGTTGAGCATTTTCTTGGCAGATTCAATAACTTCCGTTTCAGAAAGTACTACGTCGGTAAACCGTTGAGGTTCATCCGGCTTTCCGGAATACTTACACATTAAACTGGAGCGCCGGCTCAGAGGGAGGATACTCTAGGCAAGCCAGCAACACATAAAATCAACTCCGGTTAATCCATTGGCCATAAAGGCCTTGAGCTTGGCGAGTTGAGAAGCAAACCGGGGCCGGTCTGAGGAGCTAAGACGTTGCGGCAGAGGGTGATCTTCAGGAAGACGATGCTCGCGATAACCCGGCAGTGGGTTCTCTCCTTCAGGTGAAGTGTCGTGGCAGTAGAACCAAGACTTATTCCAATCCTTGGGGTGTGTATGGAGAGCAGCGTGAGGAAAGACCGCATCTCTTCTCTTTTGAATACTAACCCCGCCTAGTTCTTGATGAGGTCCACTAGTGAACTCAGTTCGCCGGTTCAAATGGAAAAAATCCCGGAACAAGTCAACTAATGGCTCCTCTTGAAGATACACCTCTGAGAAAACTTGGAAATCGCAGATGTTTGATATGGAGTTAGGACCTATATCCTGAGGGTGAAGTTGAAAAGCGGCAAGCACGTCCCGGAAGAACTTTGAACCGGGAGGACCGAAGCCTCGGGCCATGTGGTCAAAGAAGACAATAACTTCTCCTTCTTTGGGAGTAGGGGACATTCATTTCCTGGGGCCCGCCATTTTAGGACTGCTTGAGGGCCCAGAGTGCCAATTGCAGCAGCATTAACTAAGTCTTCTTCAGTAATGATGGAAGGGACCCAGTCGCAAGAAACAAACTGCTTGGCAGACATAGTAGTAGAAGGAAAGTATTGAAAGAGTGAAGTATAAAATCCAAATTATTCAAGTACAGAGGCATAAACCGGATCACATATGCAAAATCACAACGACGGTTTAGACAAGGGACTAATGACATTACTAACCCAGAAGTAAGCAGGAAACGGGCTACTACCTGTTCATGATAACAAAAGAGAGGAGCTAAGCCGTCGTGTTCATTGTCGATGCATTACAGAAGCAATATATGACCGACTAAACCGGCAAATATCTTACAGATCTATAAGGATGAAGAAACAAGTTTCTACAGAAAGCTAAGGTAAAATATATCTGAGCGGTAAGAAAAAGAGAAAACTTATGCAGGTTTATTACAGAAGAACTACGGGGGTCTTATGCAGAGCGGATGAATCTAAGGATTGAATCTAATGCCAAAATTTAAGCATAAGGCAGCGGAGCAGAAGCAAGTTTCGAAGACAAATCTAAAGGCTAAAACTACTACGAGAGTGGCGTATAGGACGAACAGCCGAAGCTTTTTAAGGTCTAATGGCAGAGGCATGGAAAGAACCCTAAAAACTACAGATCTATAGCAAGGGAAAAAGAGTACCTGAGGCAGAAGGAAGCGGCGGCGGAGTTATCTGGTCGTGTTCAGGTTGATGCAGCGGCCGGACTTGCTGGCGACGGCGAGCTTGACGGACGACGGTGGAAGCTCGGGTTCGGGCGACAGAGGAAGAAGACGAGCGGAAGGAGCTTGAGAAGAGATGCGATGGTATTTATAAAGGGTGAGAAACGAAACGGCAAGCGCGGGATTTGAGGAAGAAAGAGATTGGATAAAGATTCCCTGTCGCCTCGATTCTCGGGATGGCCTTTAAAACAAAGGTAGTGAACAGCTGCGCGCGATAAATGTGGAAGTGATGTCACGGTCGAATCAAACGATTTTCAAGGATGACGTCACAGTCGGTTTACAGAAACTGAGAAGATACAAGAAAGAAGATTATGCAAGACTGAGAAGACTGATATGAACAAGTTCAAATCATTCTGGGGCCTAATGTCAGGGATATTATTAGCGGGTGTAAACCGACTAGGGTAAACCGGATTATGATGATATAGTTGTGTAATTGTAAAGCTCAGTAGAGGTTACGGCCCATGAAGACTTAGGGCCCATGTATAGAGTTACGGTTTGTAAACCGTCTTATCGTGTAACTTGAGAGACAAGGAAGAAAGAGCAGAGACCGAGGCGGACACAAATATGAGCCGGCCTCGGGACTCTGTAAACCGGATCGGGCGTCGCCTCTATATAAAGGGACGACCCGACGACGGTTGAAGGACAAGAGACAACCCGTCGAGACGCAGGCAAGCAATCAACTCCCTGTTCATCGATGCCCAAGCAATACCAAGCCAAACTAGACGTAGGCTTTTACCTTCCTCGAAGGGGCCGAACTAGTATAAACCCTCTGTGTCCTTTGAGTGCTTTTAACATCCTCAAGCTAACCCATGTGATGGTTCCACAACTAAGTCCGTTAA
Organism: Secale cereale; assembly: GCA_902687465.1. Classification (NCBI taxonomy): domain Eukaryota; kingdom Viridiplantae; phylum Streptophyta; class Magnoliopsida; order Poales; family Poaceae; genus Secale; species Secale cereale. The sequence continues at coordinate 385,968,754 of LR738713.1, read as the reverse complement.
ACCGGATATCTGCCGTGCTAATTCCACGACAACTGCTTTTGGATCCAAAGGTGATCCATGATTTCATTGATCTCTGGCATGAGGACCCCAATACTCCTATGCCTGACTTCAACTTGACTCCTGGCCAAAGTCATATGCTGACCGCCTTCATAGGCGAAGAAAAATGGAAGTTTGAAAAGGTCAGGCACACAAAGAAAGCGCAGTACAAAAAGGAGCGCTTCCTGAAGAAAAATGTTGTCAACATGACAACTGAAGAACTTGTCAGGCTATAGGGTGAAATCAAAACCCTCAGTGATGAATTTGATGCATGTCGTGCAGACCGGATGGGCGCCAAAGTCAGATTTGTGAATGTGACTAAAGCCTTATGCTCAATGGATTATGAGATTCATCAGGACAAGGTCTTCAGTGAATTACAAAGCTGACACTCTCAATCATTGCAGCTACTTGCCCCCAATTGATGTCCTCAAACGGACATTTTCCTCAGCTGATGACAAGGGCAAGGCCACTACTGTTTTTGATGAAGGCACTCGTCTATTGGATGGTCAGTTTCGCAAAGCTGCATCTTATTCCACCAAAGATGACTCTGCCACTCATGACTCTGCCGCCAACGCTCCCAAGCAAAATCCTCAAGGCACAGCTCCCAGGGTGATGACTGATCGTGAGCTTCTCCTCAGTCTTCATTAGAAGGTTGATCGCAACCACAAATGGGTCAAGCGTCAGTTTGGTTCAATTCTTTGCAACATGACCTCTACACATAATGCAGTGAAGAAAAACCATTACTACCTTCATGAAACCCTCAACCGCACCTGGGCTGTTCTGTCTCATCTCTATGGCGAAGAAGATCTGAAGAAAATGGGTCTCAAGGATGACTTTGACTGGTCTGCTCCTCCTCCGAAGAAATACAAGAAGGTCAAGGTTCCTCCATTGGTGGCCAGCTCTTATTCTTTATCACGCGAAATCGGCGAGTATGAAGACTTGGACGACACTGCGGCAGGCCCTACATCAACCATCGACCCCAACAACGCTGGCGCTTCTTCTTCATCTTGAGATTCTTCAGGGGCGTTAGTCCTCAGTTTCGATCCTTTTGGTCATTCGATGATAGAGGGGGAGAAATCTGAGTTAGTCTTCAAGCGGGTCTATATATATGGGCGTTTTTTGCTAAGTTACAACTCTTGTTCTTCTGATGACTTTGTGGATCGAATTGTAAACTTAAACTCTATGGTGACCTGATACTTTTGCTGTGGTGTTTCTGCATGCTTATTCCTTATTAATGTTATGCATGCATGCTGAGTTACATCAGTCACCATATTTCATCATGCATTTCAAATTCTTCATATTATATGTCAAATGCGTGTAAGAATTACAAGATATAGGGGGAGATCTCCATGATTCTACTCTTCAAGTGTGCATTACTTCAAAAGCAAATTCCTCACTATGCACATCTTCATGGGGAGTTCTTCTATATCTTGCAATCAAATTCCTCAACATCAGTATTTACACTTCATATGTTTATCCCCGTTGAAAACTTAACATATATTGTAATCAATCACCAAAAAGGGGGAGATTGTAAGTGCGTCTAGTGCCCCTTAGTGATTTTGGTGTATTGAAGACTTATAGGTTAAGGGACTAATGTGTTTATGAGTGTACACAGGTCTATAAGTCTATGAGGAGTTTGATATTTACAGAGAAAGTCGACACCTAAAAATGAAGTTCTTCGACTGAAAACTTTGGAGTTCTGATGATTTTCTGAAGACTTTGAAAGTAAAGAAATTGGTGTGACCTTGAAGACTTGGTATTCATTTGAGGAACATGAAGCGTGAAGACTTTTGTTTTCATAGTTTCTTTTTCTCTTTCTTGAGTCATAGGAAACACCGTACTGTTAAAGGGGGTCGAGGAAATACTAAGGAAAAATTTCCATGTGATCATCAACTCAAAATCCTACACCTACCAAACCCTTCGAGTGAAGCCATTGGAAATCTCATACAGTTCAGTCATATTCTTCAGTGATAGAGACAAAGTTCTTCTGGTGTATAAGGAATTTGTTCTGACCGAGGAGTTAGGAATTCGCCAGTGCGGATTACCTACACAGTGAGGAACATGATAGCCCTGAGGAGTTTGATACTCAAATTTCCGACCGTTGCTGTGCTACGCGCCAGTTGTCCCAAAATATCTACCTACTTAACGGTCATATCATTAAGGGCATTTATCTCTTATCATGTCGGGATGCTCCCTAGGCTATAAATGCCCCCCCCCAACCACTAGCTGGTTGGCTGCTCCGAGAGAAACTGACACTTGTCATAAGAGCAACCCATCCTCCAAGGACTTTGAGTGAGAATCATCAAGTGAGGAAAAACCCAAAACCAAACCCAAACACCTACAAACCCAAAAGTGGTTGAGCATCACAGAAGAGATTGATCCTGCGTGGATCCGACGCTTGTTACCTTTAAAGACTGTGCTTCTTCCACACGGTTAGGCATCATGGTCTAAAGCATCCAAGAGGAATTGTGGATCGCTGAGTGACCGAGTCTGTGAAGGTTCGGAAGTCACCTGAAGACTTATCACGAGTGATTTGGCGAGGTATGTGTGACCTTAGCTCAAGGGGAATACGGTGAGGACTTGGTGTCTTGGACTGTGTGTCCAAGACTGGGTGTCCGGGACTGTGTGTCCTCAGGTTTAAATACCTAGCCACCCTAACCAGATGTACAACTGAGACAGCAGTTGGAACTGGTCTAACAAATCATTGTCTTCACCAAGCTTACTGGTTCTATTTCCCCAACTCTTTCATTTCCTCATATCTGTGTTGTGTGCTTGTTCATATCTGCTTGAAGATTTTGACTAAAGACTTTCTCAATTTCCTTAGTTCAATTTCTTCAGTCTGTTTGTCTTCATCCTGTGTTATCCTGTGATTACGCTTTCTGTACTCTGTGTTTGTCTTCATTTCTTCATGATGACCATGCTTGTATTTTGTTTTACTTCTGAGTACTTATTCCGCTGCAAGTAGTTCTTCGCTAAGGAATTTCCTCAACAGCAAATTCCTTAGTGAAGAATTCATAAAAATCGCCTATTCACCCCGCTCTAGTCGATATAATGCACTTTCACCCTCCCGATGGACAGGACCCCTGTTCCGACCGTAGCGCTCCAACACAAGTCCGTTTCCTCCGTTTTACGGTACGCCACACCCCTCCCTAAGAACAGGACCCTAGTTTCGACCGTAGGGCTCCAACACAAGTCTGTTTCCTCCGTTTTGTGGTACGCCACACCCCTCCCGATTAACAGGACCCCTTTTCGACCGTAACGCTCCAACACAAGTCTGTTTCCTCTGTTTTGCGGTACGCCAGACTCCTCCGATGAACAGGATCCCATTTCGAACGTGGCCGGTCGAACACAAGGCTGTTTCCTTCGTTCTGCGGTACGCCAGGCCTCATTTCCATCGGCTGTTCCGTGAAAGCCCTCCCGATGAACACGACGACGCATTCTGTTCCGACCCAGACGGTTAGCTCCCCATGAACACGACGATGACGCTATTTCTCCGTTCCGACCCAACCATGTACACGAGCCCTGGCCGTACGTATGCGCGAGTAGGCGTTCGAGACCCTGCCCGTATGTACGTATGTGGCCGTATTTTCTTTCTTGCACACTTGCCGATGTACGTACGTGTACATGCTACGTGCGCGCCTCTACTACGACATGTGCGCGCCTCTACATCGACCAGTATGTACGTACACGTTCTCGACCAGAATGACAACGCTATGTACGCTTCGACCAGGTGGGCCTCGACTGTCAGGCACGCCCTTGCCTGCGATGATGTAGCTAGTGGGTCCCAACAGTCAGGGGGGCGAATTGTTTTTTTTTTGCCCGGACGCACTTCCTTGCGTGCGAAGATGTAGCTGGTGGGTCCCATCAGTCAGCGGGAAACATTTTTTTCGCGAAATACGATGGCCCGTCCGGTGGGTCCTCGCTGTGAGGTGGAGGAATAACTATTTTGCGCGTAATAAGGAGGAACTTCCTTGCTGCGGCCGTGGACCCAGCTGCCAGCCTCTCCACGTACAGTACTCTTCCGATGGAAGTCGTTCCTTGACCACGTTGACCATGCCGCGCCGAGAGCACCCGGGCGGTGGATCACGGCGAGGCCTAGGAAGGGGACGACACGGAGCCGGGGAAGACGCGGCAGTGGAAGCCCGCGCGGAGAGGAGTACGAGGGTTCACTGGTTCGGCTGTGGTGTGAGGCTACCGTCGCCGCAGAATAACAAGAGATGTGGGTGAGTAGAGGGATGGCCTGGCCAGCGATGGGAGTACACTACAAGAAATCTGTTAATACGTGACGGATCTGGTCCATCACAGATTAGTGAAAAACTGTCGTGGGTGCCCATCCTTGACGGATTTGAAATCCGTCATGTATATCGCGTCATAATTTGATATTGTACTAGTCATGACGGTTCTTGGCCGTCATGTATCTGCCCTAGGCCCGCCCAGGCCCAAACCTTTGTGACGGAACAATCCGTCATGGACTAACGCCACGTAGGATTTTCAATTGACTAATTTGAATGATGTGGCTGCCTACGTGGATATTATTTTTTGTCACAAAATCCATCATGGATTTAGGCGAAATTTAAAGGGCAGTTTCAATTTGGTTGAGCCCATTAGCCCATTTCTTTTGGCCAAAAATTGACCCAGTATGTTTTTAATATAATGCATTGCACAAATCCGAATGCCAATTTTTGCCCAATAAAATATATTTGCAAGGTGTGAAACATTACAGAGTTTATCACATCCATCTGTACATATCTACAATATAGCAGTTTAAAAAGTCCAGTAAGAAATGATTACATACAACACAGATTGAGAAAATATATCACACAACAGAGTTATGAACCAGTACAGTCCATTTTACATCAATAAAACATATAAACTATACAGGTTGTTGTCATTCAGGCTCTTGCCGTCGACGCTCTTGATGGCAACTATCATGCTGCGGCTTATTGTGATGGGCAGCAGCAAGTAGCACGCTATCCAATCTTACCTAGCATATTTACAAGAATATTAGATATTTCCAATATGAATGGATAGCAGAAATAAGAGAAAAAAAAGAAATAAGAGAATTGCAACAAAAATAAAAAATGAATTACATGTACAAAATTCCTAAATTTTATAGTGCCTACAAATGATAATAACATTCTATCTACTATAGAACAAGAGTAAACATGTGGTTTCTTAAAAATAATCCAAAGAAAAGTGTGTCAAATGAGAGTTAAACGACAAAGTACACATCACATAACTCCATGTACTATTGTAGCAGTAGTTGAGGCTGAAGGAAATATGCCCTAGAGGCAATAATAAAGTTATTATTTATTTCCTTATATCATGATAAATGTTTATTATTCATGCTAGAATTGTATTAACCGGAAACTTAGTACATGTGTGGATACATAGACAAAACAGTATGTCCCTAGTATGCCTCTACTAGGCTAGCTCATTGATCAAAGATGGTTATGTTTCCTAGCCATAGACATGAGTTGTCATTTGATCAACGGGATCACATCATTAGGAGAATGATGTGATGGACAAGACCCATCCGTTAGCATAGCACTATGATCGTTTAGTTTTACTGCTATTGCTTTCTTCATGACTTATACATGTTCCTATGACTATGAGATTATGCAACTCCCGAATACCGTAGGAACACCTTGTGTGCTATCAAACGTCACAACGTAACTGGTTGATCATAAAGATGCTCTACAGGTGTCTCCGAAAGTATTCGTGGTGTTGGCATAGATCAAGATTAGGATTTGTCACTCCGAGTGTCGGAGAGGTATCTCTGGGCCCTCTCGGTAACACACATCACAATAAGCCTTGCAAGCAAAAGACTAATAAGTTAGTCACGAGATGATGTGTTACGGAACGAGTAAAGAGACTTGCCGGTAACGAGATTGAACTAGGTATAGAGATACCGACGATCGAATCTCGGGCAAGTAACATACCGTTTGACAAAAGGAACAACGTATGTTCTTATGCGGTTCTGACCGATAAAAGATCTTCGTAGAATATGTAGGAGCCAATATGAACATCCAGGTTCCGCTATTGGTTATTGACCGGAGATGAGTCTCGGTCATGTCTACATAGTTCTCGAACCCGTAGGGTCCGCACGCTTAACGTTTGATGACGATCGGTATTATGAGTTTATGAATATTGATGTACCGAAGGTAGTTCGGAGTCCCGGATGAGATCACGGACAGGACGAGGAGTCTCGGAATGTCCGAGACATAAAGATTGATATATTGGACGGCTATATTCGGACACCGGAAGTATACCGGAAAAGTTTCGGATTTATCGAGAATGCCGGAGGGGGTTACCGGAACCCCCTACGAGAGGGGATGGTCCATAGTGGGCCTAAAGGGAAAGAGAGAGGCAGCCCATAGGGCTGGCCGGCGCCCCCACCTAGGGTTCCTAGTTGGACTAGGATTGGGGGGGGGGCGCCACCTCTCCTATTCCTTTCCCCCTTCTTCCTTTCGGTGAATCCTACTAGGAATAGGATTGCAATCCTATTCCTAGTAGGACTCCTTCCCTAGCCGCACCAGGAGAGGTTGGCCGGCCTCCCTCCCTTGCTCCTTTATATACGGGGGCAGGGGTGCACCCAAAGACACACAAGTTGAATTGTTTTAGCCGTGTGCGGTGCCCCCCTCCACAGAATCACACCTCGGTCATACCGTCGCGGAGCTTAGGCGAAGCCCTGCGCCGGTGAACACATCATACCCGTCACCACGCCGTCGTGCTGACGAAACTCTCCCGTGAAGCTCAACTGGATCAAGAGCTCGTTGGACGTCATCAAGCTGAACGTGTGCTGAACGCGGAGGTGCCGTACGTTCGGTGCTTGATCGGTTGGATCGCGAAGAAGTTCGACAACATCAACCGCGTCACTTGACGCTTCCGCTCCCGGTCTACGAGGGTACGTAGACACACTCTTCCCTCTCGTTGCTATGCATCTGGTAGATAGATCTTGCGTGATCGTAGGAAAATTTTAAAATACTACGTTCCCCAATAGTGGTATCAGAGCCAGGTCTATGCGTAGATGATATGCACGAGTAGAACACAATGAGATTGTGGACGATACTAGTCATACTGCTTACCAGCATGTCATACTTTGCTTCGGCGGTATTGTGAGATGAAGCGGCCCGGACCGACATTACGCGTACGCTTACGCGAGACTGGTTTCACCGTTACGAGCACTCGTTGCTTAAAGGTGACTGGCGGGTGCCTGTCTCTCTCACTTTAGCTGAATCAAGTGTGGCTACGCCCGGTCCTTGTGAAGGTTAAAACAGCACATACTTGACGAAACATCATTGTGGTTTTGTATGCGTAGGTAAGAACGGTTCTTGCTAAGCCCGTAGCAGCCACGTAAAACTTGCAACAAACAAAGTAGAGGACGTCTAACTTGTTTTTGCAGGGCATGTTGTGATGTGATATGGTCAAGACATGATGAGTTATATGGTTTTTGTATGAGATGATCATGTTTTGCGAGGGTGATCATGACGGTGCTTTGAAGATGGAGATCAAAAGCACAAGATGATGATGGCCATATCATGTCACATATTTTGATTACATGTGATGTTTATCTTATTATGCTTCTTATTTTTCTTAAAACGACGGTAGCATTATAAGATGATCCCTTACTAAATTTCAAGGTATAAGTGTTCTCCCTGAGTATGCACCGTTGCGAAAGTTCGTCGTGCCGAGACACCACGTGATGATCGGGTGTGATAAGCTCTACGTTCAAATACAACGTGTGTAAGCCAGTTTTGCACACGCAGAATACTCGGGTTAAACTTGACGAGCCTAGCATATACAGATATGGCCTCGGAACACTGGAGACCGAAAGGTCGAGCGTGAATCATATAGTAGATATGATCAACATAAGATGTTCACCATTGAAAACTACTCCATCTCACGTGATGATCGGACATGGTTTAGTTGATTTGGATCACGTGATCATTTAGATGACCTGAGGGATGTCTATCTAAGTGGGAGTTCTTAAGTAATATGATTAATTGAACTTTAATTTATCATGAACTTAGTCCTGGTAGTATTAGCATATCTATGTTGTAGATCAATAGCTCGCGATGTTGCTCCCCGTTTATTTTTCATATGTTCCTAGAGAAAACCAAGTTGAAAGATGTTAGTAGCAATAATGCGGAATTGTTCCGTGATCTGAGGATTATCCTCATTGCTGCACAGAAGAATTATGTCCTTGATGCACCGCTAGGTGACAGACCTATTGCAGGAGCAGATGTAGACGTTATGAATGTTTTGACAAAAGCTCGATATGATGACTACTTCATAGTTTAAGTGCACCATACTTTACGGCTTAGAACCGGGACTTCAAAAACGTTTTGAACGCCACGGAGCATATAAGATGTTCCAAGAGGGCTGAAATTAGTATTTCATACTCATGCCCGTGTCGGGAGGTATAAGACCTCTGACAGTACTTTGCCTACAAGATGGAGGAGAATAGCTCAACCAGTGAGCATGTGCTCAGATTGTCTGGGTACTACAATTACTTTAATCAAGTGGGAGTTAATCTTCCAGATAAGATAGTAATTGACAAAGTTCTCTAGTCACTATCACCAAGTTAGTAGAACTTCGTAATGAACTATAGTATGCAAGGGATGACAAAAACAATTCCCGAGCTCTTCGCTATGCTCAAAGCTGCGGAGGTAGAAATCAAAAAGGAGCATCAAGTGTTGATGGTTAGCAAGACCACTAGTTTCAAGAAAAAGGGCAAGGGAAAGAAAGGGAACTTCAAAAGGAATAGCAAGTCAGTTGCTACTTCCACGAAGAAACCCAAAGCTAAACTCAAGCCTGAAACTAAGTGCTTCTACTGCAAAGGAAATGGTCACTGGAAGTGGAACTGCCCTAGATACTTGGCGGATAAGAAGGATGGCAAAGTGAACAAAGGTATATTTGATATACAAATTATTGATGTGTATTTTACTAGTGTTCATAGCAACCCCTCGGTATTTGATACTGATTTAGTTGCTAAAAGGTAGTAACTCGAAATGGGAGTTGCATAATGAACAGAAACTAGTTAAAGGATGAAGTGACGATGTGTATTGGAAATAGTTCCAAGATTGATATGATCATCATCGCACACTCCCTATACTTTCGGGATTAGAGTTGAACCTAAATAAGTGTTATTTGGTGTTTGTGTTGAGCATGAATATGATTTGATCATGTTTATTGCAATACGGTTATTCATGTAAGTTAGAGAATAATTGTTGTTCTGTTTACATGAATAAAACCTTCTATGGTCATACACCCAATGAAAATAGTTTGTTGGATCTCGATCGTGTGATACACATATTCATAATATTGAAGCCAAAAGATGCAAGGTTAATAATGATAGTGCAACTTATTTGTGGCACTGCCGTTTAGGTCATATTGGTGTAAAACGCATGAAGAAACTCCATAATGATGGATTTTTGGAATCACTTGATTATGAATCACTTGGTGCTTGCGAACCATGCCTCCTGGGCAAGATGACTAAAACTCCGTTCTCCGGAACTATGGAGCGAGCAACATATTTGTTGGAAAATCATACATACTGATGTATGCGGACCAATAAGTGTTGAAGCACGCGGCGAGTATCGTTATTTTCTGGCCTTCACTGATGATTTAAGCAGATATGGGTATATCTACTTAATGAAACACAAGTCTGAAACATTTGAAAAGTTCAAAGAATTTCAGAGTGAAGTAGAGAATCATCGTAACAAGAAAAATAAAGTTTCTACGATCTGATCGTGGAAGAGAATATTTGAATTACGAGTTTGGTCTTCATTTGAAACAATGTGGAATAGTTTCACAACTCACGCCACCTGGAACACCATAGCGTAATGGTGTGTTCGAACGTCATAACCGTACTTTATTGGATATGGTGCGATCTATGATGTCTCTTACCGATTTATCACTATCGTTTTGGGTCATGCATTAGAGACAGCTGCATTCACGTTAAATAAGGGCCTCATCTGAATCCGTTGAGACAACGCCTTAAGAACTGTGGTTTGGCAAGAAACCAAAGTTGTTGTTTCTTAAAGTTTGGGACTGCGATGCTTATGTGAAAACACTTAAACCAGATAAGCTCGAACCCAAGTCGGAAAAATGTGTCTTCATAGGATACCCAAAAGAGACTGTTGGGTACACCTTCTATCACAGATCCGAAGGCAAAATATTCGTTGCTAAGAACGGATCCTTTCTAGAAAAAGAGTTTCTCTCGAAAGAAGTGAGTGGGAGGAAAGTAGAACTTGATGAGGTAATTGTACCTTCTCCCATATTGGAAAGTAGTACATCACAGGAAATTGTTCCAGTGATTCCTACACCAATTAGTGAGGAAGTTGATGATAATGATCATGAAACTTCGGATCAAGTTTCTACTGAACGTCGTAGATCAACCAGAGTACGTTCCGCACCAGAGTGGTACGGCAACCCAGTTCTGGAAATCATGTTACTAGACCATGATAAACCTACGAACTATGAGGAAGCGATGATGAGCCCAGATTCCGCAAAATGGCTTGAAGCCATGAAATCTGAGATGGGATCCATGTATGAAAACAAAGTGTGGACTTTGGTTGACTTGCCCGATGATCGGCAAGCCATCGAAAATAAATGGATCTTCAAGAAGAAGACCGACGCAGACGGTAATGTTACTGTTTACAAAGCTCGACTTGTTGCGAAAGGTTTTCGACAAGTTCAAGGAGTTGACTACGATGAGACTTTCTCACCTGTAGCGATGCTTAAGTCTGTCCGAATCATGTTAGCAATTGCCGCATTTTATGATTATGAAATCTGGCAAATGGATGTCAAAACTGCATTCCTAAATGGATATCTCAAAGAAGAGTTGTATATGATGCAACCAGAAGGTTTTGTCAATCATAAAGGTGCTAACAAAGTATGCAAGCTCCAGCGATCCATCTATGGACTGGTGCAAGCATCTCGGAGTTGGAATATACGCTTTGATGAGGTGATCAAAGCATATGGTTTTATATAGACTTTTGGAGAAGCCTGTATTTACAAGAAAGTGAGTGGGATCTCTGTAGCATTTCTAATATTATATGTGGATGACATATTGTTGATTGGAAATGATATAGAATTTCTGGATAGCATAAAAGGATACTTGAAATAAGAGTTTTTCAATGAAAGACCTCGATGAAGCTGCTTATATATTAGGCATCAAGATCTATAAGAGATAGATCAAGACGCTTAATTGGACTTTCACCAAGCACATACCTTGATAAGATTTTGAAGAAGTTCAAAATGGATCAGTCAAAGAAAGGGTTCTTGCCTGTATTACAAGGTATGAAGTTGAGTAAGACTCAATGCCCGACCACTGCAGAAAAATATAGAAAGAATGAAAGTCATTCCCTATGCCTCAGCCATAGGTTCTATAAAGTATGCCATGCTGTATAGCAAACATGTTGTGTACCTTGCCATGAGTTTGTCAAGGGGGTACAATTATAATCCAGGAGTAGATCACTGTACAGCGGTCAAAATTATCCTTAGTAACTGGATGACTAAGGAAAATGTTTCTCGATTATGGAGGTGATAAAGAGTTCGTCGTAAAGGGTTACGTCGATGCAAGCTTTGACACCAAATCCAGATAACTCTAAGTATCAATCTGGATAAGTATTGAAAGTGGGAGCAATTAGCTAGAGTAGCTCTATGCAGAGCATTGTAGACATAGAAATTTGCAAAATACATACGGATCTGAATGTGACAGACCCATTGACTAAACTTCTCTCTCACAAGCAAAACATGATCACACCTTATTACTCTTGGGTATTAATCACATAGCGATGTGAACTAGATTATTGACTCTAGTAAACCCTTTGGGTGTTGGTCACATGGCGATGTGAACTATCCAGATTGGTCACATGGCCGCAGAATAACAGGGGGTGTGGGTGAGTAGAGGGATGGCCGGGCCAGCAGTGGGAGTAGTAGGGGGCGGAGAGGCCTCCGCGGCATCGCAGCCGGCCACGGGAGGCAGGAGCACGAGGCACGACCGGCGCTGGTTTGGGCGGCTGGAGCAAGAAGACAAGAGGTTGAAGAAGCACTACGGCCGTTGGATGGATATCGTACGGTCAATGAACCTAGAATCGTGCATATTGACTAAGTTGACAAAGCCCTCCTTCCCCATCAACTTAGTAGGCCCACAAGTCAGCCTCCCACTATACTGGGTCCCAGCTGGCAGGGGAGTATTCATTTTTTGTGCGCAATAAGGAAGCACTTCCGGTGGGTCCGAGCTGACAGCGGGGGGGACGTTTTTTTTTTCGCGAAAGACAGTGGCCCATCCGGTGGGTCCCAGTAGTCAGGGGGAAACATTTTTTCGCCAAATACGGTGGCCCGTCCGGTGGGTCCTTGCTGTCAGGTGGATGAATAATTATTTTCTGTGTAATAAGGAGGCACTTCCTTACGGCTGCCGTGGACCCAGCTGTCAGCCTCTCCACGACAGTACTCTTTCGATGGAAGTCGTTCCTTGACCACGTTGACCAGGCCACGCCGAGAGCACCAGGGCGGTGGACGACGGCGAGGCCTAGGAAGGGGACGACACGGAGCTGGGGAAGACGCGGAAGAGGATGCCCACGCGAAGAGGAGTAGGAGGGTTCACTGGTTCGGCTGCAGTGTGAGGCTATCGTCGCCGCAGAATAACAGGGGGTGTGGGTGAGTAGAGGGATGCCCTGGCCAACGATGGGAGTAGTAGAGGCGGGGAGGCCTGCACGGGAGGCGGGAGCAGGCGGTCCCGCCGGCGCTGGATTTGGCGGCTAAAGGAAAAAGACCAGAGATTGAAGAAACACGACGGCCGTTGGATTGACATCCAACGATTACGTCTGGTAGAATCGTTTGTTGGCGTATATAATAACTAAAAAAATCTTGCATACGCGTCAACTTAATTGGCCCATAAGTCAGACCATTCCCTTTTTTAATAATTTATATATAGCTGATTGCGACTTCTTATGAAATTTATTGCAGTTCGTTTCTTTAGGTTGGCCAGGGCCAATTTCGCATATTTCTATGGGTTCCAAATTATTTTGAATACTGAAATGTCGAGCCAGATTTAAAGTACTTTGAAGATATATTTAAATTAGGTTAATGCCCAGTGAGATAGGAATCTGAAAATGTGAATTTTTTAAAAAAATTATAAAGTAATTGCCAATTTGTCATATGTTTTTATATTTACAACCAATTTCATATTACTTTCAAGATTTGCACGCGTCTTGAAAGAGTTGCAGCCCATCAGGGCGTAGAAAAATAAATAGGCCTGGATTGTGTATTCTTCAGAAAAAATAAACTGGGCTCATTTTACAGTTTGTTAAAAGTACAGCCCATTTTCTAGGTAGTACAACGATTAATAATTTCAACCAACCGTTCAAGACAGAATTCAAAAAAATTTCCCACATTTTAATGGGATCCGTAATATTTTTATCCCAAAATTTCTAGTCAGATTAAATATAAATTTGTAATACGTAAAAATCTATTGAAACATTGCCCACGCAACAATTAAAAATTAAGATTTTCAAAATCCATAAATAATATTTTATAAACTATTTTCGTGCTTGGTGCATTTTTTTATAGTTACTGCCTAGTTTTTATAATTACATCCCATTTATTATTTTTTTAAAGCCCATTTTCCTGTTAAGCCTAATGCATCCCTCCTAGGAAAGATTTGTAGCCCAGCGGGGCGGAGAATAACAAGTTGACCTTGCCTGGGTTTTCCTCAAAAAATATGTATAGCTGGGCTAGCCATTTTCATCTTGAAACAAAATTAATATCTAGGCTGGATATCTGTCCTGGGCTAGACGGGCCACAGCCCACCCAGTTAATACCCTGCTCTCCTCTGAACAACAACGAAAACATCGCCAAAAAAAACTCTGCAGTGCTCACGCCTGAGAAACACAAATACTGCTCGAGCTGCTTGGTCCCAGCTGTCGGCCGCACCTTGTGCAGTTCTCTCGTTTATATTGACTACATAGGTTGAGAATGGTGTGGGACCGTGATGTCAGGAAACCAGGAGGAAGCAGAAAAATAGTTGTACATAGTAAGGAGGCACTTGCGTCAACCAGTCAAAATAAAGTCATCTCCTGAATCCTCATGTTCATTGACCATGTTAACAATGCTCGGCGCCACAGCGAGCGCAACAACTCGAAGGATGACGGAGAGGGCCTCGCGGGCCCTACGGATGGTCTGATACAGCGCCCGCTGCTCATTCAGGAAGCCAGGATCATCGGACACCTATGATCACCTTCGAGAGACCGAGACGGCATGAAACGGTAAGGCCGCGCTTGAGAGCTCTGGTTTATTTCACACCTGTATTAAGATACAAGTGTAATTTACTCATCATCGGAAACAACGCGTAAAATACAGGCGTAATGAAACCGAGGGCCCGAGGTTTGTAAATAAAACCGGCGGGTTACGTGTGTAATTTGAGAGACCATTGTATATTTTACTAGTCGAAATCGACCAACCAAGCGCTTCCCCCGAGACCATCTGCTTTTATTTACAAGCGTCAGTTTTACAAGCGGTTTTGGTTGGAAAACAACGATCCAATCATGGCCTTCGATGATGAGTTGGTCGGAAGATCATATGGTTTCACGTCTAACCTACCCGACTTGTCGTATAGGCTATCAATGAAACATAAGTCGATGAACTTCTTAAGCACGGAAACAACAGAAGAGGATGATCTTCCTAACAAGCAAATCACTGGCATTAGATCGACATGTAGAACAATACGAAGCATTATTCTCAGGAGGCACGTTGAACAGCTCGTGATGCCGCATGCCACAACATTCCAAACTCAACTTTGCAATCAAACACAAGGCCTGGCATTACATAGACAATATTCAGAACAAACTTTTAAAATATCTTAGATAAGTCAACATTCATGTGACTATGCATCTCAGCAGAGTAAATATTTACTTCCGAACTCAAGACAGGAATAGGAAAAAATGATCGACGTTGCTCACACAAGGGCGTCCCACTCAAAAATGTCTTCTGGCTAACATCAATGAGCAAAAATTGACAAGGTTTTCCAATTCCAATATATTAAACTAATCTCAACTTTGACAAGCTTTTCCCATTCAAAATATGTAATGCCTATGATTGTGGAATGGACAGGGTTTGTCATCTGATAGTCCGGTGGCTCAAGGTGACGACGAATGATTAGAGAACCATTCGATGTATTATGCATGATGAAGTATTATTATGGAGGACACGAACCATCTGAACATTTTGTGCAGTTCCACTAAAATCAAGCTGAGCATCCCTGTGGATTTCGTATTTATATGCTGCCAGAAAATAAAGACACATCAGCACACACATGAATATTGGCCCAAGTGTCAACCCACCAATCGGTGGACTAACAAACTGAAAGTACGGTAAACAGATTACCATACCCAGATGCCCCATCATTGTTGCTTAGAATGACATTGACAGATTTAGAGTCCTGTCCTGGCTTCCTGTAGTTGTTTGGGCACTTTTTGCCCAGTGCACTCCACGTGTTGTAGAGTTTCCTATGCTCTCTACAGACTAGTCATGTCACCAGCGTCTACTAATACTCTATAAAGCTTCTCGATCATTCCTTGTGTAATGTAGCGCAAACAGTGACTGATTCTTTCTGCAAAGTGGTAAGACCAACTGGACCCACTAATGCAGCAGTTTGCCTTAGACATGTTGGCTCCTTTTGTGCAGTTCAACTAAAATCAAAGTCGGAATAAAACCGAGCTTTAATTTTGATATCCCTATAAGCAACAAAAGGTATAAAGGAAACAATTACTGAGAAATAACGGTTGATGACTTCTACTCACAGAAGAAAAACATCTACTGATCTACCTTATCTTAATGGGAAACAAAGCAGGAGAGTAGCAATTCTCAATCAGTGTGATTCCTTCATATTAACCGAGACATTATCTTAACAATGCCCTGTTTCAACATGTATAAAGAATGACAAAGCAGAAAAGTATCATTCCTAAAACAACGCGACTGATTCATTTTAATAGAGACATTATCTTAACAATACCTTGGTTAAACGTGTAGAAAGAACTACAAAGCAGGATAGTACCATTTGTAAAACACTGTAACTGATATATAATAACAGAGACATTATCCGAACAATACATTTCATAAACATGGACTCCGGCCGATCCCTAACAGAAATGGTACTCCCGCCGATCCCTAACAAGTGTTGCAGTTTTGAACTAAGATTCACTGGTTAATTCTGAGGAAAGTCGGTACTGACCTTTCAAGACCAAGATTTGAAATAACGCGTGATGAAGATCTCAAAGAGATCTCAACACATATATGGAAATCCGGTCTCATTTTGTGCAGTTCCACCAAAATTAAGCGAAGCAAAATGTCGCAATAGCAACAAGTTGAATAGATATCCCTGTTTTAACAGAGGCAAAAAAGGAATCAATTACTGGCCAATAAAGGACGATGAAACATGCGGCCAAAAAAATGGTAATCCCGCCAATCCCTAACAAGTGTTGCAGTTTTGAAATAAGATTCAGTAGTTAATTCTGAGAGTGGCATTGCTTAATTTTACCAGCGGCATTAAATTAACAAAAAAGCATAAACAGTTCCAGGGGAGAGTGGGCGCAACAACAACATGTGCTTCCATCTACTTATAAAGGAGGTGATGTAGAGTATATTTAAAACAGTACCAATACAAGTAGCACAACATCTCAAAACACACTGCACGATCGTGTGGATGCATGGGACATGGGACATGCCAGCACCATGTGCGTCCACACGTATAAATGGGTGATGCAGAGTATGTAGCCAAGCAGCATATCTGCGTTGGTCCCATCTTTGTTCTCTTTGAAACTTATTCCGATGTGAGGGCAGCAAATCTTGTCCTGCACAAACTACCCGACCCCCCAGTTTCTTTCCCTTTTCAACAAAGAGTTTAGTTCCTTACAGATTTGTGTACTGGGTTACCCCCTTTTTCCCTTTTCGACCAACAAAGCGGCTGGATAGCTAGTCTATACTACTTTCCCTCCCTCATTTCCTTATTGAACCACGTCCTAGATTCATGCTCCACCCCACCGCACCCTTCTTTCCTCTTTGAACCAAGACCTAGATTCGACTACAGAATCGAAAAAGATCAGCATGCAGCTAGACCAATGACGGTTTCAAAGAAACTTATACCTTAGGGTCGTTGGGATGTGGCAAGGCGTGCAGCGGGAGGTCGGATCTTCCCACACTACATATGGCAGCGAGGAAGAAGGGGTCGGTGGCCCTCCCACACAGGCGCTGGGTGAAAGAGAAAAGCGGAGCCGGCAGTGGATTGCCTCCCTCGCCGAAGGCGATAGAGTGAACGCTGCACCTCTTCCCCTTCCCGGTGCGACGGGATCCGGACGCCTCCTTCGCTAGCTGTGAGGGGGTGAAAGAGACAGAGGCCACAACACAGTCTTGTTTAGATCTGGTGAAGAGGTTGAGAGACAGTGAATATAGCAAACCCTAGCAAAGGAACGTTGAGCCTCCAGCGTGTGTATATATATATGTAGTGCGGAGATAGTATGGAGAGTGCAAACCCTAGCGAACAAGCGTTGAGGCTCCCGCTTATATATACTGTAGTACGGACTGAGCTCCGGTGCCTTAACTGCACCTGCTTTTGGCTGTATGACAAGTGGGCGAGCCACATTTTGGGCCCACCTATCATAAACCCAAAGGCAGGTGCACTGAAGTCAATGAAGCTGCGACCATATAGTACTCGTGTATACGACTAATATATAGTGGAGTGGTTTTCTTATTTTCTCCATAACAATCGTTTTAAATTGTGTAAGTACGGAACGAAACTCTTTATTTAACGTACTAGTGAAGAAAACTACTACGTACTTCCGATGAACTAACGATCCACGCGTCCTGGTCGCACTTCCTGTCCTTCACGTGCAGTACACTACCCTCCCTTAAGTGAACAACCACACATGCGCCAAATTATCGGAAACGTGTGAGAGTGTGTAGAAATAAAGAATTTTAATTTCAATTATCGGAAAGGTTTGAGAGTATGTGCAGTTTTGCTTCTCTAATAATTATGGTTTGTTGTGTTCGGCCTAAACTTGGTCAAACTTTACAAAGTTTGACTTCAGTCAAATCTAATATGCGGAGTAAATAAAAATGGAGGGCCACTACGTCCATTCGGGTTTTTAGTTCACACCATTTTTTTTAATCAAAGTTAATAGCTGGACAAATAAAATTACAGGGGAGCTGGAGACAAAGTTGTGAGAAGGCTTAGAAATCAATACAAAACTTATGCTCTTAGTACCAACGTCGATCCTTCTTCGAGGAAACATTTGGCTCATAGCCAATTGTGTGATAAAATTGCACCAACGTGAAAGACGACTGCGTCTCCAACGCAACCAAGGTGAACTGGCGAAGGATATCATCTTTGTGGGTAACAAGCAAAGAGCATTGATGAAAGACAGCTTCTTTTTCATTGACAATCGACCAGCTTCACCAGCCGACGCAACCATGAGGCGCAACCATGAGCATCGATAGGTCATCGTGGTGATGCATCATCCATTTGGCATCAAGTTTGGGTGAGGCACCTATGAAGTTCGACAAATCCTCATTGTGGTCTGTTTCTTCTCAGTAGTCAAGCTCGAGGAAGGAAGAACCACGTGGCAGAGGACAGTGAGGCGGAACAACAATGGCCATCCAATTTTGTGCAGTTCCACTAAAATTGAGGAAGACATGCCCGGGTACGGAGATACGCATCACTGTTTCCAAAAATATAAAAAAGGGATATAGTGTTGTTACTTTGTTTTACAAGATTAACAACGACATCTCAATTGTCAATCAGAATTATGAAAAGTACACCAACAAATAGAAGCATCATGATTATCTTGATGGGAACTAAACCAGAATACCCGAGACCCGAGAAAAAAAGCATTTCTTCATTTAACCAGTGATAGTATTACATTAGCAGCAGCAATAGGAGCATATGGACAATGACCGCACAACCACCATGTACTTTTTGTTGAAACAACATGTATACCTCCACCGAGGCATAAATCAGGACAACTTTTCGAGTGGCATTTCCTCTATAATAGTAGTAGGTGATGTTGGACCAGCCGGCGAACCCTAGGTACTATTCATGGGGAGCTGGGGAGTAGTCGCATAGAAGAAACCCCACATGCAACGACCTGGGGAGCTGGACCAGTACAAGAAGTTATACCTCAGGTGGGCGAGATGTATCTTCCCACACGACGGCAGCGAACAAGGGCGTGAAGGACCTTCGTCCGCACCAGAGCCGGCTCCAAGAGGACGGTGTGCATCGGCTTCCTCCATCGCTGACAGCAACAACGTCAATGCTGCACCTCCTCACCTCCCGCAGCGGACAGGATTCGGCCGGATCTTTGACCACTGGTGAGGAGAGAGATAGTGTGGACATTGTCATCTTGTTTTGATATGGAGAGTGTGAGAGAGAGAGACGTGAGAACTCTATCAAACAAGAGGCTACAATGCAGAAAAAAAATCTCTCCATAGCAGTGGTTTTAAATAGAATACGTGTGTTCCCGGAGAAAAGAAACGAAAACTGGCGGACAATTTTTTAACGTTCCAAGAAAGAAAACTCGATCAAAAACACGCCCCCACTTGCAGGTCGCGAGAGTCGTCCCGCACACACACATAGACATAGACATGCATATCCGTGTTTACGTAAAATTCCATTTCCATCTCCATCTCCAATCATATTTGTCCAACTGGCACATTATTTACGTTGTTAATTATATACGCGGCAATATTAACGTACAACATCTCTTGTTTGCGGGCGTCCGGACTGCTGCCACGGCCGCTCCTGACCAACCCGAACCCTCTTCATCACCCGCGCATGCTTCCTGCTCGAAACGGTCAGTGTCGCATTCATGCCTGGCAAGAGCGGACGCGACCTATCACTGGGGCTGTCATTGAAGAGTGAAATGATGGTTGCTTCTTCCGACTAACTTACTGTGTGATTTGACTGCTCCTTTAGTGGCCCCTACACGTACACCCCCTACGTGTATGCAATAGTCACACGTATACATGGACGCAAAAACGCGCGCGATGCCCTAATGCATGCATGTCCGAGCACACGACGGAACACACACGGTCACGCTCAAGTGCTCAACCTACACGTGCATGCACACACACACTCAGCCATTGTGAGCTAGTGACCGTATAAACACCGAAAAATGTATATATTGAGCGCAGTGAGCGTATTATGAAGTCCACTGACCATATTTTTATAAATATACAGTGACAAACAGTGTATTTATCTCCTTTGAAATTAATCCATATTAACCGGAGAGGATTCAGTATGGACTAGCATTACTTTGTTGTGTCCCGTCAACTTGCCGAACGAGGAGAAGCTTGCGCGCGGTGGCTCGCGGGACAAGGAGAAACTTTTGACTAATGCAAGTTGTCCTTCGCTCAGGCGATGGACGTGCAACAGTTAATTCAGTGTCAGATTGCCAGAAGCATACACTATACTAGTAGTACTATTATTGTTGCACTTCCCGAAGAGGCGAACAGCCAAGCGCAAAGTTTATAGTAGTCTATAGAGGTACACTAGGAACCGGATGGAGGAGCGTCTGCACTCTTATTATATTTTTAAAATGCGATAAAGCAATCTTCAACACATTTGGTTCTCTTCGAGGGTTCTCGCATGTGATAATGGAAGTTGATTGCATGGAACACTCGCCACAATTCTCGCTCAATTCTGGCTCATATCCTGTTACAAATAGGAGCGCTCGGTAATATTTTCTCTTTTTTTGTTATTCAGCATGTAAACAGGTCAGCAAACCTTGTGGCGCATCTTTTTGCAAACCGTGCTTGCTGCACTTTGAATGTGGCCGAGAGCTGGCTTGATGAAACACCTCGCTTCCTACTTCTTTTTTTGCGGGGTACCTCGCTTCCTAGTGACCAATGTCTTGGCTGATTGTCCTAAGAATGCTTAAATATGAATAAAGCTCTCTCATTTACCCGCAAAAAAAGATTAAGCCATATTAACCGGAAAGGAGGGAGTATGGACTAGCACTACTTGTTGGTGTGTCCCGTCAACTCGCAGAACAAGGAGAAGCTTACAGGACAAGGTGAAGGTTGCTTACGCCTTTTAACTAATGCAACGTACCCTCGCCCGGGCGATGGACATGCATCAGTTCATTCGGTGTCATATTATCAGAGGCATACACTGTAGTACCGAACATGCGGAGTACCATCATTGTTCGACTACACGAAGAGGCGAAGAGCCAAGCGCAAGGTTTAGTAGTACGAGTAGTACTACTACTAGAACCGCATGGTGGAACCTCTGTATTGTTATTTTTCTTTAATCTCTGATAAAGTACACATCTATTACGAAGAAGGGCGGAAAACGGCAGCCCAACATGTAATGATGATATCAATCAACCATGCTCGAATATATCTTCGCCACCGTGCGAGCCTGTCTGTGTGTTCTCGCTCCTCGTCTCTCTCAAGGAACAGCGGTTTGGCCATTTTGTTGTCAATTGAGATCGTTTTGCTCACACTCCAGTCCCACATGTCAGTGATATGCCAAGAGGAGGTGTGTTGACCGACTGGTCGTACGCGTACTTGGTTTTGCACCTTCATACTACTCCTCCCTCCGTCACAGTTTACAGGGCGCTTCATTATGATGCATTTCTCTCAATGCATTTCCACCACTAGAGAGACTTTAGACGCGTTTGGTTTAATGCTCAATTAATTAGGGCGTGGTGACCGCAATTTTCTTTCAATGTAGTACTACGGAGTGGAGTAAGTGCATGCATGTGTGTACCCGGGGTGGAAGCACTACATGCATGTGCGTACGCATTATTTCCTCTAGTAATAGATGCCGTGCTATAACTACCAATGCTATTTTTCAGGCCGTTCGCTAGTCACCTTGGTCCCAGAGATTTTCTCTTTTTCTGAAGCGCGCTCTATAAACAGTGACGGATGGAGTAGTATGAGCGGATTCAAAGAAGAGCATATTAATGGTTGCTTCTTCCGAGCAACTTACAGTGGGAAAGGTGGGGCTTATGATTTGACTGCTCATTACTCACTATTAATGCAGCGCAACGACCGGTCTGAGTCTCCCATGCGGCTGTGCACTACCCCCTCGGTTCTTAAATATACTCCGAAGTATTTGTCTTTCTAGTGATTTCAACGAGTTACTACTCAAATATTTTTCTTTTCAGAGATTCAAATGGACTACTACATACGGATGTATATAGAGATATTTTAGAGTGTAGATTCACTCATTTTGCTCAGTGTGTAGTCACTTGTTGAAATCTCTAGAAAGACAAATATTTAGGAACAGAGGGAGTACACATACGAAGCAAAATGAGTGAATCTACACTCTAAAATGTGCCCATTTGAAATTTGTAAAAAGACAGATATTTAGGAACGAAGGAGTATAATTTTGTGCATGCACATGGATCCGGATGCCGAAGAAGCTTCTGGCAATGCTATCAAGCTTCCAGCATTTGTTTACATAATTGACGTACCATACAAATAATTTTCCAGCGACATGAAATTGTACAATGGTGTGAGCTTTCAGCTTTTGTTTCGTGTGTCTTGCCATCGATGCTCTTTCGGAAACAACAAAAAACTAACTTCCTTGCTAATCAGAGCTAATATTTACATCACAACTGAAGACAAAGTTGTGAGAAGGTGTTAAATTAAAATTGATCCATGCTTTCATTGGCAGCAACGTCCCCCCAGCTCTGTCTAAATCAACAAGGCATGTTGGGAAAAAAAGTAGCTGTCTGGAGCATGCAACATTCCGATCATTTTGTGCAGTTCCACTAAAATAGAGCTGAGCGTCCCTGTTCCAAAGATATTGAGTGTGATTACGATAATAGAGGACTGCTGATGAAATAATAAACACACAAATAGAAGCCGGTCTCCTTTGCAGTCTCTATTAAGACTAACTAGTTGGAGAAGATTAGGCTCGGAGTTGGATGAAGAGGATAGAGCAAAACCAATCTCCCTTTGTGCAGTCGCACTGAAATGTAGCGACGTTGCCCGTGTGACATTTTGGTAGAACTGCACAAAACACTCTTAAGAAGAAAGTGATTTGTGCAGTTCACCAAAAGGTCGCAATAGCAACGAGGTGTAATGGATAGCCCTGTTGGAAAAAAGAGGCAGAAAGGAAACAATTACTGGCCAATAGCAGTTGATGACACATGCGACGACAAAAAAGAAGCATATTCCTTGTCCTAAGGGAAGATAACAACATGGTTGTGTTTGTCTAACACTGTGTGAGGACGAGATTGCAATATGGAAAGTACGCCGGACGAGCTACATTTTGGGCAAAGAACTATGGAAGATCCACATGCAGCGACGTGGGAAGACGGGCAGTGGAGCAAGGCCAGAGGGGATACCTGGAGGTCGTCGGGATGCAACTAGGTGAGCGGCGGCGGGCGGAATCTGCCCATACTGCGACAGCGAGCAGGTGGCGTAGGCGCTACCACGCCAGAGCTTGGTCAGAGAGAACGGCATGTACCACAGATCGTGACGTGCTGCCTCGGCGCCGTCGAACGAAGAAACGATGCACGTCCTCCCTTTCGCCGCCGGCGGACGGGATGCGGCCGGATCAGTGACCAACTGTGAGAGAGAGAGAGGCCACCGCAGCCTTGTGTGAGATACTCTGAAGAGAGACAAACCAGGCAGGCATGCTCCATCGTATATAGTGGAGCGGACGACCTTTTTCTCCATAAAAATTGTTTTATATTCTGTGTACGTGCCATTGAGCGATATAGCTTTATTTAAAAATAACGCGCCAACGCATCAAGTCGATCTTTGTTTCGTGCACGCGTGGTACATGACCTCCGTAGGTAAACAACCGCTACACGTGTTCAAATTAGCATGTGGGCTGCCATTTCATACAGAAATGAGCTCCACCGTGTACCCGCGCGGGTGTGGCTCGGCACGAAGCGTGAGTACGTGCACGGTGCACCTATTCTCTTCTTGTATACGTACACCACCTACGTTGAGTTGTGTGAGAGAGAGACAAACGTAGAGAGATATAGTGTGTGGGTTCGTGAGAGTATTTTTGGGGGGTGGGGTGGGTCAATAAAAAAATGTAACATATGCAATGTGTGTGAAATAGAGTCCTGGATATGTCATATATATATAGAGGGGGCGATCCACGAGAAGAGAGTGGAGGTATCATCGGCTTGAGGTGTCCATAGAATCGAAGAGAGGGATGATGTGTGTGTATGCGCGCGCGCGATCGATAAAGAGTGCCATCGAATTTGTGTGTGCCCACGTCAAAGATATAGAGTGGATGGCCTACTTGAACATGAGAGGGGACAGGTGCAGTTTGTCTCTGTGGCATGGATACCTACCTACAGTGCTCGCCTATCGGTGTGTGGTGGGGGGGAAGGGAGGCCTAATTAACTATAGAGGTACAATGGCTGGTATATGTGTGGAGGAGGAGAGAGGCCTACCTCGTGTATTAAGGGAGATCGATGTACCTCATGTATTAAGGGAGATCGATCGGCATCCATGCATATGTGTAGGAGAGGAATAAGGTTGGGAGAGAGACAGAGCTAGAGTATTGGAGGGGGTGGTAGTGGAGTTGCTTCTAACAAATGGTGGGATAGGCTTGCTAGACAACCGGAGGGCACGCCTGCAATATCAATAAGAGAGGGGATGGCTGCCTGTCTGTGCAAGTGCGTCCGAGAGACGGGTCAGGAGGCATGCACAAATGATGAGGGAGGGGGCGATATGGATGTGGTAAGTAGACATAACTACATAGGAAGATCAATCGTCCTTTGTTAGAGAAAGGAGAGACATAACTTGTGAGGTACGTCGATCGATGGGGGGGATAGTTAAAGTCGACCTAGGTATATGTTGGGAGATCGATCGGTATACATGCATGTGTGTGTTAGAAGCAAATGAGGCACGGGGAGAAGGATAGAGAGAGAGGGATGCATCTAGGAGGTGGTGCGAGAGTCGTACTATATCGAGGGGGAGTAGTGTGCGAGTATGAGATCGATGAAGAGAGTAGTGGGAGTGAGTCATGGACGGTGATAAGAGAAGAGGGGAAGCTTGTGTTTTGTGCTAGCACACTTGGCTAGAGAGGCATATCGATCGATGTGTGCCGTAAAGAAGGAGCTGGGGGGCCTACACACACCGTGGGTGAACGACCTAAAGTGAAAAGACGAATTTGCGTGATGGAGCTAGAGAATGCTGAGGGAGGGTGAGAGGGATGCGGGCGTCTGAATGCACGAGAGAAAGTTAGCGCTAGCTAGCTACAAAGATAAGAGGATTGTGTCGGTCTAAAAAACGAATAGAGATCATACTTCATTATAAAAAGCGAATTTGGATATTTGAAGAATTTATCATAGTGTTTTAAACCGACGCATGTGTGAATATATATAACGGTGATACACATGGTGTGGTTATGAACATGTTATACTACATATAATATATTTTATCTCCACTCTTATAAAAACGGAGTTGTTGATGATGGTGCCATCCTGCAATATAGGCCGTCCGATTTATATCTGACGGATAGGAAGGAAACTATGGCAATTTTGAAAAAAGATACCCACACCCCTCTCCATATTTGCAAATCAGGCCTCCCCTTGATCATGTTGATGTTCTGTGGAACGCATGGGCATCTTCCTAGTACTATGTATAACATATAGAGCATTGATCATAATTTGGGCTAATGTGTGGCTTTTGCAGCTTAGGTCTAAATACTTGTCATAATGTAGGGGGCGGGGCACTATACTATGTGTGATAAACACGGTGTACACGTATGGAACATGGTTTAGATTATGAACATATAGTTAGTACATCAAATGTACTATTATTTGGAATCAACATCAAGTGTATTCAAAAAATAGAATTCGAGTTCATGTAGTACACATAGTTCGGATCTATCTCTATATTAATCATGTGGTGAGTTATTAAGGTAATACACGAATGATGGTTGAAGTTGGCAACAATCATGATTGTAGATTGTTATTGAAATAGAGAAATGAATTCAAATTCAGTTCGAATTGCAGTGGTAGTATAGACATTTGGAATGCACTAAAATGTTGGTATGAGTAGGTTACATGCATTATACAGCAAGCGAAAAAATTTAATTGGACATAACATAGATTCATACTACCGAATAGCATTTAATTGCACTAAATTGTTGGTATGAGTAGCTTTAAATAGCATTTTTATAGTAAACCGGGGCAAGACTCTCTCTTTGTGTGGTGTGAATAGTTTTATTTTTTTCGTTTTGTTTTTGGTTGAGGGAAGTGCGAATTGATTTGGTACGTACAAGTACAATATTACACGTTAGGCTTGTCCCTAAAATTCAACCCGCGCCCCAAAAATTCAGATATCGTGCTCCCAAAACTGGCGCCTTCACAACCCGCGCCTTGCTATCCCGAATTACATTGCGTGCGAAAACTCCCTCCAGCTGCCAAATCCCGACACGCGAAATCCCCCTTCTAACCCTGAGCCGACAGGTCCACTAGTTCAAATCGGTGGGGGGGGTACTTTTGTAACACACCCTACATTTTGGACAAGCGCGTCTCCATCGCCTCCTTTTTGCCATTCGAAATCCCAGGCCGCCATAACCTCTCCACTCCAGCCGCGAAACCCCACCCTCCTCCATCCGCCACCTCACCGCTGCCCCGCCGGAGCCTCTTCCCCGACGACGTCGTCCACCGCAACAACTCGACGTCCCTCGTCCACCTCCCCGGATGAGGATCCATCGTCCATCTCGTCGTCCCGCCGATTCAGCCGCCCCGTCCTCCACCTCCAAGGAGTTGCTCCGACGATCACCTCTTCTATCGCCGCTGCTCCATCCCCACAGCGCCGCCTTAACCTGCTCCACCGGAACCGCATCATCCTCCCCGACTCCTCGGACGAAGCCGAGGCCTACTCGGCGACCACCAAAGAGGTTGCGCACTCATCGCATCGCACCTTCCCCTTAGCTTGACCTCCCGGCACTGACGGTGCTCCATCCCGCACCCCCATGGAGCGGCTACCTTGAAGCCGGCGCCGCGGGCGACATCTCCACGGCGGCTCTCCCAAGTGCGAGGCCCCTTCGGCGGCGGCGCCCATACCAGCCGGATCTGCTGCTGCTGCTCCGGCTCTCAATCGCTCGCCCAGCTGCTGCTGGTTCGGCTCTCGCTTGCTTGCTCGCTCGCCCAGCTGCTGCTGCTCTGGCTCTCGCTCGCGCTGCTGCTGCTCTCCCCCTCGCTCGTGTTGCTGCTCTGCTCCGATTTAGCTACACTTCAGTTGACTGAATCGACTTTTGGGTCAGTCGATTTTCAGGGGGTGGGGGGCTCGTCGGAGTTAAGGAAGAACCTCCCGCAGCGGGGATGGGAGCTCGCCGGAGAGGTAACCCACAATCTATCTTAGGGTTCAGGGTGGGGGCGGGGGCCTATAGGGCTGGCCGGACCGGCGGCGGACCGGCGGTGGGGAGTTATTTCGGGGCGGCGAGGCGGCGCTGGGGCCGGCGGTTCGGCCGATGGTGGCTGGCGGCTCAGGGGGGTGCAGGTTGAAGATGAACTGTAGGCCCTCCCTAAACTACATGTCAAGTGCCTCTCTGCTACCATTGCGTTCTGTTTCGACAGTAACATTCAGATTCCACGGTAAATTTCAGTTTCAACAGTTAAGTTCGAGTCAACAGTTTTTACCTCATCTGTTGTAGTTAGGTGGTTTTTGGTGATGTAAATTTTACATCTATTTTACATCATCCATTGGAGATGCTATTAGAATCCCACTTGAGATTGACGATGTATGTCTTGTGCTGCTTCAGCCTTGACATCTTACGGCTCACCGGGGCTGCTCCAACGACAGAACGAACCATCACAACAGAGCAGTGCCCTGGACACCGTCTACAGATTCCTCAGATCTTCCTCCACACCTCCGACAGCCACCTCTGCCTCAACTGCTTCAGCGACCAACCCAATGATGATGAGGTCTACACGGCTACGTCAAAGAGGTTGTACACTTGTTGCATCACTTATTACTATACATTCATGTCGATCCATTAGGGCTATTTTGGTTCGACAGAAAAACATGGCAATAGGGAATTTTCCAATGGCGCTCTACTATTCAATTATTCATGCATTTTGTTGAAAGGAATTAAGCAAAACATCCACCTGGACCTACTTTTCAAAATCCAATGCATGAAAACAAGACCAAGTGCATTAGTGGCAGAATAACATTCTAATTGTAGACGCTTTCATATGGTTCCACTTTATTTTGGCCATGTTTCTTTGCATTCCTCTGCTCTTCCAATTCTTGTAAACCAAACACCCAAGTTGACAGAAATCCTGTGTTTTCAAATGCTCTATTTACCATGTGCATTCCTATCCTATTCTGGTGTTTTTCCTATCCCTGCATTTTTAGAATCATGCAAGCCAAATGAGCCCTTACAGAATTACTTCAGTTACACGTAGGTGTCGAAGGGAACTTTGTGTGGTGTGTCCTGCTCCTGCCGCGACGTCGTCCACCTCACCTGAGATGCTCCATCGACAGAAACATCCACCAAACCAGACATCACAACTCCTGACCATCTTTCGCTGCCTCAGATCTCCTTCCCTGTCGCCGGCACCCACCGCAGCGGTATCACCATCATCGACTCAGCAGATGAACCTGAGGAGTACACGGGTCCACAAGAGAGGTCGCACTCTTTTGATTCTGCTTATGTTATGCATTGCTTAAAATTACCTGCTACTTTATCGTCCTGCTCACCTCTTGGACTCCAAGTCAGGTCCAAATTAATGTTCAAACTTGAGTTCTAAATTAGTTGTGGGGCACATATCGAGGAAGCAATGAATAGTATATCTGTCTAATATCTGGTTCACCTAGGGTATGCCTATGTTGTTCATCTTAGGTGGGAAACCAATAGTAAAGCAATCATCATCTGTGTTTTTATTAAATTAAAGCAATCATCAGCCTGCTATCATTATTTCTGGATCCATCCACTGGTTGTTACCATCACTCTAAATTTCTGCATGCTCTCCTTACATAATCTCACCATATTTTTTCGTATGCATGTCAGATATTGTACACGGTCATGCTGGACATGTAGAGAAAAAGAGAAGAGTTTTGTGCGGCAATACAATGTCATGCAGACATCGCTCCATGGTGGGTTCAATGGCAAACCCTCCCCACCCATCTCCAGATTGTAATCCAGAGGAAGATACCTGTTCTGAGGCTGATTCACACGCCGCTGACCACTCGTATTTACCCCCCAAGGTGTTTGCTCTACCTTGGCATGATGATGTTAGTCATATCATGCATACGTTGCCTTGCAGTGCCTACTTTTGACATCATATGTGTCATCTTCTTAGTTTAGACGAGTTCTCTCGCCACCTGTTTAGTTTCTATATCATATATGGGAATTATGCAGTCTCATGTCTTTTAGCCAGCCATAATATATGTGTGCAATGCCATCCTGTTTAACCAGGCATCGTATATTTGAATGATATCTTGCCCATCATTTTCTTCATTACATTTCCATTTGTCGACAATGTTTGTACATTAAACTACTCTTCCTGTGAATCAGCCATTTGGGTGGGAGATTGAAAAATCTGGAGTGAAAACAAGGCCTTCAGAGCAGACCGTGCTACCTGTCGAAGCAGATCTCTTGTTGGGTTCCGATAGCTCCTCAGAGATGGATTCAGAGACAGATGACCAGTCATATCCCCCTAGCGAGGTGTATGCTCTAACTTGGCACGGCGTTTTAGTTATTCATCATATCTTTGAATTATGTTATGCTATGCTATCCAGTTTAGATAGACATCATATATGTGAAATTATGTCATGCTATCCATTTTAGTTAAACAATATACATGTCAACTATTTCATGTCCTCTTTTTTCCACACTATTTATTGCATCTGTCTCTCATACAATGTCTGTACATTCAACTATGTTTCCTGTCTATCAACCATTTGAATTAGAGCGAGTGATGCCAGCATCTAGCGGACTAAAAACACGGTCTTCAAATAAAATAGTGCTACCTCTTGGTGGAGATAGCACCCCGGTTGTACATGCACGAGAACCAGCCCTACCACACATAACCCAAACTCTCGCAGATTGCACCCCTGCTGCCATGGACAGAGAACCAGCTTCACCCAATCTAACCCCAACCCCAGCAGATAGTAACCTAGTTCTTGTTGACACAGCACCATCTCCACCACATAGCTCCCAAACAAGAGCAGTTAGTAAGGCAGCTCCAGTGCCCAAAGGGCCAGTACTACCACGGCGAACCCCAACTCCACCAGTTAGTACGCCTATTCATGTGGTGGAAGCACAACCAGCTAGTCGTACTTTAGCATCTATCGCATTTGATGTTGTTAAATCGTATGTGCGTATCTTCCCATCTTGGAAATATTATACTAAAGATGAAGGAAAATGCCAGTTGCAGGTGTTTGTCTAGGAGTTATGTGTAAGTAATGTTATTCATGACAATTACTTTGCTTTGTCCCATACATCCTACCTCCATGATGGTTATAATGCAGCAAATTTTACCATTTTTCTCTATAGAGAAGGACCGATTTGGAAACTCAGGATGAGGTAACCTGTGCTAATACCTCTACTATCTTCAAGAATGCTTGGTGGAAGTATCGGAATTACCTGAAGAAAATGTACTTCACCGGCAAAGAAACTCATCAAATTCCCTTACGTTCTCCTGAGACACATTTACTCGACGATGACTGGGAACGCCTTATTCTGTACTGGTCCCGAACCAAGAATGTGGTAAGGTCTATGAGCTCATTTTCTATTTTTAAGTACTACATTCTTGTGTCTTACTGTACTATATTCATGTTGAACAAGTTCCTAAACCTGAAGAACAACTGTTCTAATTTAATATTCCATTGCTACTATCGTGCATACTGCTTTGCTCTTGTATGACTGTATTTACTCATACAAACTTATCTTTAGATTGAAGGATCCAATCGAAACCCCAATGGCACAGCAGGTATGTTCACGCATGTTTCTTTAACAGTCTTGCTCTTATCAATAGCTCTGTTGATTTCAATTTCAATTGTGTATACAGTTGACTTCTCATATCATGCACATTACTAGCATCACAACAAAGCAAATAGTGTTGTTGTACATGTAGACCCGTGGTACCCATATGAAATCTTGTTGTGCCGTGTAGTTTCCCACGCTTTGTATTCTTTCACTGCTGCTTTGTCTTGAACTGATATATTTGAACCGTGTCTCTATCTTGATTTGGCAAGACAATGAAGTGACCATAGGACATAGATATATGTTTGTTTGATGCTTTTATTATGTACTAGTACTTGGCAATAGAAGACTTGGTAGTTTAAAAAATCACACCCTGCATTTTGTAACATGTCATTTGCATCAATAAAGCATGAAAATTTGGACCAGCAAATTTTTTTGGCATCATTTGGCTTTTATTTGAATTGAGTTTTTCTTCATGTGTTTTTCAAGTGCTCATTAAAGTCAACTACTACCTCTTGTAGAATTCATCTCCTGACCCCAAAACTTCTGCCCAATGATCATACCAAGTGTTTATAGCAGTATAGTATTTTCTTATAAAAATAATTTGGCCAAAATGTATTTTCAAAAATTAGTATTCCAAAAACCCCTGAATTGAGGTTTGCACTGCAAGTGCTTGATTTAGGGTGAGAAAATTATTTCAAAAGGTATATTTGAAACCTAGTAGATATAGGACTCCCAGAAACCACAAAAGTATAATTTTAAAAGTTATTTTCCTATTTTATTGAAAAGATTTATCTTAAGGCCAGAAATGGTCTTTAATAGGGAAAAATTATTTAATTATTTCAAAAATATTTGCCAAAATTCAGGGAGACTCATAGGACATATATTGTCCATATATAAGAGTTTCAACACTTGGTCATGTTCAAAGTAATGGGCTAATCCCTCTAAAACCCTTTCAGGATATTTCAAGCTTTTGAAATATTTACAAAGGAAATATTCTCCAAAAATTCCAGGGAAATTCTATCATGTCACATATGACATATTTGATGATCTTGCCAAGCCCCATGTCTTGGGAAGCAAGATAACATCCTCAAAACCCTTCAAAACCATTCTGTCCATATCTGAAGTTTGAGCAACTTTACATTGCCAAACTTATACAAATACTCTCAAACTTGGTGCACATGCTAGAATGGTCTAATAAGGCATCTAGACCAAATGGCACAAGCTTTGGAGTAGGGTAACTTGATCAGAATACCCCAAAACCCTTTCTGTTCAAATTCAAATTTGAACAACTTTACATTACCAACTTTTTACCTGGGGCTTCAAACTTTGTGGGCATGATCATAACCCCTAATGATGAAACTACACCAAGTGGTGCATCAAGGGGAGATGATTAGCTTGACTTAAACATGGTGAGACCATTTCTGTTGATTTCTAGGGTGAAACACCCTATTTCCATATTTGGTGAAACACCCTATTTCCATTGGCAAGTTTCTTCAAACAAGCCCAAATTTGGTGAAACACCCTATTTCCATATGCCATTTAATACTGTTAAGTGTCATAGCCAGTGGAGATCATTTGCTTGCCCAAAACATGATCAAACACCTTCTGCCATTTTACCAAAACCCTTGTTTTGGCCTCTTTTACTAATTACTTTTGCTTCAACTTTCTACCACAGCCTCACCTAGTTACCTTCTACCCCCAGTAACTTCCCTAGGACCAGAGCTCCATGATTGAAGGGTGAAAACCCTAAATTACCTTGCTGGACAGCCCAGTTCTACCCATCTACCAGCTTCCCTCCTCTCTCACTAGACATCCAAGGCATCCAAGGCCACAGCTATATAGTTTACTTCATGTTGGACCCCCCAGACACAGCGGACACACCCAGCTAGCCAACGGCATGCCGTGGCATGCAGAAGACGCGCTCCAGAGCGCGCTACAGTGCACACCCGCACTGTAGCCTCGCCCAATCCATCGCCCCCGACCACCTCGTGCTTCCCCCTCGCGCCGTTCAATGCGCCTCGGCGTCCGCAACTCTCCCCGGCGATGTCCCCCTCCTCCTTCTCCCTCCAGTGGACGTCCTCGCATGCGCGCCGGCCGCCCGCGAGCTCCAGTCGTCGGCTTCACACGCGCGTAGCGCCAGAAGCTTCCCCTGCTCCCTCTTTTCCTTCCCTCTGCCCTGGAACTCGTCCAACAATACCGCAGACGTTTCCCCAGCGCCTCCCGTGCACTGTGGCGACGAGCAGAGGCTCGCCGGCGCATAGGTGCACGGCACCTCGCCGTCCTCCTATAAATAGGGCCCCGAGCCCCTCCTCTCTACACCAACAGCACTCTCCCTCTCTCAATCTCCCCTAGAGCCTCTTGCCCCCACTCCCGACCAGCCCGAGCTCGAGATCGAGCTCGAGCTCCGCCGCGGCGGCTCCCCGTCGCCTGCTCGGTACAGGCCGCCCTAGCCTTCCCTTTCGCTCGATCTAGCACCACAGCTCGTCACTAATGCGTTTCCCCCTCTTTCCTCTCTTTGCAGCTGCCGGAATCGACCGGAGCAGCATCCACCCGAATCTCCTCCGCCGCGTGTCCTCGCCGCCGGCGAACCAGGCCCCTCCGGCGACCCGCACCACCACCACTAGAACGGCGACACCCTGCTGAGCCCATTCCTGCCCTCAGCTTGCCCCCGTGCACCATACCGCCGCCGGTGAGCTCGCCGCTTCTCTGGCCGCGAGGTTGGAGATGACAGGCGGGCCCCGCTTGTCATCCTCACCTCTCTCTCGCTCCCCTCTCTGACGCTGACCGCCGGGCCCCGCCCGTCAGGTTTAAAAAACCCTGGCACGCGCTGGCGCCGTGCGGTGGGCTGATTTCACCCTAGGCCGTTGCCCTGTGGCCGTTCTGGCCCAGTAGCACAGAGCCCTTTTCCATTTTTCTTTTCTGTGGGATTTCAAATAAATCCACAGAATTAGATATATATCCAAATAAATTAATTCCAGTTCCTAAAAACTTGTAAAAATCCAACCTATTTAATGATGTCACTTTCACACATATCCATGAACCTTTTCTGTTATGTTCAAATTTAAATTCATATTTGAACATTAAAACTTCTGTTCCAATATTCTTAGACCCCATTCTGCCACTCCAAAACTCAAACTAAGAATTTTCGCCATCTTAGTTTTCTCTCTAGTATTTACCAAAAATAAGTTGACATTTTTTGAGCACTTTGATTTTTCTGTTTTCATTGTTGTCTTATTTTTCCGTTGTTATTTTGCGACGATTAGATACCGTATTTGACGAGGTTGCCGAAGAAGAAGGTGGGGAAGGATTTGAAGACTTTGAAGACCAAGCCAATCCAGGCAAGCAGCCCTTTGACCATGATACACTTGTGTTCTTCGGAACCCATTTACTTCGGAATGCATGATGATAAGAATGACGGTGGTGACCTAGTTAAGAACCACCACATGATGCATGCTTCACTCATGATCTTGCTATGTGTTAGATGCAATACAAATGATTAGTAGTGATGTCTAGTGATGCATGCGTGCCATGAAACCTTCGTGGTTGCATTCTTTTCAAAAAAAATGTCGGGTGCCCCTAATGCCCGAGGGTGATATTGAGTTAGGTCATCACTTGAGGAAGAAGTGATGTGCCAATAAGGATCTTGTGCATGGGTGAAATGATGGATTAGATTTATGTGTGACTACCGTCCCAACCAAACATGTGCAACCACTCTACCCCTTATGGGATGGGGCTTTATTGATTACATAGGCCGATACTAGCATGGTGCCCACATTACTAGTGACGGGAAGACTTGAGGTCTTTCCCGGGACGGGGTCGTGCTCGGATAGGCGACCATGACTGTTTTCACAGGGCACCGAACACACCGTTGTTCCCTTCGTGTACGCGTGACATTGAAAATAGGGCAAGTCCCATGATCTATTGTTTGTACTCGAGGGCTGTGCACCAACGAGTGGACCCTATGTTACTGTCGTCTAAGAAAAGATAATGACCGGATGCTTCCCCCGAGTACTTGAGGTACTGCGGGATCGTGGGTGACACGAAAGCTTCCCGGATCTTGTGGGTAAAGTGCGCAACCTCTGCAGAGTGTAAAACTATTCGAATAGCCGTGTCCACGGTCATGGACAGTTGGGTGGTGCTACTTAAACTATGTCCAGAAATTTTACTATATCGGTGAAAGTATGTGTGTGTGATGAGTCAAGGTGGTGACTTGACTCGTTGAGTTGAATCCTATTCATGTTGATATCGGTAACCTGTCTTCGAGGTTACGTAAATTTATTGATGCATATACTTGATGGTAGAATATTTATTCTAGCTCGTAGCTAGATTGCTCATTGTTGTACAATTGCATTGCCACTTTGAACCAAATCATGGGTTGCTTGCGAGTACATTCAAAGTACTCATTGGCTTGCCACTGGTTATTTAATTGGCCAGGCATGGAGGAACAGGAATATGAAGAAGAGTTCTATGGAGACGAACATGCGAACTAGGACGCTATCCCAGTCAGAATGCCTGTAGGGTTAAGGCAGATGGCATGGGTTCTACTTATCATCGAAGACTTCCGCTATTCGAGTTATTTGCTATTCAGCCCTTGAGGCTTTATCTATGTAAGACTTGGCCATAATGGCCATAATTTGTGTAAGACGGTATGTAAGGATGTAAGACTCTTGTTATTCAGCTTCTGTGTGTTCAGTGAGCATTGATCTCTGGGATCACTGTACACGTGCATTCGGTGATCTCGACTCTTAAGTCGGGGTCCCCACAGAGCTGGTATCAGAGCCATGCTGACTGTAGGAAGCCTTAGTTAGCATGGGCGTTAGATAGATGAGACCCCTTTTTCAAAAAAACCTTCTGAACCTCTCTTCTTTTCTAAACCTTACCAACCTGAGATATCATCAGCTTATTAACCTCTCCTATTCCACCTTTGTAGATGGCCGTTGTACCCGAAGAGCACCTGACCACCGGGTTTCCCTTGCTTCTCGAGGATAGCCTCCGGGAGTGCCAGCTCCACCGAGCACCCATCCTCACCTACCTTGAGCATTGGGTTAGCGACACTGAGGTGGAGTACCATGTGGAAGTGATCGTGAAGGCAACCGATCCTCCCACAAGTTGGTTCTTCGAGGGACCCCAGATGGCAACACTACCTCTCGCTGTCGAGGTTGCTGCACTCAAGGCACTAACCCGTCTCCGCGAGCTTCTTCCGGAGATGGCAGCCAAGATGACGAC
Source organism: Secale cereale (assembly GCA_902687465.1). Taxonomy (NCBI): domain Eukaryota; kingdom Viridiplantae; phylum Streptophyta; class Magnoliopsida; order Poales; family Poaceae; genus Secale; species Secale cereale. Next base: position 385,932,567 of record LR738713.1, on the reverse strand, counting down.
CCGCTTCTTGCCTTACCGGAAGGAAGGTGAAGATGAAAGCAGCGCACTAGCCCCTCCACTGAAGGAAGGACTCCCACTTCGATTCCAGACCTACTTCAGTCTATGTGCCGACAGCTTGGCACAAGATTTGGCCGCGGAAGCAATGAAGCTCCAGGAAGAACTTCATAAGACCAAGGCACTTCTTCATCGAGCCCAAGAGAAGACAGATAGGATCAAGAAGGAAGGTGCGCCTCCAGGACAATCCGCTATCGCGTACCGAGGCGGAAGGCCCTCAGGAGATGTATCTTCCAAGGATGAAGAACCACCTCGGCGACGCCGTATGACGGCAAGGGAATATCGCAAGCTTTCCTCGGCACCACCGACAAAGCACCGTCGTATCCAACTCCTCCACTCCCCCACGCCCTCAAGTGACAAGGGGGCCCAGACAGATGAAGACAAGGAGGAAGACCCAGAAGAGCCAGAATACGCGACCGAGCATTCCGCCGCTTAGGCATTATTCGCAACTCGGATATGCCAGTTTGTGACCTCTACGGTAGGATAGGTCGTGTAACCCCTATGCACAGTCGAGTCCTTGTATGGTTCATATGAAACCATCTAGTGTTTGCTTTTGTTGTATTTGGATGTATGTCGTATTCTCCCTTCGGGAATATGTAAACGACTACATCAACCATTTGAATTTTAATGAATGTGTTTGGCCCTTTCGGCCCTTGCATGATTTGATTAGTGTCACACCCACCCCCTTACTAGGCACCCAACTTTATTGCTTTCCCTCTTCCAAATCATGAGACCTTTTACCGCTCCAACAGGATGCCTGTTGTAACTCGTACTGGTACCTCTACCCAGCAGCCTGAAGCCGGAGCATCCGCTCAATCAGAGGCAGGCCACGACCAAACCAACGACCAAGCTCCACCACCACCACCTCCTCCGAACATGGACATGGATCAGCTTCTCCAAGCTTTCCGAGAGGAACGCCAAGCCAACACCGCAGCCCTTCAGTTGATTGCTCAAGCTGTCACCAACAACCGCCAGCCGGCGGGGAATGGCAATGGATGTTCCACGTTGGCAGAGTTCAAGAAGCATGCACCGCCAACTTTCATCGAGACTGCTGAACCCCTGGATGCAGACGACTGGGTCCGCACCATTGAGGACTTGCTGGAACTAGTCGGATGCACCGAAGATCGCGAGAAGGTGGCTTATGCAGCCCACTGCCTCGGGGGGACTGCTAGAGCTTGGTGGGATGGATTCAAGGTCATGCACGCTGGGCAAGACATCACTTGGGACAACTTCAAGGCAGAATTCTGCAAAGCCCACATTCCTTCCGGAATCATGGCTATCAAAAAGCGTGAGTTTCGAGCCGTGAAGCAAGGAAGTGGCACTGTCAAGGAGTACATGCAGAAGTTCAGTGTTCTGTCAAGGTACGCCCCTGAAGATGTCAGCACTGATGCTGCAAAAAGGGGGCGCTTCATGGAAGGCCTTAATCAGACTCTGTAGTACTCGCTTGTCGTGTGCGACTGCCCAACCTTCCCTGACCTGGTGAACAAAGCACTCATGCTTGAAGACAAGCGGCGTGCTCTAGAAGACACTCGCAAGCGCAAGATGGTCAGCAAGGGAAGTTCCAGCAACCAGAAGCCTCGCCCGTGGTAGTCAGCTCCGGTCAAGCCAACCTATCAGCAACCAAGAGCTCATGCACCTCGAACCAACTATCAGCCTCAGCAGTATGCCAACCCAAGACCAGCATTCAACCCCAAATACAGTGGTGGCAACAAGATCAATAATCCAAACCAAGTCACTTGCTTTGGATGTGGTCAGTCAGGACACATCTCAAGGGTGTGCCCCAACAAGAAGCCTGATGCCCCGCGCCCCAATGCGCAGAACCCAGGACAAGGCCGCGGGATGCCACCAAGGAACCCAGCTCCTCGCAACCCGCCTAACCATGGGAAGGGGCGTGTGAATCACGTCACTGCTGAAGAAGCCCAGGAAGACCCGGACGTCGTGCTGGGTACGTTCCTTGTCAACTCAGCACCTGCAACTGTCTTGTTTGATTCTGGAGCCACGCATTCATTTGTCACTTAAAGATTTGCATTAAAAAGTGGCATGACCCCTACACCCCTGAATAACCCCATGGTGGTACAAACCCCCAGAGCAGAGATGAGAGCCAAGATAGGCTGTAAAGGAGTCAGTATTACCATTAACGGTGTAGACTTCTTAGCAGACCTCATCATCCTAAGATCGCAAGGCTTGGATGTGATCTTAGGGATGGATTGCTCAGTAAGCACCAAGGCTTATTAGACTGTGCCAATCGGACTGTCACTGTGACCAATGACCAAGGAGTCGAAGTTAAGTTTGCTCCCAACTCCCCTTCCGCTCAAGCCGTTCAAGTCAACTGTCTGTCTGAAGTTGGGCTGGAGCAAGTACCGGTAGTATGCGAGTATCCTGATGTCTTTCCAGACGAGCTACCGGGAATGCCCCCTAACCGTGACATTGAGTTCATCATCGAGCTCGTGCCCGGGGCAGGACCCATCTATAAGAAGCCTTATAGAATGGGGACGGAAGAATTAGCCGAGTTGAAGAAGCAACTAGAAGAGCAGCTGAGGAAGGGATTTATCTGCCCAAGTGCCTCCCCTTGGGGATCACCTGTTCTGTTTGTGGCAAAGAGGGACGGTACCATCCACTTATGCATTCACTATCGCTCCCTCAATGAAGTTACAATTAAGAACAAGTATCCACTTCCCAAGATTGAAGATCTGTTTGATCAGCTCAGCGGAGCCAGGGTGTTCTCCAAGATCGACCTTAGATCTGGGTACTACCAGCTGAAGATCATACCCCAAGATATTCCGAAGACGGCATTCGTAACCAGATATGGCCTGTACGAGTGCACGGTCATGTCCTTTGGGTTAACCAATGCCCCAGCTTACTTCATGTATCTCATGAATAAAGTCTTCATGGAATATTTGGAAAAGTTTGTTGTTGTCTTCATCGATGGCATCCTTGTCTTCTTGAATACGGAGGAAGAGCACGAGCAACATTTGAGGATGGTCCTAGACAAGCTTCGGGAGCACCAACTATATGCCAAATTCAGCAAGTGTGAGTTCGGGCTGCATAAAGTTGGATTCTTAGGTCATGTCTTGACCGAAGAAGGATTGTTAGTTGATCCCACGAAGATCGAAGCTGTGACCCAATGGCAATCTCCAACGACCGTCAAGGAAGGCAGAAGGTTCCTCGGACTTGCGGGCTATTACCGCAAATTCGTGGAAGGATTCTCTAGCATTGCCCGGCCGATGACTCAGCTCCTCAAGAAGGACAAGAAGTTCGAGTGGACGCCAAAATGCGAAGAGAGCTTCCAAGAGCTCAAGAAGAGGTTGACCACCGCCCCAGTTCTGGCAACACCTGATATTCACAAGGAGTTCGTGATATATTGTGATGCCTCTCGAACCGGATTGGGAAGCGTTCTGATGCGAGAAGGCCGAGTCATAGCTTACCTTTCCAGGCAGCTACGACCTCATGAAGAGAACTATGCTACTCATGATCTTGAGTTAGCAGCAGTGGTTCATGCCTTGAAGACATGGCGGCATTACCTCCTAGGGAAACTGTGTGAGATATACACAGACCACAAAAGTCTGAAGTACATATTCACCCAAAAGGAATTGAACATGAGGCAATGAAGATGGTTGGAACTCATCAAAGACTATGACCTCAGTGTTCAATATCACCCCGGGAAGGCTAACGTGGTGGCCGATGCCTTAAGCAGGAAGGCTTGCTCCTTGAATGCCATAATTCAAAAGAGGCAGCCAGCCCTATTTAAGGAGCTCGAACAATTCAGTTTGGAATTGGTCACCCCTGGATTTCTGGATCATTTGGAAGTCAAACCAACCCTGATGGACGAAGTCAAGAAGGCGCAAGGTGGGCACGCAAGCATTGAAGGCATCAAGAAGAAGGTGAAGCTAGGCAAGGCCCCAGGATTCTCCGAGGACGAGCACGGGATTGTTTGGTACAAAGGCCGCATCTGCGTACCAAACAAGATGGAGCTGAAGAACCTGATCATGTAAGAAGCCCACGACACTCCGTATTCCATCCACCCTGGAGGAACCAAGATGTATCAAGACTTGAAGGAAAGATTCTGGTGGCACGGGATGAAAAGAGAGATTGCAACCTATGTTGCAAAGTGTGATGTGTGCCAAAGGGTCAAGGCTGAATATCAGTGACCCGCTAGATTGCTCCAACCACTCAAGGTTCATGAGTGGAAATGGGATAAAGTCGGAATGGACTTCATCACTGGATTACCGAGGTCAAATAGAGGACATGACTCCATCTGGGTCATAGTCGACCATTTGACCAAAGTGGCCCATTTCATTCCTGTCAAGACCACTTATGATGGCAACCGGCTGGCAGCTCTCTACATCGACAGAATCGTAAGCCTTCACGGCGTTCCCAAGGAGATTGTGTCAGATAGAGGAACCCAGTTCACCTCAAGGTTCTGGAAGAAGTTCCAAGAAGCCTTGGGAACCAAGTTATCTTTCAGCACGGCTTTCCACCCACAGACCGGAGGTCACACAGAACGAGTAAATCAAATTCTCGAAGACATGCTCCGAGCCTGTGTCTTGGCATATGGAGCCAAGTGGTAAGATTGCCTCCCTTTTGCCGAGTTCTCCTATAACAACAGTTATCAGTCGAGCCTTCAGACGGCACCATTTGAGGTGTTGTACGGACGCAGATGTCGCACACCCCACAACTGGTCAGAGACTGGGGAAGGGCTAGTCTTTGACCGGATATTCTCCGCGAAGCAGAAGAGCAAGTCCAACTAGTCAGAGAGCGTTTGAAGGCAGACAAGTCAAGGCAGAAGAGCTATGCTGACACTCACCGCCGGGACATGAGCTTCCATGTCGGGGACCATGTGTACCTACGAGTAACTCCTTTAAAGGGAACCAAGCGTTTCCACGTCAAGGGGAAGCTCGCGCCAAGGTTCATTGGACCCTTTGAGATCACTGCACGACGAGGAGAAGTGGCTTACCAGTTGGAACTACCACCTGAGCTATCCGATGTGCACAACGTATTCCACGTGTCACAACTCCGGAAGTGTCTCCAAGTTCCGAACAAGCCTGATCCCTACAAGGATGTTAATCACCAAGCCATTGATCTCCAGCCAGATTTGACCTACCGCGAGAAGCCCATTCGCATTCTGGATGAAGCAGAACGACGGACGCGAAGCTGCACCATCAAGTACTTCAAGGTCCAGTGGAGCAACCACACGGAAGAAGAAGCAACCTGGGAACGTGAAGAATATCTTAGATCCGAGTATCCCGATCTCTTTTAAGACCTAGTTTAGGAATCTCGGGGACGAGATTCTTGTAAGGGGGGTAGGTCTGTCACACCCTGCATTTTGTAACATGTCATTTGCATCAATAAAGCATGAAAATTTGGACCAGAATTTTTTTTTTGGCATCATTTGGCTTTTATTTGAATTGAGTTTTTCTTCATGTGTTTTTCAAGTACTCATTAAAGTCAACTACTACCTCTTGTAGAATTAATCTCCTGACCCCAAAACTTCTGCCCAATGATCATACCAAGTGTTTATAGCAGTATAGTATTTTCTTATAAAAATAATTTGGCCAAAATGTATTTTCAAAAATTAGTATTCCAAAAACCCCTAAATTGAGGTTTGCACTGCAAGTGCTTGATTTAGGGTGAGAAAATTATTTCAAAAGGTATATTTGAAACCTAGTAGATATAGGACTCCCAGAAACCACAAAAGTATAATTTTAAAAGTTATTTTCCTATTTTATTTAAAAGATTTTTCTTAAGGCCAGAAATGGTCTTTAATAGGGAAAAATTATTTAATTATTTCAAAAATATTTGCCAAAATTCAGGGAGACTCATAGGACATATATTGTCCATATATAAGAGTTTCAACACTTGGTCATGTTCAAAATAATGGGCTAATCCCTCTAAAACCCTTTCAGGATATTTCAAGCTTTTGAAATATTTACAAAGGAAATATTCTCCAAAAATTCCAGGGAAATTCTATCATGTCACATATGACATATTTGATGATCTTGCTAGGCCCCATGTCTTGGGAAGCAAGATAACATCCTCAAAACCCTTCAAAACCATTCTTTCCATATCTGAAGTTTGAGCAACTTTACATTGCCAAACTTATCCAAATACTCTCAAACTTGGTGCACATGCTAGAATGGTCTAATAAGGCATCTAGATCAAATGGCACAAGCTTTGGAGTAGGGTAACTTGATCAGAATACCCCAAAACCCTTTCTGTGCAAATTCAAATTTGAAAAACTTTACATTACCAACATTTTACCTGGGGCTTCAAACTTTGTGGGCATGATCATAACCCCAAATGATGAAACTACACCAAGTGGTGCATCAAGGGGAGATGATTAGCTTGACTTAAACATGGTGAGACCGTTTCTGTTGATTTCTAGGGTTCACCAAAGTTACATTGGCAAGTTTCTTCAAACAAGCCCAAATTTGGTGAAACACCCTATTTCCATATGCCATTTAATACTGTTAAGTGTCATAGCCAGTGGAGATTATTTGCTTGCCCAAAACATGATCAAACACCTTTTGCCATTTTACGAAAACCCCTGTTTTGGCCTCTTTTACTAATTACTTTTGCTTCAACTTTCTACCACAGCCTCACCTAGTTACCTTGTACCCCCAGTAACTTCCCTAGGACCAGAGCTCCATGATTGAAGGGTGAAAACCCTAAATTACCTTGCTGGACAGCCCAGTTCTACCCATCTACCAGCTTCCCTCCTCTCTCACTGGACATCCAAGGCATCCAAGGCCACAGCTAGATAGTTTACTTCATGCTGGACCCCCCAGACACGGCGGACATGCCCAGCTAGCCAACGACATGCCGTGGCATGCAGAAGATGCGCTACATTGCGCACCCGCACTGTAGCCTCGCCCAATCCATCGCCCCCGACCACCTCGTGCTTCCCCTCGCACCGTTCAATGCGCCTCGGCGTCCGCAACTCTCCCCGGCGCTGTCCCCCTCCTCCTTCTCCCTCCAGTGGACGTCCTCGCACGCGCGCCGGCCGCCCGCGAGCTCCAGTCGTCGGCTTCACACGCGCGCAGCGCCAGAAGCTTCCCCCGCTCCCTCTTTTCCTTCCCTCTGCCCTGGAACTCGTCCAGCAACACCGCAGACGTTTCCCCAGCGCCTCCTGTGCACTGTGGCGATGAGCAGAGGCTCGCCGGCGCACAGGTCCACGGCACCTCGCCGTCCTCCTATAAATAGGGCCCCCGAGCCCCTCCTCTCTTCACCAACAGCACTCTCCCTCTCTCAATCTCCCCAGAGCCTCTCGCCCCCACTCCAGACCAGCCCGAGCTCGAGATCGAGCTCGAGCTCCGCCGTGGCGGCTCCCCGTTGCCTGCTCGGTACAGGCCGCCCTAGCCTTCCCTTTCGCTCGATCTAGCACCACAGCTCGTCACTGATGCATTTCCCCCTCTTTCCCCTCTCTGCAGCTGCCGGAATCGACCGGAGCAGCATCCACCCGAAGCTCCTCCGCCGCGTGTCCTCGCCGCCGGCGAACCAGGCCCCTCCGACGACCCGCACCACCACCACTAGAACGGCGACACCCTACTGAGCCCATTCCTGCCCTCAGCTTGCCCGCCGTGCACCATACCGCCGCCGGTGAGCTCGCCGCTTCTCTGGCCGCGAGGTTGGAGATGACAGGCGGGCCTCGCCTGTCATCCTCACCTCTCTCTCGCTCCCCTCTCTGACGCTGACCGCCGGGCCCCGCCCGTCAGGTTAAAAAAACCCTAGCGCGCACTGGCGCCATGCGGTGGGCTGATTTCGCCCTGGGCCGTTGCCCTGTGGCCGTTCTGGCCCAGTAGCACAGAGCCCTTTTCCATTTTTCTTTTTTGTGGGATTTCAAATAAATCCATAGAATTAGATATATATCCAAATAAATTAATTCCAGTTCCTAAAAACTTGTAAAAATCCAACCTATTTAATGATGTCACTTTCACACATATCCATGAACCTTTTTTGTTCTGTTCAAATTTAAATTCATATTTGAACATTAAAACTTCTATTCAAATATTCTTAGACCCCATTCTGCCACTCCAAAACTCAAACTAAGAATTTTTGCCATCTTAGTTTTCCCTCTAGTATTTAACAAAAATAAGTTGACATTTTTCTGAGCACTTTGATTTTTCTGTTTTCATTGTGGTCTTATTTTTTTCCGTTGTTATTTTGCGACGATTAGATACCGTATTTGACGAGGTTGCTAAAGAAGAAGGTGGGGAAGGATTTGAAGACTTTGAAGACCAAGCCAATCCAGGCAAGCAGCCCTTTGACCATGATACACTTGTGTTCTTCGGAACCCATTTACTTCCGAATGCATGATGATAAGAATGACGATGTGACCTAGTTAAGAACCACCACATGATGCATGCTTCACTCATGATCTTGCTATGTGCTAGATGCAATACAAATGATTAGTAGTGATGTCTAGTGATGCATGCGTGCCCCTAATGCCCGAGGGTGATATTGAGTTAGGTCATCACTTGAGGAAGAAGTGATGTCCCAATAAGGATCTTGTGCATGGGTGAAATGATGGATTAGATTTATGTGTGACTACCGTCCCAACCAAACATGTGCAACCACTCTACCCCTTATGGGACGGGGCTTTATTGATTACTTAGGCTGATACTAGCATGGTGCCCACATTACTAGTGACGGGAAGACTTGAGGTCTTTCCTGGGACGGGGTCGTGCTCGGATAAGCGACCATGACTGTTTTCACAGGGCACCGGACACACCGTTGGTCCCTTCGTGTACGCGTGACATTGAAAATAGGGCGAGTCCCATGATCTATTGTTTGTACTCGAGGGCTGTGCACCAACGAGTGGACCCTATGTTACTGTTGTCTAAGGAAAGATAATGACCGGATGCTTCCCCCGAGTACTTGAGGTACTGCGGGATCGTGGGTGACACGAAAGCTTCCGGGATCTTGTGGGTAAACTGCGCAACCTCTGTAGAGTGTAAAACTATTCGAATAGCCGTGTCCACGGTCATGGACAGTTGGGTGGTGCTACTTAAACCATGTCCATAAATTTTACTATATCGGTGAAAGTATGTGTGTGTGATGAGTCAAGGTGGTGACTTGACTCGTTGAGTTGAATCCTATTCATGTTGATATCGGTAACCTGTCTTCGAGGTTACGTAAATTTATTGATGCATATACTTGATGGTAGAAAATTTATTCTAGCTCGTAGCTAGATTGCTCATTGTTGTACAATTGCATTGCCACTTTGAAGCAAATCATGGGTTGCTTGCGAGTACATTCAAAGTACTCATTGGCTTGCCACTAGTTATTTAATTGGCTAGGCATGGAGGAACAGGAATATGAAGAAGAGTTCTATGGAGACAAACATGCTAACTAGGACGCTATCCCAGTCAGAATGCCTGTAGGGTTAAGGCAGATGGCATGGGTTCTACTTATCATCGAAGACTTCCGCTATTCGAGTTATTTGCTATTCAGCCCTTGAGGCTTTATCTATGTAAGACTTGGCAATAATGGCCATAATTTGTGTAAGACGGTATGTATGGATGTAAGACTCTTGTTATTCAGCTTCTGTGTGTTCAATGAGCATTGATCTCTGGGATCACTGTACACGTGCATTCGGTGATCTCGACTCTTAAGTCGGGGTCCCCACATTAACCCTGTCCACCTTACTAATGAACTGGTTCACCGAAATGAGTTTCATATACTAGTACATGCTAAACTGTTATGTGTCTGCTTGTTTCTTCTTTTAGAATGCTGACAGGATATTGGGGAAGAGTGCCTTATTAAGCAATGGTAAAGGAAGTAATGTAGATAAGGTTCAGGATAGTGACACATCCTTGTTGGTCTCCAACAAAGCTTATAAAACAGCTAAGGAAGACTATCTCGAAGACAGTGAGACAACCCGAAAGTCATGTCTTGGTTTACTATTGGAGTTACTGGCCACTACCGCTTGCACAAGCTATTCAAACTCACTATCTGAATCAATTCGGTTTCTTGAGTCTCAACTACAAGCTAAAAGACATCGATCAGCTGTGCTGCGACAAGAAGTGGAAGGACTGCGGAAGTCCCTGGAGCATTCAGATGCATACTTTCTGGTGCAACAGCAAGCGTTGGAGGATTTTCGTGCCAAACAGGGCAAAGCTAATAAGCTTACTAAGCTTATTGCCAGCATGGTGGATACCACGTTTCTTGAGCTCTTCTGAATTGTTTCAGTTATGCTCATGTTTTGCTGCCGCGTTTATTTGCACTGGTGGCCAATTTTGATGGCCAGTGTATGTAATATGCTGCTTTGTTCCCTATATTTGCACTGGTGGCGAACTTTGATGCCCAGTGGATGTAATATGTGTAATAGCGGTAATAGGCTAGCGTTAATTGCTTGCTTATTTATTTCCTTATTGTCTTGTTTATTTGTTTTCTTGTAGTCAGTGCTGTTCTTTTTCCGCGGTTTTGCTAGTGGCCGGAATAACATATTTTTTTAAACTAGGCCACATTAACAATGGGCTACATATTTACTGTAGTTAACATGGGCCTCCTACGGGCCATAGAAACAATGGGTCTTCTAAGGGCCGTAGAAACAATGGGCCTTCTACGGGTCGTTGACACAATGGGCCTTCTACGGGTCGTATCATCAATGGGCCTTCTACGGGCCGTATCATCAATGGGCCTTCTACGGGTCGTATGATCGGTTGGCCAAACATGGGCCAATAACAGACCACATTATGGCCGTAAATGGGCAAGAGTTGAAATCGTCCGTTCATGGGCCGACCATAGCGGGCCGTCGTTAATAGGCCATATTTGATGACGCTATGAAAACGGCCCAACGTATTAATGGGCCACAAACGGGCCGACTGTAACCACGGGCTGTATTTGGCCCACAAGCAGAAAATGACAGTAACGGGCCGAAAGTAAACGAACGCTGGAAATGGGCCCAATAATAAATGGGCCGTATTTGATGACGCTATGAAAACGGCCCAACGTATTAACGGGCCACAAACGGGCCGACTGTAACCATGGGCTGTATTTGGCCCACAAGCAGAAAATGACAGTAACGGGCCGAAAGTAAACGAATGCTGGAAATGAGATCAAGAATAAGTGGGCCCTGAGAAGGCCGAAAGATAACATGGGCTGCAAACGGCCCAATGGAATAATGGACTGTTAATGGGTATAAAGTGATACACTGTTCATTACGGGCCAGTTTTAACACGGGCCGTTAATGGGCCGAAAGACGTCATGGGCCATACATGGGCCGGAAGTTAAAACGGGCTGGAATTATATTGGACGGCCCAGATGACGCTACTAGGCCTAATTCGCATAGGCCGTAAACGGGCCCTGGGTTAGCGGGCTGTAAATGGGCTATATGCGAACAGGTCGTTAACAGGCTTGCCGTGGGCCGGCCCGCCACCTTTTGACCAAGTCAAACGGGCCGGCCTTTTCACAGGAATGGGCCTATGTTGGGTCGTGCCACGTGTCGGCGTATCATAGGCGCTTTGGGTCCAATGAGTGAATGACATCTGTGCCAACGGTGAGCCGACACGTGTTTCCTACAGCCAATGATGATTTTACACATGGAAAATCCCCATTGGTCGGGGCTGTCAGCGGGTTATCAGATCCAAAACCGGACCCGATAGCTTAATGGCGTTCCGTTACGGTGGATGCCACGTGTGGGTCACCCTTGACAAAAGCACTTCTGTGACGCGCGATTTATCATCATGGAAGTGGACACTTCCGTTATGATAATTTTGGTAATGTCATGGAACACTTCTACGACAGCACAGGTATGACTACCTTGATTCTGTCATAAAATCGTCATGGATGTACATGCATGACAGAAAACGTGACCTACTATGACAAACATGTATCGTCATAGAAGTGTATTTTTGTATAGTGTCTACTTATAGTGCTAGTACAAGTTGGGGCGAGTTGGAGGGATACATGGGCCGGAGGCCCATTACGCTGTATGCAGATAATGGTTGGATGTTTGGGCCAGGGGCCAAATGTCCGGGCTTTCCTGTCGGGCTAGATGTCCGGGCCATGGGACGGATGTTCGGGCTCGGGAGGCCAAACTTCTGGTGTCCTCTATGTAGGTGACGCCGGATGTCCGGGCTAGTCGGGCCGGATGTCCGGGCTGGGCCGGCCAAATATCTGGTCCGTGTAGCACTTTAGCGGCTGGGCTACTGTAGTGGTTGAGGTCTCCAGGGGCCGTATGTCCGGGCTAGGGGTCAAATGTCCGGGTCATGTAGACTTATTCCGATTCCTTTCGTCGGGCCTCTTCATCCATGTACTTGAGGACTTGTCCGTAGCCACGAGCATCTTCGGGAGCGTCTTATACATACCTAATCACACATGGCATTCCGGATTTAGGTAGTAGCCATGTCTCACGTGGCTCGTACAGAATATCACAAAGTAGAGATGTCACCTCAGTCTCGAGAGCTATTGCACGTGCTCGTGTCATCGGTCCACTTGGCACTTGGTGAGATGTTTGTACGTCCATGGGGAAGACCATAGGAGGCTCCACATAATCTCCCCCCCCCCTCCGCTTGGGAAAGATCTGACCTCGGATCTAAACCTCATCACCATGGTAGGGAGAGAGATCCTTGATGTTGAGGATGTCGCTCACGGTGTACTTGTCACGTGGTATGTCAATCTTGTAGGTGTTGTTGTTGTAGCGTGTTGATGTCTTCTACGCAACTTTATTCTTGTAGACTCCTATTGGGCCTCCAAGCGCAGAATTTTGTAGGATAGTAGCAATTTTCCCTCAAGTGGATGACCTAGGGTTTATCAATCCGTGAGAGGTGTAGGATGAAGATGGTCTCTCTCGAACAACCCTACAACCAAATAACATAGAGTATCTTGTGTCCCCAACACACCAAATAAAATGTAAATTGTATAGGTGCACTAGTTCGGCGAAGAGATGGTGATACAAGTGTAATATGGATGGTAGATATTGATTTTTGTAATGGTAACAATCAAAAACAACAAGGTAGCAATTAACAAAAGTGAGCACAAATGGTACTGCAATGCTTGAAAATGAGGCCTAGGGTCCGTACTTTCGCTAGTGAAATCTCTCAATAATGCTAATATAATTGGATCACATAACCATCCCTCAATGTGCGATGAAGAATCACTTCAAAGTTCCTATCTAGCTGAGAACATAAGAAGAAATTGTTTGTAGGGTACGAAACCACCTCAAAGTTATTATTTCTGATCGATCTATCAAGAGTTCGTACTAAAATAACATCAAGTTATCCTTTCCGATCGATCTATCAAGAGTTCATACTAAAATACCACCATATGATACACATCAACCAACTCTAATGTCACCTAGATACTCCAATGTCACCGCGAGTATCCGTGAGTTAATTATACGATATGCATCAAACTATTTCTACCGGAGAGTGCCCCGAGATTTCTACCGGAGAAACAAAGACGAGAACGTGCATCAGCCCCTATGCATAGATTACCCCAATGTCACCTCGGGAATCCGCGAGTTGAGTGCTAAAACACATATCAAATGAATCGATATGATACCCCATTGTCACTAGAGGTATTCATAGCAAGACGTACATGAAGTGTTCTCAAATCCATAAAAGTATTCAATCTGAAAAGAACGAAATCTCAAAGGGAAAATTCAATTCATCACAACAAGATAGAGAGGGAAAAACACCATATGATCCAACTATATTAACAAAGCCCGCGATAAATCAAGAACGTGCCATCTCAAGAACACGAGAGAGAGAGAGAGAAAGAGATATTAAACAGATAGCTACCGGTACAAACCCTCATCCCCGAGGATGGACTACTCCCTCCTCATCATGGTGGCCGCCGGGATGATGAAGATGGCAACCAGTGATGATTTCCCCCTCCAGCAGGGTGCCAGAATGGGGTCTAGATTGGTTTTCGTGGCTATAGAGGCCTTCGGCGGCAGAACCTCGGATCTAGGGTTATTTCTGATGGTTTCTCTATTTATATGATTTTTGGCATTGGTTTCACACAAAGATGGGCCTCGAGGTTTGCAGAACCCACATGGGCAAGCCCGGCCCCTCTGGCGCACCGTGGTAGGTTGTGCTCTCGTCGTGGCTCTTCTGGCCCTCCCACGAAGCTTCGAGGGTCTCTTATGTTCCAAAAAATCATCAAAAAGTTTTAGCTCATTTGGAGAACTTTCATTTCTGCACAAAAAACAACGCCATGGTAGTTCTGCTGAAAACAACGTCAGTTCGGGTTAGTTTCATCCAAATCATACCAAAACCATATAAAATTGTTGTAAACATGACATGAATACTTCATAAATTATAGATACGTTGGGGATATATCAGCATCCCCAAGCTTGATTCCTACTCGTCCTCGAGTAGGTAAATGATAAAAGAAATAATTTATGAAGTGTGAATGCTAGCATAGTTCATAAGTTTGATCAATGATAATTTCACTCATTTTTCCTAGCATCATTACAACAACGCTTTCTAATAAAACTCATCATGACAAAGTACCAACCAATTCACATGTTAAGGTTCAAACAATGAATTCTCTTGAAACTTACAACCTATATTCTTGGTGACCAAACAATTGTAGTTCAACTTATTCAACAGAGTCCAAGCAAGAGCTCCACATACTCAATCATTGTATAGTCTTCGATGATTGCTAGTACTCAAAGCATATTCTTTGAACAAATAGCATCCATCGAACATAGAGAAAGATAGGTGCTTAATGTTTCACCTCCCAACTCATTTATCATAGAGATAATTTTCAACAATAATAAATCACGATCAAATATATTTGACTACCCATATGTTCCAAGATCTTTCCCCACCACATGATGCTTGCCAACTAGAGGATAATTAAGGTTGAAATGAGAATGCACACTACTGACTCTTGCATAAAAGTAAATACTGACAAGTAAAAGATAGTCCCTTCGCATAGGGAAGTATAGGTTGTCATGTGATTTTTATTTTTGGATTCCCAAGCTCTTAATGCAAAGGAACGTCACGTTATATTGCCCCTTATGATAGCAACCTTTATTATGCAGTCCGTCACTTTTAGTACTTTGCCATCACAAGTTCGTGCAACACTCAATTTTCCCATACAATAAAAGATCAAACATATTTAGGAGCAATTTTTATTGCTTTATGCACCGATGACAGCTTACTTGAGGGATCTTATTCAATCCATTAGTAGGTATGGTGGACACTCATAGTAAGAAACTGGGTTTAAGGGTTTTTGGATGCACAGGTAGTATCTCTACTTAGTACGAATTTTTGGTTAGCAAAATATCCTAGGCAAACACCACATGTTGGAGGATCCATGAAAATATAACTTCTATGCAAATATACACAACCATAACTCATTACGTTGTCTTCCTTGTCCAATTTCTACTAATTTGCTCAAGTTTGAAAGTAATTAATGGGTATTCACAATCATAGAAGGTTTCCAAGATAACATATTTGTATGTGAAAGTTCTCTTCCTTATACTAATCATTCATGAATTGCTTGTATGGCCAATATTGTGACTGTCAAGCTTGAAAAGATTTCACTTTCTAAACCCAATGTGAAGCTACCACTAGGCATGATATGAACATATAATTTCAACTTCATTTTATTCAATTCATTCATCAATTTACTCATAGGATATAAGTGAAGCACAAGAGTAAATGATGAACTACTCCAACAATTTATAAGTGAAGATCAAGTGAGTAGTTATGTAAATGGGTAGCTAACTGAAGACTCTCTTTTATTTAAAAACTTTCAGATCTAAGTATCTTATTCAAACACCAAATAAAATAAAATGGCAGTCCAAGAATAACACAACTCGTGTGAAGAAGCAAAAACTTAGGCTCAACCGGGACTAACCGATAATTGTTGATGAAAAAGGTGGGATGCCTACTGGGGCATCCCCAAGCTTAGATGCTTGAGACTTCTTGAAATATTATCTTGGGACGCCTTGGGCATCCCCAAGCTTGAGCTTTTGTGTCTCCTTAATTCCTTTTATATCATGGTTTCTCTAAATCTTAAAAACTTCATCCACACAAAACTTAACAAGAACTCGTGAGATTAGTTAGTATAAATCAATGCAAAACCTTAGCAAATCACTAAAATTGTAATATGACATTGCATACTAAATGTATCTGCATATTTAATAGTGATATCCTCAAATAGAATCATTAAACTAGCAAACATATGCAAACAATGCAAACATAACAACAATTTGTCTAAACAGAACAGTATGTAAGGAATGCAAGAAGATTCATACTTCCCTAACTCATAAAATAAAAAAATTACCACACTGTAGAAAATTTATCATAGCTTTCTGTGCAAAACATTTCAAAATTTATCACATTCTGACTTTTCTGGGGAATTTTTGCAACAACGACGAACTTTCTGTTTTCAAACAGAAACATATAGACTTGCAAAATAAGCATGATAAAGGCTATACTTGACATTTTTATTGAAATAAAATATGCAAAAAATTATTATAAATACCAGCAAGCAAATCAAAACTAAATAAAACGACGGTCCAAGCAAAACTCATACCACGTAACGAATAAAAATAATGCTTCAAGTGAGGTTACCGATAATGTTGGAGAGGAAAGAGGGGATGCCTTCCGGGGCATCCCCAAGCTTAGTTTCTTGGGTGTTCCTTGAATATTAGGTTGGGGTGCCTTGGGCATCCCCAAGCTTAGTGTCATGCCACTCCTTATTCTCCTCATATCGGTATCTCACCCAAAACTTGAAAACTTCAATCACACAAAACTTAGCGGAACTTCGTGAGATAGGTTAGTATGATAAAGATCAAATCATTGACTTGGGTACTGTCAAGGACAAGGTTCATAAATTTTTCCACATAATGCCTACTGTACTCTATCATTTACACAATTTATATCACTTAATATAAGTTATGGAAATACTAAAGAAAGCAAACTATGCATTGAAAACCGAATCTGCCAAAAACAGAACAATTTGTAGTAATCTCGAAATTTACCATACTTCTGCAACTCTAAAATTTCTGAAAACTTAGGACAGCATATGAGATTTTTATATCAATCATGTGTAAAAAAATTAGAAACTTCGCACATTCTTGTAATTTATTGAATTTTCTGCACTGGACGGAAAACTTTCTGTTTTTCATAGAATCAAATCAATTATCATCCACACTATCCCAAAGGCTTTACTTCGCACGTTATTGAAACAAAAGCTATAAAACATGATTACTACAGTAGCTTAACCATGTGAACACACAAAAACAGTAGGTATAAATGTTGGGCTGTGTCCCAACAAGTGCTTTTCATTGATGCATTTTTAGCTAGGCATGATGAATTCAATGATGCTCACATATAGAAGTAAAGGATTCAAACACAAAGAGAGCATCATGAAGCATATGCGTAACACATTTAAGCCTCACCCACTTCCTATGCATAGGGATTTTGTGAGAAAAGAATTTATGGGAACAAGAATCAACTAGCATAGGAAGGCAAAACAAGCATGACTTCAAGATTTTCAACACAGAGAGGAAACTTGATATTATTGCAATATGTAAATGCATATGTCCCTCTCTCATAATAATTTTCAGTGGCATCATGAATGAATTCAACAATATAGTTATCACATAAAACATTCTTTTCATGATGCATAAGCATATAAATTTTTCTACTCTACACATAAGCAAATTTATTATCATGAATAGTGGTGGGAGCAAACTCAACAAAATAACTATCACGAGACACTTGATTGGCATGATCAATTTGAGAATTAAAATAACGATGAAAAGTTTCATGGTTATTATTATTCTCTATAGCATACATGTCATCATCATAATCATCATAAAGAGGAGGTATGCTACCGTTATAACAAATTTGTACACCAAATCTTGGCGAACTAAAAATATCATTTGCATCAAACATAGAATCCCCAAGCTTATGGGTTTGCATATCATTAGCATCAGGAATATTCATAGAATTTATATTAACAACATTGCAATCATGCTCATCATTTATGCCAAACATTTAATTGAATTCATGTTCTATAAATTGAGCATAATTTTTATTTCCATCATTTTCTTAAAATACATGATAATAATATGAGGCAACCTCAATTCCATTTTTTAGTTTTCTTTTATAGACCAAACTAGTGATAAAAAAAGAAACTAAAATATTCGATTGCAAGATCTAAAGATATACCTTCAAGCACTCACCTCCACGGCAACGGCACCATAAAAGAGCTTGATGTCTACTACGCAACTTTATTCTTGTAGACTCGTGTTGGTCCTCCAAGCACAGAGTTTTGTAGGACAGTAGCAATTTTTGATCAAGTGGATGACTTAAGGTTTATCAATCCGTGGGAGGCGTAGGATGAAGATGGCTCTCTCAAACAACCTACAACCAAATAACAAGGAGTCTCGTGTGTCCCCAACACACCAAATATGATGGTAAATTGTATAGATGCACTAATTCAGCGAAGAGATGGTGAAACAAGTGTAATATGGATGGTAGATATTGATTTTTGTAATAGTAACAATTAAAAACAGCAAGGTAGCAAGTAACAAAACTGAGCACAAATGGTATTGCAATGCTTGAAAATGAGGCCTAGGGTCTTTACTTTTGGTAGTGCAATCTCTCAACAATGCTAATATAATTGGATCACATAACTATCCCTCAACGTGCGATGAATATTCACTCCAAAGTTCCTATATAGCGGAGAACATAAGAAGAAATTGTTTATAGGGTACGAAACCACCTCAAAGTTTTTCTTTCCGACCGATCTATCAAGAGTTCGTACTAACATAACCTCAAGTTATCCTTTCCGATCGATCTATCAAGAGTTCATACTAAAATAACACCATATGATACACATCAACCAACTCTAATGTCACCTAGATACTCCAATGTCACCACAAGTATCCGTGTTAATTACACGATATGCATCAAACAATTTCGGATTCACAATACTCAATCCAACACAAAGAACCTCAAAGAGTGCCCAAGATATCTACCAGAGAAACAAAGACGAGAACGCGCATCAACCCCTATGCATATATTACCCTGATGTCACCTTGGGAATCTACGAGTTGAGTGCCAAAACACATATCAAGTGAATCAATATGATACCCCATTTTCACCACGGGTATTCATAACAAGACATACATCAAGTCTTCTCAAATCCATAAAAGTATTCAATCCGATAAGAACGAAATCTCAAAGGGAAAACTCAATTCATCACAACAAGATAGAGAGGGAGAAACACCATATGATCCAACTATACTAAGAAAGCCCGCGATACATCAAGATCGTTCCATCTCAAGAACATGAGAGAGAGAAGAAACATATAGCTACTGGTATAAACCCTCAGCCCCGAGGGTAGACTACTCCCCCCTCATCATGGTGGACACTGGGATGATGAAGATGGCTACCAGTGATGATTTCCCCCTCTGGTACGGTGCCGGAACGGGGTCTAGATTTGTTTTTCGTGGCTATAGAGGTTTTCGGTGGCGGAACTTCTGATCTAGAGTTATTTATGATGGTTTCTCTATTTATAGGACTTTTTTTGCATCAGTTTCACGTGAAGATGGGCCTCGAGGTGAGCACAACCCACCGGGGCAAGCCATGCCCCTCTGGCATCCTGTGGTGGGTTGTGCCCTCCTCATGGCTCTTCTAGCCCTCCCACGAAGCTTCAGGGGTCTCTTTTGTTCCAGAAAAATCATCAAAAAGTTTCAGCTCTTTTAAAAAAACACCATGGTAGTTCTGCTGAAAACATCGTCAGTGTGGGTTAGTTCCATCCAAATCATACCAAAAGCATATAAAATTTTTGTAAACATGGCATGAATACTTCATAATTATATATACATTGGAGACATATCACATGCTAGCACCTTGAAGGGTCCGTCGGCGTGTGGTAGTAGCTTGGACTTGCGCTCGTTGGGGAAGCGTTCCTTGCGAAGGTGTAACCACACAAGATCTCCAATGTTGAATATCATGGGTTTCTTGTTGATATTGATCTTGGTCGTGAGTCGTTGTACTTGGTGCTCAATGGTGTGCCTTGTATCTTCATCCATCTTCTTGAGATAGCTCACTCTAGCACTCGCATCCACATTGATGCGCTCTTGTAGAGATAGAGGTAGAATGTCCAATGGGGGCAAAGGATTGAATCCGTAGACGACCTCGAAGGGGGACTTGCCGGTAGTCAAATGTCTTGCTCGACTGTAGGATTACTCAATGATTGGTAAACACACATCCCACTCCTTGATGTTCTTCTTGATCAACACGCGTAGGAGAGTGGATAGCGTCCGGTTTGTGACCTCTGTTTTGCTGTCGGTTTGTGGATGATATGTCGAAGAAAAGAGTAGCTAGATTCCAAGCTTGGCACAAAGCTTCTTCCAAAAGTAGCTAAGGAACTTGACGTCGCAGTCTGACACGATAGTCTTGGTCACTCCATGTAGACGCAATATTTCCCTACAAAAGATATTTGCAACATGTGAAGCATCGTCTATGTTGTTGCATGGAATAAAATGTGTTATCCTAGAGAATCGGTCCACGACAACAAATACCGAATCTTTTCCATTTTGAGTACATGGCAAACCAAGCACAAAGTTCATACTAATGTCTTCCCGTGGGTGATACAAAATAGAAGTGGCATATAGATACCATGGGATTGAACTTTAGACTTAGCTTTGCGACATGTAGAGCATATGTTGGTTTAGAACGAGACATCATGAAACATCTTGGGCCAATAGTAGTTCTTGGAGAGCGTAGTGAATGTCTTGTCGCCTCTGAAGTGTCCCATAAGTTCTCCTACATCGTGAGCCTTGATACGTCTCCGTCATATCTATAATTTTTTATTGTTCCATGCCAATATTAGACAACTTTCATATACTTTTGGCAAGTTTTTATACTATTTTTGGGACTAACATATTGATCCAGTGCCCAGTGCCAGTTCATGTTTATTGCATGTTTTTTTGTTTTGCAGAATATCCATATCAAATGGAGTCCAAACGGGATAAAAACAGACGAAGATTTTATTTGAAATATATGTGATTTTTGGGAAGAAGAATCAACGTGAGACGACGCCCGACGGGGCCACGAGGCAGGGGCGCCCCCTGGCCCTCATGGCCAACCCGTAAGGCGGTTGGTGCCCTTCTTTCGTGCAAGAAAGCTAATATCCGGATAAAAATCATGTCAAACATTCAGCCCAATCGGAGTTACGGATCTCCGGGAATATAAGAAACGGTGAAAGGCCAGAATCTGGGAACGCAGAAGCAGAGAGAGACAGAGAGAAAGATCCAATCTCAGAGGGGCTCTCGCCCCTCCGCCGCCATGGAGACCAAGGACCAGAGGGAGAACCCTTCTCCCATGTAGGGAGAAGGCCAGGGAAGAAGGAGAAGGAGGGGGGCTCTCCCCCTTCGCTTCCGGTGGCGCCGGAGTGCCACCGGGGCCATCATCGTGTGACGGCGATCTACACCAACACCTCCATCATCTTCACCAACATGTTCATCACCTTCCCCCATCTATCTATAGCAGTCTACTCTCCCGCAAACCGTTGTACCCTCTACTTGAACATGGTGCTTTATGCTTCATATTATTATCCAATGACGTGTTACCATCCTATGATGTCTGAGTAGATTTTCATTGTCCTATCGGTGATTGGTGAATTGCCATGATTGGTTTAATTTGCTTGTGGTTATGTTGTTGTCCTTTGGTGCCCATCATATGAGCGTGCGCGTCGATCACACCATAGGGTTAGTTGCATGTTGATAGGACTATGTATTGGAGGGCAAGAGTGACAGAAGCTTCAACCTAGCATACAAATTGATGCATACGGGATTGAAGGGGGACCAATATATCTTAATGCTATGGTTGGGTTTTACCTTAATGAACGTTAGTAGTTGCGGATGCTTGCTAATAGTTCCAATCATAAGTGCTTATAATTCCAAGTCAGGGATGACATGCTAGCAGTCGCCTCTCCCACATAAAACTTGCTATGGGTCTAGTAACGTAGTCAATTGCTTAGGGACAATTTCGCAACTCCTACCACCACTTTTCCACACTCGCTATACTAATTTTATTGCTTATTTATCTAAATAGCCCCTAGTTTATATTTACGTGCTCTTTATATTCTTGCAAACCTATCCCACAACACCTACAAAGTACTTCTAGTTTTATACGTGTTCTAGGTAAAGTGAACGTCAAGCGTGCGTAGATTTGTATCGGTGGTCGATAGAACTTGAGGGAATATTGTTTTCTACCTTTAGCTCCTCGTTGGGTTCGACACTCTTACTTATCGAAAGAGGCTACAATTGATCCCCTACACTTGTGGGTTATCAAGACCTTTTTCTGGCACCATTGCCGGGGAGCAATAGCGTGGGCTGAATATTCTCGTGTGTGCTTGTTTGCTTTATCACTAAGTATATTTTATTTTATGTTCTAAGTTGTTATCTACCTTTAGTTATGGACATGGAACACGAAATAACAAAAAAAAATAGGTGTACTTGCTACTCATGGAGATGGGGAACCTCCTAAAAGCCTCGATGCTCAGTATGTGAAAAATATTATGTACTACTTTGATAATCCTGAGAAAACCCCATTCAATTACATAATGGGAGTAACGTTGGATCTACGTGAATACTTTAGGGATTATCGCTTGACACAAAAAGGGGAACCATTATGGGATCAAATTTATATGTTGCATTGGTATGCTCGGCAACTATGCTTGAGATATGATTATACTTGTTGCTCTAGGATGAAGGCTACACACCTTCCCTTTTCATGCGAATTTAATGATGACGAAACCTTCTCTTCTTACGATAATGGTATATATGATTATTATGGTGTCGAACAAATAGAAGAATTCGTTGCTTTTAAGGGTTCTTATGAAATTGAATCTCTGTTTAAAAAGTATGATGCTTTTGATGATGATGTTTATAGGACTGGAAATCTTGCTATATTGAAATCTTGCTATTTGAATTATGAATATAACTCAAATATTGGTGCGTTTATTGAGAAAGTCTCCGCTGTCCAAGAAGAGACTAATATCTTGCAGGAAACTATGGAAGAAGAAATTGATGACACTGTGAGCTCCTTAGATGAAAAAGATGAGGAGGAAAGCGAAGAACAAAAGGAGGAAGAGCGGATTAGCTACCCATGCCCACCTTGTAATGAGAGTAACTCTACAAATCATACATTGTTTAATTTCCCTTCATGTTTACCGAAGGATCAATGCTATGATGATTGTTATGATCCCTTGGATTCGTTTGAAATATCCCTTTTTGATGAAATTGATGCTTTCTATGCTTGTGGCCATGATGCCAATATGAATTATGCTTATGGAGATGAACTTGCTATAGTCCCTTATGTTAAACATGAAATTGTTGCTATCGCACCCACGCATGATAGTCCTATTATCTTTTTGAATTCTCCCGGCTACACTATATCGGAGAAGTTTGCACTTATTAAGGATTATATTGATGGGTTGTGTTTTACTACTACACATGATGATTTTAATAGATATAATATGCCTGTGCTTGCTGCTCCTACTTGCAATTATTATGAGAGAGGAACTACATCTCCGCCTCTCTATCTTTCCAATATGATAAAATTGCAAGAAACTGTTTACACTATGCATTGGCCTTTACTATGTGTGCATGAATTGTTCTTTTCTGACATGCCGATGCATATGAAGAGAGTTAGACTTTGTTGTTGCATGATATATGTTACGTTGTGCTCACTACTAAAGTACAAATTATTGTTAATTAAAATTGGCTTTGATATACCTTGGGATCCGGGTGGATCCATTACTTGAGCACTATATGCCTAGCTTAATGGCTTTAAAGAAAGCGCTACCAAGGAGACAACCCGGAAGTTTATTGAGTCATTTATTTCTGTTGTGTGCTTTTATAAAGTTTAAAAACAAAAAAATAAAGAGGGGAACCTAAAACTTTCTCAAAAAGAAAAGCGAAAGTGAGAAAGACGAGCATTGTTAAAGTGGGAGCTAGCCTTGAACTTTGTTCATACCCATGGAAACTTTGTGAACCTTGATTACAGAAACTTTTCAACAAAAATAATTATCCCCTTGTACAATCCCATTGTGTTATAAAAATAATGTGCCAAGATTTTTCTTTAGGATGATTAAACTGCTTGTTGCTTTGTGCGGTGCAAAAACAGAAACTTTGGCCGTAGTGCGCGATTTTACATTTTTTACTGAAACGTCGAAAGGAACTGAAACTTTTTGCAAAGTCTTGCTATACAAATTGTTGATTTGTCCTAATTTTTTCAAAAACATTAGAGTTACAGAAGTGTGGTTAATGTTCAGATTACTACAGACTGTCCTGTTTTCACGGATTGCTGTTATAGCTTCATTATTTCGATATGTTTGAATTCTTGTTGAACCCTCCTTGACTTGGGGCCATAGAATTGTGATAGCATACAGTGGGTAATATTTTTCATAAGTATACAATAATGTTAGAGCAGTACATGATGGCATTTCATTGATCATATGCACTAACCCCGCCACTAAAAGTTCAGTTAAGTTTTGTGTGGATGAAGTGTTGGAAGATCGAGGAGGTCTGGATGTGAGAAGAAGGAGGAGAGGCAAGAGCTCAAACTTGGGGATGCCCAAGGCACCCTAATTAAATATTCAAGGAGACTCAAGCGTCTAAGCTTGGGGATGCACCAGAAGGCATCCCATCTTTCTTCAACAAGTATCGGTATGTTTTCGGATTCGTTTCGTTCACGTGATATGCGTAAATCTTGGAGCGTCGTGTGCTTTTTATTTTTCTTTTAATAAATGCACCATGCTGGTATGAGATAGTCCTTGGCTAATTTATAGAATACTCTTTGCACTTCACTTATATCTTTTGAGTATGGCTTTATAGAATGTTTCGTGTGCTTCACTTATATCATTTGAAGTTTGGATTGCATGTTTCTCCACACATAAACAACCACCATTTGTAGAATGCTCTCTTGCTTCACTTATATTTGTTAGAGCATGGGCATATCTCTTGTAGAAAGAATTAAACTCTCTAGCTTCACTTATATCTATTTAGAGAGTTGACAGGAATTGGTCATTCACATGGTTAGTCATAAAATCCTACATAAAACTTGTAGATCGCTGAATATGATATGTTTGATTCCTTGCAATAGTTTTGCGATATAGAGATGCTAATATGTGGGAGGTACTAGTGAATGATTGTGGTTTAGTAAAAATATTGGTGTTAAGGTTTGTGATTCCCGAAGCATGCCCGTATGGTCTCCTAACTATGTAACCAAATTGGCGCGCATTGTATTTTGATTGTTTATCTTTGCGTGAAGGTTGGGGGCGCGCGATGGTTAACTCCTACCAACCTCCCCCCTAGGAGCATGCATTGTAGTATTTTGCTTCGAGGGCAAATAGATTTTTTGCAATAAGTATGTGAGTTTTTTATAATTAGTGTTGAGTCCATGGATTATACGCACTCTTACCCTTCCACCTTGCTAGCCACTCTAGTACTGCGCAATTTTTGCTGGTGCATCAAACCACCTTATACCCTTCCCCAAAACAGCCACCATACCTACCTATTATGGCATTTCCATAGCCATTCCGAGATATATTGCCATGTAACTCCATCGTTCCTTTTGTTATGACACGCACCATCATTGTCATATTGCCTTGCATGATCGTAAGATAGCTAGCATGATGTTTCCATGGCATGTCCATTTTTTGATGTCATTGCTATGCTAGATCATTGCACATCCCGGTACACCGCCGGAGGCATTCATATAGAGTCATAATTTGTTCTAGTATCGAGTTGTAATATCGAGTTGTAAGTAAATAAAAGTGTGATGATCATCATTATTAGAGCATTGTCCCGAAAAAAAGGGAAAGGCGAAAAAAAGAGAGAGAAAGGCCAAAAAAGAAAGGCCAAAAAAAGGAAGGCCCAAAAAAAGGAAAAAGGAAATAAAAAAGGGGACAATGCTACTATCTTTTTTCCACACTTGTGCTTCAAAGTAGCACCATGATCTTCATGATAGAGAGTCTCATATGTTGTCACTTCCATATACTAGTGGGAATTTTCATTATAGAACTTGGCTTGTATATTCCAACGATGGGCTTCCTCAAATTGCCCTAGGTCTTCATGAGCAAGCAAGTTGATGCACACCCACTAGTTTTCCTTTGAGCTTTCATACACTTATAGCTCTAGTGCATCCGTTACATGGCAATCCCTACTCACTCACATTGATATCAATCGAAGGACATCTCCATAGTCCATTGATTTGCCTAGTCGATGTGAGACTTTCTCCCTACTTTTGTCTACTACCACCTTCTCTTTCACCCATAGTGCTATGTCCATGGCTCACGCTCATGTACTGCATGAAGAGTTGAAAATGTTCGAAAAAGTAAAGTGTGAAAACAATTCCTTGGCTGACACCGGGATGGGCATGAGGGGTACCTTGTGTTAAGAAAAGGGAGCATAGAAGACTATATGATTTTGTAGGGATAACGTTCTTTAGCATTGATATTTTGAAAGACTTGATTGTTTGTTGGGATGCCCGAGTATTAAATTCTTTTATGTCTAATGATAGACTATTGCTTTGAATCACTCGTGTCTTAATATTCATGCCATGATTACATTACATGATCAAGATCATGCTAGGTAGCATTCCACATCAAAAATTATCTTTTTTTATCATTTACCTACTTGAGGACGAGCAGGAATTAAGCTTGGTGATGCTGATACGTCTCCATCGTCTCTATAATTTTTTATTGTTCCATGTCAATATTATACAACTTTCATATACTTTTGGCAACTTTATATAATATTTTTGGGACTAACATATTGATCCCAGTGCCCAGTGCCAGTTCCTGTTTGTTGCATGTTTTTTGTTTCGCAGAATATCCATATCAAATGGAGTCCAGGCGGGATAAAAACGGACGGAGAATGTTTTGGAATATATGTGATTTTTTGGAAGAAGAATCAATGCGAGACGATGCCCGAGGGGGGCAGGAGGCAGGGGCGCCCCTGGCCCTCGTGGCCACTCCGTAAGGCGGTTGGTGCCCTTCTTTTACCGCAAGAAAGCTAATATCCGAATAAAAATCATGTCAAAAATTCAGCCCAATCGGAGTTACGGATCTCCGGGAATATAAGAAACGGTGAAAGGCCAGAATCTGGGAACTTAGAAACAAAGAGAGACAGAGAGACAAATCAAATATCGGAGGGGCTAGAGCCCCTCCGCCACCATGGAGACCAAGGACCAGAGGGAGAACCCTTCTCCCATCTAGGGAGAAGGCCAAGGAAGAAGGAGAAGGAGGGGGCTCTCTCCCCCTCGCTTCCGGTGGCTCCGGAGTGCCACGGGGGCCATCATCGTGTGGCAGCAATCTACACCAACACCTCCGTCATCTTCACCAACATCTTCATCACCTTTCCCCATCTATCTACAATGGTCCACTCTCCCGCAACCCGTTGTACTACTTGAACATGGTGCTTTATGCTTCATATTATTATCCAATGATGTGTTGCCATCCTATGATGTGTGAGTAGATTTTCGTTGTCCTATCAGTGATTGGTGAATTGCTATGATTGGTTTAATTTGCTTGTGGTTATGTTGCTCTCCTTTGGTGCCCATCATATGAGCGCGCGTGTGGATCACACCATAGGGTTAGTTCTATGTTGATAGGACTATGTATTGGAGGGAAAGAGTGACAAAAGCTTCAACCTAGCATAGAAATTGATGCATACGGGATTGAAGGGGGGACAATATATCTTAATGCTATGGTTGGGTTTTACCTTAATGAACGTTAGTAGTTGCGGATGCTTGCTAATAGTTCCAATCATAAGTGCATAGAATTCCAAGTCAGGGATGACATGCTAACAGTGGCCTCTCCCACATAAAACTTGCTATCGACTAGTAACATAGTCAATTGCTTAGGGACAATTTCGCAACTCCTACCACCACTTTTCCACACTCGCTATACTAACTTTATTGCTTCTTTATCAAAACAGCCCATAGTTTATATTTACGTGAGATTATATTCTTGCAAACATATCCCACAACACCTTCAAAGTACTTCTACTTCTATACTTGTTCTAGGTAAAGTGAACGTCAAGCATGCATAGAGTTGTATCGGTGGTCGATAGAACTTGAGGGAATATTTGTTCTACCTTTAGCTCCTCATTGAGTTCGACACTCTTACTTATCGAAAGAGGCTACAACTGATCCCCTACACTTGTGGGTTATCAAGCCTCTTGCAAAGGCAACAAACGAAGAGAAGACTCGGGGATACAAAGCTTGTTAGCTCGCATGAGACAATAATCCTTGATATAGTATCACTCCCAAGTGTTATGCATTAGACATTTTACATAGGGAATGTAAAATGAAACATCATGTGCATACAAGTCTTTAATGTGCTCAAATCCTATTACATTAAATTCAAGTTGAGTTACAAGCATGAATTTGCCGGAAAGAGCGCCCACCACAAAAGTTTCCTTACCTTTGATATATTTGATGACATAAGGAAATGACTCAATGAACTCACTCCATTTGGCATGTCGCTTATTCAATTTTGTTTGACCCTTAAGTTATTTAAGCGTCTCAAGATCTGCATGGATGACAAATTCATGATGGCGAACATAGTGTTCCCACACACACAATACTATCACTAAAGCATATAACTCTTTGTCATAAATGGGATAGTTAAGTTGTTCTCCGGAAAGTTTCTCGCTAAAGTACGCAATCGGGTGCTTCTCTTGCATTAACACATCTCCTATTCCATTACCACTAGTGTCGCAATGCACTTATTTTTTTATCAAAGTTGGGTAATGCAAGCAATGGAGCATGTGTAAGCAAATTCTTAAGTTCATTAAATGCGGTATCTTGGGATGGTCCCCAAACGAATGATGCATTCTTCTTACTCAATGTGTGCAATGGTGATGCAATGGTGCTAAGGTCCTTGACAAATTGACGATAAAAACCATCTAGACCAAGGAAGCTAGGCACTTGTTGCAAATTGGTAGGTTGTGGCCAAGTTTTAATAGCGTCACTTTTAGTCTCATCAATGTGAACACCCTTAGAGGACACAATAAATCCCAATAAAACAAGCTTGTCAACACCAAAAGTGCATTTCTCCATGTTAGCATAAAGTCGCTCATTTCTAAGAACTGGCAAAACATCCCTAAGATGCACGACATGATCCTCGAGAGATTGACTAAACATAAGGATATCATCAAAGTAGACCTCAACGCATATACCAATTAATTTGTGAAGAAAATAATGCATCACACGCATAAAACTGCCAGGCACTTCGGATAATGACATGGGCATAACTAACCATTCATACAATACAAATTTGGTTTTAAAGGCAGATTTCCATTCATCACCATCTTGAATGCGTATTTGGTTGTAGCCACTTTTAAGGTCATTTTTTGAGGAAATGGTGGCACCAGTAAGCTCATGTGGCATATCATAAAGGCGTGGAATGGGGTGTCGGTATCTAACGGTGACAACATTTATGGGACGACAATTGGAATGCATGTGAAAACTACCATCTCTCTTAGGCACAAGAATAACCTGAACGACACAAGGGCTTAAACTTCCGGGAACATACCCATTCTCCATAAGATGTTGTACTTGGCCACAGATTTATTTGGTCTCATCGGGGTTGACACGGTAGGGTGGCTTGTTCGGTAAACGTGTGCCAGGGATGAGGTTGATTCGCTGTTCGATTCCGCGAAGTGGAGGAAGACCTGGAGGTAGCTCATCGGGAAATACGTCCTTGAATTCCTGCAATAATTGATACAACACTAAAGATATATGGTGAGAGGTGTTAGTCCTTGCCGCTTCAGCTTTGCACACTAGGACATAGTGAATAACACTAGATGGGTTCTCACACACTTCTCTCATGTCTCTTTTGGTGGCTAAAAGCACTAGATTTTTCTTGTCGCTCATCGTGGAGGCACTTAATTTTGGCTTGTGGAGCTCACTCTCTTTTTGGTGGCTCACTCTCTCACTATCCTCTCCATGAAGGGTTTTTTGCTTTCTTGTCGGCAATCACTTGACTTGGCGACATAGGTCGGGGCACGTACTCTTTTCCCTTCATCTTGAAACTATAGTGATTGGTACGTCCGTTGTGGATGGCGCCTCGGTCGAATTGTCAAGGACGTCCAAGCAAAAGGTGGCAAATGGACATAGGAACCACATCACACTCCAAGGTGTCTTCGTAGGCGCCAATCTTGAAGGAGACTTGAACAGTATGCTCCACTTGAATGGTGCCGGAGTCGCTAAGCCATTGTACCTTGTAGGGGCGAGGATGCTTCATCTTGACCAATTGTAGACTGTTACATAGCTCGTCGCTTGCCGAGTTGTGGCAACTTCCTCCGTCGACGATGACCTTGACAGAACGTCCATTGATGCTCGCTTTGGTATAGAAGATATGGCATCGTTGATATTCATCTTGTTGGTGTTGAAGTGTCAAGACCTTGGAGAAAATGAGAGTGGGGCTCGAATCATTGTCACAAAATACTTGAGCATCTACATCTTCACTCACTTGACGATGCATGGCCACGTGCTCAAGCGCTTCCATTTCCTCTTCGTTCATAGAGTCATAGTTGCCATCTTCATTGGCGATCATGGTGTGCCATGTTGGACATTAGTATGTCTTGTGACCTCGGCCTTGGCAAGTGAAACACTTGATGGAACTTATTTTGACGGTCTCATCCGTTGGAGTAGTTGATGATGAAGCTCTCGGCTTGAAGTTGCTTGTAGTGGAAGGATGACTTGAACGTGTCGAAGATGTCGAAGTTTTCTTGTAACTTGAATTGTTGTCGTTGCTTGGAGAAGGTTTTGTCAAAGTAGAAGGCATCATAGTCATTGAGGCGTGATTGTAGGAGTCGTTGGTCTTGGAAGAGTACTTAGAGTACTTGAAGTCTTCTTGCACTTGTCGCTCCACCTTGGTTGCTTGGTGCACTAACTCGATGAGGTTGGTGTAAGGTTGGAAGTTGGCGATCTTCTTGATAGAATGGTTGAGTCCATTCAAGAATTGTGACATAGTTTGCTCCTCATCTTCCGTGACATTGGCTCGGATCATGGCTATCTCCATGTCCTTGTAATACTCTTTAACGGACTTGGTGCCTTACTTGAGGAGTTGCAACTTCTTGAATAGGTCGCGGTTATAGTAGATGGGTTCAAAGCGCACTCGCATGACATCCTTCATTTGGTTCCATGTCGTGATGGGTGGTTCTTGAAAGTGCATGTGGCACTTAAGTATATTTTGGTGTGATGAAAATATGATTAGAGGAACTAATATCGGTTGCTAAAGTCTATCTCAGGATATTGGTTCCATGAAGATTCATTTGGAGTTGTTTG
>LR738713.1:385719400-385901184 GCA_902687465.1 Secale cereale | reverse complement strand
TTCAAAAAGGTTAAGGCGTGGTTTACCGACGACTTGAAGATTTTTGTTTGGTTCGTTTTGAGTCGTAGGAAAAAACACACTATCAAAAGGGGTCATTGTGGAATAAATGTCGTGTGGGAATGCCTCCTATATTCATACATCTCCATCATTATTCCTCATTGAGTTGTGCACACGGGATCCTGTGAGGTTCTTTAGTAAGTTTCTGGACACCCCGTGTGCATAGGGTCACTGACCCTCATGCGCACGGGGTCCACGAAAGTTACTGGACACCCCGTGCGCATGGGGTGGGTGAAAATCATTGGACACCCCGCGCACACAGGGTCCTGGACCCCCGTGCCCACGGGGTGGTTGGAATTCCACCGGACACCTCGTGCGCATGGGGCTAACTTGTCCCGTGCGCACGGGGTCCAACGGGCAAAAATCCCCACCCGACCAAGAACACTATAAAAGCCCCCTTCTTCTACCTCCAACCTCGAACCCTAATGTCTTGATGAGCACCACCATTGCTACACCTCCATTTCCTCATTACTCTCAAATCCTCCACCCAAACTTGTTGAAACTTTAGGGATTGGGAGAGCAAGACCCGATCTACACTTTGACCAAACCAAATCTAGTTCCCCTCAATATTTGTCCACCATTGACTTGTTACTCTTGGAGCTTGGGCTCCTAGGCAGTTAGAGGTTCCTCCGGAAGCTTCCTTGCTTGTGGTGTGCTCCGGAGAAGTTAGTAGAGGTGTGGTGGTCGCCTTCAAGACCAACCCCAAGTGATTCGAGGCTCATACGTTGGGGAGACTCGAAGGAGATTACGGTGAGCCTTCGGTGGTGTTCCGCAAGCTTTGCTCTCGCACCACTCTGAACGGAGAGTATCTCTTCCCCAAGGAAGAGTGAACTTCGGGATAAAATCCACGTCCTCGTCTCGCTTGTGGTTAAGCCTTTCCCGCACCTTACTTTGCTTTGTATGCTTGTTTTCTTGCTACTTAGTTTGTTTCCTATCATATTGAGCTTGGGGCTTGCTTGTCATATAGGTTGCATTCACCTAGTTGCATATCTAGTGAACCATGTTTGTCCGCTAAGCCTTAAAATTGACAAGAAAGATTAAAATTTGTTGTCTCCTATTCACCCCCCCCCCTCTAGTCGATGTATCGATCCTCTTAATTGGTATTAGAGCCTCGTGCTCTAATATAAGGTTTTAAAACCATAGAGGATATGGTTGATCTAGGGAATGAGGGAGGAGGCGCACCCGTTGCGGAGGATGGTCAAAACCTACCCACGCGGCGTCTGAGGCACTTGGTGCCCCGGTCGTTGCTCCCGACGCTCCTATTAACCCGGGTGCCTATCAGCGTTCTGGGAACGGGGGTACCCAGACTTGCCTGCCTACGGCCAAGAGCGTGGCTCGTTCAGCGGCCTGGTATGGCCCATCTTCATCAGCAAACCACTCAAGACCCTCGCGAGGGGCCAAGTCTCGCGAGGCTGTCGGTGTACAAAAAGAGGGGTACACTTTTTGTACCCCTATGACTGTGCACGGGTAGTCTGAGCCACGGGCACCACCACACCAAGCACAGCAGGGGAGGTGAGCCAAGGTAAGACCAAAGCTCGATGGAACTGGAGCAAAGCCAAGAACAAGACCACAAAGAGCAAAGGGGCGAAGCGGCTTCCACCGGCAAGATCCTTGTCGGGAGCCAGTTTCAGCAGCCCTAGCAAGATCCTTGCCGGGGCCGGCTCTAGTAGCCCCGGCAAGACCCTTTCTGCGGCAGCTCGCCCCACGCCTATGGAGCGAATCACCCTTGAGTCCACTGCCCCCATGGGGCAAGGATTCGGGAGATATCCCTGTGGTGGCATGCAGATCTTTGTGAAGACATTCAAGGACACATACACACACTAAGAGGATGACGACCCTTGGCGGGATCCCAGCCAAGGAGGACCACAAGACCTCCGGCAAGCACCTTGCCGGGGATGATAGCAGGCGCCGCGGCAAGGCCCTTGCCGAGGACATCCGCGGGGCCACCATCAGGCCCGCGCCAACTACGCTTCCACCGCCCCATGTAGCTGCCGACCCAACCAGCTGGGCAGGCACCTGCGTGGCGACATGCAGATCTTCATGGAGACCCTCTTTTGCACCACCTTAGCTGCCTGCCTGCCTACATGGCACCCCAGGCACCGATGGCCAGGGCGCGTGTCGACACAAGGAGGAGCGGCGACGGACAAGACGGACGTCTCCCCTCGTCCCCGATAAAGCGAGGACACCTAAGCTAAGTGCATTAAATGCGCCTTGTCCTGTAATGCAAGGGATAACCTCGCGTCATTGTACCCTTTACACCTCCTTTGTGCCACTATGGCAACCCCTTTTCCCTATAAAAGGAGGCCCGAGGCGACCAGGAGGAGGATTCGGCTTTTTAGAACCCCTCACGACTCGGATTTTGGAGCTCCTCATGCCCCATAGCGAGCTGGAGAACACGAACATATAATCCACCAAAGCAGGAGTAGGGTTTTACGCATCTTTACGGCCCGAACCTGGGTAAAGGAACCGTGTGCTAACTGTTAGATCCGCTCTTCTCTCAACCCCGCGCCCCGCAACCGTAGTACGGATTCTTGTGATCCCATAGGTGTCGATCCAAATACACCGACAGAGGCGGACGACGCAAGACCTCCCCTGGGGTGGCCTCACTAGGCTGGCTCCCCAGGAGAGGAGATATCAAGGCAAGGGACATCTTGTGAGGTTTGTGTGAAGTGAGCCATGACGACCAACGCCAAGCGGGCACCAGCGGGCGCAGGGAGCCAGTTTCCTCTTTGGTGCTAAAGGGGCGAGCGCAGGCGAGGAGTCCCGAGGCGTCAGGCAAAGGTTTCCATATCAGTGCAACGAGACCAAGACCAGCATGACGGCAGAGCGAAGGTCACCATGGAGCCCACGACGACGTCACCACCAGAGCCTTTCGCAGGCGAAGACCATCTTTTGTCAGGATAGCTTGTACTAGTTGTCCCCCTTCAAACTTGGCCGTTGTGGGATCCCTTCCCGCTCAATATTTGGGAAGAGGATCCAGGCCTCTATAAATAGGACCTAGCCACCACCATACGAGGGGATCCGGTCATCATCTCGTCTGGATCTGATCTTGAGCTGACCCAACCTTAGACGGGGGAGGATCATCGAGACCACCCTCACACCCACTAGCTCACCGAGCACAAGAACACCTCTCCTCAGGAGGCTGTTCTTTCAGTGTACTTGTTCATCCCCAGCCCACAAGGCAATCCACCACACCACACTAGAGTAGGTTATCACACCACAACGGTGGCCCGAACCAGTATAAACCCTTGTGTCTCTTGTTCCTTGGGTACGATGAGCTAGGCCTAGGAATCGGTGCGAGAGCAAACTAGAGCGGAAAGGAGAGATCTTCGTGCGCACCCCAGTGACCGAACTTCAAGGGTTTGCCAGAACCCACGAATCTGACATTTGGTGCGCTAGGTAGGGGTGCGCCGAAGCTTCCCTTCCGTCCATCCATGCTCCATTGGCCCGCCGGTTCCATGGCCGACGCTCGCCGTGCTCATGCTGAGCGACGGGCCGCCCTTGCCGCCCGCGTCGCTCAGACAGCTCCCACCGGTGGACCTCCTCGCCGTTCTCCATTGCCCGCCGCCAACGCTGCCACCGGCCCGACGCGACATGAGCAGCTAGCCTCGTCGCTGCATCCCTCGGTGTGGCGGGATGGACGCACCGCAACCCCGTCGCTGACTCCGGCAGGCTCATCGTCCCACGCTTGTCGCGGACCCGCGGATGTGCAGGCTGCATTGCTCATGGCACGCGAGCTGCCGCGTTACCGCCCCGTCGACGACTTCTATGAAGACTAGCTCGACTGCATCGCCGAGCTCGTTAGCGCCGCTGGGGTCTCTCCTGCACTATCCCTCTCGCTACCTCGCCCGCCTCCCTCTGCAGGCGAAGTAGCCCATGAAGTGCCTCCACCACCTCCGCATCAAGGCATCGTCCGCGACCCAAGGCACGTGGCCCAACGGCGCAACCCACCATGCGGGGCGCCCGTGCACGAAGAAAGAAGCTGCCAAGAGATCCAGCGGCCTCGAGGAGGAGCGCCAACACTCCCTCCACCGCCGTGTCGAGACTGTGCGCCCCCTGCCACCATGGCGTGCGAGGACCAAGACCAAGCTCCGCCTCCACGACAAGCTTCGGTGTCAACAGCAGGCTGCAAGGCCCTCGCACCCGAGCTGCGCAACGTCAACTGGCCTGGGAAGTTCAAGCCCGACCTGCCTCTATGCTATGATGTCACCCCCGACCTTGCTGAGTTCCTACACCTCTGCGAGCTGAGCATCGAGGCATCCAAAGGCGACGAGAAGATCATGGCGAACTGGTTCCCCATGGCTCTCAAGGACGGCGCGTGCTCGTGGCTCCTTAACCCGCTCGCGGGAGCGATCTCCTCCTGGGGTGAGATGTGCGAGCGGTTCATCACCAATTTCTAGGGCACCCGCGATCGCCCCTTGGCCGGAGGTGACCTGCGGCGATCAAGCAACAACCAGGAGAAACTCTGCAGAAGTTCATCCAGCGCTTCAACAGCGTCCGCGTCAAGATCCCCAAGGTCATGGACGAGGCCATCATCTCAGCATTCTCAAATGGCATCCGTGATGTCAAGATGAAGGAGGAGCTCGCCATCCACGAAGATCTATGCACGACCCTGGAGCTGTTCAACCTCGCGACCAAGTGCACCAGAGCTGAGGAGGGGCGCCTCTCCCTCATCGAGCTCCCCACCGTTGACCCTGAAGACAAGAAGGCCAAGGGCAAGGACGTGAAGCACAAAGGGGTGGCCGTGCTCGTGGCCGAACCAGAGATGAAACGTGGCCACGACCACCCGGAGTCATCCAAGAGCAGCCGTCCCTTCTGTGCCTTCCACAACGTGCATAGCCACAACACCAACGACTGTCAAGAGCTCAGGGCCATCCGCGAAGGGCGCATAGGCCAACGCCCCGAGCGCAGCAACCGGGGCTACGGCCGTGGAGGATGCCGGACCGGGGGCGCTGGGACGACCATGGCCCCAGTCATGAGTGGTGTGATCAGCCTCGTGAGGACCGCTAGCACGATCAGCCTTGCGAGGGAGCCTGGAGGGACTAGCCTCACGAGGACCATCCTCCGGGCAAGGCCGGCCTCCCTCCGCTGCCACCACCAAGGAGGAACGATGACCAGGACGAGGGGCCTGGGGGCTTCCAGGAGCCTCGCGCCATCGCCTGCATCTTGGGCGGTGCACAGGCCCCAGCCTCTCAGCGCCTCTTTAAGAAGTTCGCCCGAGAAGTAAACGTGGATATCCCCAAGCTCAAAGCCACTCGCACACTCAGGTGGTCCAAGTGCGCCATCACCTTTAGCTCAGTAGACCAGCTCAAGTGTGCGGCGACTGCCGATGCCCTCCCGTTGCTCTGCCCACCGGTTATCAGCAACGTCCAAGTCACCAAGACCCTCATCGGCGATGGCGCGGGGCTCAATGTCCTGTCCGTCGAGACATTTGATAACCTCCAAGTGCCATATGATCAGCTACAGCCTACCAAGCCCTTCTCAGGAGTGACTGACGGCTCCACCACCCCGATAGGGCAGGTTCGCCTGCCCGTCACCTTCGGCAAGCGCGACAACTACCACACTAAGCTCATCGACTTTGATGTCGCCCACATTCATCTTCCCTACAATGCCATCCTCGGGTACCCAGCCCTGGCCAAGTTCATGGCAGTGACTCACCATGACTACAATGTTCTCAAGATGCCAGGAAGCGGCGGCGTCATCACGGTCTCCTACGAAGAAAAGGATGCGGTGTTCTCACTCGAGTGCGCTTACCAGGCTGCGGCGGTCGAGGATTCAGACAATGATGGCGCCATCTACCCTCCCGAGGTCGTCCCCAAGAAGAAGAAGCAGCTGCTACACCAGGGGCCTCAGGGGAGCAGCGATACCACCTCAGGACCGGCGCCCATGGATGGGGCGCCTCCCCCCCCCCCCCTCGCATAGGAAGGTGCGCTTGTTGGGGATCGTTGCATAAAATCAAAAAATTCCTACGCGTCACCAAGATCTATCTATGGAGATTACTAGCAACTAGAGGGGAGTGCATCTTCATAACTTTGAAGATCGCCATGCGGAAGCGTTGCAAGAACGCGGATGAAGGAGTTGTACTCGTAGCGATTCAGATCGCGGTTGATTCAATCTAAGCGCCGAACAACGGCGCCACCGCGTTCTACACATGTGCAGCCTGGTGACGTCTCCCGTGCCTAGATCCAGCAAAGGGAGAGGGAGAGGTTGGGGAAGACTCTGTCCAGCAGCAGCACAACGGCGTGGTGGTGGTGGAGGAGCGTGGCACTCCAGTAGGGCTTCGCCAAGCACCGCAAGAGACGAGGAGGGAGAGGGGTAGGGCTGCGCCAAGAGGGAGAGGTTCTCGTGCATCTGGCAGCCCCGAAACCCCACATATATATATACGGGGAGGGGAGGGGCTGCGCCCCCATCTAGGGTTCCCTCCCTAGGGGTGGCGACAGCCCCTAGATCCCATCTAGGGGCGGCCAGGAGGGGGGAGAGAGGAGGGCGCCCGAGGGTGGGCCTTAAGGCCCATCTGGACCTAGGGTTTGCCCCCTCCCTCTCTCCCTGCGCCTTGGGCCCTGGTGGGGGGCGCACCAGCCCACCTGGGGCTGGTCCCTTCCCATACTTGGCCCACGCAACCCTCTGGGGCTGGTGGCCCGTCCCGGTGGATCCCCGGAACCCTTCCGATGGTCCCGGTACGTTACCGATAACGCCCGGAACATTTCCGGTGACCAAAACGGGACTTCCCATATATAAATCTTTACCTCCGGACCATTCCGGAACTCCTCATGACGTCCGGGATCTCATCCGGGACTCCAAACAACATTCGGTAACCACATACTACATTCCATATAACCCTAGCATCATCGAACCTTAAGTGTGTAGACCCTACGGGTTCGGGAACCATGTAGTCATGACCGAGACATATCTCCAACCAATAACCAACAGCGGGATCTGGATACCCATGTTGGCTCCCACATGTTCCATGATGATCTCATTGGATGAACCACGATGTCAAGGATTCAATCAATCCCGTATACAATTCCCTTTGTCTATCGGTATAGTACTTGCCCGAGATTCGATCGTCGGTATACCGATACCTTGTTCAATCTCGTTACGGCAAGTCTCTTTACTCATTCCATAACACATCATCCTGTGACCAACCCCTTAGTCACATTGAGCTCATTATGATGATGTCTTACCGAGTGGGCTCAGAGATACCTCTCCGTCATACGGAGTGACAAATCCCAGTCTTGATCTGTGCCAACCCAACAGATACTTTCGAAGATACCTGTAGTGTACCTTTATAGCCACCCAGCTACGTTGTGACGTTTGGCACACCCAAAGTATTCCTACGGTATCCGGGAGTTGCACAACCTCATGGTCTAAGGAACAGATACTTGACATTGGAAAAGCTTTAGCATACGAACTACACGATCTTGTGCCAGGCTTAGGATTGGGTCTTGTCCATCACATCATTCTCCTAATGATGTGATTCCGTTATCAATGACATCCAATGGCCATGGTCAGGAAACCGTAACCATCTATTGATCAACGAGCTAGTCAACTAGAGGCTTACTAGGGACATGTTGTGGTCTATGTATTCACACATGCATTACTGTTTCCAGATAATACAATTAAAGCATGAACAATAGAAAATTGTCATGAACAAGGAAATATAATAATAACATTTTATTATTGCCTCTAGGGCATATTTCCAACAGTCTCCAACTTGCACTAGAGTCAATAATCTAGTTACATTGTGATGAATCGAACACCCATAGAGTTCTGGTGTTGATCATGTTTTGCTCGTGGAAGAGGTTTAGTCAACGGATCTGCGACATTCAGATCCGTATGCACTTTACAAATATCTATGTCTCCATCTTGAATATAATTTCGGATGGAGTTGAAACGGTGCTTGATGTGCTTGGTCTTCTTGTGAAACCTGGGCTCCTTGGCAATGGCAATAGCTCTAGTGTTCTCACATAAGAGAGTCATCGGGCCCGACGCACTTGGAATAACTCCTAGGTCGGTTATGAACTCCTTCATCCAGACTCCTTCCTGCGCTGCTTCGGAAGCAGCTATGTACTCCGCTTCACATGTAGATGCCGCCACGACGCTTTGCTTGCAACTGCACCAGTTGACTGCCCCACCATTCAAAATATACACGTATCCGGTTTGTGACTTGGAGTCATCCAGATCTGTGTCGAAGCTAGCATCGACGTAACCCTTTACGACGAGCTCTTCGTGACCTCCATAAACGAGAAACATATCCTTAGTCCTTTTCAGGTACTTCAGGATGTTCTTGACCGATGTCCAGTGTTCCATACTGGGATCACTTTGGTACCTCCCCACCAAACTTATGGCCAGGTTCACATCAGGTCTGGTACACAGCATGGCATACATGATAGAACCTATGGCCGAGGCATAGGGGGTGACACTCATCTTTTCTCTATCTTCTGTCGAGGTTGGGCATTGAGCTGTGCTCAATCTCATACCTTGCAATACAGGCAAGAACCCTTTCTTGGACTAATCCATATTGAACTTCTTCAATATCTTGTCAAGGTACGTGCT
The DNA here is from genome assembly GCA_902687465.1 of Secale cereale. Classification (NCBI taxonomy): domain Eukaryota; kingdom Viridiplantae; phylum Streptophyta; class Magnoliopsida; order Poales; family Poaceae; genus Secale; species Secale cereale. The sequence continues at coordinate 385,892,571 of LR738713.1, read as the reverse complement.
TTGTGGAAGACCAATGAGGCGTCTCGATCTATCTCTATAGATCTTGATGCCTAATATGTAAGCAACTTCTCCAAGGTCCTTCATTGAAAAACATTTATTCAAGTAGGCCTTTATGCTTTCCAAGAGTTCTACATCATTTCCCATCAGCAATATGTCATCCACATATAATATGAGAAATGCTACAGAGCTCCCACTCACTTTCTTGTAAATACAGGCTTCTCCCCAAGTCTGTATAAACCCAAACGCTTTGATCACCTCATCAAAGCGAATGTTCCAACTCTGAGATGCCTGCACCAGCCCATAGATGGAGCGCTAGAGCTTACATACCTTGTTAGCATTCTTAGGATCGACAAAACCTTCCGGCTGCATCATATACAGTTCTTCGTTAAGGAAGCCATTAAGGAATGCCGTTTTGACGTCCATTTGCCATATCTCATAATCATAGAACGCGGCAATTGCTAACATGATTCGGACGGACTTCAGCATCGCTACGGGAGAAAAAGTCTCATCGTAGCCAATCCCTTGAACTTGTCGATAACCTTTAGCGACATGCCGAGCCTTATAGATGGCCACATTACAATCCGCGTCGGTCTTCTTCTTAAAGATCCATTTATTTTCTATGGCTTGCCGATCATCGAGCAAGTCCACCAAAGTCCATACTTTGTTATCATACAAGGATCCTATCTCGGATTTCATGCCTTCAAGCCATTTGTTGGAAACCGGGCCCGCCATCGCTTCTTCATAGTTTGAAGGTTCACCGTTGTCTAACAACATGATTTCCATGACAGGGTTGCCGTACCACTCTAGTGCGGAACGTGTCCTTGTGGACCTACGAAGCTCAGCAGTAACTTGATCTAAAGTTTCATGATCATTATCATTAACTTCCTCCCTAGTCGCTGCAGGCACCACAGAAACATCTTCCCGCGCTGTGCTATTTTCCGGATCAGAAGGGGTGAAAATCACCTCCTCAAGTTCCACTTTCCTCCCACTTACTTCTTTCGAGAGAAACTCTTTCTCCACAAAGGATCCATTCTTGGCAACAAAGACCTTGCCTTCGGATCTTAGGTAGAAGGTATACCCAATAGTTTCCTTAGGGTATCCTATGAAGACGCATTTTTCCGATTTGGGTTCGAGCTTTTCAGGTTGAAGTTTCTTGACATAAGCATCGCATCCCCAAACTTTTAGAAACGATAACTTAGGTTTCTTCCCAAACCATAGTTCATACGGTGTCGTCTCAACGGATTTAGACGGTGCCCTATTTAAAGTGAATGCGGCAGTCTCTAAAGCATAACCCCAGAATGATAGCGGTAAGTCGGTAAGAGACATCATAGATCGCACCATGTCCAACTGAGTACGATTACGACGTTCGGAGACACCATTACGTCGAGGTGTTCCAGGCGGCGTCAATTGTGAAACAATTCCACAGTTCCTTAGGTGCATGCCAAATTCGTGACTTAAATATTCCCCTCCATGATCTGATCGTAAGAACTTTATTTTTCTGTCACGTTGATTCTCAACCTCATTATGAAATTCCTTGAACTTTTCAAAGGTCTCAGACTTGTGTTTCATCAAGTAGACATACCCATATCTACTTAAGTCATCTGTGAGGGTGAGAACATAATGATAGCCACCGCGAGCTCCAACACTCATTGGACCGCACACATCAGTATGTATGATTTCCAATAAGTTGGTTGCTCGCTCCATTGTTCCGGATAACGGAGTCTTGGTCATCTTTCCCAAGAGGCATGGTTCGCACGTGTCAAATGATTCATAATCAAGAGACTCCAATAGTCCATCTGCATGGAGCTTCTTCATATGTTTGACACCAATATGACCAAGGGGGCAGTGCCACAAGTATGTGGGACTATCATTATCAACCTTACACCTTTTGGCATCCACACTATGAATATGTGTAATATCACGTTCGAGAGTCATTAAGAATAAACCATTGACCAGCGGGGCATGACCATAAAACATTTCTCTCATATAAATAGAACAAGCATTATTCTCAGATTTAAATGAGTAGTCATCTCGCATTAAATGAGATCCAGATACAATGTTCATGCTCAAAGCTGGTACTAAATAACAATTATTGAGGTTTAAAACTAATCCCGAAGGTAGATGCAGAGGTAGCGTGCCGACGGTGATCACATCGACCTTGGAACCATTCCCGACGTGCATCGTCACCTCGCCCTTCGCCAGTCTCCGCTTATTCCGCAGCTCCTACTTTAAGTTACAAATGTGAGCAACTGCACCGGTATCAAATACCCAGGAGCTATTACGAGCGCTGGTAAGGTACACATCGATAACATGTATATCAAATATACCTTTGATGTTGCCGGCCTTCTTATCCGCTAAGTATTTGGGACAGTTCCACTTCAAGTGACCCGTTCCCTTGCAATAAAAGCACTTAGTCTCAGGCTTGGGTCCATTCTTTGGCTTCTTCCCGGCAACTGGCTTACCGGGCGAGGCAACTCCTTTGACGTCCTTCTTGAAGTTCTTCTTACCCTTGCCTTTCTTAAACTTAGTGGTTTTATTCACCATCAACACTCGATGTTCTTTCTTGATCTCCACCTACGCTGATTTCAGCATTGAATACACCTCGGGAATGGACTTCTCCATCCCTTGCATATTGAAGTTCATCACAAAGCTCTTGTAGCTAGGTGGGAGCGACTGAAGGATTCTGTCAATGACCGCGTCATCTGGGAGATTAATTCCCAGCTGAGACAAGCGGTTGTGCAACCCGGACATTTTGAGTATATGTTCGCTGACAGAACTATTCACCTCCATCTTACAACTGTAGAACTTGTCGGAGACTTCATATCTCTCGACTCGGGCATGAGCTTGGAAAACCATTTTCAGCTCTTGGAACATCTCATATGCTCCGTGTTGCTCAAAACGCTTTTGGAGCCCCGATTCGAAGTTGTAAAGCATGCCGCACTGAACCAGGGAGTAATCATCACTACGCGACTGTCAGGCGTTCATAACGTCTTGAGTTGCTGGGAAAACGGGTGCATCACCTAGCGGTGCTTCAAGGACATATGCTTTCTTGGCAGCTATGAGGATGATCCTCAAGTTACCGACCCAATCCGTATAGTTGCTACCATCGTCTTTCAGCTTGGTTTTCTCTAGGAATGCGTTGAAGTTGAGGGCAACATTAGCGTGGGCCATTGGATCAACAAGACATATTGTAAAGATTTTAGAATATGTTCATGACAATTAAGTTCATCTAAACAAATTCAATGAACTCCCACTTAGATAGACATCCCTCTAGTCATCCAAGTGATACATGATCCGAATCGACTAGGCCGTGTCCGATCATCACATTGCGACAGAATAGTCAACAACGGTGAACCCCTATATATGTGAGGTTCTCGTGCATCTGGCAGCCCCGAAACCCCACATATATATAGGGGGAGGGGAGGGGCTCCGCCCCCATCTAGGGTTCCCTCCCTAGGGGTGGCGGCAGCCCCTAGATCCCATCTAGGGGGCGGCCAGGAGGGGGAAAGAGGGGGGGCGCCCTAGGGTGGGCCTTAAGGCCCATCTGGACCTAGGGTTTGCCCGCTCTCTCTCTCTCTCTCTGGCCTTGGGCCTTGGTGGGGGGGCGCATCAGCCCACCTGGGGCTGGTCCCTTCCCACACTTGGCCCATGCAACCCTCTGGGGCTGGTGGCCCCTCCCAGTGGATCCCCGGAACCCTTCCGGTGGTCCCAGTACGTTACCGATAATGCCCGGAACATTTCCGGTGACCAAAACAGGACTTCCCATATATAAATCTTTACCTCCGGACCATTCCGGAACTTCTCATGACGTCCGGGATCTCATCCGAGACTCCGAACAACATTCAGTAACCACGTACTACATTCCCTATAACCCTAGCGTCATTGAACCTTAAGTGTGTAGACCCTACGGGTTTGGGAACCATGTAGTCATGACCGAAACATATCTCCGGCCAATGACCAACAATGGGATCTGGATACCCATGTTGGCTCCCACACGTTCCACGATGATCTCATCGGATGAACCATGATGTCAAGGATTCAATCAATCCCGTATATGATTCCCTTTGTCTATCGGTATAGTACTTGCCCGAGATTCGATTGTCGGTATACCGATACCTTGTTCAATCTCGTTACGCAAGTCTCTTTAATCGTACCATAACACATCATCCCGTGACCAACCCCTTAGTCACATTGAGCTCATTATGATGATGTCTTACCGAGTGCGCCCAGAGATACCTCTCCGTCATACGGAGTGACAAATCCCAGTCTCGATTCGTGCCAACCCAACAGATACTTTCGGAGATACCCGTAGTGTACCTTTATAGCCACCCAGTTACGTTGTGACGTTTGGCACACCCAAAGTATTCCTACGGTATCCGGGAGTTGCACAACCTCACTGTCTAAGGAACAGATACTTGACATTGGAAAAGCTTTAGCATACGAACTACACGATCTTGTGCTAGGTTTAGGATTGGGTCTTGTCCATCACATCATTCTCATAATGATGTGATCTCGTTATCAATGACATCCAATGTCCATGGTCAGGAAACCGTAACCATCTATTGATCAACGAGCTAGTCAACTAGAGGCTTACTAGGGACATGTTGTGGTCTATGTATTCACACATGCATTACTGTTTCCGGTTAATACAATTAAAGCATGAACAATAGAAAATTATCATGAACAAGGAAATATATTAATAACATTTTATTATTGCCTCTAGGGCATATTTCCAACAGCGCTCGGCGCTCCCCTCAGGCTGGGCTCGGGGGCTCTCCTATGAAGGGCCTCCAACCTAGCCAATGTCTCGAGGGAGGCGCTCAGGCACCATGTGGAGGTGTGCTTCGCCACACGCTTCCCTCCGGAGGCCTCAAGGCGTGAGGCACCAAGCGCTCAGGAGTTCATCAGCCAGACCATCGAAGACTTGCATGTGCCAAGGGCAATGCGGTGCGAGCGCCGCCCGACACCTCAGCGTGCAGCTGTCGCTCCAGGCTCGGCCGACGGGTTGTGTGTCTGCGTCAACGTCCCAGGACTCAATAGGATGGCGTCTCAGGAGCTCTACTGGCCATCTCAGGTCGGCCGGTGCGAGGGTCCCCCTCAAAGCTACGTTCGCATGCCCTTTGGCTTGCTGAACTAGGCGGCCCTGCACCAGCGCCACATGCGGGAGGTCCTGGCAACTCGCAAGGCCAGGCATCAGGAGATCTTGGCGGAGGTGGCCTCGGTTCTTCGCGAGCTCTCGGAGTCTCCGAAGCCTCTCGAGGCCCAGGAGCCAGGCGACTCGTGAGGAGGGACATCTGCATCAAGCGTCTTCAACTACATCAGCGCCTCTTCAGCAACTATGCCAGGTGACATTTTCCCGTTTGTTCAGCTGGGGGCACCCCTCGGGCTGCATCATCCCCAAGTCGCACGGGCTTGCCCCTGCGACGTGTATCCTTTCGCATCTTTAGCTTACTTTGTTGGGGGCGCCCCTCGGGCCGCATCATCCCCAAGCCGCATGGGTCCGTCCCTGTGGCATGTATCGCATTTTACGTCGCCTGGATTAGCTCATTACCTCTTATGATTTACCTTATGGACATCACCTGCTCACTCACCACGTCTTTTGGCCTCCCTCGCTGCCTAATGGACTTCTGCTCATCCCGCAACGGGGGCTGAACACGTTGGCACGACGCTTGTGCTCGGGTCCGTCCCTACAATGCTGACAAGTCCGAGAGATTGAGCTCTGACTCGCGGCCTACCCCGCATACGCCACCTCACCAGGTTCTCGGTGCCTTCGTGTTCCTGTGGAGTGATCAGTGGCCTAGCAGCAAGTGCGGTTCTAAGTTGTGCTGCTTCAGACTAACCCGCAGGAATCTCAGGAGCACGGCGGTAGGCGACCCTACCGGTCTCCCCTTCTCACGTAATTCGCTTGCACGTTAAAGGGGGGGACTCTGAGCATCACATCTCAGGGCCTCCTATTGACTGTCCAGCCCTCACCCCTGGCCTTGACCACGGCACCGCGACCTGGCATACTAGCGGCGGCTGAGCTTCACTCGAGGGTTGGGACCAGAGGACGCAAAGCACTAAGAAGGACGGGAGAAGTGGAGGCCGGTTTAGAGAGCTCAGGTATGTTCCTACGTCAAGGGGTACCCCTGAGCATCGCGACTCAAGGGCCTAACTGGCCACGTAGCCCCTCACTCCTTGGTCTTGTCCTGGCGATCCGGACAAGCCGGCGGCTGCTGAGGTATGCGCGGGGTCAGGCCCTGCCGCCGCAGAACAACAAGGCCTAGTCCAGCATTTCCTTCCTGAGGGCCATTCGTACGTCGAGGGGGACTCCTGATCATCGCGACCCAGGAGCCTAACTAGCCATGTAGCCCCTCACCCCCTAGCCTCGTCCTGGCGATCCGGACGAGTCAGTGGCGGCTGAGGTACACGCGGGGCCGGGCCCTGCCGACGCAGAACTCTAGGGCAAGCGAGAAGGAAATCACGAAATCCCAGCTAGGCGGCATCAGAAGCAAGCTAGGCACACCACTTGAGGAATCACCTCAGACCCGTGAAGATAAGTCATGCATCCCATCGGAGTGCCGCCGTCACTTGAAGATTTGGTTTCTGCAGTCACGCATCAGCAATGTCACCTCCCTTTTTAGCCTCCGGAAGCTGCTTGCACGCGAAGGGGGACCTCTTGAGCATCGCGTCTCAGGAGCTCTTACTGGACCCCGGGCCGCTCACCTCCTGGCCTTGACCACGGTATCGCGACCTAGCACACCAACGTTGGCTGTAGCTTGCCTTGGGACTGGGACCTGCCGGCGTAGAGCACCAAGCTACTGAAAAGGTAAAAAGGAGCGGCACTGTCGGAACGAGGCTTGCAAACAAAGTCCCTTAGCGGGGATAATAAGCATGAGAGCAAAAGCGTTACAGGTTCTTTACACGCCCCCATGGGGTTGGCTTTGGCTCCTCACAGGGAGCAAAAGAGAGGAATTAGGGAGACCCTAACTACGGCTACCATCGTCGACGACATCATCAACAGTGTGCCATGAGAGCCATCTCCGACCCCGCTCAAGCCACCATCGGCGACGAGCCCGTGCAGCTGATGCACTCTGGGCATGACGCGAGCTTGGAGGCACGTAGCTGAAGTCACTCGTCTTCGAAGACTTGTCAGCCTCGGGAGAGCCGCTGGACTCCCGAGGGCAATCGCTGCTGCTAGGAGAGCCGTTAGCGAGACCAATGGCACGTATGGCGCCAGTCATTGTGCCACCCTGACGGTCCCCTCCGGGGCAGCACTCCAGGCGGCGTCCCTCATGGTCGAACACCTTCAAGAGCAGCACAGAGGCGCCTTCGTACTCGAAGTAGATGGCGAGGGCGCCCTCCGCATGGCGGACGCGAGCGACCTCGCCCCATCCACAGGTCATGAAGATCTTGCCCGGGGAGATGACCTCAACCTCAGCCCCTGTCGCCGCGGCACGGCACTCGGCGTGCTGTAGCCACAGCTCGAGCGGCCCTGTCGGTGGCATCTCTTTAGATAAGAATTCTGGGAGGCGGATCCAGGAGCTCGGAGGCATCGCCGCCCACACCACGAATTCGCGCGAAGAGCCTCCAACGTGCGTTCGCGGAGTGGTGGCGCGCACTACACCGGCATGCTCGACGCGGCCAAGGCGCGGGCGGTGCTGGGTGCTGCCTTCCCCTCCGGAGCCTTGCACCCGGGCGTACAAGAGCAGCGGGTAGCCAGGGAAAGGCCAATCGTGCCAAGGTCTTGTCACTTCCGGCCTTAGGATGGCGCCACGAGGGCAGAAATGCCTTTTCTTCGGTGGGAGCGACCCCAGCTCTTCATGAGGGTTTTTTCCCTTCTCAGCGGCAGAGAATCGCCGTATCGGCGCCATGGGTGGCGCTGGGAAGCAAGGAGCAAGGAGTAAGAAGAAGAAAGCGGAATGGAGGAAGAGATGGGAAACGAGGGCTCCGCCCGTCGCCTCATTTATAGCAAGGAGGAGGCAAACCGCCGGCCTCCAAAATCATAGGTAATGATGGTCTTTGTGAATGCACGGACTCGTCAAGTCATGCGGTTGCCGATGCAGCGTGGGGAAGTGGAGATGCCCACGCCCTGTCAATCGCCACACGTCAATCAAGGCCACGGGCTTTTGGGGCTCACGGCGCTCTGCACTTGACCCTTGGCTCCGCGGCGAAGCCAAGTCCGAGTGCACCTTGGGCTTGGGGGCTACTGTCGACGCTCTGGGAACGGGGGTACCCAGACTTGCCTGCCTGCAGCCCAGAGTGTGGCTCGTTCAGTGGCCTAGTATGGCCCACCTTCATCAGCAAATCACTCAAGACCCTCGCGAGGGGCCAAGCCTCGCGAGGCGGACAACACAAGACCTCCCCTAGGACGGGCTCACTAGGATGGCTCCCGAGGAGCGGAGATATCAAGGCAAGGGACACCTCGCGAGGTTCGCGTGACGTGAGCCATGACGACCAAGGCCAGGCGGGCTCCAGCGGGCGCAGGGAGCCAGTTTCCTCTTTGGTGCTAAAGGGGTGAGCGCAGGCGAGGTGTCTCGAGGCGTCAGGCAAAGGTTTCCATATTATTGCAACGAGACCAAGACCAGCAGGACGATAGAGCGAAGGTCACCATGGAGCCCACGATAGCGTCACCACCAGAGCCTTTGGCAGGCAAAGACCACCTTTTGTCAGGATAGCTTGTACTAGCTGCCCCCTTCAAACTTGGCCATTGTGGGATCCATTCCCGCTCAATATTTGGGAAGAGGACCCGGGCCTCTATAAATAGGTCCTAGCCACCACCATACGAGGTGAACCGGGGATCATCTCGTCTGGATCTGATCTTGAGCTGACCCAACCTTAGACGGGGGAGGATCATTGAGACCACCCTCACACCCACTAGCTCACCGAGCACAAGAACACCTCTCCTCAGGAGGTTGTTCTTCCAGTGTACTTCTTCATCCCCATCCCACAAGGAAATCCACCACACCACACTGGAGTAGGGTATTACACCACAACGGTGGCTCGAACCAGTATAAACCCTTGTGTCTCTTGTTCCTTGGGTACGACGAGCTAGGCCTAGGAATCGGTGCGAGAGCGAACTAGAGTGGAAAGGAGAGATCTTCGTGCACACCCAAGTGTTCGAACCTCAAGGATTTGCCGGAACCCACGAATCTGACAGTGCCCCTTTGACCGTGGCCGATATTCTTTCAATGTTTATGGGCCTCAAAGCCTCTATGTTGAAAGAAGTTCGGTCCTCGGTCAAGGAGGAAATTGATGCTCTCTTAAATCCCTCGACATCCGCATCAAACTCATTTGATCCAAATGCCATTCATGATGTGGATGACTCGAGAGAACCTCTTGCATCTCCGGCTCGTACTCAAGTTCCCAAGTACAATGCCGTGGAACCCTTTTACTCACCTCAACCTTTGCAACATCCTCGCATTAATCCTGTTGGGCCTCCGCCCCCTTTGAAATCTAATGTGTTTTCTAAGTGGAAGCTAGATATGGAGTCTTCCATGCATAGTGCTTCAACTCAACTATGGTGGATTGTGGTCAATGGATTCAACCCCAAGGACCCAATGAATCACACTCCAAGAGAAGCGTTTGATGACCAACTCAATGCAACCGCACACAATATGTTGTGTACCGCTATGACCGAAGACTATAGTGACTCCATTGCTCTCGTTAAAACCGTAAAGGAAATATGGGATTGCCTTGAGGAGGCCCTTGAAGGATATGAAGCAATTCGAATATCTCGATTGGCTTTGCTCAAGCAAGAAGTCAATCTCTTTGCAAGGAATGAGGGTGAGTCCGCGGAAGAGGTCTACCGAAGGTTGAAGTCCCTTGTGCTCAACTTGAGAACCATTGGGTGCACTTGGGCAAATGATGACTTCATCAAGGACAAGTTCATAGATGCTATGGTACTCATGGAACATACCATGGTCATGATGATACATCAATGTCCGAATTATCACAAGTTGACCGCGGCTCAAGTTTTTTCCACTTTTTCAACTCATGTTCTTTTGGAGACCAAGTACAAGAAGACCTTTGCAATTTCTCAAGCAACCAAGAACTCCAATCTTGCCTTGAAGGCCAAGAAAGTGATAAGCCAACCCTCAAGGGAGGAAGAAGTGAGTAAGGAGATATGTGAGGAAGATGTTGACAACTATTGCCCGGCAAATGACTTTGCGGAAGACTTGGCCCTTTTAGTCAAAAAGTAATCCGGGACCATGGCAAACCAAGGAAAGAATCTTCAACGAAGATCATTTGGATGAAGGAAATGCTACAATTGTGATAGCCCAAGACACTTTGTCCATGATTGTCCGTATGAGAGACGTGAAGACAAATCCGAGAAGCTTGTGCTCAAGAAGAAGAAGTTCACCAAGTTTGCAAAGAGGAAGGATGACAAGGCTCTTGTTCATGAAGAATACATGTCCGGAGATGAAGATGGCGGTGGTGATGATCAAGTGGGCATGGCCGCCATTGGCATGCATGCCATTACCTCCTCCTCCACCACCGGCCTCTTCGACTCTCCAAATGAGGACAAGCCTTTCACCCATCGGTTCCTTATGGCCAAAGAGCTAAAAACAAATTCCAAATCTAAGAAACCCGACATCTACACTACCAATGCCTCATGTGAGATAGTGGAGGATGAGCGTGATGTAGGTGTGTATAATGACAAGGAATCCCTAATGGCTTTCACGAAAACTCTTCATGGGGAAGCTCGTGCTCGTTTTGGCGATCTCCTTAAGTCACTTGCCGAACGCGATGACTTTATTGAGAACGTTGAAAACCTCCTCATAGAGGAAAAAGAGAGAGTAGATCTCCTCGAGCACGAACTAAATAAGAGAGTGTCATGAGAGCATCACTTGAGGAAGCCTTGTCAGCTCGTCAAATTGACTATGTTAAAACCAATGATGCTTTGCAACTTGCTCTTGAGAACAAAGATGCTCTTAATGTTAGAGTTGAAAAGCTTCTAGTTTATCACACAAGACTTGTTGAGGAACATGAGTTCCTTATGACTAGTTCCAAGATCGTCAAAGGTGACCTCATTACCCTCACCGAGTTTTATGCTCAGCTTAAAGCTACAACCATTAAGGCTCTCACTTCCGTACGTCATATGGATTTAAATGATGATGCTTGTACGGCTAACTTTGCTCATGATTGCACCTCTCTCCAAGAGGAGAATAAGAAGTTGAAGGCACAATTTGAGAATGGGCTTGTATCATGCATCCAAGGGGATAAAAACCTTAATGACCTCTTGAGTAACCAAAAGGAGTGTGTTTCCAAGGAGGGAATTGGGTTTGATCCCGCATCCAAGAATGGTAAGAACAAGAAGAAGAAGAAGAAGAAGAAGAAGAAGAAGAAGAAGAAGAAGAAGAAGAAGAAGAAGAAGAAGAAGAAGAAGAAGAAGAAGAAGAAGAAGAACAAGAAAAAGATCGGTCTGACTCCATCCCCTTCCCAAAAGTTAGTGTTTGTGCAAGAAGGGCACAAGGAGAAGGAGAAGGAAATAGGGGTTGTTGGGAGTGGCAAGGTCACTAGGGACAAGGCCATTCCCAAGAATTTTGCCGGCAAGAACAATCCATTTTATGTCCTCATGAGAGGAGATGATGGCTTTGTTGGCACTAACTATAATGATTATGCTTGGACTATCTAGGTGGCCAAGACCCTTGTTGCTAACTCTCTAGGACCCATTGCAAAATGGGTAACTATAACCAAAGCTTTATTCTTGTAGGACTATGTCTTCGGTCGAAAACAATGGGCGATCGATAGTGGATGCACCAATCATATGACCGGAGAAAGGGAGATGCTTGTGGAGTTCGTTGATTCACTCAAGGCCTCTTCGAACATCTCTTTTGGAGACAATAGCAAGGGCAAGGTATTGGGGTTGGGCAAAGTGGTAATCTCTAATGATTCCTCACATTCTAATGTCATGCTTGTCCAATCCCTACACTACAATTTACTTTCAACCATTCAATTGGCAGGTGTCGGTTATGATTCGTATTTCGGTGAATTCCATGTGATCATCTTTAAGAGAAGCAATCTCAAAGTGGTTTTTGTTGGGTATGTTGAAGACAACCTTTACGTGGTTGATTTCTCAAAAGAAAAAACTCATCTTGCAACATGCCTAATGGCGAAGGCCGACGTGGGGTGGCTATGGCACCGTCGGCTAGACCATGTTGGCATGAGAAATTTACAAGCTCTCTTAAAGGGAGAGCACATCCTTGGACTAACCAATGTGTCTTTTGCCAAAGATTGTCCTTGTAGTGCTTGCATTGCCGGAAAGCTTCATGAAAAAGCTCATAAAGTGAAGAGTATCAACACCACCTTATGGCCCCTTGAGCTTATCCATTTGGATCTTTTTGGGCCTCCAACTTATGATAGTCTGGGAGGGAGGAGGTATTGCCTTGTCATTGTTGATGACTTCACAAGATATACTTGGGTGTTCTTTCTCAAGACCAAAGATGGAACTCAAGAAACGTTCATCAACTTTGCCAAAGAAGCTCAACATCAACATAATTGTGTGATCAAGGCAATTGGAAGTGACAATGGCACCGAGTTCAAGAACTACAAGATGGATGAATTCTTGAGTGAAGAGGGGATAAAGCATCAATATGCCGCGCCATATACTCCCCAACAAAATGGTGTTGCGGAGAGGAAGAATCGAAATCTTATTGAGATGGATAGGACCATGCTTGACGAGTACAAGTCTCCATGCAAGCTTTGGGCCGAAGCCATGAACACCGCGTGTCATGCTTCAAACCGGCTTTATCTTCGCCAGCTCAAAAACAAGACCCCATATGAGCTCCTAATCGAGAGAAAGCCTAACGTCAAATACTTTCGGGTATTCGGTTGTAACTGTTTCATTTTAAACAAGAAATCTCGGTTAGCTAAGTTTGAGTCCAGAAGTTATGAGGGCATATTTGTTGGATATGCATCAAACTCTCATGATTACCGAGTTCTCAATAAATCCACCGGATGCATTGAGGAAATGGTAAATGTGGAGTTTTATGAAGATAATGGCTCCCGAGTGGAGCAAATTGTTCCTAGTATTGTAGGTGATGAGGCTCCTTCACAAGATATAAGGACAATGGGGATAGGCCACATTCTTCCACAAGAAACACCCCAAGTCCAAGTAGAAGAAGAAGGAGTAAGAGCCCTCTTGTGGAGTCTCCACAAGGGAAGTCATCACTGGCACCTCTTGAACAAGATACTACGGTTGATCATGTACCTATCCAAGAACAAGATCAAGTCCCTCATTTCCTCGAGCAAGATCAAGAGCAAGCTCATTCAAATGGTGAAGAACCAATTATTGAGGCTCAAGATCAAGCTCAACTTCATCATCAAGATCAAGATCAACCCCAACCGCAAGTGTCTTCATCAACGTCACTTCCCAATGAGCAAGAACTTGTGGTTGCAAAGAGAAGGGTGTCTCCGAGGCTAATACATTCTCAAGGTCAAGCTTATTCATCAAGACCAAAACCAAGTGAAGAATAGCTTGCAATTAAGGAGAAAAAAGTGGCTGTCAAGCTAAAGCATGTTCAACATATCACCGAGAACATATATGGAAGCATCAAAAAGGGGGTAACTACTCATAGACAATTGGCAAATTTTTGTGAACATCACTCGTTGGTCTCTTGTGTTGAGCCCCTTAAGGTGGAAGATGCACTTGACGATCCGGATTGGATAGATGTCATGCATGAAGAACTCAACAATTTCACTCGCAACAAAGTGTGTACTCTTGTGGAAAGACCCAAAGAGCATCGTAATGTCATTAGAACAAAGTGGATCTTCAAGAACAAACAAGATGAACATGGACAAGTAATAACTGTCGGATCTAGGGTTCTGGCAAACCCTTGAGGTTCAAACACTGGGGTGCGCACGAAGATCTCTCCTTTCGCCCTAGCTCGTCTACTCAATAACCCTAGGCCTTGCTCGTTAGATCTGATGAACAAGAGACACAAGATTTATACTGGTTCGGGCCACCGTTGTGGTGTAACACCCTAATCCAGTGTGTATGGTGGATTGCCTTGTAGGCTGAGGAAGAACTAGTACATGGATGAACTGCCTCCTGAGGAGAGGTGTTCTTGAGCTTGGGTGAGCTTGTGGTGTATGAGAGGTCTCGATGATCCGATCCCCTCTATGATGGTGGCTAGGTCCTATTTATAGTGGCACGGGTCCTCTGCGGGAAGGGATCCCACAACGGCCAAATTTGAAGGCGGAGAGCTAGTACAAGCTATCCTGACAAAAGGTGGTCTTTGCCTGCCAAAGGCTCTGGCGGTGACACCATCGTGGGCTCCGCGATGACCTCCGTCCTGCCATCCTGCTAGTCTAGGTCTCGTTGCATCGATATGGAAACCTTTGCCTGATGCCTCGGGACTCCTCGCCTGCACCTGCTCCTTTAGCACCAAAGAGGAAACTGGCACTCTGTGCCCGCTAGCGCCCGCCTGGCATCGGTCGTCACCTCTCACGTCACGGGAACCTCACGAGGTGCCCCTCGCCTTGATATCTCCGATCCTCACGAGCCGGCCTGGTGAGGCCGCCCTAAGGAATGCCTTGCATCGTCCCCCTCACTAGTCTTGGCCCCTCGCGAGGGTCTTGAGTGGTTGCTGAAGATGCTGGGTTGTACAGGGCCGCCTTGTGAGCCACTCCCTAGGCCGCAGGCAGGCAAGTCTGGGTACCCCCGTTCCCAGAACGCCGACAGTAGCCCCCGGGCCCAAGGCGCGCTCGGGCTTGACTTCGCGGCGAAGCCAAGGGCCAAGTGCGGAGTGCTGTGGGCCCCAAAGCCTGCGGCCTTGTTTGACGTGTGGCGCTTGATGGGACGTGGGCGTCTCCACTTCCCCATGCAGCCTCGGCGAGTGCGTGACTCGTCAAGTCTCTGCGTGCATAGCGGACCATCATTACCTGCGTTTATGGGGCCCACGGTTGGCCATCCTCTGGCTATAAATAGGGCAGCAGGCTAAACCCTTGCCGCCCATCTTCTTCCTTCGTTCCCCTTGCTCCTTCGCCTGACCAAAGCGCCCATGGTACTGCCCAGGAAGTACTCGTCCATGGAAAAGGGGAAGGCTTAGCTCACCACCAGCTAAGAGAGGATGAGGTCGTCCTCGTAAGTGTGCCACGACCCTCGTCGGGGCTGCGAGCGGGCATGGGCGGACTCCCACAGCGCTCGTGGCCGCCCTTGGTAGTCGCGGCGGCGGTTCTTTGAGTGGCGGGAGTCGTCATGGCGTTGGCGGTCCGATGAACGGAGGGAGGCGCTCTGGGGTTGTCAGACCTTCCCAGCCGCACTCCCACCTGGCGGAGGCGGCGCTGGAGTTCGTCGTGTGGTCGGAGAGCCCAGCCGGCACCAGGCTCTAGCTCCCGCGCTCCCTAGCCGGCGAACTCCTTGCTGCGAGCTCCAGTGGCTTTTGGCTGCAGGCGGATGGTTGTTGCAGCAGGGCTTCATGAGTCGTGGTGGAGGTCTCCGCCTCGGGCGTTGTGGCTTTGACCCGAGGCTGGAAGATGTTCGCCCGCGCGCGCGGCTTGTGCAGCCGGTGCACCCTTCACTTAAAGCACGACGATGACTCGACCCTCTTCGTGAGGGTGTTTGGGGAAGACGGGCGCCGCACTGAGTGCTGCCCCGAGGACAACGGCGCTGGCGAGGTGCTTGGTCTGGGCGATGGCTGCAACTCGTCCAGCTACAGTGGCTCCTCCTTCAGCAGCAGCTCCAGCAGCGGTGGCTATGACCAGCCGCCACGCCTCTGCGCCCGCCTGGAGGGCTGCGCTGGGTCGTCTCATCGTCATGCTCGGGTGAAGCGTGAAGAGGGCTTTGCCTGAGCCCGAGGCGTAGGTCCTCACGAGCAATCGTACCCCGAGGGTCGCCGTCAGCCGTTCTAAATCTTTCTTCTTTTGTCCTGCATCGTTTGCTCAAACAAGCATGGAGCCCTAGGGGGGCATGTAACGAACTGTGGTTTCATGACATTTAGCACCATGCATAGTGTTCTTGCCTATTGTTGTGCGATCCGTATTTTACATGTCCTTAGGGTGAGGAGGCTTATCTTGATGTACTCGGGACTACTCTCATCTCGTGACGTTCGATCCTTCGTGAGGCTGCAAAACTCGTTAGGTTATTATCTTTTACTACCCGAGGCCTTTGACGTGGGTCGAGCATGATCGGCCACCCCTTGTCGCGGTACCCGTGGGGCATGGATATAAGGATGGGGGGCGCGTCAGTTACGAGCCCCTGTTCGGGTGCCTCGTGAAGGCTAAAGAGGAGGGAGCGCCGGGGAGAGCGTCGTGCAATTGCCGCTCTCCCTGGGCTAGCCCGAAAGCTGGGGGAAGAACCACAGAGAATCTGAGAGAACAACCGTAGAGGGGGATCAAAACAAAGCAATCGAGGAACACCAGAACCTTCAGCATTCATTAAAGAAGAGAAGATAGGAACAAGCCAACTCCAAAAAGCAAATGAACGGCCGCGTCCAGCACCTAATCTAGTCTTCTCACCAGCGCGGAGCTAAGTGCTTCCACTAGGACATGGGAGGGAGCCCCCGAGGCCCGAGGGAGGCTCTCCGGAGACTCCGGGGCGTGTACATCCCCACTCATTATTACGTGAGAGTGTCACGAGCGGAGATCTTCATAGGTCGGAGCCTTGCTTCACAGGCACCGGGCCTTGGCTTCTCAGGCGCGAGGGCCTTGTTCCTCCCAGGCACGAAGCCTAGTCTTCTCAGGCGCAAGGGCCTTGTTCCTCGCAGGCACGGAGCCTAGTATTCTCAAGAGCAAGGGCCTTGTTCCTCGCATGCATGGAGCCTAGTCTTCTCAGGCGCAAGGGCCTTGTTCCTCGCAGTCACGGAGCCTAGTCTTCTCAAGCGCAAGGGCCTTGTTCCTCGCAGGCACGGAGCCTAGTCTTCTCAGGCCCAAGGGCCTTGTTCCATGGGTAGAACCTCCGGAGGTGCCGGATATTCCATGCGTTCAGGATGGGTATGCCGTCTCCTGTTTCCAGGTGCATGGCGCCGGGTCTGGAGACGTGGGTAATCTTAAATGGCCCTTCCCACATGGGCGAGAGCTTGTGTAGTCCTTCTCTGGAGAGGACTCTCCTTAAAACGAGGTCACCTACCTCAAGCGTCCCGTGGCGAATGCTGTGGCAATAGTACCGCTGCAACGCCAGCTGGTACCTTGCTGCTCAGAGTGAAGCGTCGCGTCGGTGTTCCTCCCCCAGCACGTGGTATGTCCCCTGCACGGCGCCTTGTTGCGCCTCGTCAAATGCTAAGACCCGCGGCGACCGGAGCCTGGCCTCGTGAGGGAGGACCGCTTCTGCTTCGTAGACAAGGAAGAATGGGTTCTCGCCTGTCCGCTTGGTGGCAGTGGTACGGATGAACCACATCACTGATGGGAGTTCGTTGTGCCATCCCCTTCCACAAGCTTCAAGCTTCTTCTTGAAGGTCCTGGTCTTGAGGCCCTTGAGGACCTCCGCGTTGGTGCTCTCGGCCTTGCCATTACTCCTGGGGTGGGCTACAAAGGCGTAGCAAATCTGCGTTCCAAGATTAGCACAGTATGTCTTGAAAAGGTTACTGGTGAAATGTGAGCCATTGTCGGTGATGATGCGGTTAGGGACCCCGGACCGGTTTACAAGGCCCTTGATGAACTTGACTGCAGAGCCGTCTGGGATGGTTCGGACTGCTTCCACCTCAGCCCACTTGGTGAACTTGTCGATGGCGACGTAAAGGTATCGATAGCCCCCGGGCGCTCGAGGGAAAGGGCCCAGGATGTCCAGCCCCCAGACCGCGAACGGCCAGGAGAGTGGGATGGTTTGCAAGCCCTGGGCCGGTTGGTGGATCTGCTTGGCATGGAACTGGCAAGCCTCGCAAGACTTTATGTCACAGCCCTAGCTTTAGCTTTGCTTGTGGACCAGTCTTGGTTGTTGCATCATGTCTAATTCCTTTCAAACATGAAATGGGGTTTGCTCAAACCCTAGCACCAAGTGAACTCAACTAGGTTCAATTTTAAAATACTTTTCAATGTACCCAAAATGCCCTTCACAAAATGTTCAGCATTTTTGGTCTTAGCTAAAACCCCTGCCAAAAATGGCTTCATAATTTTGGGAACCATTTTGGATCTTGAGTTAAGTCATAACTATTTGCATTTGGACATTTAAAATGCTATAAATATTTTTAAATGTCCAAATAATTCTCAAAGCAATTTGAGGGCTGTTGAAATATTTTCAAAAGTGCCCACAATTATTTTCAGGATTTTACCAAACGAATTAGTATTTTTACTAATTCAGAACAGAGCAGAAATAATTAGAAAAAGAAAAACAGAAAGCAGACACAGAGTTTACCTGGCGGCCCACTTACCTGTAGCTGGCCCAGCTGCACCGGCCCAGCCCACCTCCTCCTCCCCTGTCGTCTTCCTCCCTAGACAGAAGGACAGGGTGGTCGCCGCGCATCGGCACGCGCACGGCCACCTCCAGCCTGCCTGCCTGCCCACTCGTCGCCCTGGATGTCCCAAACGATGCCACGCACCCCCCCTCCCGGCCGCTCTGGCCTGTCCACTCCTCCCCTCCCCTCCTCTAGCTCCCTTCTCCGAGCTCGCCCGCGAGAGCCGGAGCGCACCGACGGCTGTAGCCGCAGCCACCGCCTCCCCCTCGTCCCCTCGGTGTGTCTACGAGCTCCGCCTTGACCTCCTCGTCCTCTTCGTCGATCCACATGAGCTGGGAAGCACCGCAACGTCGCCATCGCCGTCATCTTCACCGTCGGCCACCGGAGATCAGCTTCGGCTGTTCGTCGCCATTCGTGCCTCCCCCGAGCCGCCGAGCCTGCTTGCGAGTTCTCTGTGAGCCCCCACGTCGTTTCCCCTACTCCCATGCCTTAATTCGAGCTCAAGCCTCTGTTTCATCGGAGACCGAAACGCTCCGTCGCCTGAGCTCAATGTCGGCGTGGCTCCGGTGACCTTTTGGTCACACCACCATGCCCAACGGGTTTGTGATCACTCGTTGAGGCTGTAGTTGCAAACCTCAGCTCCTCCCGCGCACTGTTTCGTTGAATCCGTCGCCACCTGAGCTCCGGCCGCCGCTGCTGATGTCGCCGTCGGCGTTTCCGGCCACCCCAAGCCCGAAGACCACCACCATCCGACGCGGCGCATCGCCAGCGTCCTGGAGATGCCTTCAGCGCCTCGATCTGAGCCATGTGGAGGTTTTCCGATCACCTCCAGCGTCTTGGGTCTCGTCGGCGGCGAGTCGCCGGTGGGTTTGACCACCTTTGACCACGGCTGGACCCCCCCTGTGTCAATGACATGTGGGGCCGGAGTCTGACTTAGTTAGTTTAGGTTTTTATTTAAGTTTTCATTGTTGTCATTAGCTTAATTAGACAATGACAGGTGGGCCCAGAGCCCTGCTAATTTTAGATTAGTGCTAATTTGCAATTAGTTAACCCTTTGACTCACCGACATGTGGGCCCCGCCCGGCTAACTAAACTAGGTTAGTGTTAGTTAATTTAGCTTAGTTAGTTGAGTCACTGACCAGTGGGCCCCACTGGTCAGGTTTGACCCTGGCCGCCCTGTTGACTGCTGACATCATAGTGACGTCATGCTGATGCAGTAATGTTCTCTGGAATTTAAAATAAATCTTAAATGATTTATTTATTTCAGAAAATAGCCAAAACATCTAAAAATCACAGAAAATAATCTATAACTCCAATGAAAATAATTTATATATGAAAAATGATCAGAAAAATTCAAGAAATTTGTTTATGGCATTTTCATGCATGTTTGAACAAGTTAAACCTGCTTATCAGGTCAAATCAATTAAATGGCATTTGAATAATCACATATGGAGTTTGAATTTGAACCTTTGGTTCACAACTTCATTTAAATCACTACTAGTTGCATTAGCTCAAATCACAGCATAATGCCATGTCATGGCCATGCATCATATTGTGCATTGCATTGATTGTGTTTCTTTCTTTGTTGCCGGTTTTTGTACCCTCTCGATAGACGTGGTTCCGACGATGTGATCGATGACACCGATGAAGACCCAATGATATCTTCAGAAGTGCCAGGCAAGCAAAACCCCATTGAGCATTCCGATACAATCCCACTCTCTCGCTCTTGCTCTCTTTTACTGCATTAGGACAACAACGCTTGAACTGTTACCTGCTGTGGTAGTTGAACCCCTTTCCACTGCATGACCTGTCATTGCCACAGTAAATAGTTGAAACCCACTAGTATGAGTAGGAGTTGTTTGAGCCATGTTGTGCCTACTCATTCATGCTTTCTGGTTATGCCTGCTATTGCTTAGAGTTGTGTCAGGTCTGATTCATCAGGGATGAATTGGAATGTGGTGAACATGTCCTACTGTTGAGAGCTAAGTGTGTGAACACGATTTGATAAAGGTAGCGATGAGAGGCCATGTAGGAGTACATGGTGGGTTGTCTCATTACAGCCGTCCTCAGGAACTGAGTTCCGTGTTTGTGATCCATGACCAGTTACTACCATACATTGGGCCCGAAACCAATGGACCCTCTCGACTTATTAACTGCCCTTGTCCTCTGTCTAGGAGTTGCAACTAGTTTCTGGTGTTTGTAGTTTACCGGAGGTCGTGCGCAGCGCTGACCCTCGGGGTGGCCTGTGACGCGGCAGGTACGTGGCACGGTGTACCGATCACCCGTTTGGTGACTCGGGAACCCTGTACACATCGTTTGGGGCCGTGAGCGACACCTCGATCGGATCTCCCCACGGATGGAACCCAAATAGGCGATAAACCTGGACTAGGGACTTGTGTGGTTAGTTAGGTCGTGGCCGACACCCTCGTTGGGCTTCCGCTTGAAGGTTGCCGAGTACATGTCGTGTAAACGACGGTAAGTGGTGAGAGCGTGTGTGAAGAAGTACACCCCTGCAGGGTTATAATGATCTATTCGAATAGCCGTGTCCGCGGTAATGGACTTCTGGGTTACCTGTACAGTTCATAGACAAGTGGAAGTGGATACTCTAAAACACGCAAGATAAGCGTGAGTGCTATGGATGGCTTTCTCGTAGAGAGACGGGAGCGGATCCATAGTGGTGTATTGATTGGTGAATATGTGGACTCGTGTGCGCCACCTCAAAAGAGTTACTTGCAGTCGTAGTTGAGGATAGCCACCGAGTCAAAGCTGGCTTGCTGCAGTCAAACTCCACCACCCCTTTGTTGATACTGATGCATATGTAGCTAGTTCTGATGTAAGTCTTGTTGAGTACCTTTGTACTCACGTTTGCTTAATTTATGTTTTTGCAGAGAGACTTCCGTCTCACTAGTGGTTCCGCGTGGACTTCGACGTTTAGCTTGTTACCTCAGCTACGATCTTGTACCCTTGGGAGGGTCTTGTAGATAGTCAGGCTTCTCAACCTTTTTCATTTGTAGTTGTCTGTACTCAGACATGTTATGCTTCCGTTGCATGTATGCTCTGTATGTTGGGTCATGTGACCTCTGTTTGTAATAAATGTTATGATGGCTCTTCTGGGCCTTTATCTATATGAGTTGTTGAGTTATGTTGTGATGCCATGTTGTACAGCACATACTTGCATGTTATGCGTACGTGTAATGTGTATTGCTATGTGTGGGATCCGACACCTAGTTGTTACCCTTGGTAGCCTATCTTACAGGGAAATGTCTCCTAGTGCTTCCACTGAGCCTTGGTAGCTTGCTACTGCTCCGGAACACTTAGGCTGGCCGGCATGTGTCCTTCTTCGTTCCTGTGTCTGTCCCTTAGGGGAAATGTCACGCGTTGTTCCTTTAAGTCCTTGTAGCTTGCTACGACTTGGGTTCATATGTTGATGATCGACACGTTCGTTGTTGGGTCATGTATGCATGTCTCTGTAATTTAGTGCCACTTTTGGTTTATAACTAGTCATGTCGGCCCAAGTTCTCTATCATATGGATGCTAGCGACACTATCATATACGTGTGCCAAAATACGCAAACGGTCCCGTGCCAGGTAAGGTGGCACCCGTGGGGATACCGTGCGTGAGGCCGCAAAGTGATATGATGTGTTACAGGCTAGACCTGTGTGACTTAGGATCGGGATCCTGACAGCTTTGGTATCAAAGCCTGACTGCCTATAGGATTAGTAAGCCAAACTGGTCGAAGTCGTGTCTAGAAACTCTTTAGTTATAATAAGGGACTTGATTGTGGGAGGGAACGTAAGGCTCTTTTTACTCCTTTACCCTATGACCTTCTGATCTGAGTCACCTTCTTATTTCTATGGGGATTAAGAACTAGGATTCTCATTCTATTTACCAGGATCATGTTAATGGTGGATTCAACTTTCAGTTCAGTCTCAAGTACTTCTGTTTGTTAAACTGTTAGTCTCAGAACCTTGACATTATGATGTTGAGTGGTTATGATATCTTTGTGCATGAGTCTCAAAGGTAATTTTCGAGCATTTACATCCGTTATGCTGTCCGAGTCATCCCAGGTTTCTAAATGGTCTGATGCATTTGCAAACCTTTCCTTCATGTTCCAATGTTCCTTTGAGCCAGACTAAGCACACTAGTCAGTGTGTTGAGTTACTCTGTTACCTCGACATATAGGTTGGAGCTATTACTATGACCCTAGGTGTCTAGAGTATCACCCAGTAATCTAGCAATACTCTATATTCCCAGTGTGACGATTCTGGCCATCATTCTCGAAAGCATCCCATGATGCCACTTAGTGTGTAGGTATTCCACTTCTGGGTTTTGAACCCGAGGTTCACCCTACTTACTTCATGTTGATAGTGTTTGCTCGTCCCTTTAGGATATTAGTAACCTTGTCATAGTCCTCGAGGTCCATGGTATATCATTCTTCCAATACCATGAACCATCCTTGGCAGAAGTTCTCCCAAACCAAAATATCACAATAAGAGTACTCTTGAGGAGTTCTTGATTCTATATAGTGACTCTGCCAGTCCTACCTTTTCTGCATGGGTTATCCGGAAGAAATATGTTGATAGTTCGACATGCCAGGCTATGCATCCACAACTCGGAAAGTTATATGTTCCTTTGAGTTGTCCCTTCTAATTGTTTTATGGCCCCGTCTATCAGTTGATAGTCAGGAGTAGTTGTGCATTCATGTTCATCGATGCCTTTTACTCTTGTGGTCCGTCAATCCATTCTATTTCGAAATGACTAGGAGAAACTAACTCCAGTACCTTATTCATATCCAGGACTGGGTCAAAGAAGTTGTAATCCGCAGATTAAAAAGCCAATCCGACTTTTGTTCTGTTCTACCTTGGAGTGTCACCCTCTTTTATGTCAAGAATGTCATGGGAATTGCACAACATCCTATGAAGTCTTGATACAGTGATACTTCTCGCCATTATCGTTCATTCCTCGGTCTCCGTGTTATTGTAACCGGAATACCGACAAGTGAATTGTGATGTGTGAAATCAATACTCGTAGCAACTTTGTTGCTTGGTAGTTAAAGGACAACAATCTCATTCTTAGCGTGTTGGTTACTGAATCACCATTCTAAGATTGATCATGCTACTAGTCCATCTTTCCTAGTGCACTCCTTGATGTGAGTTAGGATTGTGTTAATCCCTTGCTCACTTGATCATATCGTCTTGCCCTGAAAAGCAAGATTGATCTCGAGCTTAGTAACATAGCGGTGGTCCGTGATTTTCCGAATATTTTCTCAGAAGTATTACCAGGTTGCTCCCTGACTGTTATGTTGCGCTCGTGATCAAGCTGGTTTCTCTCTAAACCACCCTTTCTCCAAGAATCTGTGTTGGATACCCTGAGCTAGTTGGTTAAGCTAAACGACAACTTGGAGAGTTGGAAGATGAAAGCTTGCCGACCTAGTTCATTCTGAAGGGATATTCATTGTGTGTGTGTTGAACAAAGATGATATCTTCCTCGATTGATCCTCGTGATCAATTGTTGGATCTATTGTCTTGTCCAAACTTTGATTTGAGTGTGGGCTATCGTCAAGTCAAATCAGAACCAATGGTATTCATAATGTTGTCTTACTCGTGGTTGATCCCTCGAGCATACACCGTTACATCTATTGGTCTGACCAATGCTATCACCTTGTTCACATAGTTATGGAATTCCATTTTATGGAAGCCTCGATGAATTGTTGTCAAGCCCATCGGCAACATGTTTATCTCCTCCATGATTCATGTTGAACATTAAAGCTAGTGTTGGAAACTTTGTGAGCATTATCTTCATGTCCCGTTCATGAGGTATATGTTGGATGAGAGAAGAGACTTTCCCCAACTCATGTGTAATTGATGTAAGTTGCCACCGTGAGTTCGAGAAAGTTGTTTTTCTTTCTATGGAATCATCCCAAGTCAGTCATGCATACGTGCGAAGTATTATGTGGTTTGGAGATTTGCAACCTTCACTCCATATGTATCCCTAGCACACCAAGCCACTGATTGATTTGTTCAAGGAGAAGAAGTTCCATCATAAGAGCTAATCATATGACTTATGTAAGGGCTTCGATATCCTAGACGATGGTTCCCAACCAGAACTCGGTAGTGTTTATCATAAGACTACTACGTGGTCATGCTTGTCTTGGACAACGTGTTCACAAGTTTGTAGCAGAACCAGCTCATGTTTTGGAGCTTGCTATCGTAGTTCATTCCCGAGAATCTCGCAACGTCGTCTCGTCGATTTGGGTTGCAAACCTTCATTTTTCTTCCTAGACTCGATGAGTCTGGAATATCCTGACACCAACCAGAACTGAATCTCAGGCAGATATGATGGTTGGAGCCTTTTCCAAGAACTATAATGTTGGTCTCTCGATAACCGGTAAAGTGGATGTCGTGGACAACACACCCAGCCGGAAGATCTATTGTTGTAGTATCTTGATTGAAGAAGTTGGCCACCTCCCCATAAGGACTTCGTAGGATTTACTCCCTAGTAGTTCCTTATGGATTTTTGTGCTCCTGAAGTCCGACCTTTTACTTGACGTTCAAGTACCAAACCAATTTAATAAATGGGTTGTGCTAGCACATCAAGGAGAACATTAGAAGCGGAGTGCTAAATGTCTCTCGGTCGATCATCCAGATTTTGCCCCTTGACACCGCTAAGGTGAAATCTGAGAAAGTGTTATCTTCCTTTGCATCTGCATCGTCCATCGCTATTCATCATGGTCGTATGTTGTGTTGTCAGCACCATTGGCACGGATAATGGTAAAACCTTGATGATTATGGAAATGCTCAAGTTCTTGAGAGCATGCACAAGCACTGGGTGTAATCACTCGCACTAACCGGGATTGCTCCTAGTGTTCTTAGTTATGCTATAACCTCTCAAAGAGTAGATTCACTCTCTACTGTTGGGTCTCTTCCCAATTACCAGAATCATTCCCAGCATTTGCTTTTTGTTCCCAGCTTGCACCGCCAATGTGCCATTTTACCATGGGTTGCCCTTCTCAGCCACTGCTGTTCAGGATTATCTTCAGAAGTGGACTTGCCATAGGTCCCATCCATTTCCGATGATAAGCAAAAATCACCATTATGTTGTCTTCAACAAGGTAGTCCACATCATCCATTCTGGCCCGAGAATGTCATTCTTTCGAACTCCGTCAAACGATCGATTGTGATTTGCCTCCGGCTGGTATAGAGAGTTTCAATGATCTATGTATCAAAAGTGATTCGTTTTGCCACTTAAGGGATAATTCTACGAGTCACCTCCTCTAAGGTGTCCCGTTATAGAATCATGGCAATTCAACTCCTCGCTATGTTGACAACCGTTCACCACCTCCCTAAGTGTGGAACTATCGCCTATCCAGTGAATCTTCGTCATCTGTTTCACTCCATCCCTTTGGATGTGTGTTCCGTGTCTCAGCTTAAGAGATGTTTCAATGTCTCACTCCATGAGTTGATCTTGAGTTGCTTGATCTTTCAGAAGATCATTTTTGTAGAGCTTGTTTCGTCGTCGCTGTGTTGGACAAAGATCTCGAAAGCAAGGATGCCAGGATCAACATGAGGTAAGCAATCAACACTTATATGAAGGACACTTGGATCATGAAGATTGTGTTAGTTGAGTTCCCCCTTCATCTTACCCTACGCTTGAATCTCGGGATGAGATTCTTGTTTAGTGGGGGTGAGTTGTCACAGCCCTAGCTTTAGCTTTGCTTGTGGACCAGTCTTGGTTGTTGCATCATGTCTAATTCCTTTCAAACTTGAAATGGGGTTTGTTCAAACCCTAGCACCAAGTGAACTCAACTAGGTTCAATTTTAAAATACTTTTCAATGTACCCAAAATGCCCTTCACAAAATGTTCATCATTTTTGGTCTTGGCTAAAACCCCTGCCAAAAATGGTTTCATAATTTTGGGAACCATTTTGGATCTTGAATTAAGGCCCTGTTTGGTTCATAAGTCCTAGGACTTATTTTAGTCCCAACTTATAAGTCATAAGTCCCTAAAATGTCCCTACCTGTTTGGTTCCTGGGACTTAACATGTACTAGTAGACCATATTACAACTATAAGTCCCTATAAGTCCCTCCTTGAGAGTCTTATTTGATAAGTCCCAAATGCCCACTTTAAGTCCTTATAAGTCCCTCATGTTTGGTTTAGATGGGACTTATAGGGACTTATTTAAGTCCCTAGATCAATAAGTCCCTGGAAACAAACACCCTCTAAGTCATAACTATTTGCATTTGGACATTTAAAATGCTATAAATATTTTTAAACGTCCAAATAATTCTGAAAGCAATTTGAGGGCTGTTGAAATATTTTCAAATGTGCCCACAATTATTTTCAGGATTTTACCAAATGAATTAGTATTTTTACTAATTCAGAACAGAGCAGAAATAATTAGAAAAACAAAAACAAAAAGCAGAGAGAGAGAGAGAGAGTTTACCTGGTGGCCCACTTACCTGTAGCTGGCCGAGCTGCACCGGCCCAGCCCACCTCCACCTCCCCTGTCGTCTTCCTCCCTGGACAGAAGGACAGGGGCGCGTGGTCGCCGCGTGTCGGCATGCGCACGGCCACCTCCAGCCTGCCTGCCTGCCCCCTCGTTGCCCTGGATGTCCCAAACGACGCCACGCACCCCCCCGACCGCTCTGGCCCGTCCACTCCACCCCTCCCCTCCTCTAGCTCCCTTCTCTGAGCTCGCCCGCGAGAGCCGGAGCACACCGACGGCCGTAGCCGCAGCCACCGCCTCCCCCTCGTCCCCTCGGTGTGTCTACGAGCTCCGCCTTGACCTCCTCGTCCTCTCCGTTGATCCACATGAGCTGGGAAGCACCGCAACGTCGCCATCGCCGTCATCATCACCGTCGGCCACCGGAGATCACCTTCGGCTATTCGTCGGCGTTCGTGCCTCCCCCGAGCCGCCGAGCCTGCTTCCGAGTTCTCTGTGAGCCCCCACGTCGTTTCCCCCTACTCCCATGCCTTAATTCGAGCTCAAGCCTCTGTTTCATCAGAGACCGAAACGCGTCGCCGCCCGAGCTCAACGTCGGCGTGGCTCTGGTGACCTTTTGGTCACACCACCATGCCCAACGGGTTTGTGAGCACTCGTAGAGGCCGTAGGTGCAAACCTCAGCTCCTCCCGCGCACTGTTTCGTCGAATCCGTCGCCACCTAAGCTCCGGCTGCCGCTACTGATGTCGTCATCGGCGTTTCCGGCCACCCCAGGCCCGGAGACCACCACCATCCGACGCAGCGCATCGCCAGCGTCCTGGAGATGCCTTCAGCGCCTCGATCCGAGCCCCGTGGAGGTTTTCCGATCACCTACAGCGTCTCGGGTCTCGCCGGCGGTGAGTCGCCGGTGGGTTTGACCACGGCTGGACCCCTCCTGTGTCAATGACATGTGGGGCCGGCGTCTGACTTAGTTAGTTTAGGTTTTTATTTAAGTTTTCATTGCTGTCATTAGCTTAATTAGACAATGACAGGTGGGCCCAGAGCCCTGCTAATTTTAGATTTGTGCTAATTTGCAATTAGTTAACCCTTTGACTCACTAACATGTGGGCCCCGCCCGGCTAACTAAACTAGGTTAGTGTTAGTTAATTTAGCTTAGTTAGTTGAGTCACTGACCAGTGGGCCCCACTGGTCAGGTTTGACCCTGGCCGCCCTGTTGACTGCTGACATCATAGTGATGTCATGCTGACGCAGTAATGTTCTTTGGAATTTAAAATAAATCTTAAATGATTTATTTATTTCAAAATATAGCCAAAACTTCTAAAAATCACAGAAAATAATCTATAACTCCAATGAAAATAATTTATATATGAAAAATGATCAAAAAAAATCAAGGAATCTGTTTATGGCATTTTGATGCATGTTTGAACAAGTTAAACCTGCTGATCAGGTCAAATCAATTAAATGGCATTTGAATAATCACATATGGAGTTTGAATTTGAACCTTTGGTTCAAATCAACTTCATTTAAATCACTGCTAGTTGTATTAGCTCAAATCATAGCATAATGCCATGTCATGGGCATGCATCATATTGTACATTGCATTGATTGTGTTTCTTTCTCTGTTGCCGGTTTTTGTCCCCTCTCGATAGACATGGTTCCGACGATGTGATCGATGACACCGATGAAGACCCAATGCTATCTTCAGAAGTGCCAGGCAAGAAAAATACCATTGAGCATTACGATACAATCCCACTCTCTCGCTCTTGCTCTCTTTTACTGCATTAGGACAACAACGCTTCAACTGTTACCTGCTGCGGTAGTTGAACCCCTTTCCACTTCATGACCTGTCATTGCCACAATAAATAGTTGAAACCCACTAGTATGAGTAGGAGTTGTTTGAGCCATGTTGTGCCTACTCATTCATGCTTTCTGGTTATGTCTGCTATTGCTTAGAGTTGTGTCAGGTCTGATTCATCAGGGATGAATTGGAATGTGATGAACATGTCCTACTGTTGAGAGCTAAGTGTGTGAACACGATTTGATAAAGGTAGCGATGAGAGGCCATGTAGGAGTACATGGTGGGTTGTATCATAGCAGCCGTCCTCAGGAACTGAGTTCTGTGTTTGTGATCCATGACCAGTTACTACCATACATTGGGCCCGAAACCAATGGACCCTCTCGACTTATTAACTGCCCTTGTCCTCTGTCTAGGAGTTGTAACTAGTTTCTGGTGTTTGTAGTTTAATGGAGGTCGTGCGCAGCGCTGACCCTCGGGGTGGGCTGTGACGCGGCAGGTACGTGGCACGGTGTACCGATCACCCGTTTGGTGACTCGGGAACCCTGTACACATCGTTTGGGGCCTTGAGCGACACCCCGGCCGGATCTCCCCACGGATGGAACCCAAATAGGCGATAAACCTGGACTAGGGACTTGTGTGGTTAGTCAGGTCGTGGCCGACACCCTCGCTGGGCTTCCACTTGAAGGTTGCCGAGTACATGTCGTGTAAATGGCGGTAAGTGGTGAGAGTGTGTGTGAAGAAGTACACCCCTGCAGGGTTATAATGATCTATTCGAATAGCCGTGTCCGCGATAATGGACTTCTGAGTTACCTGTACAGTTCATAGACAAGTGGAAGTGGATACTCCAAAACACGCAAGATAAGCGTGAGTGCTATGGATGGCTTTCTCGTAGGGAGACGGGAGCGGATCCATAGTGGTGTATTGATTGGTGAATATGTGGACTCGTGTGCGCCACCTCAAAAGAGTTACTTGCAGTCGTAGTTCAGGATAGCCATCGAGTTAAAGCTGGCTTGTTGCAGTCAAACTCCACCACCCCTTTGTTGATATTGATGCATATGTAGCTAGTTCTGATGTAAGTCTTGTTGAGTACCTTTGTACTCACGTTTGCTTAATTTATGTTTTTGCAGAGAGACTTCTGTCTCACTAGTGGTTCCGCGTGGACTTCGACGTTTAGCTTGTTACCTCAGCTACGATCTTGTACCCTTGGGAGGGTCTTGTAGATAGTCAGGCTTCTCAGCCTTTTTCATTTGTAGTTGTCTGTACTCAGACATGTTATGCTTCCATTGCGTGTATGCTCCGTATGTTGGGTCATGTGACCTCTGTTTGTAATAAATGCTATGATGGCTCTTCTGGGCCTTTATCTATATGAGTTGTTGAGTTATGTTGTGATGCCATGTTGTACAGCACATACTTGCATGTTATGCGTACGTGTAATGTGTATTGATATGTGTGGGATCCGACACCTAGCTGTTACCCTTGGTAGCTTATCTTACAGGGAAATGTCTCCTAGTGCTTCCACTGAGCCTTGGCAGCATGCTACTGCTCCGGAACACTTAGGCTGGCCGGCATGTGTCCTTGTTCGTTCATGTGTCTGTCCCTTAGGGGAAATGTCACGCGTTGTTCCTTTAAGTCCTTGTAGCTTGCTACGACTTGGGTTCATACGTTGATGACCAACACGTTCGTTGCTGGGTCATGTATGCATGTCTCTGTAATTTAGTGCCACTTTTGGTTTATAACTAGTCATGTTGGCCCGGGTTCTCTGTCATATGGATGCTAGCGACACTATCATATACGTGTGCCAAAATGCGCAAACGGTCCCAGGCCAGGTAAGGTGGCACCCATGGGGATACCGTGCGTGAGGCCGCAAAGTGATATGATGTGTTACAGGCTAGACCTGTGTGACTTAGGATCGGGGTCCTGACAGCTTTACCAGCTCGGTGGCGTCGTTAAGTGCCGTGGGCCAGTAGAAACCACTGCGGAACGCCATGCCGACCAAGGTGTGCGATGATGAGTGATGCCCGCAGTCCCCGGCATGGATGTCAGCTAGCAGCTCCCCTCCCTGCTTCCTCGAGATGCATCGCAAAGAAACGTCATTTGGCCGTCTCCTATAAAGCTCACCGTCCTGGATGAAGTATGTCGTAGCCTAGCGGGCTACGCGCTCGGCATCTTCCTCCTTTTCCGACAACACTCCTCGCACCAGGTATGACTTGAATTCCTCGGTCCAGCACCCCTCCTGAGGCTCGAGCGCCAGGAGCAAGCGAGCTCCTGAGGCCGGGCCGCAGGCCGGCGCTCCCGAGGTCGGCGGCTGGGGGAGTTCTTACTGAGGCTTTGCCGGCCCTTCCCGCGGGGGTGACGCCGAGGGCCTGAGGAGCCTTTCCTCGAAGATGCCGGGCGCCTGGGGCAGTCGCCTGGACGCTTTCTTGGCGATGTCGTTGGCCTCCTTATTGGTGGGGCACGTGCTCCAGCTCCAGGCACAAGAACTGCTTCTCCGTCTTGCATACCTCTGCGAGGTATGCCTCCATATGCTCGTCCCTTGGCTCGTACACCTTGTTGGAGAAGTTGACGAGGAGCTGGGAGTCACCCTGATGACGAGGCGTTTTACCCCCAGGGCTATCGCCGCCCTGAGGCCGGTGATGAGGCCCTCGTATTCCGTGATGTTGTTGGAGACCTTATCACCTGGGTGAATGCAGAGTTGCACAACATAGTAGAGCTTGTATTTAGCAGGTGAGATTAGCACAGCTCCCGCCCCAGCGCCCTGGCGGGCGAACGCGCCGTCAAAGTACATGACCCAGCCATCAGGTGCTTCGCTCCCTGGTAAGAGGGACTGGTCCGGGTTCACTTAGGGTCCTGGGGTGTCGGTTCATTCTTCCATGAAGTCAGCAAGCGTGGCCCCCTTGATGACTCTGGTGGTGCTGAACTCTAGCTGGAATGCCTGCAGCTCTATATTCCATTTCGTGACCCTTCCTGTCGCGTTTGGGTTTCGGAGTACCCTTTCTAGGGGGTAAGATGAGACGACCTTGATGGCGTGGCCTTGGAAGTAGTGGCGCAACTTACGTGAAGCGACGAGGAGCGCAAGCAAGAGCTTCTGTGGCATGGGGTAGCGTGCTCGGGCATCACGGACCTTCGTGATGACGAAGTGTACCGGGTGCTCGACCAGGGTGCAGTCCGGACTCTCCTATGGCTGTGTGATCTGGGAAGGTGCCCCAGGAGTTTGGTCGTGAGTTGGGGCAGCCTCGCTCTCAGGAAGGTCGGCTTGTATGTCGCGGGCATCTTCCGGCCCTATCGGGGCCTCGGGAGTGCCTCCCTTGGGTTGCAAGGTCTTGTCTTGACGCTCCTCTTGAACAGCCACCAGCGCCGCACTAGCTGAATGTGGCGTCGCGGCCAGGTAAAGTACCAATGGTTCTCGAGGCTTGGGTGCCACCATCACTGGTGGGCTGGTGAGGTATCTCTTGAGGTCTTGAAACGCTGCATCAGCCTCAGGGGTCCATTCGAACGGGCCCTTCCTTTTCATCAGCTTGAAGAAGGGGAGGGCTCTCTCCCCTAGCTTGGAGATGAAATGCCCCAGCGACGTTACACAACCAGCCAGCTTCTCCATCTCCTTGAGGTTCTTGGGCGGACTCATCTTTTCTATGGCCTTGACCTTCTCGGGGTTTGCCTCGATTCCTCGGTGCGACACGAGGAAGCCCAAGAGCTTGCCTAAAGGGAGTCCGAACATGCATTTCTCC
The DNA here is from genome assembly GCA_902687465.1 of Secale cereale. Lineage (NCBI taxonomy): Eukaryota > Viridiplantae > Streptophyta > Magnoliopsida > Poales > Poaceae > Secale > Secale cereale. Next base: position 385,860,295 of record LR738713.1, on the reverse strand, counting down.
AGGTTGAGCCATAGGTCTACCTTGCGTAGGTTGGCGAAAGTCTCTTCCAGATCTGTGATAAGGGTTGAGGCCTCCTGAGATTTTACTACGATGTCGTCCACATACGCCTCAGCGTTCCTCCCGAGCTGCTTTCCCAGTGCGATGTGCATTAACCGCTGGAAGGTTGCTCCTGCATTACGCAACCCAAACGGCATGCAGTTGTAGCAGTACACCCAGCATGGGGTGAGGAAGGCAGTCTTCTCGACGTCTTGTAGTGCCATCTTGATCTGGTGGTAACCCGAGAAGGCATCTAGGAAACACAACAAGTCGCACACGGCGGCGGAGTCGACTATTTGATCGATGCGTGGCAGAGGGAACGGATCTTGCGGGCAGGCTTTGTTGAGGTTGGTGAAGTCGACACACATGCGCTCTTTTCCTCCCTTCTTAGGTACGACGACGGGATTTGCCAGCCACTCCGGGTACCGGACTTCACAGATGACACCCGCCGCCTCTAGCTTACGAGTCTCCTGCATGATGAAGGACTGCTTCTCCATGGATTGGCGCCTGGCCTTCTGCTTCATAGGGCGCATGTTAGGGGTTTAGGTGATCCTCGGTCACCTCTCTCGGGACTCCCGCTAGATCCTTGGGTTCCCACGCGAACACGTCCCTGTTCACGCGTAGGAACCCAACCAGCGCCTCCTCCTGAGCTGGGGGAAGGCCAGCTCCTATGGTGAAGGCGACACCTGACGGATCATCTTCATCCACTGGCACCTGCTTTGTCTCGGCTTGGTCTTGGGAGAAAAGTTGCTTCTTCTTGGCAGGGGCAGCCCCCTTGGTCCTAGGGGCGGCTTCCTTGGCAGGGCGAGCCACCGCAGCGGTCCGGAAGACGCGCTTGAGGGCCGCCAGGGCTTCTTTGGTGTCCCCCGTCACGGTAAGGACTCTTCGGCTCCCCGACATATTCATGAGGTTATAGGTTGGATGGGTTGTGGCCATGAACTGAGCCAGCGCTGGGTACCCGAGGATGGGGTTGTACGGGAGACTGATTCGGGCGATGTCGAAGTCGATCAGCTCGGTGCGGTAGTTGTCTCGGGTGCCGAAGTTGACCGGGAGGCGTATCTGCCCTAGGGGGCTGGTAGAACCGCTGCTAACCCCAGAGAAGGGCTTGGTGGGGTGTAGCCGCTCGAGTGGAACTTGGAGCAAGCTGAAAGCTTCCACCGAGAGCATGTTGAGGCCAGCCCCGCCGTCGATGAGGGTCTTGGTGACTGCCACGTTGCATATGGTGGGGTGGAGAGCATCGGGAGAGCGCCGGAGCCCGCGGTGGAGGCGGGGTAGTCTCCCGAGTCGAAGGCGAGGTCAGCCTTGGGATCCACCCACCCAGGAGGAGCCCCCTTGCGTATGGAGGCAACACCCGTCTGGCGAAAGATCTGCTTGATGTGTCGGCTGGAGGGTGGTGCTTGGGAACCGCCGAGGAGGGACGCAACGGCATGGGGCGCCGGCGCCCCGAAGCGCGCGAGGAAGAGGTCGTGTAGCTCTTCCCAGGACGCCACGGACAATTTTGGCAAGCTCAAAACCAAGCACGTGGCACGACGTTGAGTGCCATGGGGAGCCAGCTGGCCATGACCTTATCGTTGCTACCGGCCGCCGAGATGGCCTCTTCGTAGGCCTGGAGGAAGACAAACGGGTCGGCCGCCCCGTCGTAGCACGGTGGCAGATTCGGCCTAAACCTGGGTGGCCACTGCACCCGCCGTAAGGCGGGGGTGAAGGCCCGGTGGCCGGGAGCGCTGCTGCGTACGGCCACCAAGCCCGGCGGAGGAGGGACGCCCGCCATGAGAACTTGGTGAGCGGAGAGTGGGACGGACGGGGAGAAAACTTTGGCACACCCCTACCTGGTGCGCCAAATATCGGATCTAGGGTTCCGGGAAACCTTTGAGGTTTGAACATTGGGGTGCACACGAAGATCTCTCCTTCCGCCCTAGCTCGTCTACTCAACAACCCTAGGCCTAGCTCGTTAGATCTGATGAACAAGAGACACAAGATTTATACTGGTTTGGGCCACCGTTGTGGTGTAACACCCTAATCCAGTGTGTATGGTGGATTGCCTTGTAGGCTGAGGAAGAACTAGTACATGGATGAAATGCCTCCTGAGGAGAGGTGTTCTTGAGCTTGGGTGAGCTTGTGATGTATGAGAGGTCTCGATGATCCGATCCCCTCTATGATGGTGGCTAGGTCCTATTTATAGTGGCTCGGGTCCTCTTCCCAAATATTGAGCAGGAAGGGATCCCACAATGACCAAATTTGAAGGGGGGCAGCTAGTACAAGCTATCCTGACAAAAGGTGGTCTTCGCCTGCCAAAGGCTCTGGTGGTGACGCCGTCCTGGGCTCCGCGATGACCTCCGTCCTGCCGTCCTGCTGGTCTAGGTCTCGTTGCACCGATATGGAAACCTTTGCTTGATGCCTCGGGACTCCTCGCCACCACCTGCTCCTTTAGCACCAAAGAGGAAACTGGCACTCTGTGCCCGCTGGCGCCCGCCTGGCATCAGTCGTCACTGCTCACATCACGGGGACCTCGCGAGGTGCCCCTCGCCTTGATATCTCCGATCCTCACGAGCTCGCCTGGCAAGGCCGCCCCAAGGGATGCCTTGTGTCGTCCGCCTCGCGAGGCTTGGCCCCTCGTAAGGGTCTTGAGTGGTTGCTGAAGATGCTGGGCCATACCAGGCCGCCTTGTGAGCCACGCCCTAGGCCGCAGGCAGGCAAGTCTGGGTACCCCCGTTCCCAGAACACCGCCAATAAGGAACAAGGCAAGGTTAGTGGCACAAGGTTTCACCCAAGTTAAAGGTTTGGAGTTTAGTGAAACTTTTGCCCCCGTTGCTCGTCCTGAATCCACTTGCATCTTTATTGCTTATGCCTCTCATCATGATTTTGAATTATATCAAATGGATGTGAACAGTGTATTTCTTAATGGTCCTCTTAAGGAGTTGTTGTATGTCAAGCAACCTCCTGGTTTCGAAGACCCTGATCACCCCTCTCACGTTTATGAACTCCATAAGGCACTCTATGGACTCAAACAAGCACCTCGTGCTTGGTATGATCACCTTACGGCGTTCCTAAGCGAGAAAGGGTTCCAGATTGGGGTAATAGATTCCACTCTCTTCACAAAGAGGGTAAAAGGATAATTGTTTGTTTGTCAAATATATGTTGATAATATTATCTTTGGGTCCATTGACCATGGTATTAACATTGAGTTTGAGAATCTTATGACTAAGGAATTTGCTATGAGCATGATTGGAGAGTTGAAGTTCTTCCTCGGTTTTCAAGTGAAGCAATTGAGAGGAGGAACCTCCATCAACCAATCTCGCTATATTCATGAAATGCTCAAGAGGTTCAAAATGCAAGATGTTAAGCCAATGAAGACACCCATGCCCATAAATGGTCAACTTCATCTTGATCCCAATGGTAAAGAAGTGGATCAAAAGGTATATCGCTCCATGATCAGTTCCTTGCTTTACCTTTGTGCATCTAGACTGGATATTATGTTGCCTGTGTGTATGTGTGCAAGATTTCAATCCACTCCTAAGGAGAGCCACTATTCGGCAGTGAAAACAATCCTTCGATATTTGGTTCATACCCCAAAATTGGGCCTTTGGTATCCCAAAGGATCATCGTTTGAGTTAATGGGATACTCAGATTTGAATTGGGCCAGAGACAAGGTTGACCGCAAGTCCACTTCCGGTTCATGCCAATTCCTAGGGAGATCGTTGGTACGTTGGTCTTCAAGAAGCAAAATTGTGTATCTCTCTTGATGGCCGAAGCTGAGTACATTGCCGTCGAAAGTTGTTGTGCTCAGTTATTATGGATGAGACAAACTTTGATGGATTATGGTGTCAAATGTGACAAAGTGTCTCTTTGGTGTGACAATGAAAGTGCAATCAAGATTGCCGAGAATCCGGTTCAACACAGCAAGACCAAGCATATTGAGATCCATCATCACTTCATCAGGGATCATGTGGCCAAGGGAAACATTGAATTACTCCATGTCAACTCCGAGAATCAACTAGCCGATATCTTCACCAAGCCACTTGAAGAAGCAAGATTCCGTGAGTTAAGGCATGAGCTAAATATCGTGGATATAAGTAACTTGGGTTGAAGATATTGCTCATACACAGATACTCATGTAATATCTTGTTTAGATGTAGGAGCCTATGTAGGGGGGGCTATTTCAACTCATGAACTACCTTATCCTACTAGTGCATAAATTGAACAGAATCTTTCACATTCGTCATTTTTAGATGACACTTGTGCTTCAAAGGTGAGTATTGGTCTTGGGCCCAAGGTTCATATCTTCGTGGTGCCATACCAAATAAACTCAAACATGGTGTCTACGGCCGTCGCCCTCTCTTCGAGGTTGGTTCATATTTTGTCTCTCTTTTGAGTTTTGGTTTTCCTCATGTGCTTTCTCGTCGTTTCAAGGTTTGGAGTTTTTCATCTAGTGCAAGTGCTACTCATATACCTTTCTAGTAGAGTAGGGTTTCTCTTGCGATGATTTCAGAAGTGAGATGAGAACGCATATTGAGTTTTGGAAAGGGGCTACACCCAGCCGGAACTCAATATGATGTTGTCTGTCAAAACCATCTGGGCAACCCCGTGCCCACGGGCTTGTACCGTGCACACGGGTCCCTCATGCGCACGGGCTTTTAAGCCCCGTGTGCACGTGGTGTGCGGTTCCTAGCTAAAATGGGGTGGGACATGGGGGGTTAGGGTTCATTCCCACCCAGTTGCCTCCCCATGCCCCAGAAAACCTCCAGGTCGCCGTTGTCGCCTCGAGCCTCTCCGGCACCTCCGTGTGCCGTGGAGCTGTCCCTCTTCGTGGATCTCTTCAAGGATGGGGTCCTCCTCTAGTATGCCCCATCCAATCTCTTTCTCCTCCATTACTTCTCTCCTTTCTAAGGGATCACCATTCATCTAGGTCGGTCCTCATTTCCTCGTGATGTAGAGTAAAACATGGGTAGACAATCAGTATAGGTTAACTAGCCATACTCACTCCCAGATTTCGATCTGGAAGTGGCTGCCGCAAGAAGACCCCCGTGTGCACGAGCATGTATCTTGCGCACGGGGCCCCGTGTCCATGGTGGTATGACCCCGTGCGCATGGGATGTACAGAGAGTTCTGCCCATTTTTGTTTTATATTAGTCCTTGCCATATCTTTGAGCACTTTCACTCATTCGTTTTGCATGTGTTGTTTGGTTGGTTGTGTTTCTCAGACTCCGCTGACAAGGTGGCGGCTGCTCGTCACAAGTGATGTAAGGCAGGTGAAGATCAGTTGGTAGCTACTGTTCGTCAGCCATCGGATGGGGTTGGTTAGAGTTATATGACTGCTAATTGTGCTTGTCGTAGTGCATCGAAGAAGCCGGTGATCAAAGCCTCTAATGATTCTGAGGATGAGTATGATTCTTTGGATGATGCTCACTATGAGGACGAGCCTGCAGATGCATTTGATGATGATGATGAGGAGGAGGAGGAAGGAGATGAGAGCCCATAGGAACATGTTCTTCCAAGAGGTCATAATATCAAGAATATTCCTCTTTCTAAGTGGACCAAGCCAGAACTTTGGGCTCGTAGGCAGGATTACCCCTATGTGCCAGATACACGTACATGAATTGATCCAAGATTCAAGAATGATTTTCAGCATCGTGTGTTCTCTGAGCTGATCGTGACCAAGAAGAACAAGTTTGCGCCCCACAAGAAAATCAATGTGGAGGGTCTTCGGGACAACGCTCATATCTATCCCGGTGTGTATGATGCTCTTGGGAGGCTTGGATTGATCCCGTTCGTCAACTTCCACCATCCATTCAATGAAGATCTTGTGATGCAGTTCTTTGCCACCGTATACTTTCACAGTGATGAGGCTCGTACTATGACCTAGATGTCTGGCACATATGAGTGTGAGGCCCCCATGGCTAAGTTCTTTGACATCATTCTATACCAGTTCTTTGCTGAGGAGCATCGTGAGTATGTCCGTGCTTGTGAGACAGGATGAGATTTCTTTTGCATTCAAGCCAGAGAAGGCCTTCACCATCGGTTCTATCAAGCACTTGAAGCCTACCTATGATACTATGTGTCACATTCTTAGGTACACACTTAATCCTAAGGCCGGGGACTCTCACAATCTAAAAAGCTCCATGTTGGACATATTTTTCTACCTTCATGACAGGAAGAAAGTGGATGTTCCGGACTTCATGTTCTTTGAGACCAGGCAGTGTGTTCAGGAGAACAATTCATGCATCTATGCTCCGTTCATCCACGCTTTGATTGAGTCTGTCTGTCCCGCCAGGTACCTAGCCAAGTACCACACTTCCATTCTGAAGTGTGATGCCAACTGGCTTTTGGCTGCTCCTCCACCATATGCGCACTCCAAGAAGGGGCGCAATCTGAGGCCTGAGTATCATGCTACCTACACTGAGGGCTATTCCTCCATTGCACAGATTCCGCATGTCAAAGGGTTGCAGGCTCCTACTGGTGCCAGTTTCACCAGAGAGGAGGAGAGGTCTCTTCTCAAGATAGTGAGCAACATGTTGAAGATGTGTCAGTCTATCCAGCACCGTCAGATCAAGGAGATCAATAGGGACAAGCTTGAGAGGCGGCAGAAGAAGGCTGAGCATGTTGCGGAAGGGAGCAGGTTGGCCCAGGGTCTGAGGACATTGACAGTGTGGCCAGGGCTTGTTCCTTTCCCATGGCAGGATGGCGCTTTGATGAAGATGATGATGCTTCGAGCGCGCCTCCTCTTGTCTAGGGTCTCGTTAGCATCGTCGTTTCCCTTTTTGTTGTCTTGAGGACAAAGGGGGAGAAGTGTTCTATTAGGAGCATTTGCAGTTGGTTTTAGTTGGGTTGAGATCTCAAGGCCTCGTTTTATTTGGTGGTGTTTAATTGGCTTGAGATATTATTTTTTGCTTTCGTGGTGTGGTTGTGAGCTACCACCTATTAGTATGTGAGACTAATCATATTATGTTCATATCTATGCTTATGGTTTGTCCATCTTGTGCTATATCATCATGTTTTTATTATGTTGTCTCTCGTTACTTACTCACCACACCATTGCATGAGTTCTAGGCACCATTATAGGTTTTATGTTGTTGATCTCATGCCTTAACAATATTGATCTAGGGGGAGCCTCATATGTGTGTGTTTGATGCATACTCAAGCATATCATTCTATCCTTGCACACATATAGGGAGAGCTCTCATGATCCACTATTGTCTCATGGCTATTCTCGTTGTTATATCTTTTTTTGCCATGTCCTAATCATGTTGTCATCAATGCACCAAAAAGGGAGAGATTGAAAGTGCATGTGGCACTTAAGTATATCTTGGTGTGATGACAATATGATTAAAGGAACTAATATCGGTTGCTAAAGACTATCTCAGGATATTGGTTCCATGAAGATTCCTTTGGAGTTGTTTGAACCCCCCCCCCCAAATTCAAAAATCTTAAGGCATGGTTTACCGATGACTTGAAGATTTTTGTTTGGTTCATTTTGAGTCGTAGGAAAAACCGCCTATCAAGAGGGGTCAATGTGGAATAAATTTCGTGTGGGAATGCCTCCTATATTCATACACCTCCATCATTATTCCTCGTTGAGTTATGCTTTGTCGCGGTGTTGTGTGATGTTCTTCAGTAAGTTTTTGGACACCCCATGTGCACGGGGTCTCTGACCCCCGTGCGCACAGGGTATGATACGTCTCCATTGTATCTATAATTTTTTATTGTTCCATGCCAATATTATTCAACTTTTACATACTTTTGGCAACAATTTATATGATTTATTTGGACTAACTTACTGATCCAGTGCCCAGTGCCAGTTCCTGTTTGTTGCATGTTTTTGTTTTGCAGAAAACCCATATCAAACGAAGTCCAAATGTGATAAAATTTGACGGAGAATTATTTTGGAATATATGTGATTTTTCGAACTTGGAATCAATGCAAACGGGGGCGCACAGCCCCCACAACCCACCAGGGCGCGCCAGGGGGTGCCCGACGCGCCCAGTTGTCTTGTGCCCTCCTCGAACGTCGGTTGGGGCCCTTCTTCTAGCGCAATAAAGCTAATTTATGGAAAATCGTGTTAAAATTTCAGCACAATCGGAGTTACGGTTCTCCGGGAATTTAAGAAACGGCGAAGGGCCAAATTCGGGGAACACGAAACAGAAGAGGACAGAGAGACAGATCCAATCTCAGAGGGGCTCTTACCCGTCCGCCGCCATGGAGGCCATGGACCAGAGGGGTAAACCTCCTCCCATCTAGGGGGAGGCCAAGGAAGAAGAAGAAGGAGGGAGGCTCTCTCCCCCTCTCTCCCGGTGGCGCCGGGGTGCCGCCGGGGCTAGGATCATGACGACGATCTACATCAACAATCTTGCTACCGTCAACACCAACTTTCTCCCCCTCTATGCTGTAGTGTAACCTCTTTATACCCATTGTAATTCTCTACTTAAACATGGTGCTCAACACTATATATTATTTCCTAATGATATGTGGTTATCCTATGATGTTTGAGTAGATCCGTTTTGTCTTATGGGTTAATCGTGATCTTGGTTGGTATGGTTGTATATTTTATTTATGGTGCTGCCCTACGGTGTCCTCCGTCTCGCTCAAACATGAGGGGGCCCCGCTATATGGTGTTGCAATATGTTCATGGTTTGCTTATTGTCGGTGTTGCGGGGGTGAGAGCAGCCTAAATGCGGATAAGTGGGCTATGGCGTATGGGAGTAAAGAGGACTTGATACTTAATGCTATGGTTGGGTTTCACGATCTTAATGAACTTCAGTAGTTGCAAATGCTTTCTAGGGGTCCAATCATAAGTGCATATGATCCAAGTAGATAAAGTATGTTAGCTCATGCCCCTCCCTCATATAAAATTGCAAGAATGATTACCGATACTTGTTATCGATTACCTAGGGACAAGTGACTTTCTTGTTGACAAAAGCTATCCACTTTTACTACCTTGCAATTTATTCATAGTTTTATTCTCGCAAAGTACTCCTAGTTTCATACTTGTTTTAGATAAAGCAAACATTAAGTGTGCGTAGAGTTGTATCGGTGGTCGATAGAACTTGAGGGAATATTTGTTCTACCTTTTGCTCCTCGTTGGGTTCGACACTCTTACTTATCGAAAAAGGCTACAAACAATCCCCTACACTTGTGGTAATCAAGATCTTTTTCTCGCGCCGTTGCCGGGGAGCAATAGCGTGGGGCGAATATTCTCGTGTGTGCTTGTTTTATTTACCACTAAGTAGATTTTATTTTGTGCTCTTGTTTTCTATCTCTAGCTATCGGTAGGAAACGCAAAATACCAAAAAAGTAGTTGTACCTACTAAACCAATGGTTGAAGAACCACCCAAAATCTATCATACTACTGAAGCTTTCTATTTGGATCATCTTCGATCCATTTGTGCTCATGCTGAAAACCCAACTAGCTTAGTTGAGGGAAAATCATTAAATGAGCATGCTTATTTTGTGCGACATGCTTATCTAAAAAAGGGAAACTTTTGTGGCATCGTATTAATAGTTTGTATTGCTATGCTGTGAATTTATGTGAAATACATGATTTTACTTGTTGTTCCGAAGACCCTAAGAAACACCTTTTCTTCCAATGTGAGTTTAAGGATAATGGAATCTTAGCTTCTTATGCCAAGGGTGTTTATAATTACTTTGATACTGAACAAATTGAAGAATTTGTTGCGTTTAAGGGTGCCTATGAAATTGCTTCTTTGACTGAAAAGTACGATGCTACCCTTTACAAATCTGAACAAATTTCCATACTTAAATATTGCTATGACAATTATTATTCTAATGCTTATATAAAACCATATATTGAGCACTTCTCTGTTGTCCAAGAAGAGACTAATATTTTGCAGGAGTCTATGGAAGACGAAATTGATGACACTGTGAGCTCATTAGATGCAAAAGATGAGGAGGAGAGTGAAGAACAAAAGCAGGAAGAACGGATTAGCTACCCGTACCCACCTTCTAAAGAGAGTAACCCCTCAAGTAATACATTGTTTAATTTCCCTTCATACTTACCAAGGGATGAATGCTATGATGATTGTTGTGATCACGTTGATTCGTTTGAAATATCCCTTTTTGATGATGCCTGCTATGCTTGTGACCAAGATGCCAATATGAATTATGCTTATGGAGATGAACTTGATATAGTTCATTATGTCAAGAATGAAATTGTTACTATTGCACCCACACATGATAGTTCATTTATATTTTTGAATTCTCCCAACTACACTATATTGGAGAAGTTTGCACTTATTAAAGATTACATTGATGGGTTGCCTTTTACCGTTGCACATGATGATTTCGATGAATATAATATGCATGTGCTTGTTGATCCTACTTGCAATTATTATAATAGAGGAACTACATCTCCGCCTCTCTATGTTTTGCAACACAGCAAAATTGCAAGAAATTGTTTATACTATGCATTGGCCTTTACTTGATGTGTATGAATTGTTCTTGTATGACATGCCTATGCATAGGAAGAGAGTTAGACTTCGTTGTTACTTGACACATATCACTTTGTGCTCGTTACTAAATGCCAAATCATTGCTAATTAAAATTGGCTTTGATATACCTTGGGATCCGGGTGGAATCATTGCTTGAGCACTATATGCCTAGCTTAATGGCTTTAAAGAAAGCGCTGCGAGGAAGACAACGCAGAAGTTTTAGAGAGTCATTTATTTCAGTTGAGTGCTTTTATAAAGTTTAAAAATAATATATAGTGGGGAACCTAGAACTTTTTCAAAAAGAAAAGTGAAAGTAAGAAAGACGAGCACCGTTGAAGTGGGGGTCGTCCTTGAACTTTGTTCATGCCCATGGAAACTTTGTGAATATCGATTACAGAAACTTTTCAACAATAATAATTATCCCCTTGTATAAATCCATTGTAATATAAAAAAACGTGCCAAGAGTTTCCTTTAGGATGATTAGATTGCTTGTTGGTTTGTGCGGTGCAACAACAGAAACTTTGGTTGTAGTGCACGAATTTTCATTTTTTACTGAAACGTCAAACGGTTTAGAAACTTTTTACACAGTCTTGATATAAAAATGTTTTATTTTGTCCTAATTTTTGAGAATTGTTAGAGTTACAGAAGTATGGTGAATGTTCAAATCTTTACAGTCTGTCTTGTTTTCACATATTGCTGTTACAGAAGTATGTTTGAATTCTTGTTGAAGCCGCCTTGACTTGGGGCCATATAATTTTGATAGCATACAGTGGGTAATGTTTGATTATAATTATACAATAATGTTAGAGCAATACATGATGGGATTTCATTGATCATATGCACTAACCCCGCTAAAAGTTCAGTTAAATTTTGTGTGGATGAAGTGTTTGAAGATCGAGGAGGTCTCGATGTGAGGAGAAGGAGGAGAGGCAAGAGCTCAAGCTTGGGGATGCCCAAGACACCCCAAGTAAATATTCAAGGAGGCTCAACCGTCTAAGCTTGGGGATGCCCCGGAAGGCATCTCATCTTTCTTCAACAATTATCGGTATGTTTTCGGATTCGTTTCGTTCACATGATATGCATAAATTCTTGGAGCGTCTTTTGTGTTTGTTTTTTTACTTTTCTTTTATGCACCATGCTGGTGTAAGATAGTCCTTGGTTGATTTATAGAATGCTCATTGTACTTCACTTATATCTTTTGAGTATGGCTCTATAGAATGCTTCATGTGCTTCACTTATATCATTTGATGTTTGAATTGCCTATTTCTCTTCACATAGAAAACCGATGTTTGTAGAATGCTCTTTTGCTTCACTTATATTTGTTAGAGCATGGTCTCTTGTAGAAAGAATTAAACTCTCATGCTTCACTTATATCTATTTAGAGAGTCAACGGGAATTGGTCAATTGCATGGTTAGTCATAAAATCCTACATAAACTTGTAGATCACTGAATATGATATGCTTGATTCCTTGCAATAGTTTTGCGATATAGAGATGATTGATACGTCTCCAATGTATCTATAATTTTTTTATTGTTCCATGCTGTTATATTATCATTCTTGGATGTTTTCCAATCATTTTATAGTCATTTTGTATCATTTTTTGGTACTAACCTATTGACATAGTGCCAAGTGCCAGTTGTTGTTTTCTGCATGTTTTTTACATCGCAGGAAATAAATATCAAACGAAGTCCAAACACCGTGAAACTTTTTGGAGATTTTTTATGGGCCAGAAGACACCAAATGGGCTGAAGTTGCACCTAGGGGGTGCCACGAGGGGGGCACAACCCACCAAGGCGCGCTAGGCCCCCCTGGCGCGCCCAGGTGGGTTGTGCCCACCTCGGTGGCCTCCCGCACTACCTTTTTACCCTATAAATTCCCTAATATTCCGAAACCCTTCGGGGTAGACCTAGATCAGAAGTTCCGCCGCCACAGACCTTTGTAGCCACCGAAAACCAATCTAGACCCTTTCCGGTACTCTGCCGGTGGGGGAAATCATCACCGGTGGCCATCTTCATCATCCCGGCGGCCACCATGATGAGGAGGGAGTAGTCCACCCTCGGGGTTGAGGGTTTGTACCATTAGCTATGTGTCTAATCTCTCTCTCTCTCTCTCTCTCGTGTTCTTGATGGCACGATCTTGATGTATCGGGGGCTTTGTTAATATAGTTGGATCATATGGTGTTTTCCTCCCTCTATGTTGTGATGAATTGAGTTTTCCCTTTGAGATTTCTTTGGATTGACTACTTTTAGGGATTTGAGAATACTTGATATATGTCTTGCAATTGAATACTCGTGGTGACAATGGGGTATCGTATCGATCCAGTTGATATATGTTTTGTCACTCAACTTGCGGATTCCCTAAGCGACATTGGGGTAATCTATGCATAGGGGTTGATGCGCGTTCTTGTCTTTGTTTCTCCGGTAGAAATCTTGGGGCACTCTTTGAATATGTTTTGGTGTTATCTTAGTATGAACTCTTGATAGGTCGATTGGGAAGGATAACTTTGTGTTATCTTAGTACGAACTCTTTAAAGATCGATCAGAAAAGATAACCTTGTGTTATTCTAGTACGGACTCTTGATAGATATCTCGGAAAGGATAACTTTATGTTGTTTTACTACGAACTCTTGATAGATTGAACGAAAAGAATAACTTTCAGGTGATTTCGTTAAGGGGTGGTCATGTGATCCAATTATATTAGCACTGTTGAGAGATTGCACTAGCGAAAGTACGGACCCTAGGCCTTATTTCTAAGCATTGCAATATAGTTTGTCCTCACTTCTGTTACTTGCCACCTTTCAGTTTTTTTATTGTGTGCACTAAAAAATGAATATCTACTATCAATATTACACTTGTATCACCATCTCTTCGCCGAACTAGTGCACCTATACAATTTCCCATTGTATTTGGTGTGTTGGGGACACAAGAGACTTTTTATTATTTGGTTGCATGGTTGTTTGGGAGAGACCATGTTCATCCTACACCTCCTACGGATTGGTAAACCTTAGGTCATCCACTTGAGGGAAAATTGCTACTGTCCTACAAACTCTGCGCTTGGAGGCCCAACACGTGTCTACAGGAATAAAGTTGCATAGTAGACATCAAGCTCTTTTCTGGCACTGTTGTCAGGGAGGTGAGTGCATGAAGGTATATCTTTAGATCTTGCAATCGAATCTTTTAGTTTCTTGGTTTATCACTAGTTTGGTTTTGTAAAAGAAAACAAAAAATGGAATTGAGGTTGCATCATATTATTGATCATCTTTATAATATCTTTCTTGAAAATGATGGATCAGAAAATTGTGCTCAATTGTTACAAGAAGAAGTCAATAAAATGTTTGGCACAAAATATTTGAATGATGAGCATGATTGCAATGTTGTTAGTATGAATTCTATGAATATCCATGATGCTAATGATATGCAAAGCCATAAGCTTGGGGATGCTATATTTGATGAATATGATATTTTTAGTCCCCCAAGTTTTGATGAGAAAATTTATTATGATGATTGCATGCCTCCTATTTATGATGATTATATTGATGAAAGTGGATTTGGAGAGGTTGTGACTTTATTTAATGATGAATCCACTAGTTTGGAGAAGGTTACAATTGATTATGACAACAAAGTTCCTATCTATGATGATTATGGTGATGACATGTATGCTATATTGAATAATTATAAACATAAAAATTGTCATCATGATTTCAATTTCCAATCTCATGATAGTTATTTTGTTGAGTTTGCTCCCACCACTATTCATGAAAATAAATTTTGTTATGTGGAGAGTAATAAAATTTCTATGCTTATGCATCATGAAAAGAATGATTTATGTGATAGCTATTTTGTTGAATTCATTCATGATGCTACTGAAAATTATTATGAGGTAGGAACATATGCTTGTAGGAATTGCAATAATATCAAGTTTCCTCTCTATGTGTTGACAATCTTGAAGTTTTGCTTGTTTTGCCTTCCTATGCTAGTTAATTCTTGCTCCCAAAAGTTGCTTGCTCACAAAATCCCTATGCATAGTAAGTGGGTTAGAATTAAATGTGATAGTCATATTCTTCATGATGCTCTCTTTGTGTTTCAATCTTTATCTTTTATGTGAGCATCATCCAAATCATCATGAAGCTAAAAGGAATTAAAGAAAAGCGCTTGTTGGGAGACAACCCAACTCTTATACCTACTATTTTTGTGTGTTCACATGATTATACTACTTTAGTAATCATGTTTTATAGCTTTTGTTTCAATAAAGTGCCAAGAAAAGCCTTAGGATCATGTTGGATGATAGTAGATTTGATCTTGCTGAAAAACAGAAACTTTTGCGCTCACGAGAACAATACTCATTTTTAACAGAAGAGTGCTTTTAAGAAGTTTCTTTTTGCAGAAGATTAATATCCAAATTGTTCACATGGTCATATTTGTTTCAATATTTTTAGAGTTGTAGAAGTATGGTGAATGTTCAGATCATTACAGACTGTTCTTTTTTGACATATTCTGTTTTCAATGCATAGTTTGCTTGTTTTCTAGTTTCTATGGCTTATATTGATCAATATAAATTGTAGAAATGATATGCTACAGTAGGAATTTTGTGAGAACAATTATGAATCTTGTCTTTGACAGTACCCAAAGTGAATGATTTGTTTTATCACACTAACCCATCTCACGAAGTTTTGTTAAGTTTTGTGTGATTGAAGTTTTCAAGTTGTGGGTGAGATATGGATATGAGGAGAACAAGGAGTGAAAATACCCTAAGCATGGGGATTCCCAAGGCACCCCAAGGTAATATTCAAGGAAGATCCAAGCAACTAAGCTTGGGGATGCCCCGAAAGGCATCCCCACTTTCGTCTCCAACATTATCGGTAACCTTACTTGGAGCTATGTTTTCATTCGCCACATGATATGTGTTTTGCTTGGAGTGTCAATTTATTTTGTTAGTATTTGCTTGCTGGTATTTAGAATAATGTTTTGTATCCTTTATTTCAATAAAAATGTCAAGGATAGCCTTTACCATGCTTATTTTGCAAGTCTACATGTTGCTGTTTGAAAACATAAAGTTTTCTATCATTGTCAGAATTCTCCTGGATAGTCAGAACGTGATAAAATCTTGAATTTTTTTACAAAGTTAGTATGAATAAGTTCGTTGTATCGTGGTAATTGTTTTAGAATTTTTAGAGCTAGGGAACTATGAGAACAATTCCATTCTTTACAGATTGTACTGTTTTCACAGATTGCTGTTATGTTTGCATATGTTTGCATGTTTAATGATTCTATTTGAGGATATGAGTATTAAATATGCAGAGGCATTTAGTATGCAATGTTGAATAATAATTTTAGTGATTTTCTACAGTAGAGGATGATAAGGTTTTACATTGATTTATACTAAATTATCTCACGAGTTCTTGTTGAGTTTTTTGTGGATGAAGCTTTTGAGATTTAGGGAAACCGTGATATGAGAAGAATTAAGGAGAAACAAAAGCTAAAGCTTGGGGATGCCCAAGGCACCCCAAGATAATATTTCAAGAAGTCTCAAGCATCTAAGCTTGGGGATGCCCCGATAGGCATCCCACCTTTCTTCATCAACAGTTATCGGTTAGTATTGGTTGATCCTAAGTTTTTGCTTCTTCACATGAGATGTGCTATTCTTGAAATGTCATTTTATTTTGTTTGCTTGATGTTTGATAACCCACAAGTGTAGGGGATCGCAACAGTTTTCGAGGGTAAAGTATTAAACCCAAATTTGTTAATTCGACACAAGGACAGCCAAAGAATACTCTTAAGTATTAGCAACTGAGTTATCAATTCAGCCACACCTGGAAACTTAGTATCTGCAGCAAGATAATTTAGTAGCGCAGCAATATGATAGTGGTGGTAGCAGCAATAAAAGTAAAGATGGTGTTTTTGTAGTTTTTGTGATATTAGCAACGGGGAAGTAAATAAGCGACAAGCAATATAGGTAAAGCTCGTAGGCATTGGATCGGTGATGGGAAATTACGTCGGATGCAATTCATCATGTAGAAGTTATAACCTAGGGTGACATAGAACTAGCTCCAGTTCATCAATGCAATGTAGCATGTATTCCGAATATAGTCATACGTGCTTATGGAAAAGAACTTGCATAACATCTTTTGTCCTACCCTCCCGTGGCAGCGGGGTCCTATTGGAAACTACGGGATATTAAGGCCTCCTTTTAATAGAGTACCGGACCAAAGCATTAACACATAGTGAATACATGAACTCCTCAAACTAAGGTCATCACCGGGAGTGGTCCCGATTATTGTCACTTCGGGGTTGCCGTATCATAACACATAGTAGGTGACTATAGACTTGTAAGATAGGATCAAGAACACACATATATTCATGGAAACATGATAGGTTCAGATCTGAAATCATGGCACTCGGGCCCTAGTGACAAGCATTAAGCATAGCAAAGTCATAGCAACATCAATCTCAAAACATAGTGGATAGTAGGGATCAAACCCTAACAAAACTAACTCGATTACATGATAGATCCCATCCAACCCATCACCGTCCAGCAAGCCTACAATGGAATTACTCACACACGACGGTGAGCATCATGGAATTGGTGATGGAGGAAGGTTAATGATGACGATGGCGACGATCTCCACTCTCCGGAGCCTCGAACGGACTCCAGATCAGCCCTCCCAAGAGAGATTAGGGCTTGGCGGCCGCTCCGTCTCGTGAAACGCGATAATTCTTTCTGCTTGATTTTTTTTCTCCACGAAACGGAATATATAGGACCTGGGGATACGTCGGTGGGGCACCGGCCTACCCTCGAGGCAGGGGGCGCGCCCCCCACCCTCGAGGATGGCCCGTGGGCCCCTTGGTGTGGATCTTCTTGCCAGTATTTTTTATATTTTCTGAAATAAATCT
Organism: Secale cereale; assembly: GCA_902687465.1. NCBI lineage: Eukaryota > Viridiplantae > Streptophyta > Magnoliopsida > Poales > Poaceae > Secale > Secale cereale. The sequence goes on along the minus strand of LR738713.1, from coordinate 385,842,926 downwards.
CCGTTGATTTTCAGGCGATTCCGAGAACTTTTTATTTCTGCACAAAAACAACATCATGGCAGTTCTGGTGAAAACGGCGTTAGTCCGGGTTAGTTCCATTCAAATCATGCAAGTTAGAGTCCAAAACAAGGGCAAAAGTGTTTGGAAAAGTAGATACGTTGGAGACGTATCAACTCCCCCAAGCTTAAACCTTTGCTTGTCCTCAAGCAATTCAGTTGATAAACTGAAAGTGATAAAGAAAAACTTTGACAAACTCTGTTTGATCTTGTTGTTGTAAATATGTAAGCTAGCATTCAGGTTTTCAACAAGATCATGAACTAACCACATTCACAATAACTTTCAGGTCTCAAGACTGTTCACATCAATGGCATAATCAACTAGCGAGCAATAATAATTAACCTCGGATGACAACACTTCTCAAAACAATCATGATATGATATAACAGGATGGTATCTCGCTAGCCCTTTCTGAGACCGCAAAAACATAAATGCAGAGCACCTTTAAAGATCAAGGACTGACTAGACATTGTAATTCATGGTAAAAGAGATCTAGTCATGACCATACTCAATGCAAATTAATAGTAATACATGCAACGACATAGGTGCTCTCCTACAGGTGCTCTTTGATAATAGGATGATGACTCTGCATAAAAGTAAATAGATAGGCCCTTCGCAGAGGGAAGTAGGGATTTGTAGAGGTGCCAGAGCTCGATTTTTAAATAGAGATTGAATAACATTTTGAGCGGTATACTTTCATTGTCAACATAACAACCAAGAATCTCGATATCTTCCATGCTATGCACATTATAGGCGGTTCCCAAACAGAATGGTAAAAGTTTATACTCCCCCAACCACCAACAAGCTCACTCCACGGCCAGCCGAATCCACGGGTTACCGTCCAAACAAGCAACAGCCCTGGGGGAGTTTTGTTTAATTATTATGATTTTAGAGCATGGGACTGGGCATCCCGATTACCAGCCATTTTCTCGTGAATGATGAGCGGAGTCAACTCATCATGAGAATAACCCACCTAGCATGGAAGATATAGACAGCCCTGGTTGATACATGAGCTGTTCGAGCATACAAAACAGAATTTCATTTGAAGGTTTAGAGTTTGGCACATACAAATTTACTTGGAGCAGCAGGTAAATACCGCAAATAGGAAGGTATGGTGGACTCATATGTAATAACTTTGGGGTTTATGGATGTGGATGCACAAGCAGTATTCCCGCTTAGTACAGGTGAAGGCTAGAATAAGACTGGGAAGCAACCAGCTAGAGAGCAACAACGGTCATGAACATGCATTAAAATTAATCAACAATGAATGCTATCATGAGTAGGATATAAATCACCATGAACATAAATATCGTGAAGGCTATGTTGATTTGTTTCAACTACATGCATGAACATGTGCCAAGTTAAGTCACTTAAATCGTTCAGAGGAGGATACCACCCATCATACCACATCACAACCATTTTAATATCATGTTGGCACGCAAGATAGACCATTATAAACTCTCAGATAATTAAGCATGGCATAAGCAGCTATGATCTCTAATTGTCATTGCAAACATGTTTCATTCATAACAAGCTGAATCAAGAACGACGAGCAGTCATATTTACAAAAACAAGAGAGGTCGAGTTCATACTAGCTTTTCTCATCTCAATTAGTTCATCATATATCATCCTTATTGCCTTTCACTCGGACGACCGAACGGTGTGGAAAATAATAATAGTGCACGTGCATTGGACTAAGCTGGAATCTGTAGACATTTAATACAAGAGAGAAGACAAAGTAATATGGCTCAAAGTTAAATTAACAACAAAGCATATGAGAGCCACTAAGCATTTTCAATCATGGTCTTCTACTCTTAACCCCTAAAGAAAAGAAAAGAAACTATTTACACGGGAAAACTCCCAACAAGCAAAAGAAGAACGGGAAATCTTTTTGGGTTTTCATTTTTAGTTGCTACTACAAGCAAAGAAAGTAAACTAGCTAGAAGCTTCAACTAATATTTTTCTTGTTTTTCGAGGTTTTTCTAGCACACAAGAAAAAGACTAAGAAAAAGAAATTGAAACTAAACATGGATGGTACAGTGAAAGAGTGTGAGCACCGACAACTAGAATAAGTGTGTGAACATGAATGTAAGTCGGTGAGAAACACGTACTCCCCCAAGCTTAGGCTTTTGGCCTAAGTTGGTCTATGGCCAGTACTGCTCTGGCGGATATCCAAAGTTGTAGTTGGGGTCATACTGAGATGCAGCAATTGCTGCCTACTGAGCTACAGCTCGAAGGCGGGCTGCTTCCGTCATGTTATAATGGGCATTTGCCTCCTCCATAGTTATAGTGTGTCTTCCTTTTTCCTGAAAGTTAAACAAAGTAGGGGCAGGAAGAACAATAGGGATGGCATGTTGCCGGTTAAAGATTAGTCGATATTTGAGAGTTTGATTATCCCACTCTATAAACCGGTGACTAGCCATAGCATTATAGTCTAAATAAACAGTAGGTAAGGTGTCATCGTACGGGTGCACAGACACACCAACATAGCGGGCTATGCGAGTAGCATAGATCCCACCAAATAAATCTCCATTAGAACCATTGTGGTGTAGCCTACGTGCAACAATATCTCCCAGATTATATTGCTTGTACAGCACTCCTGACAATGCTAAGATCAGGGACACACATGTGAGAAGCCTCATCTTTACCATTTATGCATCTACCGATAAAGAGAGCAAAGTAATGAATAGCAGGAAAATGTATGCTCCCAGTGGTGGCTTGTGTGATGTCCCTGGATTCCCTCACTGTAATACTGGCAAGAAATTCTCTAAATTCAGATTTACGAGGATCACTCATACTGCCTGTGGGAGCTTGCAAGCTTCATTAAAATCCTCTAAGTCCATGGTATAAGATTTATCATATAGATCAAACAAGACAGTGTGAGAATTACGTGAAGATGAAAATTTAAACCTTCTCACAAAACTATCAGTTAAGCCACGATACTGGAGGCACTTATCTTGCATGAAGTCCTCGAGGTCAGTGTTACGCACATATGCGTAAAATTCATCTTTAATGCCCGCTTGACTCATAAATTTATCCGACGGCCATTCATAAGGCCGTACATCAGCATCCCTCTCTGGTTCATCATCCGGCTCACGGAACGCGAGCCTTGGTACTTGCTTCCTTGAAGGACCACCTTGGAAGTTTTTTCTAGACATTTTTCTGAAATTTTCTGAAATTTTTAGTAACTCACAAATAAAAGTTAACCAAACTCAACAAGAATAATAGCAACAACTCCTATAAGTGCCTAGAAGCTATATCATGCATTAGAACTACTTGGGACCAAGAAAATTTGACATGCAAGCTCAAGAACAAGGTCACCACAGCAGCATAAATTTGCAACAAATAAAGCACTAGAACAAAAACTAATTGGACCAATGGAGGAGTCACATACCAAGGAACAATCTCCCCAAACAGTTTGGTGAATGGTGCTTTGAGCAAGGAGATCAAAAATGGCAGGAAAACGAGCTAGAACTCGGGTTTGAGCTGGTTGGGGATTTTTTTTGGGAGGAAGAAGAAGAGCATGGGTGAAAGGATAAGTGGAGGGGGGCCACATGGGGCCCTCGAGGCAGGGGGCGCGCCCTGTGCCCTCGAGGCCAGGTGCTGGCTCCCCTCGCTGTGTGTTCAGTGCCATATTTTCTTAAATATTCTAGAAACAATCATATTTCATTTTCATGGCATTTGGAGAACTTTTATTTTCAGGATATTTTTTATTGCACGGATAAGTCTGGAAACAGACAGATAATGCTATTTTTGTTTTATTTATCCTAATTAACAAAAAGTAAAAGAAGGGTACATAAGGTTTGTGCTATCTAGATTCACCTATCCCATGTTCATCAAAAGGAATCCATTAACAAGGTTGATCAAGTCTTGTTAATAAATTCTTTCCGAGTAACATGAAACCGGAGAATTTTCGAATAACACTATGTTACCTCAATGGGGATATGTATGTCCCCAACAATAACTATGTCATATGCCTTCTTGACAGTAGGAATAGGAAACTCAAAACCTCCAATAGTAATTGTTGAAGTTTTTCCAATATAGTTGATACTATGGACCTGAGGTTGTTTCCTCGGAAAGTGTACCGTATGCTCATTACCATTGACATGAAAAGTGACATTGCCTTTGTTGCAATCAATAACAGCCCCTGCAGTATTCAAAAAAGGTCTTCCAAGAATAATAGACATACTATCATCCCCGGGAATATCAAGTATAACAAAGTCTGTTAGAATAGTAACATTTGCAACTACAACAGGCACATTCTCACAAATACCGACGGGTATAGCAGTTGATTTATCGGCCATTTGCTAGGATATTTTATTAGGTGTCAACTTACTCAAGTCAAGTCTACGATATAAAGAGAGAGGCATAACACTAACACCGGCTCCAAGATCACACAAAGCAGTTTTAACATAGTTTCTCTTAATGGAGCAAGGTATAGTAGGTACTCCTATATCCCCTAATTTCTTAGGCATTCCACCCTCAAAAGTGTAATTGTCAAGCATGGTGGAGATTTCTACATCAGGTATCTTTCTTTTGTTGGTAATAATATCTTTCATATACTTGGCATAAGGATTGGTTTTAAGCACATCGGTCAAACGCATACGCAAAAAGATAGGTCTAATCATTTCAGCAAAGCGCTCAAAATCCTCATCATCCTTTTTCTTGGATGGTTTCGGAGGAAAAGGCATGGGTTTCTGAACCCATGGTTCTCTTTCTCTACCGTGCTTCCTAGCAACAAAGTCTCTCTTATCATAACATTGATTCTTTGATTGTGGGTTATCAAGATCAACAGCAGGTTCAATCTCTACATCATTATCATTGCTAGGTTGAGCATCAGCATGAACATCATCATTAATATTATCACTAGGTTCATGTTCATTACCAGATTGTGTCTCAGCATTAGAAATAGATATATCATTGGGATTCTCAGGTGGGTGAGCTACAGGTTCACTAGAAGCATGCAAAGTCCTATCATTTTTCTTTTTCTTCTTCTTAGAAGAACTAGGTGCATCTAAATTAGCTCTTTGAGAATCTTGCTCAATTCTCCTAGGGTGGCCTTCAGGATACAAAGGTTCCTGACTCACTTTACCACCTCTAGTTGCAACTCTAACAGCATAGTCATTGTTCTCACTGTTCAATTCATTGAGCAAATCATTCTGAGCCTTAAGTACTTGTTCTACTTGAGTGGTAACCATAGAAGCATGTATACTAATGAGTTTCAGTTCATCTTTAGCACTAGACAGATAATCACTCAAGCATTCAATCATATGAGCACTGTGTTGTAATTGTCTACCAACATAAGCATTGAAGTTTTCTTGTTTCACAATAAAATTGTCAAACTCATCTAAGCATTGGCTAGCAGACTTATAAAAAGGAATGTCACTTTCATCAAATCTATAAAGAGAATTTACCTTTACTACCTGTGTCGGGTTATCAAGAACATGTATTTCTTCAATAGGAGGTAAATTCTTAACATCTTCAGGTTTAATACCTTTTTCTTTCATAGATTTCTTTGGTTCTTGCATGTCTTCACGGCTGAGAAATAGAACACCTCTTTTCTTCAGAGGCTGGTTCAGGAAGTGTCCAATTATTTTCATTGGATAGCATATTATTCAATAGTAATTCAGCTTGTTCCACTGTTCTTTCCCTGAAAACACAACCAGCACAACTATCCAGGTGGTCTCTGAAAGCATCGGTTAGTCCATTATAAAAGAGATCAAGTATATCATGCATCTCAAGAGGATGATCAGGCAAAGCATTAAGTAACTGGAGAAGCCTCCCCCAAGCTTGTGGGAGATTCTCTTCTTCGGTTTGAGCAAAGTTATATATTTCCCGTAAGGCAGCTTGTTTCTTATGAGCGGGAAAATATTTAGCACAAAAGTAATACATCATAACCTGGGGACTACGCACACAGCGAGGATCAAGAGAATTAAACCAAGTCTTAGCATCATCCTTTAACGAGAATGGAAATAGCTTAAGGATATAGTAGTAGCGAATCTTTTCATCATTGGTAAACAGAGTGGCTATATCATTCAACTTGGTAAGATGTGCCACAACAGTTTCAGACTCATAGCCATGGAAAGGATCCGATTCAACCAAAGTAATTAACTCAGGATCAACAGAGAATTCATAATCCTTATCAGTAACACATATAGGTGAAGTAGCAAAAGCAGGGTCATGTTTCATTCTAGCATTCAAGGACTTTTTCTTTCAACTTAGCTAATAACTTCTTAAGATCATATCTATCATTGCAAGCAAGAAAGTCTCTAGCGGTTTCTTCATCCATAACATAACCCTCAGGCACAACAGGCAGTTCATATCTATTGGGGGTAGTTTCATCATCACTTTCATAAATATCATCAACATTTGCACTCTCCCTAACTTTAGCAAATTATTCTTCTAGAAATTCACCTAGTGGCACAGTATCAGGCATAGAGATAGTTTCATCATACATAGCAGAAGTAGCATCATCAAGAACATACGACATATCAGATTCAATAGCAGGAGTAGGTGTTGCAAGTTTACTCATAACAGAAGGAGAATCTAGTGCAGAGCTAGATGGCAGTTCCTTACCTTCCCTCGTAGTTGAGGGTAAGATCTTGGTTTTTGAGTCCTTCAAATTCTTCATAGTGATAAGCAGATATAAATCCTAAGTGACTTAAAGAATAGAGCTATGCTCCCCGGCAACGACGCCAGAAAATAGTCTTGATAACCCACAAGTGTAGGGGATCGCAACAGTTTTCGAGGGTAAAGTATTAAACCCAAATTTGTTGATTCGACACAAGGGGAGCCAAAGAATACTCTCAAGTATTAGCAACTGAGTTGTCAATTCAGCCATACCTGGAAACTTAGTATCTGCAGCAAGATAATTTAGTAGCACAGTAATATGATAGTGGTGGTAGCAACAATAAAAGTAAAGATAGTGTTTTTGTAGTTTTTGTGATATTAGCAACGGGAAATTAAATAAGCGACAAGCAATATAGGTAAAGCTCGTAGGCATTGGATCAGTAATGGGAAATTACGTCGGATGCAATTCATCATGTAGAATTTATAACCTAGGGTGACACAGAACTAGCTCCAGTTCATCAATGCAATGTAGGCATGTATTCCGAATATAGTCATATGTGCTTATGGAAAAGAACTTGCATGACATCTTTTGTCCTACCCTCCCGTGGCAGCGGGGTCCTATTGGAAACTAAGGGATATTAAGGCCTCCTTTTATTAGAGTACCGGACCAAAGCATTAACACATAGTGAATACATGAACTCCTCAAACTAAGGTCATCACCGAGAGTGGTCCCGATTATTGTCACTTCGGGGTTGCCGGATCATAACACATAGTAGGTGACTACAGACTTGCAAGATAGGATCAAGAACACACATATTCATGGAAACATAATAGGTTCATATCTGAAATCATGGCACTCGGGCCTTAGTGACAAGCATTAAGCATAGCAAAGTCATAGCAACATCAATCTCAGAACATAGTTGATACTAGGGATCGAACCCTAACAAAACTAACTCGATTACATGATAGATCCCATCCAACCCATCACCGTCCAGCAAGCCTACGATGGAATTACTCACACACGGCGGTGAGCATCATGGAATTGGTGATGGAGGAAGGTTGATGATGACGATGGCGACGATCTCCACTCTCCGGAGCCCCGAACGGACTCCAGATCAGTCCTCCCGAGAGAGATTAGGGCTTGGCGGTGGCTCCGTCTTGTGAAACGCGATAATTCTTTCTCCTTGATTTGTTTCTCCACGAAACGGAATATATAGGACCTGGGGATACGTCGGTGGGGCACCGGGCTACCCTCGAGGCAGGGGGCGCGCCGTGGGAAGGGGGCGTGCCCCCCACCCTCAAGGACGGCCCGTGGGCCCCCAGATGTGGATCTTCTTGCCAGTATTTTTTATATTTTCTGAAATAAATCTCCGTTGATTTTCAGGCGATTCCGAGAACTTTTTATTTCTGCACAAAAACAACACCATGGCAGTTCTGCTGAAAACAGCATCAGTCCGGGTTAGTTCCATTCAAATCATGCAAGTTAGAGTCCAAAACAAGGGCAAAAGTGTTTGGAAAGGTAAATATGTTGGAGACATATCACTGTTTTAATAAAATACTTTGATCTGAAAGTCTTTAAATAAAATAGAGCCCCCAAATAGTTACTAGGAAGGCTAGATAAGCGGCATTCACATCCTGTCAAAGAAGCTCTTTTCTAGCACTGTTGCTCTAGTGCTTCACTTATATATTTTTGAGCATGGTGTGCTTTAGTATTTTTGAAGAAATTATCTCTTCCTTCAATTAAATTAATTTGAGAGAAAGAAAATATTATGCTCATGTTCTTCACTTATATTTGTTTGAGCTTATCAAAAGCAACACATAAAATTTGTCCCAAAGTGATAGATATCCAAGAAGGATATAATAAAAACTTTCATGAAGATCATTGGACAAAATAAACTTGATTCCTTGTAATAGTTTTGAGACATGATGATGTGATATGTGAGTCATGTTGATGAGTAATTTTGCCTTAGTAAGATATTGGTGTTAAGGTTTGTGATTCCTAAAGCATGCACGTATAGTCTCTCATTATGCCGGGAAGTTGGAGCACAATTTATCCTTGATTGTCCTATCTTTGTGTGAAGGTCGGGGGTGCGCGATGGTTAACTCCTACCAACCTCCCCCCTAGGAGCATGCGTAGTATTACTTTGCATCGAGGGCTAATAAAATTTTGCACTAAGTATATGAGTTGTTTATGACTAATGTGAGTCCATATATTATACGCACTCTCACCCTTTCATAATTGCTAGCCTCTCTTGTACCGCACAATTTTTACCGGTGCATAAACTTTATTATACCTTCCTCAAAACATCCACCATACCTACATATATGCGGTATTCCCTTTCCTCTCTAAGCAAATTTGTATGTGCCATCTCTAATTTTCAAAATAAATTTCCCTTTTTTGTTCCCGTACCGCTCGTGAGGCGGTGAGGGGTGGCCAATAATTTCCATGCTAGATGTGTTATTCTCACGATGAGTGTTTATTCACTTGTCATTTCACGAGAGTAAGGCAAAGGTATTAGGGATGCCCAGTCCCGAAATGAAAAACAAATTTACTTTATGTTGTCAAATAATAAATTCCTTGGAAAGTGTTGGTATGGAAGGCAACCATGGATTCGGCTATCCATGGCTTGTGAAAGTTTGGTGGAAAAGGAATAAACTTTATTTTATGTTTGGGAACCGCCTATGATATATCTAGCATGGAAAGTGTTCGGAACCTTGAGTCATTTTCGTTGGTGGGAAAAGTATACCTCCCAAAGTAATTATATCTCTCAATTTAAGCTTTGAGCTCTGGCACCTCTACAAATCCCTACTCCTCACATAGATATTGATTGATGGACATCTCCATAGTCCATTAGTTTGCCTAGTTGATGTGAGACTTTCTTCCCTTCTTTTGTCTATTACCACCGCATTCTATTCCTCCTATATTGATATATCCATGGCTTACGCTCATGTATTGCGTGAGAGTTGAAAATGCGGAAGCGCGTTAAAAAGTATGAACCAATTGCTTGGCTGACACCGGGATAGTACATGATTTATACTTTGAGCTGGGAAGATAGAGCATGACAAGACTATATGATTTTGTAGGGATAATGTTCTTTAGCATTTTATATTCTGAAAGACATGGTTGCTTGTTTATATGCTTGAGTATTTAAATATCATGTCAAAACAAGACTATTGCTTTGAACCATATAAAAGTCCAAATGTCCATGCTATAAAGAAAAGAATATGATATGACATGATAGGCAGCATTCCACATCAAAAATTCTGTTTTTATCATTTACCTACTTGAGGACGAGCGGGAATTAAGCTTGGGGATACTGATACGTCTCCAACGTATCTATAGTTTTTGATTATTCCATGCTGTTATATTATCATTCTTGGATGTTTTACAATCATTTTATATCATTTTTTGGTACTAACCTATTGACATAGTGCCAAGTGCCAGTTGTTGTTTTCTGCATGTTTTTTACATCACGGGAAATCAATATCAAATGGAGTCCAAACACCGCAAAACTTTTCGGAGATTTTTTATGGGCCAGAAGACACCCAATGGGTTGAAGCTGTAACTAGGGGTGCCCCGAGGGGGGCACAACCCACCAGGGCGCGCCAGGCCCCCCTAGCGCGCCCAGGTGGGTTTTTCCCACCTCGGTGTCCTCCCGCACCACCTCTTTACCCTATAAATTCCCAAATATTCCGAAGCCCTTCGGGGTAGACCTAGGTCAGAAGTTCCGCCGCCGCGGGCCTCTGTAGCCACCGAAAACTAATCTAGACCCTTTTCGATACTCCACCGAAGGGAGAAATCATCACCGGTGGCCATCTTCATCATCCCGGCGGCCACCATGATGAGGAGGGAGTAGTACACCCTCGGGGCTGAGGGTTTGTACCAGTAGCTATGTGTTTAATCTCTCTCTCTCTCTCTCTCTCTCTCTCTCATGTTCTTGATGGCACAATCTTGATGTATCAGGGGCTTTGTTAATATAGTTATATCATATGGTGTTTTCCTCTCCCTATGTTGTGATGAATTGAGTTTTCCATTTGAGATTTCTTTGGATTGAATACTTTTATGGATTTGAGAACACTTGATATATGTCTTGCAATTGAATACTCGTGGTGACTGCTACTTCTCGAGCTTGTGTTGTATTCCCTCGAAGAGGAAAGGGTGATGCAGCATAGTAGCGTAAGTATTTCCCTCAGTTTTTGGAACCATGGTATCAATCCAGTAGGAGACCACGCGCGACTCCCTCGCACCTGCACAAACAAATAAGAACTTCGCAGCCAACGTGATAAGGGGTTGTCAATCCCTTTACGGTCACTTACGAAAGTGAGATCTGATAAAGATGATAGTTTGATATTTTTGGTATTTTTGGATATAAGAACAGAAAGTAAAAACGAAAAAGTAAAGTAGATTGTAGATTGATATGTTGAGAATAGACCCGGGGGCCATAGGTTTCTCTAGTGGCTTCTCTCATGATAGCATAATTCTACGGTGGGTGAACAAATTACTGTCGAGCAATTGATAGAAAAGCGAATAATTATGAGACTAACTAGGCATGACCATTATATATAGGCATCACGTCCGAGACAAGTAGACCAAAACAATTCTGCATCTACTACTATTACTCCACACATCGACCGCTATCCAGCATGCATCTAGAGTACTAAGTTCATAAGAACAGAGTAACGCCTTAAGCAAGATGACATGATGTAGAGGGATAAACTCAAATAACATGGTATAAACCCCATCTTTTTATCCTCGATGGCAACAATACAATACGTGCCTTGCTGCCCCTACTGTCACTGGGAAAGGACACCGCAAGATTGAACCCAAAGCCAAGCACTTCTCTCATTGCAAGAACTATAGATCTAGTAGGCCAAACCAAACCGATAATTCGAAGAGACTTGCAAGGATATTATAATCATACATAAAAGAGTTCAGAAAAGAACCAAATATTTCTCATAGATAATCTTGATCATAAACCCACAATTCATCGGATCTCGACAAACACACCACAAAAAGAGATTACATCGAATAGATCTCCTCAAAGACCGAGGAGAACTTGGTATGGAGATCCAAACAGAGAGAAGAAGCCATCTAGATACTAGCTATGGACCCAAAGGTCTGTGGTAAACTACTCACAACTCATGGTGAGGCGATGATGATGATGTAGAAGCACTCCATGGTAGATCCCCCCTCCGGCGGAGCTCCGGAATAGGCCCCAAGATGGGATCTCACGGGTACAGAAGGTTGCGGCGGTGGAACTAGGGTTTTCTCTCCGTGTCTGAAGGTTTCGGGGTATGTAGGTATATATAGGAGGAAGGAGGGCACCGGGGGCCAGACATGGGGCCCACGAGGCAGGGGCGCGCCCTGTAGGGGGGCGCCCCTCACCCTCGTGGAAGCCACGTGTGCCCTACTCTGTGGTTCTCAAGTCTCCCGTGCGTATTTTGCTCCAAAAATATCTCTCCTAAAGTTTCATTCTGTTTGGAGTCCGTTTGATATTCATTTTCTGTAAAACCCTGAAATAGGCAAAAAAACAGCAATCTGGACTGGGCCTTTGGGTTAATAGGTTAGTCCCAAAAATAATATATGTATAACAAAGCCCATTAAACATCCAAAACATCTTAAATAATAGCATGGAACAATCAAAAATTATAGATACATTGGAGACGTATCAAGCATCCCCAAGCTTAATTCCTGCTCGTCCTCGAGTAGGTAAATGATAAAAACAGAATTTTTGACGTGGAATTCTAACCAACATAATTTTCAATGTAATTCTCTTAATTGTGGCATGAATGTTCAGATCAGAAAGATTCAAGACAAAAGTCTATATTGATATAAAAAATAATAATACTTCAAGCATACTAACAAAGCAATCATGTCTTCTCAAAATACTATGGCTAAAGAAAGTTATCCATACAAAATCATATAGTCTGGCTATGCTCCCTCTTCATCACACAAAATATTCATATCATGCACAGCCCCGGTTTCAGCCAAGCACTTGTTTTCAAACTCTATTCTTTCAAACCTTTCAACTTTCACGCAATACATGAGCGTGAGCCATGGATATAGCACTATGTGGAATAGAATGGTGGTTGGGGAGAAGACAAAAAGGAGGGAGATAGTCTCACATCGACTAGGCGTATCAATGGGCTATGGATATGCCCATCAATAGATATCAATGTGAGTGAGTAGGGATTGCCATGCAACGGATTCACTAGAGCTAAATATGTATGAAAGATCAACAAAAGAAAGTAAGTGGGTGTGCATCCAACTTGCTTGCTCAGGAAGACCTAGGGCATTTCAAGAAGCCCATCGTTGGAATATACAAGCCAAGTTCTATAATGAAAATTCCCACTAGTATATGAAAGTGACTAAACATGAGACTCTCTATCATGAAGAACATGGTGCTACTTTGAAGCACAAGTGTGGAAAAATATAGTAGCATTGTCCCTTCTCTTTTTTCTCTCATTTTTTTGGAGGGGCTTTCTCTCTTTTTTTTTTCTTTTTTTTAGCCCCTCTCTATTGTTTTTTATTTGGCCATCTTTTTTTATTTCGCCTTTCTTCACATGGGACAATGCTCTAATAATGATGATCATCACAATTTTATTGATTTACAACTCGATATTACAACTCGTTACAAGAACAAAGTATGACTCTATATGAATGCCTCCGGCGGTGTACCGGGATGTGCAATGAATCAAGAGTGACATGTATGAAAAATTATGCATGGTGGCTGTTTTGAGGAAGATATATGGTGGCTGTTTTGAGGAAGGTATATAGTGGGTGTATGGTACCGGCAAAAGTTGCGCGGTACAAGAGAGGCTAGCAATGGTGGAAGGGTGAGAGTGCGTAATATCCATGGACTCAACATTAGTCATAAAGAACTCATATACTTATTGCAAAATTTACAAGTCATCAAAACAAAGCAATCAACGCATGCTTCTAGGGGGGAGGTTGGTAGGATTTAACCATCGCGCGCCCCCGACCTCCACACAAAGGATGACACTCTACAAATACCTCATACTCTAACTTCGTCACATAGCGGTTCACCATACGTGCATGCTATGGGAATCACTAACTTTAACACAAGTATTTCTCAATTTCATAATAACTCCACTAGAATGACTCTAATATCACTATCCTCATATCTCAAAACAATTATCAAGCATCCAACTTCTCATCATATTCAATGCACTTAGTATGAAAGTTTTTACTACATTCATCTTGGATGCCTATCATGTGAAGGCTAGTTTTATCGACAAAGTACATTACCATGCTGTTCTAATAGACTCTCAAAAGGATATAAGTGAATCATGAGAGATCAACAATTTCTTCAAAATAAAATCACCACCGTGCTCTAAAAGATATAAGCGAAGCACTAGAGCAAAAAATATTCAACTCAGAAGATATAAGTGAAGCACATAGAGTGTTCTAACAATTCCTATGCCATATTTATCTCTCTCAAAAAGGTGTGTCCAGCAAGGATGATTGTGGCAAACTAACAAGCAAAGACTCAAAATGATACATGATGCTCCAAGTAAAACACATATCATGTGGTGAATAAAAATATAGTCCCGAGTATAGTTACAGATGGATGAAGACGAAAGAGGGGATGCCTTCCCGGGGCATCCCAAGCATAGGCTTTTGGTTGTCCTTAAATTTTACCTTGGGGTGCCTTGGGCATCCCCAAGCTTAGGCTCTTGCAACTCTTTGTTCCATATTCCATCAAAGCAATACTCAAAACTTGAAAACTTCACAACACAAAACTTAAACAAAAATCTCGTGAGCTCCGTTAGTATAAGAAAACAAACCACCACTCAAAGGTACTGTAATGAACTCATTCATCGTTTATGTTGGTGTTAAACCTACTGTATTCCAACTTCTGTATGATTCATACTCCCCAATACTACTCATAGATTCATCAAAATAAGCAAACAACACAAGAGAAACAGAATCTGTCAAAAACAGAACAGTCTGTAGTAATCTGTAACTTTCGCAAACTTTTGTAACTCCAAAAAAATTGAAATAAATTGGTAAACGTGAGGAATTTTTCTATTAATCATCTGCAAAAAGAATCAACTAAATAGCACGCTCCAGTAAAATCTGGTGACTAATCTAGCGAGCGCTAACAATTCTGTTTTTTACAGCAAGATCATATAAACTTCACACAAGTCTTCCCAAAGGTTCTACTTGGCACAAACACTAATTAAAACACAAAACCACATCTAAACAGAAGCTAGATGCAATATTTATTCCTAAACAGAATCAAAAACAAAAAATATAAAATTGGGTTGTCTCCCAACAAGCGCTATCGTTTTACGCCCCTAGCTAGGCACGATACAATGATAGATCTACGTGTTGCCATCTTTGGAAGGCAATCCATAAGTGGCTCTCATAATAGATTCATATGGCAATTTGATTTTATTTCTAGGAAAGTGTTCCATGCCTTTCCGTAACGGAAATTGGAATCAAATATTTCCTTCCTTCATATCAATAATTGCACCAATCGTTCTAAGGAAAGGTCTACCAAGAATAATACGACATGAAGGATTGCAATCTATATCAAGAACAATGAAATCTACGGGCACATAGTTCCTATTGGCAACAATAAGAACATCATTAATCCTTCCCATAGATTTCTTAATAGTGGAATCCGCAAGATGCAAATTTAAAGAACAATCATCAAGCTCATGGAAACCTAACAAATCACACAAAGTTTTTGGGATAGTGGAGACACTTGCACCCAAATCACACAAAGCAAAGCATTCATGATCTTTAATTTTAATTTTAATAGTAGGTTCCCATTCATCATAAAGTTTCTAGGGATAGAAACTTCAAATTCAAGTTTTTCTTCATAAGATTGCATCAAAGCATCAACTATGTGTTTGGTAAAAGCTTTATTTTGACTATAAGCATGCGGAGAGTTTAGTACGGATTGCAACAAGGAAACGCAATCAATCAAAGAGCAATTATCATAATTGAATCCCTTGAAATCCAAAGTAGTGGGTTCATCACTATGCAAGGTTTTAATCTCTTCACTCCCACTTTTAACAATTTTAGCATCAAGATCTGAAAACTCTGAATCATTGGGACACCTTTTAATTAAAGTAGACTCATCTCCAATCCCATCTTTATCAAGATTCATACTAGAAAACAAGGATCTAATAGGAGACACATCAATAACTTTCAGATCTTCATCTTTATTTTCATGATAACTAGAAGAACACGCTTTTATATAACTCTCTTTTTTAGCACGCATCCTAGCGGTTCTTTCTTTGCATTCATCAATGGAAATTCTCATGGCTTTGAGAGACTCATTGATATCATGCTTAGGTGGAATAGATCTAAGTTTCAAAGAATCAACATCAAGAGTAATTCTATCCACACTTCTAGCCAATTCACCAATCTTAAGCAATTTTTCTTCAAGCAAAGCATTGAAATTCTTTTGCGAATTCATAAACTCCTTAACACTAGTTTCAAATTCAGAAGGCATCTTTTCATAAGAGTTACTGTAGGAATTACCATAATTATTAGAGGAACTAGCAAAGTGGCCCGCTCGATGCGCGGACTAGCATTTTTAAAATTTAGTAATCTGATCATATATTGGGCTTGTCTAAATTTACGCATGTCATACAACTGTATTTTTTACGATTAATCGTGTTATTCAAATTATATTTGTATAATTTTTCGACCATTTTTATCATGTTGCATTGTTGGATATTTGTTACTTTTATGTTTGAAGTCAAATATTATTTTGACTATTAACTTAAAATAGTCTACATTTTTTCGTACATGAAATAATCAGAATATCAATTTTTTTAAAGTTTTATTGTGCTCATAGGCAATATGTTAGTAGAATTCGTTCTTGTGAGGTTCGTTGAGAATATAGGACTTCAAATAATTTCTCATAAATCAAACTGACTCTGCATATTTAAATTAACTGGAGACTTGCAATCTAGTTAGAGTAAGAAATATAAATCACAATTAAATGAATGAAAGTTTAAATTAATCTTATCATTCGTCCAATGCGCTAACTACAAATATAATAAGCAAGTGTGTTTCATGATTAGCCTGAACTAATGAATAGCTTTAAATGTAGAAATAGATACATGTATTCTTATATATCACTCAACACCTACACGTACTTATAGTTAGTGTGATTTTAAAGGTGCACCTACACTATCAAGTGGTAGTTTGTTTACCATATATATAAAACATTACTGTGTCGTGATACCCTTTTATTTGACTTTTGCATAACATAGTCTATTTTGCACCTTTGTTGTTCCTGTAAACTACGTACTCTATATAATTTTTGTAAACTACTTGCCAAGAATTGTAGTTCACACAAGCAGACCTCTTCAACTCTTGCTTCAGAATATTCCATCGCAAGCTTGTCATTTGGTGCAAGAGTTTAGCTCACGTCAGGTTTTGAACAACGTGTAGGGCTATGTTGGGATATCCACCATGTCTAGCATGGTAAATGTGCACATTTTCCCCAGAAGTCTCTCTGCTACCTTATTATTTGTCCCCATTTTAACAAAATTAGAAGTAACAATCGCTACTATTTATTTGTCCAAAGTACCTTACTCTACCATGTATGCTAATATTTCACTCGCTACCAAAGGAATCTAAACATATAAACATGACCTTGGAACTATATTTGAATATCCAGAAAATATAAGTAATATACATTGCTTACTGTGGAATAAGGACTTCAACCTCATTCACATTTTAAATTCTTTCCATGACATTGCTCTCTTATATTATTTTTGGTAAGTATGTCAGCACAATATATTTATAAATTTGATTTATTGTTTTGAATAGGGATGACGAGCATATTTTTATTTCATTTTTTTACACTTCTCTATAAGTATCACTCTCAGAAAATACAAAGAATTAGCCTCAAAATGTGATTTTTCTTCATGAACTTCCTTGCCTATTATATAAAAAAGGAAAGTGATTTCCAATTGGTTTTCAATAGACAACTATGATATACACACTTAAAGGTAATGAAAATATGTAGATGGCGTCCCTATATTTTTTGGCTAAGACTCCCTTTATGTATTTCTTTATGTACTCTCACTAATGATGTACTTTTTACGGTGTTTCTTTGGCAATGAATGACAGCTCTACTACCGTACCATAAAATATGTTTATCACATTGGATTCATAGATGGTATTTTGGTATGTAGAACAAACATTAGGTAAACTTTTAATATGGGAAACTAATAAAGTGATAATAAATTTAATAAATTAGCTTCTTATCAGGTAAAATTGTACGTTACATGTGTTGATATCTTAAAAGTACCCTTATTATCGATGTCTCCTTTCTTGTAGTAAATGTATTTAGCAGCGCAGTAGTAATTTTGGTTCAGATAGTTCATATAAAACCACTATAATTGTTAGGCTGTAGTATAGTCATGAAATTCTTATGTATAAAGTCAACCAAAATCATGAAACAAAATTAGTACTTGTTTTTTATGTACATTGAATCACCAGAAATGTCTTCTTTCAGATGGATTATATAAGTTATTTTATTCACTTACTATTTATGTGCACGCGTACATTTGTAAATATTTTATTTTTATATAATCGCACACAGTAAGGTACTCTCGTATGGCTCCGCTGTTCGGCTCCGCCATGCACATGTGGAAATTACCCCATTGTGTAACCTTGAATATGACAACCCTGATTGATGAATGAGAAGTTCTATTTTCACAAAAAAAGTCACACAGTAAGGTAATACCGTATTGTTTTCTCTTTGAAAGAAAAGGATAAAAACATACATGATCACACTCTCAGATAGATGATATTTTTAGGTGGCCCACCTCCATCCGCTAGTAGTTGGTGAATCGCCAAAATTATCTTCTTTCAGATGGACTATATTGAAGTTGTTTAATTATCCTACAATTCGTGTGCACCTGTACATTTGTAAATACTTATTTTCATATAATACCATAGTAGCGTACTCGTATTGTTTTCTCTTCGAAATGTAAATATAAAAATATAATTCATAGTGCTCTCAGATAAATGATCTTGTTAGGTGGCCCGCCTCTGTCTATGAGTATTGCTAAGCATCTGTGCATATTACCCATGAATATACATACACCATTTCAAGAACACTGGACGTAAGTTTTTCTTTCCATGGAATACATGCATCTTATAGTAAAGGCATCACGCACGTCCGACGCAACTTTTTTTTTACAATGGCAATGCACTTTTTTTTTCAAATAATGCATGCATGTACATGCCAAGGAATTCCCACCTCCCACGCTAGCCATTTTCTTAATGGCGATGATGTACCAAAAGTTAGTTCATTATAGATGGCAATGGTGGGTAATTACTTCACGTAAATCCTACTTCTTTTCAATGGCAATTCTTTTTTCCAAAGAATACAAGCATGCCTATGGCAAGCCGTCCTCACGTCCCACGCTAGTTTTTTTAATAATAAATGATGAAATGTTTTTTCATTAGTAATGGCAATGGTGGGTAATTATTTCACCTAAATCTTATCCAATGGCTATAAATTTTAGACTATTAAATAAATGGTTTTTTTAATAATAAATGATGAAACGTTTTTTCATTAGTAATGGCAATGGTGGGTAATTATTTCACCTAAATCTTATCCAATGGCTATAAATTTTAAACTATTAAATAAAGGTCGGATGATTCTGATTTTTGTGGTAATTTATAGCTTATTTCTCTTTTATCTGGTGAACCCGTCAAGTACTTTTTGTATATAATAGATTACTAGGAAAAGTCCTAGGATTAAAGTTTCCTCTATAAGCATTGTTACCAAAATTATTCCTACCAACAAAATTCACATCGAAAGATTCATTATTATTTTCAATCAACGTGGATAAAGGCATATCATTAGGATCAGAAGAAGCACTCTTAGCAGAAAATAATGTCATAAGTTCATCCATCTTTCCACTCGAAACACTAATCTCTTCAATAGCATGCACTTTTTTACTAGTAGATATTTCGGTGTGCCATTGAGAATAATTAACTATAATATTATCTAGGAGTTTGGTAGCTTCTCCTAAGGTAGTTTCCATGAAAGTGCCTCGTGCGGCCGAATCTAAAAGATTTCTAGAAGCAAAATTCAAGCCAGCATAAAAGTTTTGAATAATCATCCATAAGTTCAAACCATGTATAGGGCAATTATGTATCATTAATTTCATTCTCTCCCAAGCTTGTCAACATGCTCATGATCTAGTTGCTTAAAATTCATAATATCGTTTCTAAGAGAGATGATCTTAGCAGGAGGGAAATACTTAGAGATAAAAGCATCTTTGCACTTATTCCATGAATCAATACTATTTCTAGGCAAAGAAGAAAACTAATTTTTAGCACGATCTCTAAGTGAAAACGGAAATAACTTCAATTTAACAATATCGTTATCTGTATCCATTTTCTTTTGCATATCACACAAATCAACAAAGTTGTTTAGATGGGTAGCGGCATCTTCACCAGGAAGGCCGGAAAATTGATCTTTCATGACAAGATTCAACAGAGCAGCATTAATCTCACAAGATTCAACATCGGTAATTGGAGCAATCGGAGTGCTAATAAAATCATTATTGTTTGTATTGGAGAAGTCACACAATTTGGTATTGTTCTGAGCCATAGTGACAAGCAAGCAATCCAACACACAAGCAAACAAGAAGCAAGCGAATGATAAACACACCGCAAAAAGAAGGGCAAATAAAATGCAAGGGTGAAGTGGGGGAGAGAAAAATGAGAGGCAAATAAATGTAATGCGAATGATGAGGGTTTGTGATAGGTACTTGGTATATGACTTTTACGTAAGTCTCCCCGGCAACGGCGCCAGAAATTCTTCTTGCTACTTCTCGAGCTTGTGTTGTATTCCCTCGAAGAGGAAAGGGTGATGCCGCACAGTAGCGTAAGTATTTCCCTCAGTTTTTGAGAACCAAGGTATCAATCCAGTAGGAGACCACGCGCGAGTCCCTCGCACCTGCACAAACAAATAAGAACTTCGCAGCGAACGCGATAAGGGGTTGTCAATCCATTTATGGTCACTTATGAAAGTGAGATCTGATAGATATGATAGTTTGATATTTTTGGTATTTTTGGATATAAGAACAGAAAGTAAAAACGGAAAAGTAAAGTAGATTGTAGATTGATATGTAGAGAATAGACCCGGGGGGCATAGGTTTCTCTAGTGGCTTCTCTCATGATAGCATAATCCTACGGTGGGTGAACAAATTACTGTCGAGCATTTGATAGAAAAGCGAATAATTATGAGACTATTTAGGCATGATCATTATATATAGGCATCACGTCCGAGACAAGTAGACCAAAATGATTCTTCATCTACTACTATTACTCCACACATCGACCTCTATCCAGCATGCATCTAGAGTATTAAGTTCATAAGAACAGAGTAACGCCTTAAGCAAAATGACATGATGTAGAGGGATAAACTCAAATAACATTGATATAAACCCCATATTTTTATCCTCGATGGCAACAATACAATACGTGCCTTGCTGCCCCTACTGTCACTGGGAAAGGACACCGCAAGATTGAACCCAAAGCCAAGCACTTCTCCCATTGCAAGAACTATAGATCTAGTAGGCCAAACCAAACCGATAATTCGAAGAGACTTGCAAGGATATTATAATCATACATAAAAGATTCATAAAAGAACCAAATATTTCTCATAGAAAATCTTGATCATAAACCCACAATTCATCGGATCTCGACAAACACACCACAAAAAGAGATTACATCGAATAGATCTCCTCGAAGACCGAGGAGAACTTGGTATTGAGATCCAAAGAGAGAGAGAAGAAGCCATCTAGATACTAGCTATGGACCCGAAGGTCTGTGGTAAACTACTCACAACTCATGGTGAGGCAATGATGATGATGTAGAAGCACTCCGTGGTAGATCCCCCCTCCGGTGGAGCTCCAGAACAGGCCCCAAGATGGGATCTCACGGGTACAGAAGGTTGCGGCGGTGGAACTAGGGTTTTCTCTCCGTGTCTGATGGTTTCGGGGTACGTAGATATATATAGGAGGAAGGAGGGCACTGGGGGCCAGACGTGGGGCCCATGAGGCAGGGGGTGCGCCCTGTAGGGGGGGCGCCCCCACCCTTGTGGACGCCACGTTTGCCCTACTCTATGGTTCTCAAGTCTCCCTTGCGTATTTTGCTCCAAAAATATCCCTCCCGAAGTTTCATTCTGTTTGGACTCCGTTTGATATTCCTTTTTTGTAAAACCCTGAAATAGGCAAAAAACAGCAATTTGGACTGGGCCTTTGGGTTAACAGGTTAGTCCAAAAAATAATATAAAAGTGTATAACAAAGCCCATTAAACATCCAAAACATCTTAAATAATAACATGGAACAATCAAAAATTATAGATATGTTGGAGACGTATCAATGACAATGGGGTATCGTATTGATCCACTTGATATATGTTTTGGCACTCAACTTGCGGATTCCCGAAGTGACATTGGGGTAATCTATGCATAGGGGTTGATGCACGTTCTTGTCTTTGTTTCTGTGGTAGAAATCTTGGGGCACTCTTTGAATATGTTTTGGTGTTATCTTAGTACGAACTATTGATAGATCGATCGGGAATGATAACTTTGTATTATCTTAGTACGAACTCTTGAAAGATCGATCGGAAAAGATAACTGAGGGAGTCATGTATTCAGGGGTCGTCGGGCGTCCGGGTCGATGAAGTTGGGCCGTGTTGATGGGCCACGAAAGTAGAAGCAGAAGACTCTCCCTCGTGTTTGGTCAGGACTCCTATGTATGTAGAAAGGCAAGCGTAGTGTCCGGATGTATCTATTACTTCTTCCCCAAGTCGCCTTTGTAACCCTAGGCCCCCTCTGGCGTGTATATAAGCCGAAGGGTTTAGTCCGTAGAGGCTAACATCAGAATCATAACATCCTCATAGGCTAGGCTTTAGGGTTTAGCCATTATGATCTCGAGGTAGATCAACTCTTGTAATCATATTCATCAAGATCAATCTAGCAGGAAGTAGGGTATTACCTCGATCGAGAGGGCATGAACCTGGGTAAACATCGTGTCTCCAGTCTCCTGTTACCATCGATCCCTAAACGCATAGCTTGGGCCCCCCTACCCGAGATCTGCCGGTTTTGACACCGACAATGGTGCTTTCATTGAGAGCTCCGTTGTGCGCTCGCAATGAGCGGTTGATGGCTTGTCTCATCATTAACGATGAGATCACCCTCGGAAACAACTTGGCCATTGGCTAGGTTCTCCAGCTCGGCGGGTTCGCTGTATGTGCCCGCACGGCCTCCGGGCCGGCCACACTCCATGCGGTCATCGAGCATCTCCCTTATGTTGACTCCAGCCACTCCGATGACACGACCTCGGCAGATCTCTCGCCCTTAAACGAGCAGCTGGATCGCACCGCCGCCCTAGGGCTTTCATCACCAGGAGATCAGATTGGACCTAAATCCGGTCAGGATGAGATTGATCCCATCCTGATCCCTCATCTAGTGGCGGCAGTCGAGGACGGAGCCGAAGATACTCCCCCTCTTGATACAGAGACCGTTGTAGTTCAGATTTCCGAACCCATCGAGCCAAACACGCCCCTATCGGGTGGCACTTTGTGTTTTTTGAGCTCTGGGATTGACACCGGGCCCATGGAACGATCAGATCCTGCTGAGCCCAGATCGTCCACGCCGGAGGTTGTCAAAACCCCAAATACCACGTTGGGTCGGGACTTAAAATTACCAACACTGATACGTCTCCAACGTATCTATATTTTTTTATTGTTCCATGCTATTATTTATGATGTTTTGGATGTTTAATGGGCTTTGTCATACACTTTTATATAATTTTTGGGACTAACCTACTAACCCAAAGGCCCAATCCAGATTGCTGTTTTTTTCCTGTTTTAAGGTTTTATAGAAAAGGGATATCAAACGGAGTCCAAACGGAATGAAACCTTCGGGAGAGATATTTTTGGAGAAAATCACGCACGGGAGACTTGAGAACCACGGAGTAGGGGCCACGAGGTTCCCACGAGGGTGGGGGCGCGCCCCCCCTGCCCAGGGCGCGCCCCCTGCCTCGTGGGTCCCTCGTGAGGCCCCAGGTGTCCTCCTTCCTCCTATATAAGCCTACGTAGCCCGAAACCATCAGCAACAGAGAGAAAACCCTAGTTCCACCGCCATAACCTTCTATTCCCGTAGGATCCCATCTTGGAGCCTGTTCTAGAGCTCCACCGGAGGGGGGGATCCATCATGGAGTGCTTCTACATCATCATCACCACCCTCACCATGAGTTGTGAGTAGTTTACCACGGACCTTCGGGTCCATAGCTAGTATCTAGATGGCTTCTTCTCTCTCTTTGGATCTCAATACAAAGTTCTCCTCGGTCTTTGAGGAGATCTATTCGATGTAATCTCTTTTGGCGGTGTGTTTGTCGAGATCCGATGAATTGTGAGTTTATGATCAAGATTATCTATCAGAAATATTTGGTTCTTTTTTGAACTATTTGCGTGTGCTCATAATATCCTTGCAAGTCTCTTCGAATTATTGGTTTGGTTTGGCCTACCAGATCTCTAGTTCTTGCAATGGGAGAAGTGCTTGGCTTTGGGTTCAATCTTGCGGTGTCCTTTCCCAGTGACAGTAGGGGCAGCAAGGCACGTATTGTATTGTTGCCATCGAGGATAAAAAGATGGGGTTTATATCATATTGCTTGAGTTTATCCCTCTACATCATGTCATCTTGCTTAAGGCGTTACTCTGTTCTTATGAACTCAATACACTAGATGCATGCTGGATAGCTGTCGATGTGTGGAGTAATAGTAGTAGATGCAGACAGGAGTCAGTCTACTTGTCTCGGACGTGATGCCTATATACAATGATCATGCCTAGATAGTCTCATAATTATTCGCTTTTCTATCAATTGGTCGACAGTAATTAGTTTACCCGCCGTAGAATATCGCTATCATGAGAGAAGCCACTAGAGAACACTATGGCCCCCGGGTCTATTCTCAACATATCAATTTACATCTACTTTAGTTTTTCCGCTTTTACTTTATGTTCTTATAAACAAAAAATACCAAAAATATAAACTATCATCTCTATCAGATCTCACTTTCGTAAGTGACCGTAAAGGGATTGACAACCCCTTATCACGTTGGCTGCGAAGTTCTTATTTGTTTGTTCAGGTGCGAGGGACTCGCGCGTGGTCTCCTACTGGATTGATACCTTTGTTCTCAAAAACTGAGGGAAATACTTACGCTACTATGCTGCGTCTCCCTTTCCTCTTCGAGGGAATACAACGCAAGCTCGAGAAGTAGCAAGAAGAATTTTTGGCGCCGTTGCCGGGGAGGCTTACGCAAAAGTCATATACCAAGTACCTATCACAAACCCTTATCCTTCGCATTACATTTTTTGCCTCTCGTTTTCCTCTCCCCCACTTCACCCTCGCCGTTTTATTTGCCCTTCTTTTGCCGTGTGTTTATCGTTCACCTTTCTATTTGCTTGTGTGCTATGTGCCCTCAACTAGCTTGCATCTTCGCTTGCTAAAGTATGGATCCTCATCCACTTACTTATCTCTGTAAGAGATCCCATTATGTTGAACCTATTGCTAGTGAGCTGTGTGCACTAGATTATCTTTATGAGGTTTTGCTCGAAATCTATGAATCTGAAAATTGTGAGGAATTGTTAAAAGAAAAAGTGATTCGTGATATCTTCTTGAATGAAAAGCATGATTGCAATGATGTTATTATAAATTCTATTAATGCCAATTGTGCTAATGATATGCAAAACCCTAAGCTTGGGGATGCTAGTATTGCTATGTCCACTACTTGTTGCAATGATCATGATTGGGGTGATTCTTCTTATGATCTTGGAAATTTATTTAAGCCCCATGATGAATATGAGATTGATAATAATGTTTGCAATAATATTGAAAGTGGGTTTGGAAGAGTGTCAACTTTAGATCCCACATATTTGGATAATGTTCAATCTTATGAAATTTTTGATAAAAGTGGGTTTGGAGAGGTCTTGACTTTAGTTAATTTTGATCCCACTATTTTGGACGAGTGTCAACTTCGCATGCATGTGGATCGTGTTGAGAATATGTTATGTGATTGCTATATTGTTGAAATTGCTTATGATCCGACATGCAATTATTATGAGAGAGTAAAATATGGTTGTAGAAGTCTTCATGTTACTAAATTACCTCTCTTCATGTTGAGATTGATCTTGTTTCTTTCTTCTTCCTTGCATATGCTAGATCTTGCTTGCCTTGCTAATTTGTTTGCCTATAATATGCCTATGCATAGGAAGTATGTTAGACTTAGATTTGTTTGTCGCATGTTTTATGATGCTCTCTTTGAGCTTCAATTCTTGACTTTTCGTGTGAGCATCATTGAATTATCAATGCATAGCTAGGGGCGTAAAACGATAGCGCTTGTTGGAAGGCAACCCAATTTTATATTCATTTTTTTGTTTTTGCTGCTGTTAGGGAATAAATATTGCATCTGGCTTCTGTTTAGATGTGGTTTCATGTTTTTTTTAGTGTTTGTGCCAAGTAGAACCTTTGGGAAGACTTGTGTGAAGTTTATATGATCTTGCTGTGAAAAACAGAATCGTTAGCGCTTGCTAGAATGGTCATCAGATTTTACTGGAGCGTGCTATTTAGTTGATTCTTTTTGCAGATGATTAATAGAAAAATTCCTCACATTTACCAATTTAGTTTGAATGTTTTGAAGTTACAGAAGTATGTGAAACCTGCAAATTACTACACGCTGTTCTGTTTTTGACAGATTCTGTTTTTCGTGTGTTGTTTGCTTATTTCAATGCATCTACGAGTAATATAGGGAGGTATGAACCATGGAGAAGTTGGAATACAGTGGGTTTAACACCAATATAAACAAAGAATGAATTCATTGCAGTACCTTTGAGTAGTGGTTTGCTTTCTTATACTAACGGAGCTCACGAGAATTTTTGTCTAAGTTTTGTGTTGTGAAGTTTTCAAGTTTTGAGTATTGCTTTGATGGACTATGGAACAAAGAGTAGCAAGGGCCTAAGCTTGGGGATGCCCAAGGCACCCCAAGTAAAATTCAAGGACAATCAAAAGCCTAAGCTTGGGGATGCCCCGGGAAGGCATCCCCTCTTTCGTCTTCATCCATCGGTAACTATACTTAGAGCTATATTTTTATTCACCACATGATATGTGTTTTGCTTGGAGCGTCGTGTATTATTTGAGTCTTTGCTTGTTAGTTTGCCACAATCATACTTGCTGGACACACCTATTTGAGAGAGTTAAACATGGCCTAGGAATTAATAGAACACTCTATGTGCTTCACTTATATCTTTTGAGTTGAATAGTTTTTGCTCTAGTGTTTCACTTATATCTTTTAGAGCACGGTGGTGATAATATTTTGAAGAAATTGTTGAACTCTCATGCTTCACTTATTTCCTTTTGAGAGTCTATTAAAACAGCATGGTAATGTGTTTAGGCTATAAAACTAGTCTTCACATGATAGACATCCAATATCAATGTAGTAAAAAACTTTCACACTAAGTGCATTGAAATTGATGAGATGTTGGATGCTTGATAATTGTTTTGAGATATGAGGATAGTGATATTAGAGTCATGCTAGTGGAGTTATTATGAAATTGAGAAATACTTGTGTTAAGGTTAGTGATTCCCGTAGCATGCACGTATGGTGAACCGCTATGTGACAAAGTTAGAGCATGAGGTATTTGTAAAGTGCCAACCTTTGTGTGGAGGTCGGGGGCGTGCGATGGTTAACTCCTACCAACCTCCCCCCTAGGAGCATGCGTTGATTGCTTTGTTTTGATGACTCATAGATTTTTGCAATAAGTATATGAGTTCTTTATGACTAATGTTGAGTCCATGGATTATACGCACTCTCACCCTTCCACCATTGTTAGCCTCTCTTGTACCGCGCAACTTTCGCCGGTACCATAAACCCACTATATATCCTTCCTCAAAACAGACACCATACCTACCTATCATGGCATTTCCATAGCCATTCCGAGATATATTGCCATGCAACTTTCCACCGTTCCGTTCATATGACACGCATCATATTGTCATATTGCCATGCATGATCATGTAGTTGACATCATAGTTGTGGTAAAACCACCATGCATAATTTTCCATACATGTCACTCTTGATTCATTGCACATCCCGGTACACCGCCGGAGGCATCCATATAGAGTCATACTTGTTCTAGTATCGAGTTGTAATTCAATATAAGTGTGATGATCATCATTATTAGAGCATTGTCCTGTGTGAGGAAACAAAAAAAGAAGATAAAGGCCAAATAAAAAAAGGAGATGCCCCAAAAAAATAGAGAGAGGCTAATAAAAAAAGAGAAGCCCCTTTAAAAAAATGAGAGAAAAGAGAGAAGGGACAATTGCTACTATCTTTTTCCACACTTGTGCTTCAAAGTAGCACCATGTTCTTCATGATAGAGAGTCTCATGTTTAGTCACTTTCATATACTAGTGGGAATTTTCACTATAGAACTTGGCTTGTATATTCCAACGATGGGCTTCCTCGAATGCCCTAGGTCTTCGTGAGCAAGCAAGTTGGATGCACACCCACTAGTTTCTTTTGTTGAGCTTTCATAGTTATTTAGCTCTAGTGCATCCGTTGCATGGCAATCCCTACTCACTCACATTGATATCTATTGATGGGCATCTCCATAGCATGTTAATACGCCTAGTCGATGTGAGACTATCTCCCTCCTTTTTATCTTCTCCACAACCGCCTCTCTATTCCACCCATAGTGCTATGTCCATGGCTCACGCTCATGTATTGCGTGAAAGTTGAAAGGTTTGAAAGAATAGAGTATGAAAACAAGTGCTTGGCTGAAATCGGGGTTGTGCATTGATACGTCTCCAACATATCTATAATTTTTTATTGTTCCATGCTATTATTTATGAATTGGATGTTTAATGGGCTTTATCATTCACTTTTATATCATTTTTGAGACTAACCTACTAACCCAAAGGCCCAATCCAGATTGTTGTTTTTTGCCTGTTTCAGGGTTTTGCAGAAAAAGAATATCAAACGGAGTCCAAACGGAATGAAACCTTCGTGAGAGATATTTTTGGAGAAAATCACGCACGCGGAGCTTGAGAACCACGTCAGGGGACGAGAGGGTGGCCCACGAGGGTAGGGGCGTGCCCCCTGCCTCGTGACCCCCTCGAGCGTCCCCGGTGCCCTCATTCTTCCTATATAAGTCTACGTACCCCGGAAACTCCGTGAACAGAGAGAAAATCCTAATTACACTGTCGTACCTTCTGTTCCCGTGAAGATCCCATCTTGGAGCCTGTTCCGGAGCTCCACAGGAGGGGGATCCATCACGGAGTCCTTCATCATCATCATCATCATCATCATCGCCCTCACAATGAGTTGTGAGTAGTTTAACACAGACCTTCGGGTCCATAGCTAGTATCTAGATGGCTTCTTCTCTCTCTCTAGATCTCAATACCAAGTTCTCCTCAATCTTTGAGGAGATCTATTCGATGTAATCTCTTTTTGCGGTGTGTTTGTCGAGATCCGATGAATAGTGAGTTTATGATCAAGGTTATCTATGAAAGATATTTGGTTCTTCTCTGAACTTTCTATGTGTGATCATAATATCCTTGCAAGTCTCTTCTAATTATTGGTTTGGTTTGGCCTACTATATCTATAGTTCTTGCAGTGGGAGAAGTGCTTGGCTTTGGGTTCAATCTTGCGGTGTCCTTTCCCAGTGACAGCAGGGGCAGCAAGGCACGTATTGTATTGTTGCCATCGAGGATAAAAAGATGGGGTTTATATCATATTGCTTGAGTTTATCCATCTACATCATGTCATCTTGCTTAAGGCGTTACTCTGTTCTTATGAACTCAATACACTAGATGCATGCTGGATAGCGGTCGATGTGTGGAGTAATAGTAGTAGATGCAGAATCGTTTCGGTCTACTTGTCTCGGATGTGATGCCTATATACAATGATCATGCCTACATAGTCTCATAATTATTCGCTTTTCTATCAATTGCTCGACAGTAATTTGTTTACACGCCGTAGAATATCGCTATAATGAGAGAAGCCACTAGAGAAAACTATGGCCCCCGGGTCTATTCTCAACATATCAATCTACATCTACTTTACTTTTATTGCTTTTATTTGTTGTTCTTATAAACAGAAAATACCAAAAATATAAGTGACCGTAAAGGGATTGACAACCCCTTATCGCGTTGGCTGCGAAGTTCTTATTTGTTTGTGCACGTGCGAGGGACTCGCGCGTGGTCTCCTACTGGATTGATACCTTGGTTCTCAAAAACTAAGGGAAATACTTACGCTACTGTGCTGCATCTCCCTTTCCTCTTCGAGGGAATACAATGCAAGCTCGAGAAGTAGCATGCATGATATGAATATTTTGTGTGATGAAGAGGGAGCATAGCCAGACTATATGATTTTGTAGGGGTAACTTTCTTTAGCCATAGTATTTTGAGCAATGTTGGGGATATCGCTTATCGGGAACATATCGGTCGACCCATGATAAGGGGTAAATCGGCCAGTTTATCGGCATATCGGCCGATTTATCGCCATCTCGGCTGATTTATCGACTGATTTATCTTATCGGTCATACAATGATAAGCGATAAATCGGCCGATTTATCGGCATATCGGAAGATATCTTGAACAGTGATTTTGAGAAGACATGATTGCTTTGTTAGTATGCTTGAAGTATTGTTATTTCTTATGTCAATATAGACTTTTGTCTTGGATCTTTCAGATCTGAAAATTCATGCCACAATTAAGAGAATTACATTGAAAAACTATTTTGGTTAGCATTCAACATCAAAAATTCTGTTTTTATCATTTATCTACTCGAGGACGAGCAGGAATTAAGCTTGGGGATGCTTGATACGTCTCCAACGTATCTATAATTTTTTATTGTTCCATGCTATTATTAATAATGTTTTGGACGTTTAATGGGCTTTTTCATACACTTTTATATCATTTTTGGCACTAACCTACTAACCCAAAGGCCCGGTCCAGATTGCTGTTTTTTGCCTGTTTTACGGTTTTACAGAAAAGGGATATCAAACGTAGTCCAAACGGAATGAAACCTTCGGGAGAGATATTTTTGGAGAAAATCATGCACGGGAGACTTGAGAACCACGGAGTAGGGGCCACGAGGTGCCCACGAGGGTGGGGGCGCACCCCCTATCTAGGGCGCGCCCCCCTGCCTCGTGGGTCCCTCGTGAGACCCCCGGTGTCCTCCTTCCTCCTATATAAGCCTACGTACCCCGAAACCATCAGCAACAGAGAGAAAACCCTAGTTCTACCGCCGTAACCTTCTGTTCCCATGAGATCCCATCTTGGAGCCTGTTCCGGAGCTCCATCGGAGGGGGGATCCATCATGGAGTGCTTCTACATCATCATCATCGCCCTCACCATGAGTTGTGAGTAGTTTACCACGGACCTTCGGGTCCATAGCTAGTATCTAGATGGCTTCTTCTCTCTCTTTGGATCTCAATACAAAGTTCTCCTCGGTCTTCGAGGAGATCTATTCGATGTAATCTCTTTTTGCGGTGTGTTTGTCGAGATCCGATGAATTGTGAGTTTATGATCAAGATTATCTATGAGAAATATTTGGTTCTTTTCTGAACTCTTTATGTGTGCTCATAATATCCTTGCAAGTCTCTTCAAATTATTGTTTTGGTTTGGCCTACTAGATTTATAGTTCTTGCAATGGGAGAAGTGCTTGGCTTTGGTGTAAGGGCATATTTCTGCCTAAGTAGTTTTGTTGATTGATGACAATGCATTTGCGGACTAATCGGGTGCAATAAGCTTTTCAGATATATATCACCTAGACACAAGACGATTAAGTGCCCCTCGGATCTTATGGAAGACGGTGTTTCCTTTTGTTTCTTTTTCGGTGGAATTGAGTCATAGGAAAGCCGTACTATTAATAGGGCGTCCGCTTCGGAAAGGTTTGGGTGGAATCAACACATACACGTCTACTCATTCACACCACCTTTCCTTTGCTTCTCTGGAGCTCCGGCTGTTTTCCTCGTCAGTACAAAAACAGTGGCTTCCTACTACTACAACTGCCTGGCATACGGTAGTACCGCTCAGAGTGGGCAGCAGTACCGCACGGTCACACGATAGTACCGCCTCAGGACCGCGGTAGTACTGCACAGAGCGGTAGTACAGTAGCCTGAGCACGGTAGTACCGTGTGGCTGGCCCAACGTCGTAACTAGTACAGTAGTAGGTGCGGAAGTAATTTTTTACTTCCGCATCCTACGCGGTAGTACCGCTCGAAGCAAGCGGTAGTACCGTGTCGTGTTTTTGTTACGACCGTATTTCTGCGGATGTAGTTGCGCATGTATTTTATTTAGTGCGCACTTCTCCTCAGCCTATCTAGCCCTGCCTTGAGGTAGTACCGCAGGGACGTGCGGTAGTACCGCTCAGGCAGTACTACCGCCCGTTGCTTCAACGCAACAGGGCTAGTACTGGCATGTACTGCACCAGTGGTAGTACCGCATCCAGAGCGGTAGTACCGCTAGGCCGAGTGGTAGTACCGCGCTCTGCGGGCAGAAATGTGGGATAACGGTTGGATTTGTTCTCCCACTATATATAGGGAGTCTTCTTCTCCAAGAAGACTCACCTCTTCCTCCCCAAAGCTTCATTGTTGCTCAAAGCTCCATTTCCGCCCGATCTCTCTCCCTAGCCAATCAAACTTGTTGATTTCCTCGAGATTGCTTGAGAAGGCATCGATCTACACTTCCACCAAGAGATATTTGATTCCCCCCACTAATCCCTTGCGGATCTTGTTACTCTTGGGTGTTTGAGCACCCTAGACGGTTGAGGTCACCTCGGAGCCATATTCCATTGTGGTGAAGATTCGTGGTGTCGTTGGGAGCCTCCAATTCGGTTGTGGAGATAGCCCCAGCCTTGTTTGTAAAGGTTCGGTTGCCGCCTTCAAGGGCACCACTAGTGGAATCATGGCACCTTGCATTGTGTGAGGGCGTGAGGAGAATACGGTGGCCCTAGTGGCTTCTTGGGGAGCATTGTGCCTCCACACCACTCCAACGGAGACGTACTTCCTCTCAAAGGGAAGGAACTTCGGTAACACATCCTCGTCTTCACCTGCTCCACTTGTGGTTATTTCTTCCCTTTACTTGTGCAAGCTTTCCTTGTTTACCTTAGGTAGCTTGCTTGTGAGGTTGTTATCTTGCTTCCTATAAGTTGTCATCATAATAGCATATCTAGACAACTTACCTTGTTGCTTAATTTAAATTGGTTAAGAAAAGCTAAAAATTGTTAGTTGCCTATTCACCCCCCCCCCTCTAGTCAACCATATCGATCCTTTCATTTGAGTTCAATCTTGCGGTGTCCTTTCCCAGTGACAGTAGGGGCAGCAAGGCACGTATTGTATTGTTGCCATCGAGGATAAAAAGATGGGGTTTATATCATATTGCTTGAGTTTACCCCTCTACATCATGTCATCTTGCTTAAGGCGTTACTCTGTTCTTATGAACTCAATACACTAGATGCATGCTGGATAGCGGTTGATGTGTGGAGTAATAGTAGTAGATGCAGGCAGGAGTCGGTCTACTTGTCTCGGACGTGATGCCTATATACAATGATCATGCCTAGATAGTCTCATAATTATTCGCTTTTCTATCAATTGCTCGACAGTAATTTGTTTACCCGTCGTAGAATATCGCTATCATGAGAGAAGCCACTAGAGAACACTATGGCCCCCGGGTCTATTCTCAACATATCAATTTACATCTACTTTACTTTTTCCGCTTTTACTTTCTGTTCTTATAAACAAAAAATACCAAAAATATAAACTATCATATGTATCAGATCTCACTTTCGTAAGTGACCGTAAAGGGATTGACAACCCCTTATCGTGTTGGCTGCGAAGTTCTTATTTGTTTGTGCAGGTGCGAGGGACTCGCGCGTGGTCTCCTACTGGATTGATACCTTGGTTCTCAAAAACTGAGGGAAATACTTACGCTACTGTGGTGCATCTCCCTTTCCTCTTCGAGGGAATACAACGCAAGCTCGAGAAGTAGCAAACACCCACCCACCCTGGGAAAAATTCTCCAAGTAAATCCGAATTCCCAGACATAAATGATCTCGCGAACATACAACAATAGCCCGAGGAGACGGTCAACCACTTCTGGGCCATATTCCTGCTTGTCAAGAACAAGATTAAGAACTGCTGTGACGACGATGCGGTCTCCCTATTTTACCACAATTGTACGGACGTGGGAGTCTTGAACGCCCTCAACCAACGTCATGTTCCGAGTTTCACAGAACTGTCGCATTTAGTACGAAAGTACTGTGCAATGGAAAACACTTGGAAAGCCCAGAATACACCTCATGAACGGTCCGTATTCGGACAACACACTATTAAGGCTAAACGAACATACCCTAGCAGGTCATCCGATAATATGCCTATTGGCAAGAAGAACAAACCTTTTATAGGGCACAGGTCCATACTGGACGAACTGCTCGATAAACCTTGTCAAATACATGCAGCTCGGACAATGTCCCAAACCACTACCTTAGGGCATGTTGGGTACTCCGGCAGGTAGCAAAGAGCGATGCAGCAATCCTTGCCATGCAGTATCAGGGGAGAAAGACATCAGTGTTTTCACTGTCTTTGAGACATTCTCCTCAAATGACCACCGCAAGAGAGCGAATCGCGAACTTGCCGAGGTCTACCAAATTAGCTCTGCAAGCTCATGGAGCGACATGGCAATTAGTTTTTCTGCCGAAGATGCACCTCGAGTCCGGCCGATCCGAGCAACATCAGCTCTTGTACTAGATCCAATAGTAGACTGCTTTCGCCTCACTAAAGTATTTATGGACGGAGGAAGCGGACTGAACCTCATATACGAGGAAACGCTTGCAAAATTGTAGGTTCACAAATCCCGCATTGAGCACACTAACACAACCTTCAGAGGAATTATTCCTAGCCAAGAATCCCGGTGTTCGGGAAGCATTAAGTTCGACGTAGTATTCGGTACATACGATAACTACAGGTCGGAGGAACTACTCTTCCACATTGTTCCCTTCAATAGCGGATACCACGCCCTTTTAGGACGAGACGCTTTTTCACGCTTTCAAGCCGTACCCCATTATGGGTACATGAAGCTTAAAATGCCAGCGCCCAATGGAGTAATCACATTAACAAGTGATCTGGATAGAGCACTCCGCGCCAAGAAGAAAACGGCATCTTTAGCCTTAGAGGCATTATCCAAAGCCCTCGCGGCCGAAGAATTAACTACCTTACGATCCACGGTGGACAAGGACGATGTAATCCTCACCAAAAGATCGAAATCTACCTCCTTCAAGCCAGCAGATGAAATCATGAAATTCCCAGTGCACCCAACGGACCCTAATAAATCAGTGTCTATCGGGGCACAGCTGGATCCGGCGGTGGATAGCGCATTACGCGCCTTCCTTCGGGAAAATTGGCATATATTCGCCTGGCACCCTTCAAATATGTCGGGCATCCCACGCAGGCTGGCCGATCACAGCCTCAATATTATCAAAGGGTTCAAACCAATCAAGCAGTCACTGCAGCGATTTTCCGAACCCAAAAGACAAGCAATGGGAGAAGAGCTAGCCAAGCTATTGGAAGCCAGATTCATCAGAGAAATTAAACATCCGGACTGGCTAGCCAATTTAGTCATGGTGCCAAAAAAGGATAAACGCTGGCGCCTCTGCGTCGACTTTACAGACCTAAACAAGGTCTGTCCCAAGCATCCCTTTCCTTTTCCCCGCATTGATCAAATTATCGATGCAACGGCTGGACACGACTTGTTGTGCTTCTTTGATGCTTACTTCGGATACCGTCAGATAAATATGAAGGAATCCGACCAGGCCGCAACGGCATTTATCACCCTGTACGGTCCTTTCTGTTTCAACACTATGCCATTTGGACTCAAAAACGCTAGCGCCACATATCAATGCACGATTCAAACATGCTTAGAAAAACAAATTGGCAAGACAGTGGAGGCATATGTAATGCCCAGGATGGGACTATACCTCCTACGTGTCGAGGCACGACTTAAAGGTATAAGCCCATTCTGGAATGATCTCAAGTTCGGTATCTTTGCACATCTCATGTAAAAATAGGGATGAAAAGGAAAAGAGATAGTTGGCTTACACTCGCCACATCACACAATACATTACATAACAATCATCATTCAAATAACATCAGAACCTGACTACGGGTGAAGATCCAAATGAAAGATACCAAACATACATAAAGCCACAGGTTCGGATCGCCCCTAGTAGAAACCACTACTGATCATCGGGATAGTGCACATAGTAACGGCTACGTTCCTCATCGTACTCCCAGTATAGCTCGGTGCCGTCACCTGAATAGCTCACCATGGTACCTGCAGCTGGTGTGGTGTAGAATCTGTGAGCCACAGAGGACTCAGGAATCCCGTTCCCAGGTAACAGAACTATCTAAGCCTTGGGTGTGGAACAAGGCTGAAGAAAGAATAAAAGGCTGCAACTGCACTAGCACTGGCTTATGTAATAAGAGCGAGAAGAGAAGTGCCACGAGCGACAAGGTGATCACGAAGTGATCCTATCTAGGCACGTCAAACATAACCCCACCGTGTTCACTTCCCGAACCCCTTTCGGAAAATGACCGTCACGGTACTCACGCTGGTAGTGTGTTCTGAATATGGTGTCAAGTTTTCTACAACCGGATATTAACAAATTCCCATCTGCCACATAACCACGGGCACGGCTTTCGAAAGTTCAAAACCTTGTAGGGGTGTTCCAACTTGGCCCATTACAAGCCCACGATCCGTGGAGTCGCAACTCCAAGGTGGGAAGGCCCGAGTATTCTCAGAATCCCGTGCTCAATATACTCCGACTAAGGTAAGGCTAATCCAGCAAATCCTCCCGGCGTGCCGACACCCTGACAGTAGCCGCGCGTATCTAGTCTCAGGCCACGACTGGATGAGACATCCTACAGGTGTATACCAATCCTCGAGTTTCCTCGTGGTGGCCCCGCAGTCCGCTCAGTTCGGACCAACACTCATGTGGAGCACTGGCCCGGGGGTTGTTGATTAAGAACTCGGGTTTGCAAAGCCCTATGCAGGTTTTTAGTTATTAGGCAAATAGTACCAATGTTGGGACTTGCTGGAAAAGACTTAACGCTAAGCGGTTTATCGAGGGAGTCCCATAACCCCAACTGTGTGAGGAACGCAAAATCAAGGAACATAACACCGGTTTATACGGTTCCTAGGGCGGCATGAGTGGAACAAATCACCAAGAAAGAGGCTTAGCCTTCCACCCATTACCAATATATAGATGATTTCATTAAGAGTTTATATAGTGTGATAACCCAACAAGCTTCAACATGAAGCAAGAATCTTCAAATCTTCTCCTGCAACTAGCAATGCTATAAGAGGGGCTGAGCGAAGCCTACGTAGCCAAACAAAGGTTTGCATAGGTTGGGTGGTTAAACAGATTCATGGTTACAATAGGAGGCTGACAAACAAACATGGGCATTGAGGCAATAAGCTAAAGAGCGAGACTTCTAGCAATAGGCAAAGATAGTAATGATATCTGGGTCAGGTCATCTTGCCTGTCGAGTCATCGATGGGATCGTAAGAAGGCTCCTCGTTCTCAACCTCGGTAGTAACCTCATTCTCGTACTCGATCTCGGCTTCCGACTCTACTCAATACAAGAACATACGAGGCACGAAATCAAACAAGATGCAATGCACAAACTACAGGATGCATGTATGATGCACTTAGGATGCACTGCAGATGCACTTAGGATGCACAATATGACAACATAAGAAACACAGAGAAACAGCACACGAACAAGACAATTTACTCAAGCAAGTAGGATGCAAGACAAGTCTATTTAGGATGCAAAACATGGCATGGTAGGAAGCACAGAGAACCAACACAAGAAACAGCAGGTTTAAATGAGGCCGGAAACTACTTAAGACAAATCCGGTAAGTCCTCATATGCATAGTTTGAAATTAGTCCAGATCTGAACAAACCTTAAGTTAAAGTTGTTAAACAGCAATTTAACATGCACCATGACAATCTACACGAAATTCTAGTCAAGATTCATATAAAATTTGTTTAAAACGGAGCTACGGTCTAGAAGATATGATCAAAACAAGATAAGCATGGCAATGGTGCAAAATGCACCCAAACATCAAGCAAAAATACTCCAAACATGTTAACAAGATGATATTATGAATCTACATGCAAAATCACACAATTTTCATGTAGGGCACGCTCAAAACGGAGCAACAGGCTAAAAGATACACCCGAAACAAGAAACGAAGCAAAGCTGAAAATAACAGCCACATAGCAACTTTGGAGCAATAAATATATACTCTACAACACTCAAACATGGTGACAAGAAGCATGGACATGAAGTAGACATATCCTACAGCAAACAACTCCATTGGAGCATCTCCATAGGAGGCATGGATCAATAGCAACAAGCTACAACATTTTGATCATGACAATAAAATCCTGACAGCGATATTTTATAGCAACTTGGGAGCAAGAATTAAATAGGCTACAGCAACCCAAATGAGCATGTGAGGGCATGGATGGATAGACAACAACATATAGAACAAGGAATGAACAATGGCCACCCCAAAACTAACATGGATTTGCCTAGGACATCAAGCAAACATAGCATCAGGATATTACAGATTCCAGACTTTGCGAAATTTCACTAAGTGTTAAAACAGTAACATTATCATGGCATGTTTGTGAGCATGTTTAAGTCACCTCAAAGCATATCATGGCAAGTGGTTTGCACCACAGCAAAGAACACATGATGGGGAATCTAAAACATATAAGCATGCAACATGGGGACAACCACAACAATAGCAATGAGCTCCTCAACTAGGCATCTCGTAACAAGTTACAAAACCTAACAGCCACATGCACTTTTGCAACAGAGATAAACATGGCAATATGAACTCTAACATGCATGCTATAGCAACCAACATGTAGAGCATCTCATGATGAACATTTGGACATATCATTTGCTTCATTTGGATAAACATGCATCAAGTTATCACATCTCAAACATGGCATGAAAACAACTAATAACAGCAGTTTATAACATGTAGCACTCTTGTCATGATGATTAAGACATCTAGATGGACTCAAACAAGCATTACACAATGGAACAAAACATAGTACACATCACCACGATCATTTTGACAT
This sequence comes from Secale cereale, assembly GCA_902687465.1. Taxonomy (NCBI): domain Eukaryota; kingdom Viridiplantae; phylum Streptophyta; class Magnoliopsida; order Poales; family Poaceae; genus Secale; species Secale cereale. The sequence continues at coordinate 385,804,052 of LR738713.1, read as the reverse complement.
ATTATATGCACAAATCGGACAAGCACAGTAAAAATTATCATCATCACAAAAATGCATCAGACAACAAAACTAAAAGGACAGTAAAAAAACACAAGGGTCAACCTGACTGGATTGGGTCAACGGGTCAAACGGGCGCCGGGTACCGGGTGCGGGTCGCGGTTGTGGGACCCGTTAGGGCTTCCCGATCTGGATCGGGGCGACGCTGCTGGATCGATCCCGGCCGGCGGCGCGAGGTCCTGCGACGGCCGGCGTTCGGCCCGGCGGCGGCCGGAGGCGAGGGTTGGCGGAGGAGGCCGGCGCGGCCCCTGGGCGCCCGGCGGGGCGGCCGAAGGAACGGCGACGAGGGTTCGGCGGTCCACGCGCGGCGGCGAGGGAGGCTCGGGCCGACGGCGAAGCGCGCAGCCGGCGGGGCACCGGCGGTGGCGAAGGGCCGAAACGGAGGCGCGGGAGGCGCGCGGGCCCGGAGGGCCGTGGTCGGGCCGGCTGGCCGCGGTGGGAGGCGGGGCACCGGCGGTGACGTGGCACGTCCCGATTGGACGCGGGGGCGGCGGCGGACGTGTCCGGCGCCGGCGGACACGTCCGGCGCGCGGAGGGGTTGCGGGACGCTGAGAAAAACGGAAAAAAAAGAGGAGCTAGGGTTTGCACGTAAAATGGAGGGGATGGACGTTTTTATAGGCACAAGGAGCTAGGAGACTCCAAATGGGGAGCGGTTTTTGGCCACGCGATCACAAATCGACGACCGAGATGATGGGAAGGGTTGTGCTGGGTTGGTGGGCTGTTGTGGAGGGGTTCTTGAGCCTCAAAGAGGAGGTACTTTTAGCCCACTAGGTTAACCGTTGGAGTACTAAACGAACTCCAAACGCGACGAAACTTGACAGGCGGCCTACACGTATCAAAACAACATCGCACGACAAGTCTCACGCCATTCCGGAAACGTTACACGTCCAAACACGAAAGAAGGACTTGGGGATGCCACGGGCACGTGTGAGAGCGTCGGAACTCGAAACGGACAACGGGAAGAGACGAGTGGGAACGGATGCAAATGACAACACAAATGCAATGCAATGCACATGACAACATGACATGGATGAAATGCACACACGCACACGACAACACGACGAAAACCCGAAAAGACGAAGAACCCAGAATGGAACTGATGAAGCCAAAGTTATATATTGCCAAAAGGGGAAAGTGATACATCCGGGGCATTACATCATATGTGGACGACGTAGTCGTTAAGACCAAACACGTCGAGACATTGGTGGATGATCTCCGCCTTACGTTTGATAACCTTCGAGCATATGACATAAGGCTCAATCCGGAAAAATGTGTCTTCGGCGTTCCGGTCAGAAAGGTATTAGGGTTCATTGTATCCCATAGAGGAATCGAAGCTAACCCAGCTAAAATCCAGGCCTTGTCGGAGCTCAAAACGCCAACCGATCTCACACAACTGCAAAAACTAGTACGCTGTGTAGCGGCCTTAAGCCGCTTCATCTCCAGGTTAGGAGAAAAAGCATTGCCACTTTATAGATTGCTACGACGCACTGACAACTTCGAATGAACGGACACGGCCACGGCTGGACTGGAAGAAATAAAAACTCTACTAGCGAGCAACCCAATCCTAGCCGCCTCGGGCGTTGGCGAACTAATGTTGCTGTATATATCAGCCACTCACCAGGTAGTGAGTGCCGTGCTCGTCGTCGAACGAACCGAAGAGGAACATAAGTTCCCCGTTCAAAAACCCGTATACTACGTATCTGAGGTTCTAACACTGTGCAAATCACGATACCCCCACTATCAGAAAATTGCCTATGCGGTCTTCATGTCATCTCGGAAACTTCAACACTACTTTCAAGAGTGTTCGATCACAGTGGCATCTGAAGTACCACTTAACGATATTATTAACAATAAAGACGCCACTGGACGCATAGCCAAATGGGCCATCGAGCTCTTATCATTCGAAATATCTTATAAGCCACGCCGGACTATTAAATCCCAGGTGTTGGCTGACTTTGTCGCAGATGGACCAAAGCCTAACTCCCTAAAGAGTATGGCTCATATTCCCACTCGACAATGTACTTTGACGGTTCCAAAATGCTAGCCGGATTGGGGCTGGCGTAATATTGATATCTCCAACCGTGGATACATTCTGGTACGTACTACAAATTATGTACATGGACTCAAACAATGCGGCCAAATATGAGGCCCTATTGCATGGTCTCCGCCTAGCTGTATCCATGGGCATACAACGCCTCGAGGTACGCGGAGACTCAAACCTCGCTATCTCCCAAATAAACGAAGATTTTGATGCGAAGGATTCAAAAATGGCAGCTTATCGCAATGCCATATTGAAAATATCGTCTCGATTTGAGGGGCTGGAATTTCATCATGTAGCCCAGGATAATAACCAGGTCGTGGACGTACTCGCTCGTATGGGCGCTAAACGCGATCCAGTCCCACCTAGTATCTTCGTGGAAATGGTGTTTAAGCCATGAGATAACTTCTTCGAATCATGAGATCATGGTTGTCATAGCCCCCTGGATAGAGCCCTTTTTAGCTTACCTTAAAAGGCAGGAGCTCCCCGACGACCAAAATGAAGCCCGCCTCATAGTCCGGCGTACTAAAGCCTACAAAGTTCACGAAGGTGAACTATATAAGAAAAGCACTACTGGTGTTATCCAAAGGTGCATCTCCGAAGAGGAGGGAAAGCAAATTCTCACTGAAATACACGCTGGAATGGGCGGCCACCATGCCGTAGCCCGAGCGCTCGTAGGCAAAGCTTTTCGAGCTGGCTTTTTTTGGCCCACTGCCCGAGAAAATTCCCAGACCATAGTCCAACATTGTGTTGGCTGCCAGCTCTTTGCAAATCAAAGTCACATGCCTCCCATCGCTTTGAGAACAATCCCCATTACTTGGCCTTTTGCGGTCTGGGGCTCGATATGGTCGAACCACTTAAAGGGGGAAGCCATAAAAAGAAATACTTGCTGGTGATGGTAGATAAATTCACTAAATGGATAGAAGTCAAGCCAGTAAAAGCAGCTGAGGCAGGGCCGGTGATAGATTTTATATCTGGTGTGGTACACCATTATGGTGTCCCGCACAGTATGATAACAGATAATGGCACCAACTTTACAGCTGACGAGGTAAAAAATTGGTGCGCAAAGTTAGGTATTAAACTTGATTATGCTTCCTTGTACCATCCTCAAACAAACAGTCAAGTCGAAAGAGCCAACGGTCTAATAATGAGCAGCATTAAACCTCGAGCTCCATATGGGAGTCTAATAAACACTGGGTCGAAGAGCTCGACTCTGTACTTTGGGGGCTGCGGACCACACCTAATCGGACGACCGATACACACCTTTCTTCATGGTGTACGGCGCAGAGGCTGTTCTACCCCTGTGACATTATTCATGACTCACCTCGAGTGCGCATGTACGAGGAGAGAGAAGCCGAGCTAGATCGGTAGGACGACCTAGATGGACTTGAAGAGGAGCGCAATACAGCGCAGGCCCGTTCCACATTTTATCAACAACAGGCCAGGCGATACCAGAGTAGAGAAGTGCGGGCCAAGACATACAATGTCGGCGAAATCATTTTACGCCTCTCGGAAAAGAAGAAGGACAAGCTCAAACCAAAATGGGAGGGCCCCTTCATTATCGACGAAGTACTCACCGGTGGAGCCCTGTTGCCTTCGGAATGCACAAGACAACCACCTTGAGCCGAACCCGTGGAACACTGTCAGGCTTCGACGATTCTATGGATAGTTCGATAGCAAAAAAAAATCTCCTCCTTTTAAGTTAAGTCTAGTCTCTTATCTTTTATTTTTCTCCCTTCCCTTTTTACTTTTTTCTCTCATTGGTAAGTATTCGGCTCACCCGAACTGCCACAGGATAAGTACATCTTTGAATGTAGCTACCTCAAATACACTTGGGGGCTTCTTTGACGAAGCCCATTACCAAAGAGCTTCTTGCTTAAAATGTCGTCTGTTTTTACGGTCCTTCCTCGCCATTATATGCACCAATATGACTTAAGTTCTAGCCAAGCTGGGTTGCCTGGCTCCTATGCTTACCCCTACATTCCCGCTTGTTCGGTTAGGGTGTAAAGGGAGCACCTATGTTGTTGTTACAACCGGGTAATCCGGACATGTACCTCAGACTGGGTGAAGCCGAAAGCTAGCGCTCTTAAGGGAATAATCGGTCGGCGGATACACGACATATCGCTTTTTAACGCATATAAAAAGCCTAGGCCTGCATATGTACGCATGCTGAACCAGGGAAAGGAACCCTTAACAGAACTATTCCCTCTGGAAGATGTTTCTTACGTTAAACAGTACTCCCTCCGTCTAGGTGAATAAGTCATTGGCGTGGTTCCAGGTCATCGATTTGAGGAATTAAATATGTGTTATATGTCATGAAAAGTATATCACTAGATTTCTACAATGATGTAGTTTCTAAATACATATTTTTTGTCACATATAATACATATTTAGATAGTTAAATCGTCAACCTAGAACTACGCGAATGACTTATTCACCGAGACGGAGGTAGTAATATAACATAACTCCCTGAAAATACTTTGTATGTTCAAGCAATTATGACTGGATTGCGTGGTTTGCGAACATACCATGTGTTTACCACATGTATAGTATTCAGAAACACTCCAGCCTTTGGGTTTATGGAGGTTAAAGTGGAAGGTCGGCCATGACAACCTTTTTATAATTTCGGCCGGAGATAAGTTTGATGTTAAAAGTACATTGATACATAGAATCAAATGACTACTTTTTCTCTATTCCCTCTATAAGGTTGTCTAGTCTACAATCCTGTTGGGAAAACTTGGCAGCTGTCTCCACTTGGTCATACACCAAGCTCACAGGGATTTCTTGTCCATCTGATCCTTGAGGCCCCACGCGGGCCATATGATTTGGATTAAGACGGGTGTAACGTGTCTTCACCATGGCCCAGGCTTCTCGAGCACCCATGCGACATGCTGACGCTTTCCATAGTTCGAAGCGGCGTCGAGCCCCTTTGAACAAGTCCGCCAAGTCCTCCATAGTTTCTGGAGGGGAATCGCCCGGCCATAAAGCCTTGGCCATATTCTTCATGGCCTTCCGACATCGCTCGTGTACTCTGGAAAGCTCTTGCAGCACGTCACCCTCAAAACCAGACACTTCCCTTTCGGGCTGCCCAGTTAACAAACCTGCAAGAATACTTCACATCTACCGTCTCTTCAACCTTTCGGGTGAAATTGTCGTAGACACGGTAAGTGTGAGAGTTCGAGCCGTAAACAAGTAGGAAACCTTCATGAGATTTAGGAGCAAATTTAGAACGACGATGCTTATCAAGAATGTAGCACTTTGAGCCGAATACTCGAAAGTATCCAACTTGGGGTTTGTTACCGGTGAGAAGCTCGTATGCCGTCTTGCCGAGAAGCTTGTGAAGATACAAGCGATTTGTTGCATGACAAGCTGTCTCAACCGCTTCCGCCCAAAAGTGTCTTGGCGTCTTGTATTCGTCAAGCATTGTCCTTGCCATTTCGATGAGTGTTTGGTTCTTCCTCTCAAAAACTCCATTTTGTTGAGGCGTGTACGTAGCCGAGAACTCATGTGAAATCCCTTCTTCGTCGAGAAAGGTATCCACATTTGCGTTCTTGAACTCCGTTCCGTTGTTGCTGCGAACCTTCTTGATCTTCACTTCAAATTGGTTTTGGGCCTTCCTAGCAAAGTTTTTGAAGATCTTTTGGACCTGCGATTTATCATCAAGAAAGAACACCCACGTAAATCTTGAAAAATCATCAGCAATGACTAATCCCAAAGAGTTACCACCGAGGCTTTTGTAAGCGTTGGGACCAAAAAGATCCATATAAAGTAGCTCAAGTGGTCTTCTAGTAGTTATGATGTTTTTCGCGGGATGACTTCCTCCAACTTGTTTTCCTACTTGACAAGCACTACAAAGTCTATCCTTGTCAAATATAACATCTTTAACACCAAGAATATGATCACCTTTAATTAGCTTATCAAGATTTCGCATACCGACATGACCTAACCTTCTAAGCCATAACCAACCTTTAGAAGATTTAGCAATAAAGCAAGTGCGGGGTTGGGCTTTCTTAGTGAAGTCAACAATGTATAGGTCACCTCTACGTATGCTGATAAAGACCATGTCGTGATTATCTCTACGGAAGACTTGGCAATCAACATGAGTAAATAGCACATTTAAACCAAAATCAGTTAATCTAGACACGAAGAGAAGATTATATCCAAGGGATTCTATAAGCATGACATTCTTAATTGATCTATCATTGGATATGGCCACCTTACCAAGGCCAACAACTTTACCCTTAGAGTTTTCACCAAAGGTAACATACTTTCGTGGACCATCATTTCTAGCAAGCTCATCAAACATGTCCTTATCTCCGGTCATGTGATCTGTGCAACCACTATCAAGCACCCATTACTTTCCTCCAGCTGCGTAACCACGAAGATTTGCCATAAGACCAAAATGTCTCGTTTGTTCATCAAGTTCACTATCATCTTCCTCATCATAGTATCCATGTTCCTCATTGTCATGTGATTGGTCAACACCCAGAGAGAGTGATTCTTTAGAAGTATGACTGTAAGAATGTTCATCTCTATGAATTCTAATGACTTCAGAAATGATATTGCTAATTATTCCAACATCTTCTTTGGCAAGCATAAGTTCACGAAGCTCAAACAAGCAATCACCAAACTTAGGATCACTAGTACTCATCTTATTTAAGGCAATAGACTTCTGGAGAATCTCATCTAGATTTTCAGGGAATAATTTGGGAATCGTTCCTCTAGAAATCTCAATATAGTGTAAGCACATTCAAGAGTTGGCAAACATACAAGCAAGTTTCTAGGCAATCCTTTAGTGATAAGATTAACTGTCCTAAGATTTCGAACCATGTCAAGTTTCTCATCGAAGGTAGGATTCGAAGCATCCATGGGGGGCAAACAAGGATTGTCAATGTACTTGTTCAAATGATATTCATTGAAGATCTCAAGCATCTCATTTTTTTCATTCATGAAAATATTCTCCATCAAGCATAGGCACTCTACGTCTAATACTCCCCAACATAGACGCATCCATCTTCCTCCAATGGTGATTAAACCAAAGCAATGGAGACCACTGCTCTGATACCAATTGAAAGGATCGAGAAGAGTATGTGTCTAGAGGGGGGTGAATAGACTCTAGCAAGAAAAGTGGTAGCTTTTAACATACTTGATGTTTGGAGGGAGATTTAGCACATGTTTTAACTTTCAAAATTCACAACAAGCATGCATGACAAGAGTATATAGGTATTGTGAAGTAAAGCATGCAACTTTGACCACTTGACCAAAGCAAAATCTAGCCTTTTCCCAATTTTAGTTCTTGGCAGATTTTTGCAACTTAGCACAAATCAAGCAATCAACCTACACATGCAATTCTAGGAGTGTAGCAGCAGAAAGTAAACAATTGCATATGAAGGTAAAGGGAGGAGTTTGGAGGGAGAAAATGCAAGTGAAGACAACGATGTTTTTTTTTCTTGGTTCCGATAGGTGGTGCTATCGTACATCCAAGTTGATGGAGACTTCAACCCACGAAGGGTAACGGCTGCGCGAGTCCACTGAGGGCTCCACCCATGGTCGGTCCACGAAGAAGCAACCTTGTCTATCCCACCATGGCCATCGCCCACGAAGGACTTGCCTCACTAGCGGTAGATCTTCACGAAGTAGGCGATCTCCTTGCCCTTACAAACTCCTTGGTTCAACTCCACAACCTTGACGAAGGCTCCCAAGTGACACCTAACCAATCTAGGAGACACCGCTCTCCAAAAGGTAATAAACGGTGTGTTGATGATGAACTCCTTGCTCAAATGCTTCAAATGATTGTCTCCCCAACACTCAAACAGCTCCTCATAGATTTGGATATGGTGGAAGAAGGATTTGAGTGGAAAGCAACTTGGGAAGGCTAGAGAACAAGATTCATATGGTAGGAGTGGAATATCTTGATCTCAACACTTGAGTAGGTGGTTCTCTCTCATAACATGAATGATGGAAGTGTAGGTATGTTCTGATGGCTCTCTCCACGAATGAAGAGTGAGTGGAGGGGTATATATAGCCTCCACACAAAATCTAACCATTACACACAATTTACCAAACTCGGTGGGACCAATTCAGAGAACTCGGGCAGACCGATTTAGTTCATAATGTGACTGTTAGGTATTTTGGTGGGACCGATATGATCAACTCGGTGGGACCGATTTCATTAGGGTTAGGGCATAACGTAATCTCGGTGGGACAGATTACACAAACTCGGAGAGACCGATTTTGGTAATGAGCACACAGAGAGTTGGTCGGGCAAACTCGGTGGGACCGATTCGCTCATTTCGGTGAGACCGAAATGTTACGAAGAGGCAACAGAGAGTTTGCATTACAGACTCGATGGGACCGATCGCTCATCTCGGTGAGACCGAAAATATTGCAACAGGCAACAGAGAGTTTGCAATCCCATCTCGGTGAGACTGAGATCCCTTTTGGTGAGACCGAAATGATTAGGGTTTCTGGCAGTGGCTATGTCAAATGAACTCGGTGGCGCCGGATAGATATTTTTGGTGGGACCGAGTTTGACTTTTGGTTTGATACAAATGTGGATGTGGGAAAGTGTTTGAGGGTTTTGGAGCATATCACTAAGCATCTTGAGCAAGCAAGCCATTAAGCAACACCTCATCCCCTTCTAATAGTATTGGCTTTCCTATAGACTCAATGTGATTTTGGATCACTAAAATAGAAAATGTAGAGTCCTTAGCTTTGAGCTTGAGCCAATCATTTGTCCTTATCATCTTGAAAGGGTTCCACATCCTCTAGTCCATGCCACTCCATCTGTTGAACTTGTCTGAAATATACTAGATGGAAATATTAGTCCAACAAGAGATATGTTGACATTAATTACCAAAATCACCCAGGGAGCACCTGTGCTTTCAGTTTTCTTCATCCCGAACCCTCCTGATTTGCCATCCCGAACCCTCTTGCCATTCCAATGGAGACCAACCTCCTCTGGCTGAGCTCCAACTTTGCATCTCTCTCCCAATTACCCTCACCCCGCCAGTTTGCTGGAGGTTGTCCATTGTAAATTTTCAAGGAGATTCAAATGTTCCTCTTCTGGCCGATTGAAGGTACTACTTGGTCCAATTTTGCCACAAAAAATAATGTTATCTTGTTATAGATTACATGTATATGCTTAAGAGAATTTTCATGTTTGTTAGATTAAAAAAATTGTATTTTCTCCTTTTAGCCAGTGGTTAATTTAGCAAAGCATTAGCATAGTATTGGTCTGATCAGCGAGATGATGATCACAAAGTCCTGTTGATAATCATCATGTTGTGATTTTTCACTGTCCTGTAGAACTTGTTGTGTCCTCAAATCAGCAAAGATAGTAGCAGTTTCCAGTAGACCTTTTTCTATTGCAGTATTTCCCTTTGCAATCCATACAAGTAAACATTATGTGTATTCATTTTTCTTTGTTTACTAGATGTTGTACAAAATGTTTATCAGACATCCACAGGAATTGATTGCGGAGGTCTAGATCCGCTCCAGTGTGTTTGTTCTTACAATCTAGGAGGATCATACATGTATATGATGAATCATTTATGAATCTTTCTTTAAAATAATTAAGTCCACGTTGGTTTCTATGATTTAATGTTGTGTTGTCATCAGAATAAAATGATTAGCATTCCACCAAATATATTATATCTTTGTGTATTCTTCAATTCTATAAGGATGCTGATAAGGTGATTAAGGTAATGAAGCTTAGGGTTGTCTACACATTGCCGAGTGGAAGGTCAGACAACTCTGGTGTTACATCTTCAGGAAATAGGAGCTTCAGGCAAGGCACTGATGATTTTACGGTGATATTGGTTAGCTCTATGTCCTATTTAGGAAACATATTGATTTGTTAATATTTTTTAAAGTATAAAAGCTAACTGTAATCTGCACAAGAGCCAAACCTGTAGAAGGTTAGAGTGTGTGCAATAGTTTCAGAACCTAGGGAAAACTAGCCTGACTGGTCTCTTTAATATTTAGTGAGTCTGTCCATGCACTTTTAGTTCTACTCACCACTAAAGATATCTACAACTTTCATGTTGAACGCATAGTTTAATCCGAACAGTAACATGGTCTAAGTCTGCATACAAGGTTACTGTACACAGAATCACATAAAGAATAATTTTTGGACTGTGAAACTAAATTGGACTGCTACTTTTAAACCGTACATCAAAATAGTGCAAATAGATAGTCTATAGAAAGCATGGGACGTATCTCTCCTTTTTTTGCTATTGATCTCCACATTATGTTTGGAGTCCAAGTCAAAATTTTGCAGTTTTTGATAGAGGATTTGGAAAGACCGAATATGTTTAGTAGGTGGATTGCCCAAAACAGTTGACTTCATCCAACCCAACCTCACATCACTGTATAAAGTTTGTAGCACTTATTTTATATGTAGAACACTTGTGAACTAGGATTTTGACCAAAAGATTTCGAGTGTTTTATGGGAGCTTGCATTGCAGGGATACTTGAAGCTAGGGCAATCCAAGTAAGGTAGCTTCATCCTCAGACAACAGGTTTATGTTATCTTATCATGGAGTCATTTTTAAGTTTGTGCCCAACGCATGCATGTAAATATGTAATACACCAACTTTGTTCTTTTATTTTGTTCGATTGACTAAGTCTACCTTTTCAATTTCCATTCCCTTTATAGCTAGCAAATGATCTCCAGAGGATTTTTAAAAAGTTCAAATCCAGTAATTAAATGCTGATCGCATAAGGCAGACTGATGGTATCTTGGTCGAAGAATTTTATTCCTACTGGATGGAACTAGAATTGTTCTTCATGAATATGTTGGTATGCAAAGAACAATATCTATCTAAAATGTCTTCTAGCATATTCTGAATTTGCAGAGTCAGCGCAAACCTGAAAGCATGTATGTAGCTCCCAGATGTTTCAGGCGAGAGGAAGGGGCGTACATCATGTGATGCCATGTATCTGGTAGTGGTTTCGTCCCCCAGATGTTATGCATTTATTTCCCAATTTGTACGTATTTGTGATTTTCTAACTAAAATCTATGAAGATGCTTAATTATGTTGGTCTTATTTATGGGACAGCGAAACCATTTTTTCTGCACTTAATTGCGAGGTTGGATGCACCCGCTGCTGGGAGTTTTGAGTTGATTAACATCAATACTGCTTCTATATCCACCTCTACTATTATTGCTTCTATATTTCCTCATTGCATGCCTTTGTTTCCAGAAAGTAGGCCATGCCACCCTTTTCTACTAAGTTACACACACCAGTTTTTCTTTGCTTGGGGTAAAAGGCTTAGGAGGAAGTTGGAGGTTTCAATATTGGCACAGCAAAAAAATTAGGATGTTAAACAAGCATTCCTTTGGATCATGCACTAAAAGTTGTGTACCATTCCTTTTAGATAAAGTTTAAGGACGAAATATGTAGCTATCTAAATGAACGAAGAGCTTGTAACTTAACACTCAATTATGTTCTTTGTATGTTTTGTAGGCGAGAACCTGCATGGAGGAGGAAGGAGACGCCTCAGGTGGAGATGATGACGACGGCCGTGCCTCCATCACTAGCGGCGGTCATGACATGCATCTGCAGGACTAGAGATCAGATAGGCCGAGCCATTTCTGGTAGTTGTTTGCTTTGGTGGTGCTCTTGGGTTTACGATTTCAATAAAATCCTATTGCGGAGTGGAAGGTTAATGTTATTTCTCTGATATCACAGTATCTTCTTGGCTCAAGTACTGACAAAGTAACACTGTCGCAGATGTATTTACTTAGTTTTCCAAGCTGGTGGAAATATATGTAATTCAGACATAACACAGAGTCAAATTTACAAGTAATTGTTATAGTCATAGCTAGCTTACTTTGGCTTACCTGGTCCATGTAGAGCTGGAATCTCAGAGCTACACTTTCAACCGGCTTACTTTGAAAATCAAATAAAACTAAAAGAATAGAGGTTTCAATTGCAACAAGAGTTTAATAGTGCTACAGATCTGTGGAGCGGGCAAGAATAGTTGGCCAACCTTTAGTAACTACTATTGATGTTACTCCACATGCAAGTTTCTTGCATGAAGCTGACTGTTGTTTCTTATTTTTCTTCTTAATTTCTTACATGTAGCTGACTGTTGTTTCTTCTTTTTCTTTAGGAATTAAGGGTCTATTTCTGAGGGGACTCTACGTATTACCGGACATGGTGCCACCGCCGAGAGCAATCATCGTGTCCGCCTAGCACATCTATCTGAGGGAATTATGCCGCCCTGAATGAGGTTGCAGCAGTCTTACTGGTTGTGGCACCGAGACTCAGATTTTTCCCTGTCAAAGTACAAGAGTCACACCTGTTGTATGAAGATTTATTCAACCTCCAGTTTGGTAGTATTAACACTAGATGTATTTAGTTTTGATTTGATTCATCTCAGTTGCATAAAGGAATAAAAATTTCTGTCATTATCAGATATGTTGTAGACGACTACCTAGCTTTAAGTAGATAGGAAATAGACCTTTATTTAATTTCACTTGTTATATGCACATGGCAATTAATTTGGATAGGACCAATTTTGCATTCTATTAAAATTCTTATTAGTAGCAGTGATTTCTGTAGCTGCTCCAATGATGCCCCCACGTTAACCTACATGATGTCACGCTAAAGGGAGTGACTATCCATACAGCTCGTCAAATCATCTTCAGATCAATGGCCTAAATCTTGTTCATTTTTCTTTTTTGCATTGCTTAGGTTCATATTGGAGGAGGCTACAGGCTTATTAATATTCCAATGAGCAGCTGCTTCAACGGCGACAAAAACAAGATATTTAGGATAACTCGGTTCAAATCAGCCTCTCTTAATTAATGGTTAAATTCACCGCATGTACCTCAGCGGGGGATCGGTTTCACTGATGGATTTTTTGAGGTAATTCTCCTCGGTTATTGATTTAAACACAACTTCTTTATGATTTTCATGTTTGTTGTCTTGGTATGTTCATTGACTAAATCACAACATTGACTGAGATATTGTTTTTACAACGAATAGGTATTGTCCACAATGCAAACGCCTGGGGAGGCACTGGATGCGGTTCGCTCAAACATCGGATGTTGTGAGAAATTATCTGGGTGCTTGAGGTGAGAAGTGTATATAGGATCTCTGGAACCTCTTGCATGACAAGATCACTCGATGATGTTGTGTTTACCCATGAGAATGAACCTGCTAATGCTCCCCTCGCAAGAGGAAGTTTCTTGAAAGCAGGTAAAGTGGTGTAGGACTATTTCCTCTCTTCTATCTTGATGCAAATACTTCTGTGATGTTGGTGTCCCAACAATGCAAGTCTTCATTTGATTCACTAGCTATATATAGAAAGGTTGTTTTAAAGAAACTGCCTTTTCTTTTCTTGAATACGCACGACAATGATGCAAATATCATCATCCTGAGATGTACTAACTACTATACTCATTCAAGGGTGTTATGCTCTTTTGCCTACTTGGAACGAGGACGGCATCACTTGATAGAGCCACTGCTATCATCCTTTTATTTCGATGTCATTAATATATTATTTTGAACTAATGTGTTTTGCTAATGTAGATTGTGCCAACTGCTATGATTGAAAATATATATTGGTAAAAGCATTTGTCTTATAAGGTACTCCCTCCACAAACAAATATAAGGGCGTTTAGATCACTCTTTTATTTCTTTACGGAGGGAGTAAGTGTTTAACTATGCCCGTGAGCATCAAGTGTCTCATGGCCAAATATATTATGTCTGCTTTAGTCATTCGAACAACCTATATTTAGTAGTTGTAGAAAGTCCATTCTGTAGGGGGGCAAAGTAAGAAACTAGCAGTACGCAATACAAAGCACGTGAACTCTAGATCTACTTCGCGAAAAAATGCCATGCAAAAGGTCTTCGCATTTTAAGTTGTTATGCACATTTTATATTCTATTTTTTTCTCCTGAAGATAAACTTTGGTGTATTTTCTAATAATGTCATTCATTAATGTTATCTTTTTTATCCTTTTGTGTAGCCATGTATTGTTTTCATGGATGAAATTGATGTCATTGGTGGCCGAAGATTCTGTAAGGGCACTAGAGCACATCATGAAATACAACATAGTTGTTGGATCTCCTTAATCAGATAGATAGATTCACGAACTCGGGAAGGTACATATTATTCTATTTTGTGGCTGCTATGGTAAAAAAAGTACCACAAATATGTATTGTACAATGATAATATGCTTATTTCTTGTAGCTAACTAAATGATCTTATTGATCAATCAAATGCTAAATTCTTAATGGGCATCCAGTTACACGGTATATATAACTGTATAAGTGGTCTATCTTGGTTGTCTTATGAACATTGTATTTTGTGTGTTGTGGATTTGGCATTGATGATTTAGAGTTTAGTTTCGACCAACATTGTTTTATATTACTAAACTTGATCTTTTCAATTTAGACTTTTCTTTTTGGTAGGCACACCTATGCCAACATATCGTGCCCTACCTAAATTCAGTTGTAGGTTCTGTGTGTGTGATGTTGCCTTCTCTCATGATGTGGTACAAGGAAAGCTGATGCACATTAGTGGCAAGAGATTTTAAGCAGCATGGGCTAGCATAGGTGTGCCTACAGTCCTCCATGGCGGGGTCGTCGAGGTAGAGTGGAATTGGGGGAAGAGCGGGAACTGGATTTGGTGTTCTTCCTTCTACATATAGGTAAACCTCATGAATCTTGGTTTCCTTTTATTTCCCAATATGCCTGCTATGTAATATTGATTTGGTGATTACATTTTGGCACAACTTTTTTGTTCCCTGTTTTTGATTAAGCGAAAGATCCTTCAGTCAATGATTTTAATGATTTACAAATACTATGCAGGTGATTAATTCTTTGGAGCCTTATTGATGTTGTGGTAGAGATATCAGATAATGCCACTTTCAACTGATGTGTATTTGCAAATTAGAAATTATACATGTTTACCGACCAAGTCGATTACATGAGTTAATTCTCTTTATGTTCTTGTTCATGGCAAGATCTTGCTCTCAAAACAATTCCTTCAGCAAGGCAATTGCCAGGCACAACCAATGAAGGCCGGACCTTAGGTTTTCACCGAAAAAGTCACGGCTCGCGGCACCCGATGAGCACCACCAAAAATGAATTCCTCCAGTGTTGTCGCCCCCACTTGACACTTCTGCTGCTGAGAGTTACCAAACACCTGGCTGACTCCATCACCTCGAAGGCTCCCTCCGTCTAACTGATCCTCCGATCTCAGCCACCATGACCTTCTCCACAGTTGTCTACACCATAGAAATCGAGAATCCGACAAGTCCCATGGTGTCAACAAACAATACAGCTTCACGCCACATTGTCATGGAACCTCGTAGGTTGATATGGCATGCACGACCGAATTCTATCTGATCCAGATATCTTGGGCAGGATCTCCGGCAGCAGTTCCGGAACACGTCGATGACCAAATCGAGAAGGACCGATCATGTAGGACGTTGCCATGATGCGAAAAGAGCACGAGGACAACCACCATTATTTTCACGGCAACATGCCCCCATGCCGCCCCGATCCAGCCCGCCGCCGCCTGCCTGCCAACATCCATGGCCTAAAGCATGCCGACTAGCGCCCCAAGCCGCATCAGCCGACGAGTCAAACGGCCGACCGCAACTTTGGGCCGAGCTCCACCAACCCACCCAGATCAGATCGGAGGGATCGGCAACCCAAGCCATCGCTGCAAGCCGGGGCACACCAAGCTACTTCTCGAGCTTGTGTTGTATTCCCTCGAAGAGGAAAGGGTGATGCAGCAAAGTAACGTAAGTATTTCCCTCAGTTTTTGAGAACCAAGGTATCAATCCAGTAGGAGACCACGCGCGAGTCCCTCGCACCTGCACAAACAAATAAGAACTTCGCAGCCAACGCGATAAGGGGTTGTCAATCCCTTTACGGTTACTTACGAAAGTGAGATCTGATAGATATGATAGTTTGATATTTTTGGTATTTTTGGATATAAGAACAGAAAGTAAAAACGGTAAAGTAAAGTAGATTGTATATTGATATGTTGCGAATAGACCCGGGGGACATAGGTTTCACTAGTGGCTTCTCTCATGATAGCAGAATTCTACGGTGGGTGAACGAATTACTGTCGAGCAATTGATAGAAAAGCGAATAATTATGAGAATATCTAGGCATGATCATTATATATAGGCATCACGTCCGTGACAAGTAGACCGAAACGATTCTGCATCTACTACTATTACTCCACACATCGACCGCTATCCAGCATGCATCTAGAGTATTAAGTTCATAAGAACAGAGTAACGCCTTAAGCAAGATGACATGATGTAGAGGGATAAACTCAAGCAATATGATATAAACCCCATCTTTTTATCCTCGATGGCAACAATACAATACGTGCCTTGCTGCCCCTACTGTCACTGGGAAAGGACACCGCAAGATTGAACCCAAAGCCAAGCACTTCTCCCATTGCAAGAACTATAGATCTAGTAGGCCAAACCAAACCAATAATTTGAAGAGACTTGCAAGGACATTATAATCATACATAAAAGAATTCAGAAAAGAACCAAATATTTCGCATAGATAATCTTGATCATAAACCCACAATTCATCGGATCTCGACAAACACACCGCAAAAAGAGATTACATCAAATAGATCTCCTCGAAGACCGAGGAGAACTTGGTATTGAGATCCAAAGAGAGAGAAGAAGCCATCTAGGTACTAACTATGGACCCGAAGGTTTGTGGTAAACTACTCACAACTCATAGTGAGGTGATGGTGTTGGTGTAGAAGCACTCCGTGGTAGATCCCCCCTCCGGCAGAGCTCCGAAACAGGCCCCAAGATGGGATCTCACGGGAACAGAAGGTTGCGGCGGTGGAATTAGGGTTTTTCTTCTCTTCTGATGTTTTCGGGGTACATGGGTATATATAGGAGGAAGGAGGGCATCGGGGGACCAACATGGGGCCCATGAGGCAGGGGGGCACGCCCTCCACCCTCGTGGACGCCACGTGCGCCCTATTCCGTGGTTCTCAAGTCTCCCGTGAAGATATCGCTCCAAAAATATCTCTCCCGAAGGTTTCATTCCGTTTGGACTCCGTTTGATATTCCTTTTCTGTAAAATCCTAAAATAGGCCAAAAATAACAATCTGGACTGGGCCTTTGGGTTAATAGGTTAGTCCCAAAAATAATATAAAAGTGTATAACAAAGCCCATTAAACATCCAAAACATCATAAATAATAGCATGGAACAATCAAAAATTCTAGGTATGTTGGAGACGTATCGCACCACCACGCGGAGCACCCCATCACAACCAGCACCGAGCAGCGCCGCCGCCGCTAGATCGAAGCCTCGCCGCCACTAGATCAGAGCCGTGTCGCCGCCAGATTGGAGGGAGAGGAGCCGCGCCCATGGAAGACCCGACGCCGCTGGCACTGCCCGGGCTTCACCCGGCAGAGACCCTCAGCAGCGGCGAGGGAGAGGTGTTGGAAGGGAGGGTCAACGGCTGGCAGGACTAGGTTTCCCCCGAGAACATGAGGCTTACAAGAAATGCTCGATTAAGATGTAAATATGAGTTATGCTACTTGGGATGGTGCTCAATTAGGTGGAGAGCACATAAATGGTGGGGTAGCCGTAAGCATAGCAAATGGGTGGAGTTGGAGAAAGTGTGCATATGATGGTGATGTGAGCACAAACACAGGAGCGAAGCTAGCAAAGACACAACAATATCATAGCTAGAGGAAGGAGCGATAATGGAAGATGATTTGGAGGATATGGGAGCCACGGTAGAAATTTAGTTGATTAGGAAAAGGGTCTGTAGATGATGGCGAAATGATGATGAGTAAGCAAATAATAGAACAATGGCGTAGCTGAATGGTACGAGGAGTGGGGAAATCGGTCAAGATGGTGTATGAGGTGATAGGAGCATGGTGCACCACGAAAACTCCAGTGAGGTTTTTATTTATTCAAGAATATGAAATCTTATATATCAGGGCGGAGAGCAGGATGGTTGTTTTGGTTCTCCTCCTTGACGGTCCGTGGGGAAGTACGGTGTGAAGGAAAGAGGGCGTGTTGGCGAAGATGAGGTGTGTGTCATCCGGTTTTATAGGAGATGGCTCCAATGAGATATGCCCCGCTATAGTGGGAAACTGAGTGGGAAGGCGAGAGTCCGGCAGAAAAAGGGAAGGGTGTGTCGTGAGGTGGAGATTTTTATGTTGGGACAGCGTGTTGAAGATAACATGGCGGTGGCGGAGCTCGTTGGGTGCCTGTTTGATGTCTGAACGCATTCGAATGTATGAGAAAGAAATGAGTTTTGACCTTGAAGACGATCTTAATCATTTGTTTGATCCATTTATAGGCGTTGTAGCCCGTAGCAATGCATGGGCGTTCTACTAGTTGAGATCTGAGATGGTGATTTATCAGTATTGCGGTAGTTTCACATCATGCTTAGTAGTGCTTCATCATAGTTATTAATTTAATTAACATGTTTAATGTTATGTTATTGTCTTGCCTTGATGTTTTTGGTTGTTGTGAGCTTGCAAGTACATTCAATGTACTGACCTGGCGTGTCATGCCAGATTACAGGTGATGCCATGATTGCTTGATTGCTTGACGATGTTTCCATGCGTGCGAGCTAGATCGTGTCCCAACCAGAGTCCCTGCAGAGCGGAGTTCACCACCTTCGTCATTCTTCCACTGCTAGAAGTATTCCGCTGCTATGAGTTGTTCCGCTGCTAGCATAGAGCAAGTGTAGTATCGCGGACGTAGTGTCGCCATGCTGATGTGATCTTTTGTAACATCAGACCCCTGTATTTATCCTTTGTAATAAGAGCTGATTTGTTCTATGTCAAGCAGTGTCGTATTCCAGAAGACTTCTCCTCGATCTCTGGGCTGGAATACGAGGCGTCCCGGTTTCTCTGAGCCGGGGTGTCACATTTGCCACAATCATCCTTGCTGTACGCACCTTTTGAGAGGGACACGCTTCAATCGTGATTTATTAGAATACTCTATGTGCTTCACTTATACCTTTTGAGCTAGGCAATTTTGCTCTAGAGCTTCACTTATATCTTTTTTTAGCACGACGGTGATTTTATTTTGTAGAAATTGTTGAACTCTCTTGTTTCACTTATATTATTTTGAGAGTATTAAAGAACAGCATGGTAATTTGCTTGGGTTATGAATTTAGTCCTAATATGATAGACAACCAAAGGAGATATAATAAAAACTTTCATATATAGAGCATTGAATATTATGTAAAGTTTGACTCCTTGTAATTATTTTGACATGTTAAGATGGTAATATTAGAGTCATGCTAGTGGTAGTTTGTGAGGTTAAAGAAATAATTGTGTTAAGGTTTGTGATTCCTGAAGCATGCATGTATGGTCTCCTAATTATGTAACCGAATTGGAGTACTTTCTATTTTGAAGTGTTTGTCTTTGCGCGAAGGTCGGGGGCGAGCGATGGTTAACTCCTACCAACCTTCCCCCTAGGGGCATGCGTCATAGTACTTTGCTTCGAGAGCTAATAGATTTTTCACAATAAGTATGTGAGTTATTTATTACTAATGTTGAGTCCATGGATTATACACACTCTCACCCTTCCACCTTGCTAGCCACTCTAGTGTCGCGCAACTTTCGCCGGTGCACAAAACCCTCATTATACCTTCCGCAAAACTGCCACCATACCTACCTATTATGACATTTCCATAGTCATTACACCATTCCGTTTGTTATGACACGCTTCATAATTGTCATATTGCTTTGCATGATCATGTAGTTGACATAGTATTTGTGGCAAAGCCACCATTCATATTTTCCATACATGTCACTCTTGGTCATTGCACATCCTGGTACATCGCCAGAGGCATTCGTATAGAGTCATATCTTTGTTCTAGCATCGAGTTGTAATATCGAGTTGTAAGTAAATAAAAGTGCGATGATTATCATTATTAGAACATTGTCACATGTGAGGTTATCAAAAATAAAAGAGGCCAATGAAGCCCAAATAAAACAAAGAGGCCAAAGAAGCCCACCAAAAAAAGAGAGAAAAAGAGAGAAGGGACAATGCTACTATCATTTTCCACACTTGTGCTTCAAAGTAGCACCATGTTCTTCATGATAGAGTGTTTCCTATGTTGTCACTTTCGTATATCACTAGTGGGAATTTTTCATTATACAACTTGGATTGTATATTCCAGCGATGGGCTTCCTCAAATGCCCTAGGTCTTCATGAGCAAGCAAGTTGATGCACACCCACTAGTTGTATTTTTTGAGATTTCATTCACTTATAGCTCTAGTGCATCCGTTACGTGGCAATCCCTACTCACTCACATTGATATCAATTGATGGACATCTCCATAGTCCATTGATTTGCCTAGTCGATGTGAGACTTTCTCCCTCATTTTGTCTATTACCACCTCTATTCCACCCATAGTGCTATGTCCATGGCTCATGCTCATGTATTGCGTGAAGAGTTGAAAAGGTTTTAATAAGTAGAGTATGAAAGAAATTGCTTGATTGACACCGGGATGGGCATGATTTATACTTTGTGTTAAGAAGAGAGAGCATAAATGACTATATGATTTTGTAGGGATAACTTTCTTTAGCCATGTTATTTTTGAAGCTTCCTAGATTGCTTTTAGTATGCTTGAAGTATTATTGTTTTGCTATCGATAAAATTTTATTTTGAGTCTTATGGATCTGAAAATTCATTCCACAATAAATAATATTACATTGATAATTATGTTGGGTAGAATTCCACATCAAAAATTCTATTTTTATCATTTACCTACTCGAGGACGAGCAGGAATTAAGCTTGAGGATGCTTGATACATCTCCAACGTATCTACAATTTTTTATTGTTGCATGCTATTATATTATCTATCTAGGATGTTTTATATGCATTTATATGCTATTTTATATGATTTTTTGGGACTAACCTATTAACCCAGAGCCCAGTGCCAATTTCTATTTTTCCTTGTTTTTGAGTTTTGCACAAAACGAATATCAAATGGAGTCCAAATGGAACGAAACTTTACGGGGATTTTTCTTTGGCTAGAAGACACCATATGGACTTGGAGTACACGCCAGGGGATCTACGAGGCGGCCACAAGGGTGGAGGGCGCGCCCCCTACCTTGCGTGCCCCTCGTGCCTCCCCTGGCCTACTTCTTCCACCCATAAATTCACATATATTCTAGAAACCCCAGAAAATCCATCAAAACCACTTTTCCGCCGCTGTAACCTTCTGTTCTCGCGAGATCGCATCTGGAGGTATTTTCTGATACCCTGTCGGAGGGGGAATCAACCACGGAGGGCATCTACATCAACACCATTGCCCTTCCGATGAAGTGTGAGTAGTTTACCACAGACCTACAGGTCCATAGCTAGTAGCTAGATGGGTTCTTCTCTCTCTTTGATCCACAATACCATGTTCTCCTTGTTGTTCTTGGAGATCTATCCGATGTAATCTTCTTTCGTGGTGTGTTTGTCAAGATCCGATGAATCGTGGGTTTATGATCAGATTATCTATGAATAATATTAGAGTTTCTTCTGAATTCTTATATGCATGATTTAATATCTGAGTAATTCTCTTCGAACTATCGGTTTGGTTTGGCCAACTAGATTGGTTTTTCTTGCAATGGGAGAAGTGATTTGCTTTGGGTTCAATCTTGCGATGCTCAATCCCAGTGACAGAAAGGGACATGACATGTATTGTATTGTTGCCATCGAGGATAACAAGATGGGGTTTTCATCATATTGCTTGAGTTAATTACGCTACATCATATCATCTTGCTTAAGGCATTACTCTGTTCTTATGAACTTAATACTCTAGATGCAGAATCGTTTCGGTCGATGTGTGGAGTAATAGTAGTAGATGCAGAATCGTTTCGGTCTACTTGTCACGGACGTGATTCCTATATTCATGATCATTGCCATAGATGTCATTATAATTATTCGCTCTTCTATCAATTGCTTGACAGTAATTTGTTCACCCACCGTAATACTTGCTATCATGAGAGAAGCCTCTAGTGAAACCTATGGCCTCGGGTCTATTTTACATCTTATAAGTTTCAGATATACTATTTTGAAATATTTTAATTTTCAATATATAAACCAAAAACCCAAAAATATTTACTTTACTAGTTCATCTATCTCTATCAGATCACACTTTTGCAAATAACTGTGACGGGATTGACAACCCCCTTATAGCGTTGGGTGCAAGTTGTTTGTTTGTTTGTGCGGGTATTTGGCAATTTCTGTGTAATCTCCTACTGGATTGATACCTTGGTTCTCAAACTAAAGGAAATACTTACTCTACTTTGCTGCATCACCCTTTCCTCTCAAGGGAAAAACCAACCTGTCGTGGAATTAACACGGCAGATGTCCGATTTAACGGACTTAGTTGAGGAAGCATCGCAGGGGTTAGCTTGAAGGGGTTAAAATCACACAAAGGACACAGAGGGTTTATACTAGTTCGGCCCCTTCGATGAAGGTAAAAGCCTACGTCTAGTTTGGTTTGGTGTTGCTTGGGAGTCGATGAACAGGGAGCTGATTGCTTGCCTGCGTCTCGACGGGTTGTTGCTTGTCCTTGAACCATCGCCGGGTCGTCCCTTTATATAGAGGTGATGCCTGGTCCGGTTTATAGAGTCCCGAGGCCGGCTCATATTTGTGTCTGCCTCGGTCTCTGCTCTTTCTTCCTTGTGTCTCAAGTTACATAATAAGACGGTTTACAAACTGTAACCCTATACATGGGCCCTAAGCCTTCATGGGCCGTAATCTCTACTGAGCTCATAATTATACAACTATATCATCATAATCCGATTTAACCTAGCCGGCTTATACCTGCTAGTAATATCCCTGACATAACCCAAGCTCAAGAGGTAGCAAAGTGGCGAGGGGTGGCTAGTATTTTTCATGCTAGATGTGTTACTCTCAAGATGAGTGTTTATTAACTTGTCATTGCATGAGAGTATGACGGTAATAGGGATTCCCAGTCCCGAAATGAAAAAAAATACTTTATGTTGTCAAATAATAAATTCCTTGGAAAGTGTTTGTATGGAGGGCACCTGTGGATACATGGCTTGTCAAAGTTTGGTGGAAAAAGGAATAAACTTTATTTTACGTTTGGGAACCGCCTATGACATGTCTAGCATGGAAATTGTTGGGAACTATAAGTCGTTTTCGTTGACAGGAAAAGCATGCCACCCAAAATAATTTTATCTCTCAATTTAAACTTTGAGCTCTGACACCTCTACAAATCCCTACTTCCCTCTGCGAAGGGCCTATCTTTTACTTTATGCATTTTTTTATTTTGAGTCTCCATCTTCTCTTATAAATCACCAACTACAGAACACTATTATCGCACTTGAGCATTGGATGTAGCTAATTTTTGGATGTGTTGCATGAATGGATCAGTGATTGAGCATAATGGGCTAGGGATAACTTGCTTTAGTATTGATATTTTGAAAAGACTTAGTTGTTTGTTGATATGCTTGAGTATTAAAGTCCTCATGTAAAAAATAGACTATTGCTTTGAACCATATAAAAGTTCAATTGTCCATGCTATAAAGAAAAGAATATGTGATGAAAATGATAGACAACATTCCACATCAAAAATTCTGTTTTTATCATTTACCTACTCGAGGACGAGCAGGAATTAAGCTTGGGGATGCTGATACGTCTCCAACGCATCTATAATTTTTTATTGTTCCATGTTGTTATATTATCATTCTTGGATGTTTTACAATAATTTTACGATAATTTTATATCATTTTTGGGACTAACCTATCGACATAGTGCCAAGTGCCAATTGTTGTTTTTTGGTTGTTTTCTACATTGCAGAAAATCAATATCAAACAGAGTCCAAATGCAGCAAAACTTTTTGGAGATTTTTTTGGACCAGAAGACATCCAGTGGGCCAGAGAAGCACCTGGGGGTGCCCCGATGGGCTGTGCCCATCTCGGTGGCCTCCCGCACTGCCTCTTCGCTCTATAAATGCCCAAATATTCCAAAAACCCTAGGGGAGTCGACGAAATTTTGTTCCAGTCGCCGCATGCCTCTGTATCCATGAGATCCAATCTAGACCCCTTTTCGGCACTCTGTCGGAGGGGGAAATCATCACCGGTGGCCATCTTCATCATCCCGGCGGCCACCATGATGAGGAGGGAGTAGTCCACCCTCGGGGCTGAGGGTTTGTACTAGTAACTATGTGTTTAATCTCTCTCTCTCTCTCTCTCTCTCTCGTTTTTGAGATGCATAGTCTTGATGTATCGCGGGCTTTGTTAATATAGACGGATCATATGGTGTTTCCCCTCTCTATCTTGTTGTGACGAATTGAGCTTTCCCTTTGAGATTTCTTTGGATTGAATACTTTTATGGATTTGAGAACACTTGATGCATGTCTTGCTATGAATTCCCATGGTGACAAAGGGGTATCATATTGATTCACTTCATATGTGTTTTGGCACTCAACTTGCGGATTCCCAAAGTGACAATGGGATAATCTATGCATAGGGGTTGATGCACGTTCTTGTCTTTGTTTCTCTGATAGAAATCTTGGGGCACTCTTTGAGGTTCTTTCTGTTGGATTGAGTATTATGAATCTGAATTTGTTTTGGTATTATTTTAGTACGAACTCTTGGTAGATCGGTCGGAAAGAATAACTTGGTGTTATTTTAGTATGAACTCTTGGATAGATCGATTGGAAAAAATAGCTACAAACAATTCCTTCTTATGTTCTCTGCTAGATAGGAACTTTGGAGTGATTCTTCATCGCACGTTGAGGGATGGTTATGTGATCCAATTATATTAGCATTGTTGAGAGATTGCACTTGCGAAAGTATGGACCCTAGGCCTCATTTTCAAACATTGCAATACCATTTGTGCTCACTTTTTTTACTTGCTACCTTGTTGTTTTTTATTGTTACTATTACAAAAATCAATATCTACTATCCATATTACACTTGTATCACCATCTCTTCGCTGAACTAGTGCACCTATACAATTTACCATTGTATTTGGTGTGTTGGGGACACAAGAGATTTTTTATTATTTGGTTGCAGGGTTGTTTGAGAGTGACCATCTTCATCCTACACCCCCCACGGATTGATAAACCTTAGGTCATCCACTTGAGGGAAATTTGCTACTCTTCTACAAAACTTTGCGCTTGGAGGCCCAACACGAGTCTACAAGAACAAGTTGTGTAGTAGACATCAAGCTCTTTTCTGGCGCCGTTGCCGGGGAGGTCAGTGCTTGAAGGTATATCTTTAGATCTTGCAATCGAATCTTTTAGTTTCTTGTTTATCACTAGTTTGGTTCATAAAAAGAAAACAAAAAATGGAATTGAGGTTGCATCAGATTATTCATCTTTATAATGTCTTTCGTGAAAATGATGGAAAGGAAAATTGTGCTCAATTGATAGAAGAAGAATTGGATGTCCTCTGAGACTCTTTAGCATTCCTGTCTCAAGCAAGCTCTTTAATTTGCAATTTTCATCAGAGATAGCAACAAGTTCCTTGGAAGAGGGGTTAGAGATATCATTTTATTGTAATATTCTCGATGACAGCCTCAGACATATCGGCACTTGAATTAGCATTGTTACGTTCTAAACATTGTGAGCAAGTAGGAACAAAATCATCAGGAAGTTGTTTGAATTGCTCGGCGAAGAGAGAAGCTTTTTCTTTCGCCAGAATGTCACGAGACTCTTTCAGTGACTTGAGTTCGTGATTCCTATTAAGGAGTTCATCTGATAAACTCTCGTAGTTGACTGTGAGGGTATCATATCGGTTGGAAAGATCATTAATAGTTGAACAAAAAGCATCTTGCTTTTCGATCAAATTTTGATTCTCCTCCATCTCTTTGGACAGTAATCCTTCAACTTTCTTGAGATTCTTCTCAAGTTTTGAAGCTCATCTTGTTGAGATTTTGCCATCTTAACTAGTTTAGCATAGGCAATGTATTCAGAAGAATAATCCCTCCTAGAGTTTTGGTGCTTAGTTGATACCCGATCCTTTGAGGTCTTTGCCTTGAGTCAAAATGCAATTGGTTCATCATCGCTTGAAGCATCATCATCATCAGTGTCTGAATCGTGTGATTCCTCAGATGATTCCTAAGCAGCAAAGGCATTGCTTCTCCCTATCATTCTATGAAGCTCTTCTTTTTTGATTCAGATTCGGAAGTTTCATCTTCAGATTCCAGATACATGTCAGTACATGCTTTGTTCAACAATGATATTCTCTTCATGTTGGATTTGATGGTTGCTCTGGCTTGTGCGTCAGTGACTGGTCTCGTTGAAGAAGATGAGAAAGATTCATTTTTCTTCGGGATCTTAGTATGACGATTCGTTCAAGTGAATCCATTGCAATGAAGATACATGCATCCATCTGTTGCTAGGTTTTCTATCCTAGCAAGGACAGTCTGCTATCAGGTGACCGCACTGTTTGCACTTGAAACACTTCGTTTCCTTCGGAGGTAACTTTCTTGAAGGTTTAGGCACATCAAATTCATCATCATTTGTGAGACATAGATTTTGTCTTCTGAGATCACTTAGTGTAAGGGCATCTCTTGCTTAGGATTTTGGTGATGATGACAATACATGTGTGGAATAATCGTGCGTCATATATTACTCAGGTACACATTGTGTGGCGCAAGACGGTTAGGCCTTCCCTCTAGAAGGAAAAGATCGAAGACGGAGTTTCCAATGCTTTCTGTTTCCCTTGGTCGTAGGAAATCCGTACTATGAAGAGGGAACCCACATCGGAAGGTATTGGGTGAATCAAGTCACGTACACAGTTACTATGCACCCACCATATTGCTTTAGTTCGAGGAGAGAGAGGTCCCCTTGGTTCTATATGTGTGTGCGGTCTTCTCTACTGCGGTAGTACCGCTGGTAACAGCGGTAGTTCCGGTCGAACCACCGCCCCTAGTACCGCATAAGGGTGATACCCTTCTGTACTGGGTGCGATGGTGGACCGGTGGTGGCCCGGAAGTACCGGAGTCCTCTCGACAAACCGGTACTACCGGTATTCAGTGCGGTAGTACCGCTTGAACTGCCACCACTCACGAGCTACTGCCCTAGCGAATGTTCCGGCTCTACCACTGCCCCAACTACCGCCGTTGGTTAAAAACCTTCTGGACTCGAAGCGGTAGTTGACCGGTGGTGGAGCGGTAGTTCCGGTTTTCTCCGGAAGATCGGTACTACCGTGTGCTACACCGAAAGTACCGCCCTGGTGCCATGGTTGTGGTTTTCTTCACACACCGGTTGTACCGGTGGCTTGTGCGGAAGTATCGGCCCGGTGTATTTCTGCACATAACAGTTGGAATCTTGGGGACCCTATTTAAGGAGGTCCTTCTCCCACCTCCCACCTACCTCTTGCCTCTCTCTCTCTCTCCTCCATTAATCCCATTGAAGCTTTCTTGCCCGATCTCTCTCCCTAGCCACTCAAACTTGTTGATTTGCTAGGGATTGAAGGAGGAGATCTAGATCTACACTCTCACCAAAGGAAACTTGATTCCCCCATACTTTATTGTGTGGATTTTGTTACTCTTGGGTGTTTGAGCACCCTAGACGGAAGAGGTCACTTAGGAGCCGCATTCCATTCTGGTGAAGCTCCGGGGTTTCGTTGGGAGCCTCCAATTAAGTTGTGGAGAGAGCCCCAACCTTGTTTGTAAAGGTTCGGTCGCCACCTTCAAGGGCGGCACTAGTGGAATCCCGGCACCTTGCATTGTGTGAGGGCCCGAGGAGAATACGGTGGGGGAGCATTGTACCTCCACACCACTCCAACGGAGACGTACTTCCCCTCAAAGGGAAGGAACTTCGGTAACACATCCTCGTCTTCACCGGCTCCACTTGTGGTTATTTCTTTCCTTTACTTGTGCAAGTTTTCCTTGTTTATCATAGATAGCTTGCTTGTGAGGTTGTTATCTTAACTTCCTATAAGTTGTCATCTTAGTTGCATATCTAGACAACTTACTTTGTTGCTTAATTTAAATTGGTTAAGAAAAGTTGAAAATTGTTAGTTGCCTATTCACCCCCCCCCCCCTCAAGTCAACCATATTGATCCTTTCAATTGGTATCAGAGCCTCATCTCTTTTTAAGGACTTTACCATCCAAAGAGTATGGGTGAAAACGTAGTCGAGACGGAGGAACATTCCGGTGGAACTCCGTCTTTGCGTACGTCCGATGGGGGAGCCTCAGTCTCTCGTGAGGAGTTCAATGTGGCTATGACCACATTGAAAGAATCACTAGCGACCGAGGTCAAAGGCATGTTTAAGGAATTGCTTGAGGGGCTTAAATTATCCACCACACCGTTGGAAGTGGTTCTGTGACGCCCGAGACCGACGTCCCAGAAGATTCCAGAAGCTTCCAGATGTTCCGGGTCCTCCCGTGGGTTGCATTGTGCTTGTGTTATTTATTTTTTTGCATCGCATCATGTCATCATGCCATCATGTCATATTTTATTTTTTGCATCTCAACCAAATAAATCGTGTGGGCCTTCGGTCCATTTAAATCGAGGGAAGATTGTCTTCTCTTTATAACATATAAAAGCCTCCTAATAAATATGGAGCTATATTAATAATTATTCCATTGCTTCGGAATCATCGTAACACACTTGCATATTTTTCCCCATGTTTATTTCACTTCAAGTTCACCTTCTAAACCTTGCAATATTCTTTTCCGTTGTTTCGAGGATCCTCAAAAACCCTCCTTCTATTTTTTTTTATTAAATCCCTGGCATTTTTGTGAGCCCGGGGATTTTGACCTCGTGTGCTAGTTTTGCCCTAACCTCCATCTTCTTCCTTTTTTTTCCTCTCTTTTGTTTTTGCTAAAAGGAAATTAGAGAAGAGCAGCTCAGCTCTTCCCTTCCAGCCCTTCTGGCCTTTCCCAGCCTCTTGGGCCTCTCCCTTTTGGCCCAGCCCATCCCCACTTCCCGAACCCTAGCCGCAACAGCACCGAGCCCCGATCCTCCCAGTCCTCCCGCACGCCGCCGCCACTCACAGCGCCCCGCACCCCCCTTTCCCTATCTTTCTCCTTGCCCGATCTCGCATCCCCTCGCAGCCTCTCTCCCTCGTCGCCCCTCATCCTCTCCCCTTCGCGCGCCCGAGGTCGCCCGACCCCAGCTCCCTTCCGGCAGCCCCCGAGGCGCCCTTCCCTCAGCCGCGGCCAGGAGCCAGCCAGCCCCGGCGCCGCCTCGCCGCTCCCTTCGTCCGGCCAGGATCCGCGCCCGAGCGCCCTTTTTCCCTCGTCCAGGAGCACGGCGCCCCCTCGCCTCCTTCCCGTCGCCCTTGCGGGACCCCCGTCGACCCGAGGCCCGTGGCCTCCCTCGCGCGGTGCTCCTCCCTCGCCAAGCAGCAGGCCAGCACGAGAACCGGCCGCCCCAGCCCGGCTCCCTCCGCGAGCCAGGGTCCCGACGGCCTCCCTCGCCGCGGTACCTCCCCGTCGGCCAGGAGCGGCCCCCCTCGCGCGACTTCCTCTTCGTTTCGCCCGAAGCCCGATGGCGCCCTGCGTCTCCCTTCGGTCTCTGCCTCCCTTCACGCGTCGAGGTCCCCTGCCTCCTCGCGCCATGGCCGTCCAGGCCGCTTCCTTCCTCTCCGTCGCCCGCTGTTTTTCCTTTTTTTTTGTAGTTTTGTTGCTGTAGTGTTGTTGTGTTGTGTTGCTGTGCTGTAATCTTGTCAGATGAACCGTGAACGAGTACCCCGACATCTACGAGCTCCATGTACGACTACGCGAACGACTACCGGCGACCCGACCAAGTACCCCTACGGCGAGTACCACTACGAACGCCTCCGAGAACAAGTACCGAGACGATGACAAGTACCTCTACGGATCGTGTACAACTACCGTCGCTCGATGACCGACAAGTACCACGACGACCCGAACGACTACCGTGGCGTGTACCACTACCGTCGCCCTGAAAAGACGGATGCGCCAAGTACATCTACGAACGAGTTCGTCTACCGTCGCCGTGAACCTCTACTTCCTCTCCGACGTGAACGACTCCTTCCTCTACGTCTCGAACCGTCCCGAAACGAGTGTTTCGAAGGTATAACCCCGAGACGTGACCCCGTGCATGCTTGTTGTGGTTGTATGTAATGTCTCCCTTGTGTGCTCGTGTCCGTTTCGTCCGTTTGACT
Organism: Secale cereale; assembly: GCA_902687465.1. Classification (NCBI taxonomy): domain Eukaryota; kingdom Viridiplantae; phylum Streptophyta; class Magnoliopsida; order Poales; family Poaceae; genus Secale; species Secale cereale. The sequence continues at coordinate 385,773,858 of LR738713.1, read as the reverse complement.
TGTTCCTCGGTTGCCTCGTCACCGACCCGTGGAAACCCGGCAACGGGATCACCCACCTTTCATCTCGTTTGACTCGCTCATGCCATCTTACCTTTTGCATCGGACTCTCTTAACGAGATACCGGGACCGATATGATGCGTTGCATCATTTTCGGAATCGTTGCCGTGGCACCCCTTTTCTTTCCACCACGGTGACAAATGCTTCATATCTCTTTTAAGTCAACCTTTTAAAAACTTGCATAAACTTGAGCATCTCATCCGCATCATTTAACAACATTATAAATGTTAATTGTTGTTTGCTTATAATTATTAAACATGCTCATGGGGATTTTCCGGATATGTTGTTGTTATTCTCCGGCCCCATTTAAATTGTCTTATTAGTGTAGTTTCTTTATGTTTCACCTCTTGCCATGCTAAAAACATTTAATCTTGTCTTGTAAATAATGAGAGTCAACTAAATAATTAAATGTGGTGTCTTGTCAATATGCAACTCGTTGCTTATTGATCTCCACTTAACTTGTAGTGTTGTTTGTGCACTTTGCCATGCCATGCATATTTAAACCGGACATGCATCATACTTGTTTGTGCATCGTGCCATGTTTATGATGTGTGTGTTTACCGAGTTGTTTGTTTCTTTCCGGTTGCTTCTCTTGTTAGCTTCGGTTTCGTTCCGGAGTTGTGAGGATCCGCTCGACTGTTGCTCCGTCTTCTTCGTGGATCCGTTCTTCTCCCTTGTGGAATCCCAGGCAAGATGACCGAACCCGGATACCATTACTATCTTTGCCTATTGCTAGTAGTTCCGCTCTATAGTTTTGCCTCGATGCCCATGTCTTTCTTGTCAGCCTCCTACTTGTAACCAATTGCCATGTTCAACCACCCTACCTACGCAAACCGTTGCTTGGCTAAGTACGCTTCGCTCAGCCCTTCTTATAGCATTGCTAGTTGCAGGTGAAGATTGAAGATGCTTGCTTCATGTTGAAGTTTGGTTGGGTTATATCACACTATATAAATGCTTAAAAATGAAATCATCTATATATTGGCAGGGTGGAAGGCTAAGCCTTTTGCTTGGTGATTTGTTCCACTCGTGCCGTTAGGATCCGTATAAGCCGGTATTATGTTCCTTGATTATGCGTTCCTAACACGGTTGGGGTGTATGGGACCCCCTTGATAAACCGCTAAGTGCTAAGTCTTTTCCAGCAAGTCCTAACATTTGGTACTATTTGCCCATAATAACAACTTAATTAATTAATTAAATTTGCATAGAGGGTCGCTCCCTCGAGGATCCTTTATTTCTACATAGCAGGGGGGGCCAGTGCCGATGGTGTTGGTCCCAAACGGGGAGTCTGCGGGAACCACCACGGGGAAACTCGAGGTTTGGGTCCTGTAGAATCGCCCATCCGGTCGTGTCCTGAGACCTAGATACGCGCGGCTACTATCAGGGTGTCGACACGCCGGGAGGATTTGCTGGATTAGCCTTACCTTAGTTCGGTTTAACTTGAGCACGGGATTCCGAGAATACTCGGGTCTTCCCAACTATGGAGTTGCGACTCCGCGGATCGTGGGCTTGTAATGGGTCAAGTTGGAACACCCCTGCAGGGTTTGAACTTTCGAAAGCCGTGCCCGCGGTTATGTGGCAGATGGGAGCTTGTTAATTCCGGTTGTAGATAACTTGACATAATGTTTCAATACACTACCAGCGTGTGTACCGTGACTGTCAATTTCCAAATAGGGATTCGGGAGTTGAACACGGTGGGGTGATGTTTGACCGGCTTTAGTTAGGATCACTTCGTGATCATCTTTCGACCGATGCACTTCTCTTCTCGCTCTCTTTTGCGTAAGTTAGTGCTAGTTGCTGCTGCAGACTCTTGTTTTGTTTCCTTCACCTCTCGTTCTTTCTTCAGCCTTGTCCTCACCCAAGGCTTAAATAGTCTTGTTACCCGGGAACGGGATTGCTGAGTCCTCTGTGGCTCACAGTTACTTCACCACACCAGATGCAGGTTCAGCCGAGTTTGATGCAGGAGTTGGATCAGTTCTTCATCGGGAGCTCGATGAAGTTTGTGGCCGTTTGCTTGTGACGTTTCGACGATCAGTAGTGGTTTCTACTAGGATTCGATCCTGACCTGTGGCTTTATGTTGTTTTGGTATCTTTCTTTTGGTTCTTCACCCGTAGACGGGCTGTGATGTTTTGAATGATGTATTGCTTATGTAATGTTTTGTGTGAAGTGGCGAGTGTAAGCCAACTATCTCCTTTTGCAATTTAATCCCTCTTTTACATGAGTCGTGCAAAGATACCAAACTTGAGATCATTCTAGGATGGACTTATGCCTTTAAGTCGTGCCTCGACACGTAGGAGGTATAACTCCATCCTGGGCATAACAAGTTGGTATTCAGAGCCTTCTCCGACCTAGAAGCCCCCACTGATTGATCGAATCGTTGACGGTTGAGTCTAGGCACACACTGAAAAACTTTTTGAGTCCTATATTATATCGGAGAGTAGGATTTCTTTGCTTCTCATCCCCTTTCTCTCTGGTGAGGACTCCTGACGATTACTCTTGCCTCTTCTACTTTCAAAAATTGCACCAAATTTTTTTTTTAGGATCCCGCGAGTATTCTGGGATTGTTTCGATGTTCTTGTGACAAGGATATTGTTCTCGATGCCTCCTGTTACCGAGGAGTTGAGCTTCGGGGTATCATTGACACAAGCATATCGCGGCAGTACTAAATACTTAAGACGGCCGACATCGAAAATCTCTCCTATACGGCCAGTGGCAAGATAACCCCGACATCACCCAGTACTGGGGAGGTAGTTCGAGAGTATTGCCATAGCTTGTTATAGTGGATGCTTTTCGAAGGTCCGAGGTAAACAGTTTCCGAGAAAGACTGGTTATGTGTTGAAGGATGGATACACCTGGATGTAGGTTTAGAGTTGATTGCGCGGTGCTTCCCGTGTATCCCCAACACCTGATTGCATAACTGGAAACTTTCGGAAATCTATAGGTGGGTTTCATCTAGTAGTTCTAGGCATTCTTCCAACGGATGCTCGATATGAAGTTTGGGGTTCTACATTGAGTGAAGTGGTTTTATGGACTTGTTCTGATCGGGAGTTGCATCTTAAAGGATCCTTGGCTATGCTGATCCGGGGATTGCAAAACCCTTTTGTAACACGTTCCATGAGCTTTCAGCACGAAGATGTCGAACGAAACTTCTATCTTGTATTTGTTCTATCTGATCCTTGTTCCTTTTTATTTATCTTTTGCTATCCAAGTGGCTTCTCGTCAAGTTGATGTAACTACGGAATTCATTCGTTCGATCCTCTGTTCGAATGATGTTGTGAAGATTAGGCTGTTGCATATCTACCCTTTGTTCTTGTTTTGATTCTGGTATTCGAGTTGCTTCGATGATAAATGTTGATTCCATACCTTTCCTAATCGGTGTTCTCATATTTCTATGGGAATGCTAGTCCTTCTTGACCATTGAGATATTCATGTTAATCCTTTTCAACCGGTGTGCCTTCTCTTCAAGTTTTCCATACGGACGTCTTGGAGAAATCTAACGATTTGTCTGTTTCATTCATCCCAAGTTGTCTTTGTTTTCCCCACCCTCCCACCCTTCTTCTTCTCGGAGCATGAAATTCTTAAATGAAATATCCATTTTATTAATGTGATGTTTCTTCATTCTTTTCCTTCAATGTTCTTATCCGGTGATTTATCGTGAAGATGCTCAAGAGCTTCAAGTTCATCATTCTTTTGTTTTCATATTCTTCCGGTGGATGTAATTCAAGATTTTGGTGTTGATCTTATCCTTTTTCCTCATTTCACAATGCTTTCTTATTCCGGTGCCCCAATTATTCATTCTCCTCTTGTTGTTCATATCCGGAGTGTTGAAGATATCTCAGAAGATTCATAATTCCATTCTTAATCCGTTCAAGCTATTTTTGAGGTTGTTATCTTTTTCAAGCCTTTTTAATTCAACCGGTGCCATATCTCTTAAGCAATCTTTTCCAACGGTGGTTTCTTTGAGTGGGCCCTAACCCACAGGTCTTTTCCCAGGATCTTACCTGACTCTTCTAATTTTTTCCGGAGTTGTTTTAAAATTCTTTCAAATGTGACGTAAGAATGATTCCCATCAGTCACATGCCTTCTCCAAGCTTGTTTTCAATTTTTCCATCTTTAGCTCCACCTTCCTCTTGTCATTCGTCCGGAGTATCTCGAAATCCTTCATGGCATTTCTCGTCTTCATTCTCAGCATTTGAAGACCGGTGAAGTGTTTCTCTTAAATCTTGGCCCGTTCTCTTGAAGATTCGTGGTTCTAGCTTCTTGCTATCCTCATTATTGTTCAGATTGTGAGGAATTCTTTTATACCCATCCGAAGCATTTCATGAATTCTTTTCTTTCTGTTCCTTCGAAGGCCATCATTTCAGAAGATTCTTCGTTCTCAGTTTTCAACTTCGTCCTTCAACTATTCTTCATTGATGTCTCTTCGTTCGTCTCCTAATTCTTACGGTGGTTCTTTCAAGTTTACTCTTCCTTGTTTTGGTTTTAATTCAATTGTTCTTTTTCATAATCCTACCGGTGGTTCGTTGAAGATTTATCCAAGCTTGTGCGAGATCTCTCTTTAATTCTTTCCAACGAGAATAAGTAGTATGCCTAATCCTTGGTTGTCATCAATTTAAATTGGTGAAGGAGATGCATGACATAATTCTTATTCTTATTCCTTCAAGGTGATTTAATTCTTTTGTCTGGAGCTTGTTCATCATATCATATTCTCGGTTCTAAGTTGTTCATCTTGTTTTTCCGGAGATCCAAGTTATTTCAATTATATCATTCCAAAGCTCAATCTAATTCATCACAAGCCTTGAATCTTATTCTTTTCATCTTTCACTTCTCATGCTTTCATTACCGGAGTTCTTCATGGTGGTTCATCATGTTTTAATTCATCCTCGAAGTTTTCATCAACATTCTTGTTGGAATTCAAGCTTTCTTCATCATACTTTCTAATTGCAATTCTTTCTACCTTATCTTTTCAGATGGTGTTATGTCATTTTGACAATTCCTTCATGTTTCATGATTCACGGGTTTTCAAGAATGAGATATTTAAATCCATCATTTTCCTTGTTCAGGAGATCTTTTCAACCCTTCTATTTATTCATTGGAGTTATCTTGGGTTGTTTTTCACCTAAAAGCTTTCCCTAAGGATTGTTGTATTATGGTGCTTATAAATTACCCAAGTTCTTCATTTATCATTCCGATGAAATAAGTTTATCGTCTCCTTGTTGATATCAATCCAATCAAATTGTTTTCCATTAGTGGCTGGTTGCCACCTCATAATTTTGAGTTGTTTTCCATAAGCCCACATCAAGCTTATTCTTTTCGTTGTTGATTTTATTTCCAACAAATCTGTTCAACCCTTCTTCGTAAGGATGCTAATTCAATTCAATTTTGAGAGAAGTTGTCTTTTTCTTCTCCATTCTTTTCTTCCATTGATTTATATGCTATTCTTTCATTCCGGAGGCTTTGTTATGTTGCTCTCTCCAAACCATCATCTCGTTTTTATAAGGATCATGTTCTTACCCTTGTTTATCTTTTAACCGGAGTGTTGTATTCTTCATTCAAGTTCTCTCATCTTATCAAGTTTGGCCTATCTTTTCAACCGGAGTGCTATCTAAATTCTTTCTTACCCTTGTGCCATTCTTTTAATTGTTCCGGAGGCTATATGTTGTTGTTTTCATCAAGTATCACTCCATCTTCTCTAGTTTTTGTTAATTAATTCCATTTTCAGACGGAGTGCTATCGATATTCTGCCATTCTTATTCCTTGGCTATAACATTGCAGTTTCACATTCTTTTGGTTCGTAAGCTCTTGTTTCATGTCTTTCAACCTTCAAGGTTCTCATTATGCTCCTTGTTCCTCCTTTTACCGGAGTGCTCCTAACTTCGTTCATCTCCTTTGCATTCTTTCTTTCAACTTGTTTAACCTCTCAGGTTCTTTGGTTTCACTCGTCTGTCAAAGAAGCAATTTTGTTTTACCTCTTCCTCTTCCGTTTTTACCCGGTGATATCTCTAGGATCTCGGGTCGAGATCCTCTGTTAGTGTGGGAGAGTTGTGACGCCCGAGACCGACGTCCCAGAAGATTCCAGAAGCTTCCAGATGTTCCGGGTCCTCCCGTGGGTTGCATTGTGCTTGTGTTATTTATTTTTTTGCATCGCATCATGTCATCATGCCATCATGTCATATTTTATTTTTTGCATCTCAACCAAATAAATCGTGTGGGCCTTCGGTCCATTTAAATCGAGGGAAGATTGTCTTCTCTTTATAACATATAAAAGCCTCCTAATAAATATGGAGCTATATTAATAATTATTCCATTGCTTCGGAATCATCGTAACACACTTGCATATTTTTCCCCATGTTTATTTCACTTCAAGTTCACCTTCTAAACCTTGCAATATTCTTTTCCGTTGTTTCGAGGATCCTCAAAAACCCTCCTTCTATTTTTTTTTATTAAATCCCTGGCATTTTTGTGAGCCCGGGGATTTTGACCTCGTGTGCTAGTTTTGCCCTAACCTCCATCTTCTTCCTTTTTTTTCCTCTCTTTTGTTTTTGCTAAAAGGAAATTAGAGAAGAGCAGCTCAGCTCTTCCCTTCCAGCCCTTCTGGCCTTTCCCAGCCTCTTGGGCCTCTCCCTTTTGGCCCAGCCCATCCCCACTTCCCGAACCCTAGCCGCAACAGCACCGAGCCCCGATCCTCCCAGTCCTCCCGCACGCCGCCGCCACTCACAGCGCCCCGCACCCCCCTTTCCCTATCTTTCTCCTCGCCCGATCTCGCATCCCCTCGCAGCCTCTCTCCCTCGTCGCCCCTCATCCTCTCCCCTTCGCGCGCCCGAGGTCGCCCGACCCCAGCTCCCTTCCGGCAGCCCCCGAGGCGCCCTTCCCTCAGCCGCGGCCAGGAGCCAGCCAGCCCCGGCGCCGCCTCGCCGCTCCCTTCGTCCGGCCAGGATCCGCGCCCGAGCGCCCTTTTTCCCTCGTCCAGGAGCACGGCGCCCCCTCGCCTCCTTCCCGTCGCCCTTGCGGGACCCCCGTCGACCCGAGGCCCGTGGCCTCCCTCGCGCGGTGCTCCTCCCTCGCCAAGCAGCAGGCCAGCACGAGAACCGGCCGCCCCAGCCCGGCTCCCTCCGCGAGCCAGGGTCCCGACGGCCTCCCTCGCCGCGGTACCTCCCCGTCGGCCAGGAGCGGCCCCCCTCGCGCGACTTCCTCTTCGTTTCGCCCGAAGCCCGATGGCGCCCTGCGTCTCCCTTCGGTCTCTGCCTCCCTTCACGCGTCGAGGTCCCCTGCCTCCTCGCGCCATGGCCGTCCAGGCCGCTTCCTTCCTCTCCGTCGCCCGCTGTTTTTCCTTTTTTTTTTGTAGTTTTGTTGCTGTAGTGTTGTTGTGTTGTGTTGCTGTGCTGTAATCTTGTCAGATGAACCGTGAACGAGTACCCCGACATCTACGAGCTCCATGTACGACTACGCGAACGACTACCGGCGACCCGACCAAGTACCCCTACGGCGAGTACCACTACGAACGCCTCCGAGAACAAGTACCGAGACGATGACAAGTACCTCTACGGATCGTGTACAACTACCGTCGCTCGATGACCGACAAGTACCACGACGACCCGAACAACTACCATGGCGTGTACCACTACCGTCGCCCTGAAAAGACGGATGCGCCAAGTACATCTACGAACGAGTTCGTCTACCGTCGCCGTGAACCTCTACTTCCTCTCCGACGTGAACGACTCCTTCCTCTACGTCTCGAACCGTCCCGAAACGAGTGTTTCGAAGGTATAACCCCGAGACGTGACCCCGTGCATGCTTGTTGTGGTTGTATGTAATGTCTCCCTTGTGTGCTCGTGTCCGTTTCGTCCGTTTGACTTGTTCCTCGGTTGCCTCGTCACCGACCCGTGGAAACCCGGCAACGGGATCACCCACCTTTCATCTCGTTTGACTCGCTCATGCCATCTTACCTTTTGCATCGGACTCTCTTAACGAGATACCGGGACCGATATGATGCGTTGCATCATTTTCGGAATCGTTGCCGTGGCACCCCTTTTCTTTCCACCACGGTGACAAATGCTTCATATCTCTTTTAAGTCAACCTTTTAAAAACTTGCATAAACTTGAGCATCTCATCCGCATCATTTAACAACATTATAAATGTTAATTGTTGTTTGCTTATAATTATTAAACATGCTCATGGGGATTTTCCGGATATGTTGTTGTTATTCTCCGGCCCCATTTAAATTGTCTTATTAGTGTAGTTTCTTTATGTTTCACCTCTTGCCATGCTAAAAACATTTAATCTTGTCTTGTAAATAATGAGAGTCAACTAAATAATTAAATGTGGTGTCTTGTCAATATGCAACTCGTTGCTTATTGATCTCCACTTAACTTGTAGTGTTGTTTGTGCACTTTGCCATGCCATGCATATTTAAACCGGACATGCATCATACTTGTTTGTGCATCGTGCCATGTTTATGATGTGTGTGTTTACCGAGTTGTTTGTTTCTTTCCGGTTGCTTCTCTTGTTAGCTTCGGTTTCGTTCCGGAGTTGTGAGGATCCGCTCGACTGTTGCTCCGTCTTCTTCGTGGATCCGTTCTTCTCCCTTGTGGAATCCCAGGCAAGATGACCGAACCCGGATACCATTACTATCTTTGCCTATTGCTAGTAGTTCCGCTCTATAGTTTTGCCTCGATGCCCATGTCTTTCTTGTCAGCCTCCTACTTGTAACCAATTGCCATGTTCAACCACCCTACCTACGCAAACCGTTGCTTGGCTAAGTACGCTTCGCTCAGCCCTTCTTATAGCATTGCTAGTTGCAGGTGAAGATTGAAGATGCTTGCTTCATGTTGAAGTTTGGTTGGGTTATATCACACTATATAAATGCTTAAAAATGAAATCATCTATATATTGGCAGGGTGGAAGGCTAAGCCTTTTGCTTGGTGATTTGTTCCACTCGTGCCGTTAGGATCCGTATAAGCCGGTATTATGTTCCTTGATTATGCGTTCCTAACACGGTTGGGGTGTATGGGACCCCCTTGATAAACCGCTAAGTGCTAAGTCTTTTCCAGCAAGTCCCAACATTTGGTACTATTTGCCCATAATAACAACTTAATTAATTAATTAAATTTGCATAGAGGGTCGCTCCCTCGAGGATCCTTTATTTCTACATAGCAGGGGGGGCCAGTGCCGATGGTGTTGGTCCCAAACGGGGAGTCTGCGGGAACCACCACGGGGAAACTCGAGGTTTGGGTCCTGTAGAATCGCCCATCCGGTCGTGTCCTGAGACCTAGATACGCGCGGCTACTATCAGGGTGTCGACACGCCGGGAGGATTTGCTGGATTAGACTTACCTTAGTTCGGTTTAACTTGAGCACGGGATTCCGAGAATACTCGGGTCTTCCCAACTATGGAGTTGCGACTCCGCGGATCGTGGGCTTGTAATGGGTCAAGTTGGAACACCCCTGCAGGGTTTGAACTTTCGAAAGCCGTGCCCGCGGTTATGTGGCAGATGGGAGCTTGTTAATTCCGGTTGTAGATAACTTGACATAATGTTTCAATACACTACCAGCGTGTGTACCGTGACTGTCAATTTCCGAATAGGGATTCGGGAGTTGAACACGGTGGGGTTATGTTTGACCGGCTTTAGTTAGGATCACTTCGTGATCATCTTTCGACCGATGCACTTCTCTTCTCGCTCTCTTTTGCGTAAGTTAGTGCTAGTTGCTGCTGCAGACTCTTGTTTTGTTTCCTTCACCTCTCGTTCTTTCTTCAGCCTTGTCCTCACCCAAGGCTTAAATAGTCTTGTTACCCGGGAACGGGATTGCTGAGTCCTCTGTGGCTCACAGTTACTTCACCACACCAGATGCAGGTTCAGCCGAGTTTGATGCAGGAGTTGGATCAGTTCTTCATCGGGAGCTCGATGAAGTTTGTGGCCGTTTGCTTGTGACGTTTCGACGATCAGTAGTGGTTTCTACTAGGATTCGATCCTGACCTGTGGCTTTATGTTGTTTTGGTATCTTTCTTTTGGTTCTTCACCCGTAGACGGGCTGTGATGTTTTGAATGATGTATTGCTTATGTAATGTTTTGTGTGAAGTGGCGAGTGTAAGCCAACTATCTCCTTTTGCAATTTAATCCCTCTTTTACATGAGTCGTGCAAAGATACCAAACTTGAGATCATTCTAGGATGGACTTATGCCTTTAAGTCGTGCCTCGACACGTAGGAGGTATAACTCCATCCTGGGCATTACAGGTTCGTCTCGCTACCATCGTGTCGGAGGCTACTCCCGACAAGGGAGAAGCTAGTAGTGAACAAGCCCCAGTTACTAAGAATGGGAGTGGGATCTTTGCCCACTCCGCTCCTCCTACCCACTATGGAGGACCCGTTCCTGCACCGCATTTAAATTCCGTTGGGCCTCCTCCTAAGTTTATGAAAAATTCTGATTTTGCTACTTGGATATTTTGCTTTAAATGTCATTTAAATCATTGTTCTACTAATCTTTGGAGAATCATTGAGCAAGGTTTTTACCCATGTGATCCCGACAACTTAACTCCGAGAGAAGCTGCGGATCATCAATTTAACGAGTTCGTTCTTTGCATACTTCAAGATGTTATCCCTCCCAAAGATACTGCACATCTTCGACCCTTCACCATGGCCAAGGAAGCTTGGGAGCATGTTGGCTCCATGTACAAGGGGAGTGCAAGCATTCAACGCTCTAACTATGAAGTTGTGCAAGATGAAGCCGATGAGTTTGCTATGATCTAAGATGAAGATCCACGAGAACTTTATCGGAGATTAACCACGCTTGCGGTTTCACTTCGAGATCATGGGAGCAAGGACACGGATGACAATTGGATCAAGCGCAAGTTTCTCAAGGCCATGATGCCTTACCACAAGGCCATGTCCTCGGTCATTCGCCAAAGACCGGACTTCCACACTTTGTCATCAAATGAACTGTTGGATGAGTTCGTTTCCATGAGGATTTTGGACAAGACCGCCGACAATGCGGTTTTAAGAGCTCAATGATCAAAGAAGCCTAACATTGCCTTGAAGGCCAAGGCTTGTGTGGAAGAAGAGGAGGAGGAGGATGACGATGAGTGTTGCCCCGAGGATACCAAATATGCCTATCATGAGCACACGGCTCTTGCTTCAAGGCAATTTTGGGGCAACAAGAAGAACTCAAGGCCCAACTTCAACAAGAACAACTCAAGTAGCAACAAGGGTAAGCAACGAGTGAGGACGTGCTTCAACTATGGGAATGTGAGCCACTATGTTGTAGATTGCCCATATGAGAAAAGAGAAGACTTTGGAGGCAAGCTTATCCGGAAGGACAAGGCCAAGTCTTATCCCAACAAGAACAACTTCAACAAGAAGACCCCTCCTAAAGGGTTGGTGGCCCAAGAAGAATATGTTGAGGATGATGATAATGATGAAGATGATGAGATGGTCACCGTGGCCACAATTGCTATTGCTACTACTCCTCGCTCATCTCTCTTCGACTCACCAAATGAGAACATCACCGCCAAGTGTCTCATGGCTAAGGCCACCAACAAGGTAACTCCAAACATCAACACTACCATCATCACTAATCCTTCATTGATGGATTGTATTGATGAGAGTGAGGGAGATAAGGAGAAAGAGAATGAATTTGAGTTGTTTATGAGCAAACTCAAGGGCAAACCCAAGAAGCATTTTGTTGCTCTCTTGGAACAACTCGGTGAGGCCAATGACATGATCGAGGCTCACGAGGAGACCATTGCTAAAATGGAAGGACATAGTCGAGACTATGCCGATGAGATATCGGATCTCTCTAATGCTCTAGAGGAAGAGCGTGGTCTTCGCTTGGCTCTTGAGGAGTCACACAACGATGATCATGCTAAATTAAAGAAAGATCTCGATCATGCTTTAGTTGTCTCTCGTATGATTAATTCAGAGAAGGCAAAACTTGGGGTTGACCATGCTAGACTCAAGGAGGAGTTTGTTACACTTGACAAGGCTCACAAGTCCTTAAAAGGTATACATGCTTCTCTTAAGGAGTCTCATGATCAACTCCAGGTTTCGCTAACCAAGGAGAAAGTTGTCTTTCCTCGCATGGTGTTGATTGATAATGCAAATGCTACTAACCCATGTTGCGAGCATGTGCATCTTTTTGAAGAGAATGCCAAGTTGAAGAAGCAACTTGAGAAAGGCCTTGTGACATGTATACAAGGTGATAAGAACCTCAACGTTCTTTTGAGTAATCAAAAGGAGGTGGTGGCAAAGGAAGGAATTGGGTTTGCTCCCAAGCCCAAGAAGAAGAAGAACGATAAGACCAAGCTACCTCCTCCTCTTAAACAAACCTTTGTGAAAGAGGGAGAGGGTTCTTCTAAGAAGAAGAACAATGTGAAGGGTGATGGAGTTAAGAAGAACCCCACCATACCGTCAAACATAGCTGGCGACTTTAATCCTTCATATGTTTTATGGCGTGCTAGTGATGGTCATGTCTTTGCTAAATTTGTTGGTTCTTCTTATGAGTACATTGAATGGTCTATTTGGGTTCCTAAGACCCGTGTTACTAACCTCAAAGGACCCATTACCAAATGGGTACCTAAATCCAAGCATTGATCTCGTGTAGGAGTTTGCTTCCGATGGGAGGTCATGGTTGCTCGATAGTGGAGACACAAATCATATGACCGAAAGCAAAGACTTGGTGGTGGACGTGCAACAAGGTTCATCCATGGCCACCAACGTCAAATGGGGTGATGCTTCATCTTCTAAGGTATTGGGGCTTGGCAAGGTTGTTGTTTCTCATGATCTCACGATCGAGAAAGTCATGCTTGTTGAGTCCCTTGCATATAACTTACTTTCTGTTCGTCAACTTGCACTCATGGGCTTTGCTACATTCTTTGATATTGATACCGTGGCCCTCTTGTGGAGCAAGACTCTTAAAGTATCCTATGTTGGACATGTCGAGAACGGTCTCTATGTGGTTAACTTCTCGGACCAACGCACTAAGACCGCGACATGCCTAATGGCTAAAGTTGATGTGGGATGGCTTTGGCATCGCCGGTTAGCCCATGTCAATATGAGATCTTTGCAAAGTCTTCTCAAGGGGGACCATGTCCGTGGACTAACAAATGTTAGCTTTGCCAAAGATCGTACTTGGAGTGCTTGTATTGAAGGAAAGCTAAATGAGAAGGGTCATCCTCCCACGGCTATCATCTACTCAAAAAGACCATTAGAGCTCCTTCACATGGACCTCTTTGGGCCTCCATCATTTGATAGTCTTGGGGGCATAAAGTATTGCTTGGTGATTGTGGATTATTCAAGATACACATGGGTATACTTCTTCAAGAAGAAGAGTGAGACTCAACAAACCGTCATCAACTTTGCAAATGAAGCTCAACGACAACATGAAGCAAAGATTTTGATGATCCGAAGTGACAACGGCACCGAGTTCAAGAACTACACCTCGGATGAGTTTCTTAGTGATGAGGGGATCAAACATCAATATGCCGCACCTTATACCCCTCAACAAAATGGTGTAGCGGAGAGAAAGAACCGGACATTGATGGACGCGGCAAGGACCATGATGGCGGAATTCAAATCTCCATACAACTTTTGGGCCGAAGCCATCAACACCGTGTGTCATGCATCCAATCGGCTCTATCTCCGCAAAGGTTTGAACAAGACTCTATATGATATTCTTACCGGTAACAAGCCCAATCTCAAGTACTTCCGGGTGTTCGGGTGTAAGTGTTTCATCCTCAAGAAAGGTGCTCGTTTGTCTAAATTTGAGTCTAGAGCTCATGAAGGCATATTTGTTGGTTATGCTACAAAATCTCATGCTTACCGTGTCCTCAACAAGTCCAATGGACTCATTGATGAGACGTGTAACGTAGAGTTTGATGAGAATAACGGCTCCCAAGTGGAGCAAAGTGGTACTTGTGATGTTGGTGATGAAATTCCTCCTCAAGCCATAACAAGAATGGGTGTTGGATATATCCTACCCATTGAGGAACCCCTTGTGGCTGAAGGAGAAGGACAATGTTCCCCCCAAGTGGAACCATCATCAACCCAAGACACACACGCTTCCGAAGAACAAAGTGAAGGCCCTCAACCAGACGAACAAGATCAAGTGCAATATCAATCACAAGATGGTGGTGAGCCACCAAATGATGCACAAGGCCAAGTTCTCTCCTCTGAGCAAGATCAAGATCAAGAGGAAGCTCAAGATCAAGATCAAGCTCTTGACGTCGCTCAAGATGATCAACTTAGTGCTCCTCAATTCTCACTTGAAGAGCAATTGGAGCGTCGTGCTGCAAAAGTTGCCTCCAGGCTTGCTTCTAGAGAACATCGCATGGAGAATATTCTTGGAAGCATCACAAAGGGGGTAAGCACTCGTAGACAATTAGCAAACTATTGTGCTCATCAAGCTTTTGTCTCTTGTGTTGAACCTCAGAGGGTCTATGAGGCGATCGAAGATCCTGATTGGCTTAATGCCATGCATGAAGAACTCCACAACTTCGAGCGCAATAAAGTGTGGCGTCTAGTGCCGAGGCCAAAGGAGAACCATAATGTCATTGGAACCAAGTGGATCTTTAAGAACAAGCAGGATGCCCATGGCATTGTCATTCGCACCAAGGCGCGGTTGGTGGATCAAGGCTACTCCCAAGTCGAGGGTATCGACTACGGTGAAACCCTTGCCCCCATTGCTCGCATTGAATCTATCCGTTTGTTGCTTGCCTATGCTTCTCATCATAATTTTAAGTTGCAACAAATGGATGTGAAAAGTGCAGTCCTTAATGGTCCTATTAATGAGTTGGTTTATATCAAACAACCCCCGGAATTTGAGGATCCTAAGTTCCCCAATCACGTGTATCAACTCGATAAGGCACTCTATGGCCTTAAACAAGCCCCACGCGCGTGGTATGAGCATCTTACCGAGTTGTTACAAGATCGTGGGTTTGAAATTGGGAAAATCGATCCCACTATTAATACTAAGAAGGTCAAAGGGGAGTTGTTTGTCTGCCAACTATATGCTGATGATATTATCTTTGGTTCACCTAACAAAGCTTTCAATGATGAGTTCGCCGCACTCATGACCACTCATTTTGGGATGTCCATGATGGGAGAGTTGAAGTACTTCCTTGGATTTGAGATTAAGCAAAGAAGAGAAGGAATCTTTATCAAACAAGTCAAGTACACTCAAGACATGCTCAAGAGGTTTAATCTAAGTGATGTCAAGCCGGCTACTACTCCAATGCCAACCAAGTTCAAACTTGACATTGATCCCAATGGTAAAGCGGTGGATCAAAAGGTATATCGTTCTATGATCAGTTCCTTGCTTTACCTTTGTGCATCTAGACCGGATATTATGTTGAGTGTGGGAATCTGTGCATGGTTTCAAGCCTCACCTAAGGAAAGTCACTTTGTGGCAGTCAAGCGAATCTTTCGATATTTGGCTCATACCCCAAACTTTGGCTTATGGTACCCAAGAGGAGAAAACTTCAACCTTGTAGGTTTCTCTGACTCAGACTGGGCGGGAGACAAAGTGGATAGGAAGTCCACTTTCGGAGGGTGCCAATTCCTTGGTTGCTCTCTGGTAAGTTGGTCTTCCAAAAAGCAAAGTTGTGTGTCTCTCTCGTCCACCGAAGTAGAGTATGTGGCAGCTGGCAGTTGTTGTGCTCAACTTCTATGGATGAGGCAAACATTAAAGGATTAAGGTGTCACTTGTGACAAAGTGCCTCTTTGGTGTGACAATGAAAGTGCCATCAAGATTTCTCTCAACCCTGTGCAACACTTGAAGACGAAGCATATTGAGATTCGGTATCACTTCATCCGGGATCATATTCGGCGAGGAGAAATTGAGCTCCACTATGTCAACACTCTTGATAACCTTGCATATATATTCATGAAGCCTTTGGATGAAGCAAGATTTCGCGAGTTAAGGCATGAGCTAAATATCATAGATTTGAGAAATGTGGCTTGAAACCTTGCACACACCTCCCACTCAATATAGTTATCTTGCCTAGATGTAGGCATGGACATAGGGGGAGTATTGTTCTCTCAATGAACTCTCCCTCCCCCCATTATGCATAAATTGATCAACTCTTTCACATTCGTCATTCATGATGACACTTGTGTTTCAAAGACGAGCTTTGGTTATGGGACCAAGGATAATTCTTCGCGGTGCCATACCATTTGACTCAAACATAGGTAGCTCCGGCCACCACCCTTGGGCTAGGTTGGTTCTCTTTTGTTTAGCTCCTTGAGTGTTCTTAGGTGTGTGAATTCTCCAATGGGTCTTGGAGTATTCACCATCATACTATAGTGACTAGCTCCATCCTAAACCTTCTCATCCAAGCCATCTATTCCAAATGTACACAAGTTTGCTATCCTGGAGTGGGCTGTTGCTTCCTGGCGGTACAATCGGTGGTACCAGCGGTTCTACCGCTTTACCACCGGGTTGTAGCCCAGCGGTTCTACCGGTCTAGAGCCAGCGGTTCTACCGCTGGTACTTTGACCAGTACCCCTGGCCGGTACTACTGGTGTTGGTGCGCGGTACTACCGCTTCATGCGGAAGGACCGCCCCAACCACCAGGTAGCTCTTGGAGCGGTACTACCAGTCCCCGGACCGGTACTACCGGCTGCTTAACTGGGCGGGTATAAATAGTACGGGCCGAAGGGGTATATCTGTTTTCCCCTTCACGCCCGTCCGTTCCATTTTCCCTAGCCGCCGGTTGCTCCGCCCACTGCCCGGAAGCGCCCTTCGGCACTTCGGATCGGTCGGCCCTTCATCGGATCCGCTCCGTGGAGGCCTCCTCCTCCTCGATCTTCTCCCATGGATACCGGTATTGCCCTATTCTTCTCTCTTTAGGGTTCTTTCCTTGAATCCTCCTTCTAGGGCAATGCTAGTGTTCCCTCATTTTTGGCTAAATGCTTGGTGGGAAAGATCCTTATAGACTCCTTATTCACTTGTGCGTAGTTAGTAATAGACATAGTGCATCTAGTTTTGAGATCGGGTGGTTCCTCTCCTTCAACTCGGCAGATCCGCTCTCAGCGGTTCTACCGGTCTCCACGACCGGTACTACCACTGGACCGGAACTACCGGTTGCTCTGAACATATATGTTCTGTTTCTATTCTACTTACATACCCGTGAATTATTCTTCTGATCTTGTGTACATTCCTCTCATCTTTGCTGGGTTGCTTTGTGTTCTCCGTGTGAGTTTGCAGGTGGCTCTAGCTCTCGTGCTGCTCAGAACACCAAGAAGAGGGTCCGTAGGGGCAAGAGGCCAGCTGACAATGAAGAAGATCGCGAGGTTGTGGTCCCCACCAAAACCACTCGTCGGGAGAAGTCAGTTGCTGCCAAGCAGCGTGCAGCGCTACCTATGCATAAGTGGAAGCTTCCGGACTACGAGAAGTTTCGCTTTCAGGATCCTTACGCCGGACCACCAACTCCTCGCTGGAATAACCCTCAGTCCCGGAATGAATTGCAAATGAAGATTGTGTCTGAAATCTTTGAGCACCACAAGAACAAGTTTACCCGGATGTGGTCCATTGACCTTGAGCATTGGAGGAACAACCTCGATTACTTTGGGGAGGATCTGGAGGTATGTGAGGAGTTTGACCTGATCAAGCTCATGGAGTTGCACTGTGATTTTGATGTGGAGCTTGTCCATCAGTTTTATGCTACTGTCCACTTCGGCAGTGACGATCAGCGTCACCTTTCTTTTATGTGCCGGGATGAATTCTTCCATGTTCCCTGGAGTGCCTTCTGCAATGCTCTGGGCTATGCTGACACTGGTTTGGAGGGTCAAGGTGGTCTCCGTCCTCACGACCGAGCCAACCCCATGGATAAGGTGAAACTTGCTCCTCTGTATATCCATGGTCGTGGCATTGTGGGTAAATCAAATGATCTTCTGCCTGTCTATGATATTCTACACCGTGTGTTCCGTTGTGTGCTGCTGCCCAAGGTTGGGAACCAAGATGATATCTATGGATATCTGGTGGATTTGCTTGTGGCCATAAAGACCAAGAGGGGCAAAGACATCACTTTCGATGTGTATAAGTGGGTGTGGGAGGAGATGTACAACTGTGTCTGGTATCGCAAGGTACCTATCTACGCTCCTTTTGTGATGCGCTTCCTATACTCAGTTTGGGAAGTCCGGAGGCATGGAGTGCCTCTTACTACTCCTGATAAGCTCACGGAGCATGATGTCAAGATGCTGAAGAAGAAGAAACATGCTGCTCCTCGCTTCCCTGCGGGGAATGAGGAGGATACTTTTGCTACCTCGGATGACGAGGACTTTGAGATGGAGGCGGGGGCCAAGCCCTCTTGGGTGGAGAAGCTGACTGCCAAGGTCAAGAAGACCTTCTGCTTACAGACTCATATTCAGAAGAAGCTCTACAAGGCCCATGTGTCTGAGAAGATGGCGCGCCGCAGACAGATTCAGATGATGAGGCACCTCAATGTGCCAGGTGTGCGGAGTGGCTCTGAGAAGAGCATCACTCCTGAGGAGAAGTGGTCTTTGGCTAACTGTTAGTGGTCTGATGACGAGCCCACTACGTCTGCTGCTCGTGTGACTGAGGATGCTGAGGATACTGAGGCTGAGGTTGCTGAGGATGCTGAAGAGGCTGAGGAGTCTGAGGACTCTGATGATGATGATTCTGATGATTCCCTTGCGATAGACGACGAGCTTTACTGAGCCCTAGGGCGTTAGTTTCGCTCTTTTCCTTTTTGGTGCTTGATGCCAAAGGGGGAGAGAGTTATTAGGTCATGGGAGTTGCATGGGTTTTCTTGCAGTTACTTTCCTCGTATTGAACCTTTTATTTTTTGTGATGTGTACTTATCCAGTGTTGTGACCTTGTGCATGGTGTGAGACATGCGTGCCCTTATCTATTTATCTATGCACTTATCTCGGAAGAGCCTGCTTATTATCAGTGATCTAATCTCTAGCTCTCTGCTATTTCTCTGCAATCATATGCTTTGTTGTCTACTATGTTGGTTTGCGGTCGCTGGTTGGTCTATAAAACCTAGGGGGAGCATTGATCCTAGTTTGAGCACTTTTGCATTCCAAAAGCAAACTCTAAATAAGTGCTCACACTTAGGGGGAGCTCCGCCTACATTTTATAGATCCCCCGTGCTATTCGTGTGGTTGTCATCATTCACCAAAAAGGGGGAGATTATAAGGGCATCTCTTGCCTAGGGTTTTGGTGATGATGACAATACATGTGTGGACTAATCGTGCGTCATATATTACTCAGGTACACATTGTGTGGCACAAGACGGTTAGGCCTTCCCTCTAGAAGGAAAAGATCGGAGACGGAGTTTCCGACGCTTTTTGTTTCCCTTAGTCGTAGGAAATCCGTACTATTAAGAGGGAACCCACATCGGAAGGTATTGGGTGAATCAAGTCACATACACAGTTACTATGCACCCACCATATTGCCTTCGTTCGAGGAGAGAGAGGTCCCCTCGGTTCTATATGTGTGTGCGGTCTTCTCTACTGCGGTAGTACCGCTGGTAACAGCGGTAGTACCGGTGGCCGGTAGTTCCGGTCGAACCACCGCCCCTAGTACCGCATAAGGGTGATACCCTTCTGTACTGGGTGCGGTGGTGGACCGATGGTGGCCCGTAAGTACCGGAGTCCTCTCGACAAACCGGTACTGCCGGTATTCAGTGCGGTAGTACCGCTTGAACTACCACCACTCACGAGCTACTGCCCTAGCGGATGTTCCGGCTCTACCACCGCCCCAACTACCGCCCTTGGTTAAAAACCTTCTGGACTCGAAGCGGTAGTTGACCGATGGTGGAGCGGTAGTTCCAGTTTTCTCCGGAAGACCGGTACTACGGTGTGCTACACCAGAAGTACCGCCCTGGTGCCATGGCTGCGGTTTTCTGCACACACCGGTTGTATCGGTGGCTTGTTCGGAAGTATCGGCCTAGTGTATTTCTGCACATAACGGTTGGAATCTTGGGGACCCTATTTAAGGAGGTCCTTCTCCCACCTCCCACCTACCTCTTGCCTCTCTCTCTCCTCCATTAATCCCATTGAAGCTTTCTTGCCCGATCTCTCTCCCTAGCCACTCAAACTTGTTGATTTGCTAGGGATTGAAGGAGGAGACCTAGATCTACACTCTCACCAAAGTAAACTTGATTCCCCCATACTTTCTTGTGTGGATTTTGTTACTCTTAGGTGTTTGAGCACCCTAGACGGAAGAGGTCACTTCGGGGCCACATTCCATTGTGGTGAAGCTCCGGGGTTTCGTTGGGAGCCTCCAATTAAGTTGTGGATAGAGCCCCAACCTTGTTTGTAAAGGTTCGGTCGCCACCTTCAAGGGCACCACTAGTGGAATCCCGGCACCTTGCATTGTGTGAGGGCGTGAGGAGAATACGGTGGCCCTAGTGGCTTCTTGGGGAGCATTGTGCCTCCACACCGCTCCAACGGAGACGTACTTCCCCTCAAAGGGAAGGAACTTCGGTAACACATCCTCGTCTTCATCGGCTCCACTTGTGGTTATTTCTTTCCTTTACTTGTGCAAGCTTTCCTTGTTTATCATAGATACCTTGCTTGTGAGGTTGTTATCTTTGCTTCCTATAAGTTGTCATCTTAGTTGCATATCTAGACAACTTACTTTGTTGCTTAATTTAAATTGGTTAAGAAAAGTTAAAAATTGTTAGTTGCCTATTCACCCCCCCCCCCTCTAGTCAACCATATCGATCCTTTCACTTAGCCTTTCTGTGAGCATTTCAAGTTCCCTTGTGATAGTGTGTTGATTCTCGATGTCTTCTTCTTGTCAACTGCCATAGTGTGAAAGAATTTCCCCTTCGCTTTCCAAAGAAGATTCTATATATCTGTTTTCAAGTTCCATCTTTTCTTTGTGAATAGATAGCAGTTTCATGACCTCGACATAGTGAAGTTCTTCATAGTCTGGTCTTTGCTTGATTTCACCTATGATAGGATAAAAGGTTGCATCAAGAGCACTCATAAGCTTGTTGACCACATCTTTATCGGTGATATCTGTAACTCCTCGTTGATGAAATTCTTCAACAACATTGGTCAGCCGGTCAGTGAGTTCCATTGCACTTTATTTACTAAGACTTCAGAGTCCGGCATACATGGCTCCAAGCATTTTAGTGTGAGGATTTGTTCTGGCAATGAATTATCCATGAGCATTTTTTATGGCATCCCAGATTTCCTTCGCAATGTCAAGTTCTCGTAACCGAATGAAGATGCCATTCGAGATACTACCACAGATGATATATTTTTCTTGTGCATTCAATCGTATATTGACTTTTTCATCGGCATTGGGAGTATCAGGGTGCTGAATAGTGTACCCATTTTCCACAATCTGCTAGAGTTCTATGTCAATGGCTTGAAGTCTGATTCTCATTCTCTCTTTCTAGTAAGCACAGTCATTTACATCAAATATACGAATCTTTCAGAGTGCGAGGATCTACCTGCATACGACATACTCAAAACTCCAAGGTTGTTAGGCCTTTAATAAACAGAGACAGGGAGAACCTTCTCTGATACCAATTGTTAGGACCGAGAGTGTATGGACCAGAGGGCGGGTGAACGGGAGATTCAAAAGTTCTTGCAAATATTTTTATCTGATCCCAGTCACAACAGTGGAAATAAGGTTCGCTAGAAATGAATTCAATCAAGCACGTTATAGAGGAACATATCTCTCGATGTAGGAAGCAATGATAGGACGATTGTAATATATCACAGGCTTGACAATAATGATGGTAATACAACATGCAAATAGAAACAATGTCATGAGAGAAAACATGGTATGAGCTACAAATGAAAGATACTAGAGAGAACAATGGTGAGGTGAACGATAAATACACAAGGATAGCGCACGTAGAGAAATCGAAACGACACGAATGACTAATCTGAATGTTGAGCATGCAAAATGATGAGTAACGAAATAAAAACTGATGGGATCGAACAAGAAGAATGTTATGAATGATATACAACAGATAGTGATAGATCGGAAAAACAATCATCACAGAACATGAGGGCAAGCTGCAGAGCACGAAAATAATATTCTGAAGGAAATACAGTAAGATAGATTGAACCAGTGGTGCTCGATGGCAACATATGAATTTGGTATACCACTTCGCCCTTCTACCAAAGGACTACGTATGGTTGGAGGGGTTGTGATTTAGCATAGAAGATAAACTCTCTTCACCTTATTCTCCTTCAACTCGGAGGTGATCAGACTCCAGTTGATTTCACTCATGGTAGATACTTGTCGGCAATCTCCAAACCTTCGACAGACCTCTTCGCGAACCACAATGACTCTTGGTTGCTGCATATCTAGCTCGGTGAAGACAAAAACTCTTTAACACTCGAGCCGACACCTACCCATCGAGAGAGTGCGCAACTCTCAAGAATAATAGGTACAAGAACCCTAACTCAGAACTACTGTGATGCTCAACCACTATCTAAGTTTTGGCTCTTGATTTTTCTCTCGATGGATCTTAAACTCAAATCACTCAGAGAGGGAATGCTCAGTCAATCTTTTCAGAAATCTTAAGCGGAGCAGCCAACGGGCAACGTTCGAGTGGGGTGGCTATTTATAGCCGTAGCCTTCCCTAAAGGGAAATGACCAAATTGGACATGTGGAGCAGCCAATGGCCGAACTACACGAGTCCAACGGTCGGAAATTGAGCACAGCGGTAACATTCCTTGCGGAGCAAGAAATGCTAACTCCTCAGTTCGAAAGATATCTCCTGCAGCACGAAGAACAACGTCTACTGCTGGTAGGTAATCATTCGAAACATAAAGAGATTTCTCTTAGTCTTGCATAGGTTTTGGGCTAAGCATCACACCGGATCTAAGCTTCGAGAACCTATAACCTCTTAATAGTACGGAGGTCCTATGACTCGTATAAATGAAAGACGTACAACGAAAAGAATATTATGTCTTCAGTTTATCTTCGACTTCCATTTGTTGTAGTCAATTTTCTTTGGACTGAATGTCCGAACTAGTTGCTTCATGTCAGCAATAAATTATCGAGGGGTTAACCCCTTCACATCAATCTTCTCGCCTAAATGTCTTTAACATATGTAGCTCATTCTTCTCCGCAACGCAGATATTCTTAGGTGAAGTTCCTCAAACTTAGCACCTCAGACAACATTCTCTTCGGTTCTGCACGGACTATTTCTCCCTGGGTGCACTAGCAAACAAATCACTCCATGCATGTTTCTGTCAATAATCTCTGAAACACAGGAGGGCAATATTGCACCAACAACTTCCTCTCCTATTTTTCTCCAAAAATAGGAATTTATAGTGCTGAGATTAGGGTCAGCGGGGCCTCGTGGGCCCCACTAACCACCAGGGCGCGCCTGAGGGGTGTGGCGTGCCCTGGTGCCTAGTGGGCAGCCTGCCCCCCCTCAAGTGGGTCTTCGCTCCAGTATTTTTTATTTATTCCAAAATAATTCTCCAAAAGGTTTCGTCCAATTCTGAGAACTTTTATTTTTGCACAAAAACAACACCATGGTAGTTCTACTGAAAACAACGTCAGTCCAGGTTAGTTTCATTCAAATCATGCAAATTAGAGTACAAAACAAGAGCAAAAGTGTTAGGAAAAGTAGATACGATGGAAACGTATCAAGAGTCAACAGGCAGGGAGGAATGGGAGCGTACTTCTGTCATCGATATCCTTTTGCTCTTATATGGGAAAGGCCAAGAGTCCCTTCGTCCGTGCCATTCAAATCGCCACTGCCCATAAAAGATGCCATTGTGCGTATGGGGAGAAACAAAATCTTAATGATATCCCTAAGAAAACATGCACATTCTCCGCTTCGTTGGGAAGTTATTAAAATTGAGGAGGTTGTCCTCGGTGTAGAAGACCAGTTCGAGGGCTACTGACTGTGTCCTAGACTAGGGGTGCCAATCTAGTCAGCCCATGGTCCTCGGGCTGGCCCTGTGGGCCTTCATTCTCATTCGGGTGGACTCCGCAAGCTACACGCATGGACGTGATCCAGACTACATCTACCAAAGACTTGGTGTATACTCCAAAACTTATCCTGCCGCCTCCATGTGTACCGACCATGTAACCCTAGATGCACAACCTGTCGTGTATATAAGCCAAAGCGTTTAGCCCGTAGAGGGGATCCAATCACAATTACATTCACCTAGCCCTAGGGTTAGATCTCTCCTTACGATCTCGAGGTAGATTAAGCTTGTACTCGATACATCATCATCAATATAGTCAAAGCAGGACGTAGGGTATTACCTCTTCGAGAGGGTTCAAAACTGGGTAAATATTGTCTCCTTTGTCCCTGTTACTACCGACCCGAGATCCATAGCTCGGGACCCCCTACCCTGAGGTCTGCCAGTTTTACCACCGACATGAGTCTTCCCACACGTTTCTAATTACTGATCTTTTTGCCGCGTATCACACATATCTTGTTAAGACAAACTATTTCTATTGTTTTGGCTCATCGCAAACATTTCATCTGAGTGAAGTAAATGTCCTCCATCGCACACACCTTGATTTGGAAGACCGTTCATGTTGTGTTCGCTAATCGCAAATAGTTCATCCGAGTGAATTGTATGCCGTATATCGCACACACCTTTATTTGGCTTACCGTTTCTGTTGTCCCGCTCATCGCAAAATGTTTGTATGGATCAACTGTATGCCACGTATCACACATGCAACTCTAATATGAATCGTGCTTGATGTCTCCGCCAGCGCACATACTTCATCTTATTGGTGACGATTTTATTATGACACTGTTTGCGATGCATGCGTCGCACACAGTTTGGTCGAAGGGTCTCTGATTCATGTGTCACGTTAGCAGCATCCTATAGTAGTGTATCCACTCACCACACACAGATGGTATATGTGATGTAAGGCCTGGTGTGACACAAGTATAATAACCTCCCAACCAGTTTATGATAACCTTCCTTATGCACCAGCTCACCTGATTGTGTTGTCACTTGATTATTTTGTTCAATCTGATTAGGGTGCGACATCTCATCATGCCCATATCACTCGAGAGATTCAAGGTGTGTTTTCGTTGGCACAAAGATATATATATTTAGAACGAAGACACAATAAGCGTCCGACTTTAAATTAATAAAGCCCGCAACAGGCGGGGTGAAAGATGGTACATCGAAAGAGAGAAACTGTGTCCAAGAGCATATAGGGGAGTAGCGTTACATGGGGACTGGGCCCCAACCCAGAAGCACACATGCTCAACCTACACTACACGAAAGGGCTCAGACATGAGCAAGTGGGTGGTGCGCATGTGACAGATTTGATGGTCTTGATGTGCTCCATTGCCTCAACCATGATCTCAGAGTCCTTATGTTTCCCCAACAACATCCACTGCTGCAAGAAAAGATGACATTTGACATACAATCAGCTGGGTGATACGACTTTTTTGCTCAATAGTGAACTTATTTCTGATAGTCCACAATGAGCAGAGCAGCGCCCCAATGCATGTCCACAGGACCCTACCAAACACACTGTCGTGGGCTCTTAAAATGTTACAAAGCTCAGCACTGAAAGTGGGTTTCCAAGATTGGTAAAAGGCCCCCCACACCGCACTCCAAGCGAACCTAGTGAGGTGGCATCCGAAGAAAACATGATTGGGGCCCACACTTTCTCCACACAAAGCGCATTTGCGATTATAGGGTCCATGCCACTTAACCACATCCGCAGATATCGAGAGACTATTGCGAATCATTTGCTAGAAGAAAATTTTGATTTTCAAAGGCAGCCCAGCCTTCCACAATCCTTTGGCAATATCTAGCGTGGTACCTTGGGTAACTCTCACGTGCATCGATTTTACGAAGAACTGACTGGAGGACGTTAGTTTCCGCGAAACCATGTCTGGGTCCTGGGTTAACTGCATGACGGCTAACCGAGCCTTAAGTAGGGCCCAGCTTTGCCCCTCCTCGGGGGAAAGGGCCCGCTTAAAGTACATTGTCGGGGGCAAGGTAACCAGTGCGTCTGCTACGAGTATGTCTATGTCTGTCGCTAGGACGAACGGGGACTGGAACTCCTATCATAGAGGATCCGTACCAAGCCAGAACCTAGTCGACCTCCGTCGTGGACCTCGAACCTAGCACCTAATGCAAATGCAGGCCTGGCCGCCTAGATCCCATTCCAGAAGGCTGATCTGCGCATATCAGCCTCAAAGAAATTCTCGTTAGGGTAATACTTGGCCCGGATAAGATTGACCCATAGCCCATAGCTGCCTTGGGCCAGCTTCCAAATCCACTTAGTCAAAAGCGCAACATTCATGATTTTCGAGTTCATAATGCCTAGGCCTCCATTCTTCTTAGGGCGATAGATAACTGCCCACTTGACTAAGTAGTACTTGCACTTCGTCTCCGCTCCTTCCCAAAAGAACCGGGAATACGATGTGTCGAGTTTGGCATGGACACCGCCGACAAGCAAGAACATCCCCATCGTAAACAGAGGTGACGAGGAGAGACTAGAGTTAGTAAGAATTAATCTAGCTCCAGAGGACATAAAGTGTCCTCACCAAGGAGATACCCTATTCGCTACTTTGTCCTACAAGGGCCCCATTCCACAAAAGAGATTTTCTTGTTAGAGATAGGTAGGCCAAGGTACCTAATCGGGAATTGCCCGAGTTTACAATTAAGAAAGTCTGCTACTCTATGGCTCTCGGCGTCATCCAAACCTAGAGTGACTACTTCACACTTGTGGAAGTTAATTTATAGGCCAAACATTAGCTTGAACCTAAGAAGCAGCAACTTCACCGTGGCAATGCTCTCGAGGTTTGATTCGAACCAGAGCATGGTGTCGTCGGCATATTGGAATTGCGTGACTCCCCCTGGAATCAAATGGCTCACCACCCCTTTGATGTGCCCTGTCGCCCTAAACCTATCTGGCATAGCCGAAAGGGCGTCTTCCACGAGGTTAAAGAGGAGTGGCGAAATCAGGTCGCCCTCCCTCAGTCCCTGTTTGTTGCAGAAGTACTTCCCTACTTTGACATTCACTGAAATCATAGTTTTCCCTCCCGAGACAAGTTGCATAATACGGTGATCCCATCTAGCCTCGAAACCCTTTTTAGGAGGACCTCACGCAAGAACTCCCAGTTCACGCGGTCGTAAGCCTTCTCGAAGTCTAATTTGAGAAGGATCGCGCAGCCCACGGGCGACACCACCGTCACCACAGCCGAAGCAAAAGCCTTGGAAGTTGTGTCCTTCGAGCAGGAATCTTGCATATTAGAGCCGTACTGGTTGAAGACAGACGACAATGACCTGGCCAGGGGCGGGAGGCTGACCGTTGTGTCTGCCATGGCAACAGATGCTCCCGGGAGAGCGAGCGCCATGGCCTCCTGACCGCCCCCAACGTTGCGGCCCAACTTGTCCCAAGACTTTGAGTCAATTGAAGTATGCACGCTCTCATCCTCGTCTTTCTGTGTACTCCTTACCCTTGCCCGTACCACCTTGATATTTATCCTTGCCTTCACGCGTGGGGCCCTTGTTGTTGCGAGGCTTTGGGGCTGAAGGGCCGCCGCCGCCGTCTCCGCGACGAACCGGGAGGCGCTCCGGCTCAATCTTGATGTTGTTGCCCTCGTGGTTGAACCACACTTGCATTGTGCCTCATAGTTTGGCTGGATCCCTGCAGGCA
This sequence comes from Secale cereale, assembly GCA_902687465.1. Lineage (NCBI taxonomy): Eukaryota > Viridiplantae > Streptophyta > Magnoliopsida > Poales > Poaceae > Secale > Secale cereale. Next base: position 385,746,208 of record LR738713.1, on the reverse strand, counting down.
ATCTTCATCCTCACCGGCCCAATCGATTGAGGGAATGCTCATCCACCACCACCAGGTGCCCCAGCATTTTGAGGCCGACCATGAGGTGGTCCACCCTCCCATGTTTCTTGGGGATACCATAGAGACAAACCCACGTCTCAGGCATGGCCAAGGGAATAACCTTCTCATGAACATAATCATGGACCACAAAGGTGATGTCATTGGGAGACAGATAGAGCTTCCCACTGCTCTTAGCCATGTGCATAGATCTGGGGTTGGGAAGATGATCGAAAAATCATTGCCCCCACCTATGAAATCTGCATGCCCGCCTCCACAAGACGCACCATCTCGTCCTTAAGGATGCGCATCGAGAGCTTGCCGAGACCCGCATACAGAATAGCCGAGTTCACGCCCTTGAGATGAGATCCCCCTTCTGCGGTGAACGTGTTGGTGATCCTCTGGCCAAGAAGCCCAAGTCGCAAGAGCCTCCTCTAGCCATGACGCCGTGGGATCCCAGATCCAAGCCTTCTTCTTCACAAGGCATGGTGGCCGCTCCCGTTCCACTTGAAGACGACGCGGGGCTTGAGTGCTTCAAATGTGGGCGGACAAACCATTTCCAAGTGCACTGCGAGTTCCTTCCCCTGTGCATGATTTGCAAGGAGGAAGGGAACGCATCAACCTATTACCCCTCGTGTGGCAAGCATCTGCAACTCTAGATCATGGGAAACACCATCCAAGGTGAGGGTTCCATCTGTTTGGAGTTTGACGAAGAGGATGACAAGGAAGGGGGATTTCCTTCTCTCTTCGGATCACTTCTATGATAAGGAAGTATTTTAGATTGCCCAAATCCTTTACCCCAAAGTCCTTGCTCATACACCCCTTTAATCTCTTTATTTCCTCGTTATCATCTTCACTGATAATAATATCATCAACATACACCGCAAGAATGGTGATCTTATCAATGTGTATATAGAACACCATTTGATTACCATTATATTGACCATACCCCTTATCACAAACAAACCACCTGAACCTATCAAACCATGCCCTCGACAGTTACTTCAATCAACCTCGCCTCCTTGGCTTTCTTGGTCTAGTGCTCCCAATTTTCTTTGGGAACTTGTAAATGTTTAGAAAAATATTTTATGGTCTACAAAACAAATCCAGAGTCCACACAAAAATCTCCGCTCATATAATCTATTTTGCCAGATTCAAAGAAGGTTCTAACTGTTGGGGAACGTAGCAGAATTCAAAAAATTTCCTACGCTTCACCAAGATCAATCTAAGGAGTCATCTAGCAACGAGCATAATGGAGTGCATCTACATACCCTTCGTAGATCGCGAGCGGAAGCGTTCGAAGGAACGTGGATGAAGTAGTCGTACTCTTCGTGTTCCTCGTCACCGATGATCCCAGCACCGAACGGACGGCACCCCCGCGTTCAACACACGTATGGTACAGCGACGTCTCCTCCTTCTTGATCCAGCAAGGGGGGAGGAGAGGTTGACGGAGATCCAGCAGCACGACGGCGTGGTGGTGGATGCAACAGGAAAACCTGCAGGGCTTCGCCGATGCCCTACGGGAGGAGTTGGAAGTGTGACGGGAGGGGGAGAGGCGCCAGAGGCTTGGGGTGCGGCTGCCCTCTCCCCCCCACTATATATAGGGGCCAGGGAGGGCGCCGGCCCTAGGGAGATCAGATCTCCAAGGGCGCGGCGGCCAGGGGGGTAGACTTGCCCCCCAAGGCATAGGGGGCGCTCCCTCCCCCTAGGGTTTCAACCCTAGGCGCATGGAGGGGGGCCCATGTGGTGCGCCAGCCCACCAAGGGCTGGCCCCTTCCCCCTTGGGGCCTAGGGGACCCATCGGGATGGGTGGCCCCACCCAGTGGACCCCCGGGACCCCTTCGGTGGTCCCGGGACACTCCCGGTGACCCCTGGAGTTCACCCGATGGCCGAAACTGGACTTCCTATATATCATTCTTTACCTCCGAACCATTCCGGAACTCCTCGTGACGTCCGGGATCTCATCCGGGACTCCGAACAACATTTGGGTTTCCACGTGCATGTATCTCTACAACCCTAGCGTCACTGAACCTTAAGTGTGTAGACCCTACGGGTTCGGGAAACACGTAGACATGACCGAGACGACTCTCCGGTCAATAACCAACAGTGGGATTTGGATACCCATGTTGGTTCCCACGTGTTCCTCGATGATATCATCGAATGAACCACTGTGTCAAGGATTCACTCAATCCCGTATGTTATTCCCTTTGTCTATCGGTACGGTACTTGCCCGAGATTCGATCGTCGGTATACCCGATACCTTGTTCAATCTCGTCATGGCAAGTCCCTTGACTTGTTCCGTAATACATCATCCCGTGACTAACTCCTTAGTCACTTTGAGCTCATTATGATGGTGTCTTACCGAGAGGGCCCAGAGGTACCTCTCCGTCATACGGAGTGACAATATCCCAGTCCCGGTTCGTACCAACTCAACAGACACTTTCGGAGATACTCGTTGCGTACCTTTATAGCCACCCAGTTACGTTGTGATGTTTGGCACACCCAAAGTATTCCTACAGTATCCGGGAGTTGCACAACCTCATGGTCTAAGGAATAAATACTTGACACCGGAAAAGCTTAAGCATTACGAACTAAACGATCTCGTGCTAGGCTCAGGATTGGGTCTTGTCCATCACATCATTCTTCTAATGATGTGATCCCGTTATCAATGACATCCAATGTCCATGGTCAGGAAATCGTGACCATCTGTTGATCAACGAACTAGTAACTAGAGGCTTACCAGGGACATGTTGTGGTCTATGTATTCACACATGTATCGTTGTTTCCATACAATACAATTCAAGCATGAATAACAGACAATTATCATGAACAAGGAAATATAATAATACTTTTATTATTGCCTCTAGGGCATATTTCCAACAGTCTCCCACTTGCACTAGAGTCAATAATCTAGTTACATTGTGATGAATCGAACACCCATAGAGTTCTGGTGTTGATCATGTTTTGCCCGTGGAAGAGGTTTAGTCAACGGGTCTGCGACATTCAGATCCGTATGCACTTTACAAATATCTATGTATCCATCTTGAACATAATTCCGGATGGAGTTAAAACGGCGCTTGATGTGCTTGGTCTTCTTGTGAAACCTGGGCTCCTTGGTAATGGCAATAGCTCCAGTGTTGTCACAGAAGAGAGTCATCGGGCTTGACGCGCTTGGAATGACTCCTAGGTCGGTGATGAACTCCTTCATCCAGACTCCTTCTTGTGCTGCTTCGCAAGCAGCTATGTACTCCGCTTCACATGTAGAATGCGCCATGACGCTCTGCTTGCAACTGCACCAGCTGACTGCTCCACCATTCAAAATATACACGTATCCGGTTTGTGACTTAGAGTCATCCAGATCTGTGTCGAAGCTAGCATCGACGTAACCCTTTACGACGAGCTCTTCGTCACCTCCATAGACGAGAAACATATCCTTAGTCCTTTTCATGTACCTCAGGATGTTCTTGACCGCTGTCCAGTGTTCCATACCGGGATCACTTTGGTACCTCCCTACCAAACTTATGGCAAGGTTCACATCAGGTCTGGTACACAGCATGGCATACATGATATAACCTATGGCTGAGGCATAGGGAATGACACCCATCTTTTCTCTATCTTCTGCCGTGGTCGGGGACTGAGCCTTGCTCAATCTCATACCTTGCAAAACAGGCAAGAACCCCTTCTTGGACTGATCCATATTGAACTTCTTCAATATCTCGTCAAGGTATGTGCTTTGTGAAAGACCAATGAGGCGTCTTGATCTATCTCTATAGATTTTTATGGCTGATATGTAAGCAGCTTCTCCAAGGTCCTTCATTGAAAAACTCTTATTCAAATAGGCCTTTATGCTCTCCAAGAATTCTATATCATTTCCCATCAGCAATATGTCATCCACATATAGTATGAGAAATGCTACAAAGCTCCCACTCACTTTCTTGTAGATGCAGGCTTCTCCCCAAGTCTGTATAAAGCCAAACGCTTTGATCACATCATTAAAGCGAATATTCCAACTTCGAGATGCTTGCACCAGCCCGTAAATCGAGCGCTGGAGCTTGCATACCTTGTTAGCATTTTCTGGCTCGACAAAACCTTCCGGCTGCATCATATACAGTTCTTCCTTGAGGAAGCCATTGAGGAATGCTGTTTTGACGTCCATTTTCCATATCTCATAATCATAGAATGCGGCAATTGCTAACATGATTCTGACTGACTTCAGCATCGCTACGGGAGAGAAAGTCTCGTCGTAGTCAATCCCTTGAACTTGTCGATAACCCTTAGCGACAAGCCGAGCCTTATAGATGGTCACATTACCATCCGCGTCTGTCTTCTTCTTAAATATCCATTTAATTTCTATGGCGTGCCTATCATCAGGCAAGTCCACCAAAGTCCATTCTTTGTTTTCATACATGGATTCTATCTCCGATTTCATGGCTCCAAGCCATTTATTGGAATCCGGGCCCGCCATCGCTTCTTCATAGTTCGAAGGTTCACCGTTGTCTAACAACATGATTTCCATGACAGGGTTGCCGTACCACTCTGGTGCGGAACGTGTCCTCGTGGACCTTCGAAGTTCAGTAGTAACTTGATCTGTATCTTCATTATCATCATCATTAACTTCATCCCTTGTCGGTGCAGGCACCTCAGGAACAATTTCCTGCGTTGCGCTACTTTCCAGTTCGGGAGGGGTGACTGTCACCTCATCAAGTTCTACTTTCCTCCCACTCACTTCTTTCGAGGGAAACTCTTTCTCCAGAACGGATCCATTCTTGGCAACAAAGACCTTGTCTTCGGATCTGTGGTAGAAGGTGTACCCAATCGTTTCCTTTGGGTATCCTATGAAGACGCATTTTTCCGATTTGGGTTCGAGCTCCTCAGGTTGAAGTTTCTTGACATAAGCATCGCAACCCCAAACTTTTAGAAATGACAACTTAGGTTTCTTGCCAAACCAAAGTTCATACGGTGTCGTCTCAACGAATTTCGATGGAGCCCTATTTAAAGTGAATGCGGCAGTCTCTAAAGCATAACCCCAAAAATATAGCGGTAAATAGGTGAGAGACATCATAAATCGCACCATGTCCAACAGCGTACGATTTCGACGTTCGGACACACCGTTACGCTGAGGTGTTCCAGGCGGTGTCAATTGTGAAACAATTCCAAAGTTCCTAAGGTGCGTGCCAAATTCATGACTTAAATATTCACCCCCACGATCCGATCGCAAGAACTTTATTTTTCTGTCACGTTGATTCTCAACCTCATTCTGAAATTCCTTAAACTTTTCAAAGGTCTCAGACTTGTGTTTCATCAATTAGATATACCCATATCTTCTCAAGTCATCTGTGAGGGTGAGAACATAACGATAGTCTCCGCGAGCTTCAACACTCATTGGACCGCACACATCGGTATGTATGATTTCCAATAAGTTGGTTGCTCGCTCCATTGTTCCAGAGAACGGAGTCTTGGTCATCTTGCCCAAGAGGCATGGTTCACACGTGTCAAATGATTCATAATCAAGAGACTCCAGAAGTCCATCTGCATGAAGCTTCTTCATACGTTTGACACCAATATGACCAAGGCGGCAATGCCACAAGTATGTGGGACTATCATTGTCAATTTTACATCTTTTGGCATTCACACTATGAACATGTGTATCATCACGATCGAGATTCATCGAAAATAAACCATTGACCAGCGGGGCATGACCATAAAACATATCTCTCAAATAAATAGAACAACCATTATTCTCGGATTTAAATGAGTAGCCATCTCGCATCAAATGAGATCCAGATACAATGTTCATGCTCAAAGCTGGTACTAAATAACAATTATTAAGGTTTAAAACTAATCCCGAGGGTAGATGTAGAGGCAGCGTGCCGACGGCGATCACATCGACCTTGGAACCATTCCCGACGCGCATCGTCACCTCGTCCTTCGCCAGTCTCTGCTTATTCCGCAGCTCCTGCTTTGAGTTACAAATATGAGCAACTGCACCGGTATCAAATACCCAGGAGCTACTACGAGCGCTGGTAAGGTACACATCAATAACATGTATATCACATATACCTTTGACGTTGCCGGCCTTCTTGTCCGCTAAGTACTTGGAGCAGTTCCGCTTCCAGTGACCCATTCCCTTGCAATAAAAGCACTCAGTCTCAGGCTTGGGTCCATACTTTGGCTTCTTCCCGGCAACTGGCTTACCGGGAGCGGCAACTCCCTTGCCGTTCTTCTTGAAGTTCTTCTTACCCTTGCCCTTCTTGAACTTAGTGGTTTTATTGACCATCAACACTTGATGCTCTTTCTTGATCTCCACCTCCGCTGATTTCAGCATCGAATACACCTCGGGAATGGACTTCTCCATCCCCTGCATATTGAAGTTCAACACGAAGCTCTTGTAGCTAGGTGGGAGCGACTGGAGGATTCTGTCAACGACCGCTTCATCTGGGAGATTCATTCCCAACTGAGACAAGCGGTTGTGCAACCCAGAAATCTTGAGGATGTGCTCACTGACAGAACTGTTTTCCTCCATCTTACAGCTGTAGAATGCGTTGGAGACATCATATCTCTCAACTCGGGCATGAGCCTGGAAAACCATTTTCAGCTCTTGGAACATCTCATATGCCCCGTGGTGCTCAAAACGCTTTTGGAGCCCCGATTCTAAGTTGTAGAGCATGCCGCACTGAACCAGGGAGTAATCATCATAACGCGACTGCCAAGCGTTCATAACATCTTGGTTTGCCGGGGCGGGAGCGTCACCTAGCGGTGCTTCTAGGACATAAGTTTTCTTGGCAGCTATGAGGATGATCCTCAGGTTACGGACCCAGTCCGTATAGTTGCTACCATCGTCTTTCAGCTTGGATTTCTCTAGGAACGCGTTGAAGTTGAGGGTGACATGAGCGTGGGCCATTTGATCTACAAGACATATTGTAAAGAATTTAGACTAAGTTCATGATAATTAAGTTCATCTTAATCAAATTTTAATGAACTCCCACTCAGATTGACATCTCTCTAGTCATCTAAGTGATACATGATCCGAATCGACTAGCCCGTGTCCGATCATCACGTGAGACAGACTAGTCATCAACGGTGAACATCTTCATGTTGATCGTATCTTCTATACGACTCATGTTCGACCTTTCGGTCTTCCGTGTTCTGAGGCCATGTCTGTACATGCTAGGCTCGTCAAGTGAACCCTAAGTGTATTGCGTGTGTAAATCTGGCTTACACCCGTTGTATGCGAACGTTAGAGCCTATCACACCCGATCATCACGTGGTGCTTCGGAACAACGATCCTTAGCAACGGTGCACAGTTAGGGGGAACACAATTCTTGAAATTTTAGTGAGAGATCATCTTATTTACTACCGTCATTCTAAGTAAACAAGATGCATAAACATGATAAACATCACACGCAATCAAATAAAGTGACATGATATGGCCAATATCATCTTGCTCCTTCGATCTCCATCTTCGGGGCACCATGATCATCCTTGTCACCGGCTCGAAACCATGATCTCCATCATTGTGTCTTCATGAAGTCATCACGCCAACTATTACTTCTACTACTATGGCTAACGTTTAGCAATAAAGTAAAGTAATTACATGGCGTTATTCAGTGACACGCATGTCATACAATAATTAAGGCAACTCCTATGGCTCCTGCCGGTTGTCAATTTCATCGACATGCAAGTCGTGATTTCCTATTACAAGAACATGATCAATCTCATACATCACATATATCATTCATCACATCCTTTTTGGCCATACCATATCACATAGCACATGCTGCAAGAACAAGTTAGACGACCTCTAATTGTTGTTGCAAGTTTTTACGTGGCTTCTATAGGTTTTCTAGCAAGAACATTTCTTACCTACGCCAAAACCACAACGTGATTTGTCAATTTCTATTTACCCTTCATAAGGACCCTGTTCATCGAATCCGATCCAACTAAAGTGGGAGAGACAGATACCCGCCAGCCACCTTATGCATCTAGTGCATGTTTGTCGGTGGAACCAGTCTCACGTAAGCGTACGTGTAAGGTTGGTCCGGGCCGCTTCATCCCACAATGCCGCCGAATCAAGATTGGACTAGTAACGGCAAGAAAATTGAGCAAACTCAACGCCCACAACTTGTTTGTGTTCTACTCGTGCAATATGCTACGCAAAGACCTAGCTCAGATGCCACTGTTGGGGAACGAAGCAGAATTCAAAAATTTTCCTACGCTTCACCAAGATTAATCTAAGGAGTCATCTAGCAACGAGCATGATGGAGTGCATCTACATACCCTTTGTAGATCGCGAGCGGAAGCGTTCGAAGGAACGTGGATGAAGTAGTCGTACTCTTCGCGTTCCTCGTCACCGATGATCCCAGCGCCGAACGGACGGCACCTCCGCGTTCAACACACGTACGGTACAGCGACGTCTCCTCCTTCTTGATCCAGCAAGGGGGGAGGAGAGGTTGACGGAGATCCAGCAGCACGACAGCGTGGTGGTGGATGCAACAGGAAAACCTGCAGGGCTTCGCCGATGCCCTGCGGGAGGAGTTGGAAGTGTGACGGGAGGGGGGAGAGGCGCCAGAGGCTTGGGGTGCGGCTGCCCTCTCCCCCCCACTATATATAGGGGCCAGGGGGCGCCGGCCCTAGGGAGATCAGATCTCCAAGGGGGCGGCGGCCAGGGGGGTAGACTTGCCCCCAAGGCATAGGGGGCGCCCCCTCCCCCTAGGGTTTCAACCCTAGGCGCATGGAGGGGGGCCCATGTGGTGCGCCAGCCCACCAGGGGCTGGCCCCTTCCCCCTTGCGGCCTAGGGGACCCACCGGGATGGGTGGCCCCACCCGGTGGACCCCCGGGGCCCCTTCGGTGGTCCCGGGACACTCCCGGTGACCCCCGGAGTTCACCCGATGGCCGAAACTGGACTTCCTATATATCATTCTTTACCTCCGGACCATTCCGGAACTCCTCGTGACGTCCGGGATCTCATCCGGGACTCCGAACAACATTCGGGTTTCCACGTGCATGTATCTCTACAACCCTAGCGTCACCGAACCTTAAGTGTGTAGACCCTACGGGTTCGGGAAACACGTAGACATGACCGAGACGACTCTCCGGTCAATAACCAATAGCGGGATCTGGATACCCATGTTGGTTCCCATGTGTTCCTCGATGATATCATCGGATGAACCATTGTGTCAAGGATTCACTCAATCCCGTATGTTATTCACTTTGTCTATCGGTACGGTACTTGCCCGAGATTCGATCGTCGGTATACCCGATACCTCGTTCAATCTCGTCATGGCAAGTCTCTTTACTCGTTCCGTAATCCATCATCCCGTGACTAACTCCTTAGTCACTTTGAGCTCATTATGATGATGTCTTACCGAGAGGGCCCAGAGGTACCTCTCCGTCATACGGAGTGACAATATCCCAGTCTCGATTCGTACCAACTCAACAGACACTTTCGGAGATACCCGTTGCGTACCTTTATAGCCACCCAGTTACGTTGTGACGTTTGGCACACCCAAAGTATTCCTACGGTATCCGGGAGTTGCACAACCTCATGGTCTAAGGAATAAATACTTGACACCGGAAAAGCTTAAGCATTACGAACTAAACGATCTCGTGCTAGGCTCAGGATTGAGTCTTGTCCATCACATCATTCTTCTAATGATGTGATCCCGTTATCAATGACATCCAATGTCCATGGTCAGGAAACCGTGACCATCTGTTGATCAACGAGCTAGTAACTAGAGGCTTACCAGGGACACGTTGTGGTCTATGTATTCACACATGTATCGCTGTTTCCGTACAATACAATTCAAGCATGAATAACAGACAATTATCATGAACAAGGAAATATAATAATACTTTTATTATTGCCTCTAGGGCATATTTCCAACACTAACACAACCATAATCAAGCTCTACTCCTTCGTTACCCCCTTTACCTAAATCCCAAAATTCTTGATTAAATCAATTTTTTTCTAGCAACCCTGAGCTTGAATAACAATATAGTCCATAAATGCATCTCGAGATGTCCAACCCTTACACTAGTTGTCCAACTCTACATAAAAGAAGTACAATATCATCCATGGTGGGTAATTATGACGAGGGCATTGGTCAAGAAGACATTGATAACTTAGATAGGTTTTAACAACGCTTTCACCTGGTTTTTGTAGAAAGTTTCCAATCACGCGTCTTACTTTGTAAGTCTTCATTTCTGGATAAAAGCAAGCGAAGATAATGGACGACAATGAAGACGGAGGATAGGAAGAACCAAGAAAAGGGGACGAGATGGGAGATGGACAGTGAAGATGATGATGATGATGATGATGATGATGATGACAGAGAGGAAAGGAAAACAATTCCTAGAAGTCCCACTCCGGCCTCTAGCACGGGTCAGCCTGACAGGAGGAAGAGAGGAAAGAAGAAGCTCAAGAGAGAAGAAGAGATGGAGGCGATAAAAAAGATCGATGGCCTGATGATGAAAAGAAACGAGTATGACGAGAAGAGAAATCAAGAAAATAGGATGAGATGGGATGCCATGCAAGAGAGCCGGTGACGTTGGGAAGAGATGGAAGCACGTATGGTCCAAATATTTAAATGTCGCTTGTTAAATGCATTTGTTCATGCAACTTCTTAAAAAAATATGCATATGCTTGATTATTGTGTTAAACGTTTAAATTCAGAGAGAATCAAAGTGTTTGAACAAGGAAATGAAATAAATAAATAACGGAGGCTGGGATATGGCGACCATCAGTTAGCACATTATCTGGCATCCTTCAAATGCATATGGAGCGTGCTCCATATACATTATGGTGACTATCGACATTGCACCCAGAGCTTAAAAGAGCCGTCGTGCCCGAAAACACTGCGAACTTCAGGGGCAAAGAATGCTTCCAACAACTTCCCTACAGGCATATGGTGGCATTTTATTACATCATGCCACTCATGTAGGTTTATGGATGGCTTCATGGGAGGTTTTGAGGTTTTGGATGATTCATGGGAGGAGGAAAGTGCCATCTGAGGATTGATGGGTGGCAATGGTGCCAGAATTCAAAAAATGGAGATATGCAAACACTAGTAATGTTAATTACGACCATGACATCTGATAGCTCTATGCGCTTTTATTTGTGTCTGTGATGCACAATGCTTCCATTTTAGGCTTAAATTCGAACTTGAACGAATTATGTGGACCTGAACTTGACTTTTTTTCCCGGAGTATTTGAACTTGAATTTGATATTTTTTATCATGTGTATTCTGATTTTTACAAGAAAACTTACGATCTATTCATCTTGAATTATGGCAGTACAACGAGCACTAGAAATAATAAAAATTACATCCAGATCCGTAGACCACCTAGCGATGACTACAAGCACTCAAGCGAGACAAAGATGCGCCGCTGTCATGCCCGCTCCCTCACCAGAGCCTGACAAAACTTGTTGTAGACTTATAGTAGACAATCGAGAAGTCCTCATGGTAAAGCCACATAGGACCAACACACTAGAACAACAACCCTCGCCGATGAAGAGTAGTGTAGATAAAGAAGATCCAACTGAAGATACATGAATATGACGAACAACAACCAGATCCGAGCAAATTCACCAAAGACAGATCCCTGGAGACACACCTCCACACACCCAACGATGATGCTAGACACACCACTGCAACGGAGGCTAGGCTAAGAGAACCTTATTCCATCTCCAGGAAGCCATCGCCGTCTCGCGTTCCTGAGTAGGACACAAACCCTAACAAAACTCAAAGAAAGATCTAAAATCGAAGCTCTTCCACCGACAAAGGCCCTGATCCACTCCATCCTCATGGCCCTAAGGCCACCGAAGATGAGGTGGACCGCCAGCGGGAGGCGGAGAAACCCTAGCTATTTTGAAGAGGCGGCGACTGCATGCAGCTACACTCCTTACCTCACCACTCAATCTACTACGATCATGTGTGTTATGATATTGCAAAGTTTTTAATTATCTTGTCATAGATTATTTCATTATGTGTGCAATTGTGAAGTAAACAAGAAGAAGATCAAATTTTGAGGGCTACTTAGAAAGCAAAAACTTCTTTGATCACCATAACCCTTGTCTAAAGCCAGTTTTAGGGCCTCGAACTTTTGGGAGATACTCCTTTTTTGAGTCGTTGGGAGATACACTTGGTGTTGGTGTCAGAGCATCTACAACCTCAGCCAGCTAATCTGGCCCCTCAAACGTATGTGAATGTGTCCGGGCACATGTGGAGAAGGCCCGACCATCCCTCGTTTTGTCCGCTACAACCACATACATCTAAGTTGACACCCTAAATCCATACACCATCCCACAACACTAAAAGCTGCACATTACAAATTAGAAACTAGCTCACTACTATTCATCGTCGGAGATGTAGACGACTTTCCTGCCGACACTTCCGGACGGACGGGCCTCATGGCCGTTGGCCACCGCCCGCATCTTTGGCTCCTCGCCGGGCTCCATTTCCAGAAGAGTTGGTGACGCTTCGCACGCGCCTCGCGGAGGAAGCAACAACCGGCCTTCATTTTCGACTCCGACTGGATGGAGTCGAGGATGCCTTGCTGCTCCACCGTCTCCTATCCGTATGGGTGACCCCGCACTCCGCATGCACATTGCCAATGCCGAATCTGATAGCCGGCGGCGCTGGATCCGCCACGCCTTCCTCCCCCCTTCATGTGCGCTTTCGACGCCTGCTCCTCCTCCTCATGCTCCAGAGAGTTCAGAGGTAGGGCAACTGCAACCTGAGCGGCGCGTCGGGCCTGAATCTCCTCTAGGAGCTGCAACCGGCGCTCTGGAGGGAGCATGTCGTAGGTGATGCTCCGCCGTTGGCCCATGGCTATGGACGAATGACGGGCTCCGAGTTAGGAGTGGATGGGGGTGGCGGCCCGAATAAGAGAAAATGGGAGTGACTAGGATTGAGAGTCGCCAACCGACTTATTAGCCAAATCTGCTCCCTTAGGCGACGCGCTGGAGCGTCCTCCTCACTAGATCACTGGGTAACGCCGGGTGTTCGATGGGTCCCGCATGTTAGTCCGATGTGGTGGGCATGTTTGAGCCTTCCTATATTGGCCTCGAATATGAGCTGGATATGAAGGATGCCGGTCAACTCAGATGTATAAAGCCGATACCAGAGATACGGCTGAGTCAAAAGTGTGTGACCGATCACCGATCCAAATTCTTTTTTTAGGGGTCGAGTGTAGTCAAACTTGGCATACTAGCGTCCGCGTCTGTTTCAATCCGGGTGGGAAAACGCGAAAACGATAGCAGTACCGCGATGTTTCCGTATCCGTTTTCGCGACGAGAAGATATGGAAACGATATATGCGTCCTCACTTTTACTAGTAGAGCCAAGCGGAGGAGGAAGACACCTCTCAAATCAAAACCCTAAGCAAGTCGGCGGCGGCTGCGGCGTCAGCGCAAGCATCCCCTACTCACCCCAGGTCCAGCCTCTCCCCTCCCATCCTTCCCCAACATGCTCCCCCAGATGCGCCCCCTCCCTTCCCGCCCAGCCATCCACGCCGTCCACCGGCGCACCTCCCCCGCGCCTCCCTCTATCGGCGGACTTGGGCAGCATGGCCGAGTGGCCCTCGTGAGGAAGACGACGCCCGTGGTATGCCGCTCCGTCGCCAGCCCGGCAGCCAATCAGGGGGCGCCAGCGGTGGAGAGACCTTGGAAGCTTAGCGACGCTCGCCTCGTTCTCGAGGACGGCTCCGTGTGGAATGCCAAATCCTTCGGTGCTTCCGGGACTCAAGTCGGCGAGGTGGTTTTCAATACCTCATTGACAGGGTAATAAAATCCATTCTTTTCTTACTTCTTCAGATACCGTGTTTAGCTGCCCCTTCAGTATGCATACGAAATCAAATCACTATTTTTTTTTTGAGGGAATCAAATCACTATTTATGTACTTATTACTCCTCCGAGCATGACCACTGTATTGTGATGGTGCTACTTCTAGCGATACCAGCTTATGAACGTCCCAGTGATTTATCTTTCTTGTCTTGCTCTAATTTCTAAATCCTACTATCCTAGCCATGCTTTAGGATTTGTCTCAGTATGCTCTCAATTTTTTTGCAACTTCTTTTGTGTCAGATATGTGACTCTTTCATGTGTGACAAATGAACACAGGTACCAGGAGATTTTGACTGATCCTAGCTACGCCGGCCAGTTTGTTTTGATGACCAACCCTCATATCGGAAACACCGGCGTTAACTCTGGTATGTACTACTCCGTCCTATAATATAAGATGTTTTTGCAAGCTAACATCTTATATTATGAGACTGAGGGAGTAGTTTCTTTATTCAAGAAACAGAATCTAATACTCCATAATAATTAATGACGAATATTATTGGGACTCTCTTGTAGGTGACGAAGAATCCATAAAATGCTTCCTTGGTGGCTTAATCATACGAAGCCTAAGTATATGGTAATACTTCTTGTTTTGGCTAGGATGAAAGCTTAAGTGCACTATATTTTTCACTCACACAGTCACACTACTGTTTCTTTCTCCTAGTACTTCCAACTGGAGGTGCACAGAAACACTTGATGAATATTTGAGAAAGAGGAACATTATGGGCATATGTAAGTATAGCATCATCGAGACTTGCTTCTAATTCAAATTACTCCATTCGCGGAAGCTGACTTTTTTAACGCTCCGCAGATGATGTGGACACACGTGCAATAACACGCAGGTTAAGAGAAGATGGCAGTCTCATTGGTGTTCTAAGTACCGACCAGTCTCTCAAAGACGAGGAATTGTTGGAAATGGCCAAAAATTGGAAAATTGTTGGTATGTTAAGCTTCTTATAAGCTATAATAATGTTATTAAAGTAATGTCTCTACCCATTAGTATTTCACATAAGAAATCCATTCTAGAGAAAAATACAACTAGATTAGCTCTTCATAGACAAACTTTGTTTTGTATTGCTATGGATTTATGGTTATCTTAAAAATACTTCTAATTTCTACTATTTTCATCTTGGTCCTATTGAGTCTTAATTATTGGATCTTGCAATAAGTTCTTTATAAACAGTTATGAAGCTGATAGTATTTCATTGGTTGGATTTCATGCATTCTGTACTTGTTCGAGATGTGAAGAAATTAGCTTTGTGATACGAGGGAAGGGATTTTCCCTGCATTGTTATTACGCTAGAGTTTCTTCACACATTGTATGCATGCTGCTGTTTGATCTTTAAATACTATTGATGATTTTTGTTGCATAGCATGAAACTTTGGTGTTGTTTTTCTGCAGGTGTTGATTTGATAAGTGATGTTACATGCGATGCTCCATATGAATGGTTAGACAAGACCGGTTCAGGATGGGAGTTCAACGACAACCAGTCAAGTGAAACTTTTCATGTCAGTATAACTCATGTTTTTAGTGATATATTCAAGAAAACTCTTGTATCTTACGACTTACATTTTTTCCCCCCATTATATAGGTTGCTGTGTATGATTTTGGAGTTAAGCATAACATTTTGAGACGCCTGGCATCATATGGATGCAAAATAACCGTTGTTCCAGCAAGCTGGCCTGCTTCGGATGTACTTAATTTGAAGCCTGATGGTGTTCTTTTTAGCAATGGCCCTGGTGACCCAGCTGCAGTTCCATATGCTGTGAAAACAGTACAAGAAATAGTAGGGAAAGTTCCAGTATTTGGTATCTGCATGGGCCATCAATTGATTGGGCAGGCTCTTGGTGGAAAGACGTTTAAAATGAAATTTGGTCATCACGGAGGAAACCATCCAGTTCGTGACAACAGGACCGGACGCGTAGACATCAGTGCACAGGTTTGTCAGTTTTTCTTGAGATGGTCAGAAAGTGTATAACTTTGATAGTTTGTGTTTTCTGGTAGGTCATACTTAGTGCTGAATATGTGTCGTGGGTTTCCTAGTTTAACTTGAAGTGCATATTAAATTAGCTTCATGTAATAGCCAAGCAACTCTGCTCTTTACTTCATCTTTGGGACTAAGACTTTTATATTAGGAGTAGGCACCTTACTACATGGACTAAGACATTGAAGCTAGTACATGGGACTGTGAAAGACCATGGTTTTGTGAATGCTGAAAGACTAAGTTTATATGGAAAAAAGCCTGATAAGATATCTGACAAGCAATCTTATTGGGCTCAGATTCTTGAAGTTAAAATCCAGTTTACTGGACATAGTAGTGATCTTCATTCTATGACTTGTGCCTTCTCTTTTTCATGAGGGCTTGCACAGTAATTTTTTGTTGTTACTTTTTAGCAACCAATAAAATATTATGGACATATGCTCATGGTCAATCATGATATTTATGAAGTTATGGTCAAAGCTCAAAGGATTTGATCGCAGCGGGTATAATATATGGGTGTAATTGGCCTTAAGGCATTATTATTGAACAAAACGTTGAAACTATCATTGTCAGTTTACAAGCATAGATTGTCAGTTTCCCCCGCCCATTTTGCTTACCTTTTCAGTTAGTTTACTTGCCTCGTTTACTACTTGTGTATTTTGCCAAATTGTAGTGCTAGTCAGGCATGCGTTACTTTGGTAAGTCTAAGCCGCCTGCTTGAACCTATTTCCTTGGGTTTTGGTCTACGGACTATGAAAGCCTTACTTTCAGCATAAGGTCATCTGTGCAAGTTTTATACATTTTTTTTGAACTTCAAGTTGTATATTTCTGAAATTTCTTAGGTTAGTTTGGTTATTCATCATCAATTGTACTGGTGTTTGAGCAGCAGGGATAATAAGTTAAGCTTATAAGCTGGTACCATTTTGTGTTGTTTCATTAGCTTATTGACAAGAATACCATTTTTGTTGTCGTTTTTGAGTAACTAGTGAATATGAATCGCTGTAACATTTGATTTGGTATATGCAGAACCATAACTATGCCGTGGACCCTGAATCGCTCCCGGAAGGAGTACAAGTAACACACATCAACCTAAATGACCAGAGCTGTGCTGGTCTTGTGTTCCCCAAGATGAAGCTTATGTCTCTCCAGTACCATCCGGAGTCCTCCCCAGGGCCCCATGACTCAGACTTGGGTATGTAAAACAGTTTTTCGGAAGACAGATTATTATTTTCCGTTATTAACCCGGTTGTGGATATGACTTCACTGTTTTAACTCTTTTGGCGTTGCAGCGTTTGGTGAATTTGTGGAGCTGATGAAGAACAACAGATTGTGAGTGGAAGGAAGGTTGGGATGCTTGGTCAGCATCATGAGTTGCGAAACTTGTACTCAGTTGGGTTTGTTGTTGGACCGACGCAGCCGGCTCCGAGGAGTTTGTATTTTTCTTGTTGATTTCTCTTATCAGCTGACCAAAACCTATAAAGTAACTAGTGGTATTGTACTATTTGTTGGAGTTTAAAGAATAAAATCCTTTGAGCTGTTGTATTCTGTTGCCGTAGCCTGCAAGCTCAGATGTCTTTTTGCGACGTCCGTATGAAATCCGTCTCATTTGCTTTGCAGTAGAAAAAAAAACTAGGGCTCCTTTCCAGTTTAGCTCCTGAGTTGACAATACATATACATTTCTCTTAGTGTCAAGTCTAGTCAGAAAGGGGTGCTGTTGCGAAACCGAAGAAATATAGGTGGTGATGTGGCGTGAGTATTCATTTTACAGGTTCAACTCCAACACGACATGTGAGTATCGACCGGATTTTTAAATCGGCGCATTGTACTGAGGCCAACTCCACCGCGCGGCGCGATCCTATCCTCCGCCCCGTTTGTTTGGGGTAAAACGAACAAAGGAGACGGCCCGGATCCATTTTGTTCGTTTTGTGTCCGGGTCGACCCATTTCGGACGCAAACTTGCGTCGGGTTTAGGTCGCGGCGGACAGCAAACGAACGCGCGCCTCGTCCGCGTCGGGGCCGCGTGGCAGGCGGCCACCTACCTCCCATCTGCCCATATCAATGCGCACGAGCGGGCGGCCCCACCTGTCATCCGCACGTCGAACGGTCGCCGTCCTTCTTTAAGTGGGAAGCGTGGACGGGTCGTCGTCCACACTGCCCCACGCCACCCCGCGGCCTCCTCGAAACCCGACAGGCCAAACCCTAGCCCTCCCTTGTCCTCGAGCTCGCCGGCCGGTCAGCCATGGGCTTCTGGAACCGCAAGGGGAAGCACGACCGTGAGGCCGGCTCCTCGGAGCGCCGCCGCGGCTCGGTGAAGAAAGAGGAGCCCGCGTCGCCATCGCCACCACGGCGGGCCCCTGCGCCGCCCGCCTTCTCCATCGCGCCCACGTCCGCCGGCAAGCGCGACCGGCATTACATCCACGCGGATCTGTGCCACCATTATTGGGAGACGAGGACGCCGCTCCCCTGGAGCGACGTCCATCTCCCCAATAACTGGCATCTGTCCGCCGACCGGGTCCCGATCCCGCTGGTCCCGACGAGTGGCCGTGCGCGCGACAAGGAGATCGAGCGCCGCCGTCGCCTCCTTCCCGACGACCTCTTCTACGACCCCAGGCACGCCCCCAACTCCGGGCTCTGGGACACCTGGTTTCGTGACGAGCACGACACCAGGCACATGTCGTTCTTCGCCGGCACCTTGACGGGGCCGCGGCAACCACGACAGGAGCGCGCAGCGCCTGCTCCCTAGGAGCGCGGGCGTAGGCGGGTGCGCGGCGTCACACCCACGCCGTCGCCTTCGTCGTCTCCATCGCCACCACCACCTCCTCGCATGACGGAGGAGGAGGAGGCCCGTCTCGTTGCGCGCGTCATGGATGACTCCATGTTCACGCACGACGAGCGCCAGTGGGAGGGCCTCGAGGAGATGATGGCCCGCTCCGCCGCCGGCGAGGTCGCCATCCCCGAGCTAGAGATGGTGGCGAAGGAGGAGGTGGTGGAGGAGCCGCTGGTGGCCGCGTTCCACCCGTCCCTGGTGGGCCAGGGGTGGGGCTGGTCGTGCACGACAGAGGAGATGGCCGGAGCCGTGGGCGTGAACTAGCGCCCGACGCCGCCGCGGTCACCGGAGCGGGAGGCGTCGCCACGGGAGGAGGTGGTGCAGGCACCTCCCGTCGTCCAACCCGTCCCCGTCTACCACACACCGCCGGCCCACCTCTGGACGCCGCCGGCCTACGTCGACCTGGTCAGCGACGGCGACGACACCGGCGGCCAGTGAAGACGGCGTCGGCCACGACATCGACGGGCGCGGCCAGAGCGCGCGGGAGGCGTTTTTTTTGTTTTATGTTAATTACGAACTGGGCCGTTTAAACTGGGCCGTTTTGTGGGCGTAACCCCTATATATATGTTTTATGTTTTTTTAACTTAGTTTATTTAATTTGTTAGTCATTTCATTTAAGTTTTTACTTTTTTAATTCACGTCCACCCCGGACGGGTTTTGGGGTGCGGCCACGCGTTGGGCGCACCCATGACCCATCGGACAAACGCGGACATGGGCGAACCCATCGACGCCCCAAAGAGACAAAATCAGGCCGAACCGGACGTCCGTTTAGGGTCGCGCGATGGAGTTGGCCTGACTTGCGGAACAAATCATCCAACTCCTTGACGACGAATTTAACTTTGATGTCCGTAAGACGTTGAGGCTGGAGGTGTTTGTTTCGGAAAATATAATCCCCGTAACCTGTTTACGGTGTAAACCCAAAATGTTACGCATGTATGGTGTGTGTAGGCCGTCTACGTGAACGCTTCTAGCCCAGCTTTCTGTCGATACTCGATACCATCCACACCCCCTCCCTCCCCGGATAAAGGTTTGTGTTACCGCACGCACGCACCTCCTCTTCCAACGATCTCCTACTCCTCTACCAGCACCGGCGCCACCTTGATCCACTTCAAGTCTGGCGCTGCCGCCTTCCTGATCCCCTCCGAACTACCTTCTCCCATCTCTGATGGCCGACGAGTAACCAAACTCGCGCCTTTTTCCGGTCGACACCCTTTCGCGCCGCCCCAGCTCACCCTCATCGCCGGCCGAACCGTTCGCTGCAAGGTGCAGGCTCCCTCCCTCATTTGCCCTCCTTCTGTCATCAGTCCTTCGTCGTCCTCCCTTGTCTACTCTCCTTCCCGTCCTTTGTCTGCTCTCCTTCCTTTGCAGCCGCCGGCCAATAGACACCATAACTCTAATAACTTTACTGGCATCAACCAAATAGAATAGAGATTTATCCATTACGTTCTTGTTACCAGCGTGATCTAATTCTCTTACCGATTACGTTACCACTATCTAATCCAAACACTTCTTGAATAGCTTGCTCGAATAGGATTTCCAAGAAGAATTAGGTTCGATTGAGTATCTGCACGAAGACTTCAATGTTGACTTTCACTTGTATCCATTGGCGAAGCCACGGCAAGGCCGAATGGGTCGTGGCCCGCCCAGCTTTCTGCAATTTATACACTAATTTTTTACTTTTAAGCCTTGAAACACCATCCTACAAGATGTTTCCTTCTGTGTGGCCGCACAACCCGTCCAACTTGTATCCCCTTAGTAGTACGGTTTGCCATGTGACAAAACGAGACTAGTAAACAAAAGTCTACACCACAACTTCATATTCCTCAACATGTATTTTGAATTCTTTAATTATTTCACACAATTTTTAGTGGTAATAATTCTTCGGTTAAACCAGAGGGGCCGCTTCCATCTATGTATACTCACAGACACATCAACACGTTAGCTGTTTTTATTATTTAAATCATCTAAAACATCAAAGGGGCACTAGATACACTTCCACCTGTGCACACTCACAAACACATTAGCCCTTTAACTGTTTTTTTATTATTGATTATCCAAAACATCAAAGGGACACTAGATACACTTACAGAACACTTGACGCGAGGCAAACCTTTTTGGTAAATCCAGAAAGAGAAGGACAAAACTTAGAGAAGAGTTAGAACATCTAGAGAGATTGGAAGAAGCGGATGTGCTATCACCTGAATTATATGATAAAAAAGTTGATATACTTGTAGAGTTATATTGTAATGCCCCAGGTGTAATACTTTCCAGATATGGAAATATATAAACTTTGGCTTCATCAATTCCTTTCCGGGCTCTTCTTCATTACGGGTTTCTTCGTTTTGTCGTGTGCGTGTGTGCATTTCATCCATGTCATGTTGTTATGTGCATTGCATTGCATTCGTGTTGTCACTTGCACCCGGTTCTACTCGCCTCTTCCCGTTGTCCGTTACGAGTTCCGACGCTCACACACGTGCCCGTGGCATCCCCAAGTCCTTCCTTCGTGTGTGGCCATGTAACATTTCCGGAATGACGTGAGACTTGTCGTGCGTTGTTGTTTTGGTACGTGTAGGCCGCCTGTCAAGTTTCGTCGCGTTTGGAGTTCGTTTGGTACTCCAACGATTAACCTAGTGGGCTAAAAGAACCTCTTCTTTGAGGCCCAAGACCCCCTCCACAACAGCCCACAAACCCAGCACAACCCTTCCCATCATCTCGGTTGTCGAAGCGTGACCGCGTGGCCGAAAACCGCTCCCCATTTGGAGTCTCCTAGCTCCCTATGCCTATAAATTAGTCCCCCACATCCATTTTTGCGTCCAAAACCCTAGCTCCTCTCCTCCCACAGCCGCCGGACGTGTCCGTCCCCGGCCGGACGTGTCTGCCGCCGCCCCTCGGCCTCTTAGCGCCCGCCACGTGTCCCGACCGGACCGCGCCGCCGTCCGGGCCCGCCGGCCCGGTTCGGGCCCCCGCGGCCCGGTTCGGGCCCCCGCGGCCCAGCCGCCTCTCCGCCGCCTCGGGCGCCCTTCGCTCCTTCCCCGTCGCCTCCGGCGAACGCCGCCGCCGCGCGCCGGCCATCTCCCCGCCGGAGCCCCGGCCATCTCGTGAGCTCGCCGCCCCGGCTCCCCGCCTCCTTCCGCCGGGCGGATCTGAGCCGCCGCCGCCGGCGGCCTCCTCCCACCCGAGGGCCGCCGCCACTGGAACGCCTCCGGCCGCCGCGTCCTCACCGTCGGCGCAGAAGGGCCTCGCCGGGCCGCCACTTCTCCTCCGATCTGTCGCCGCCGCCGGGCCGCGAACCCTAACGGGTCGGACCCGACCCGTCACCCGCTCCGCTTCGTCACCGCCCGATCCGCCGATCCGGACGATTTCCACGTGAGCGGACATGTCCGCTCGACCTCCCCCTTGAGGTTGATTTTTCTCTAAGTCTCAGGAGTTGCATATTTTTTTATTGCATGCTGTGATGGCTGTATCTTTTTGTGTGTAAGTCCAAATTGTGCATATGATATATCAAAATGATCGTGGTGATGTGCTCTACGTTTTGTTCCATTGTGGCATGATTGTTTGAGATCATTCTAGAGGTCTTAATCTCTGTTGCAAGAGTGCTACTCGTTATAAACTGCTGCAACTTGTTATTTTCATGCCATGTTTGAGATGTGATAACTTGGTGCATGTTTATCCAAATGAAGCAAATGATATGTCAAAATGTTCATCGTGAAATGCTCTACATGATGGTTGCTGTAGCATTCATGTTAGGTTTCATATTGCCATGTTAATCTCTGTTGCAAAAGTGCATGTGGCTGTTAAGTTATGAAACATGTTATGAGATGCTGATTTGAAGTGCTCGTTGCTATTGATGTGTTTGTCCCCATGTCACATGTCCATATGTTTTAGAATCTCCATCATATGGTCTTTGCTGTGGTGCAAACCATTTTCCATGATATGCCTTGAGGTGACTTAAACATGCTTGCAAACATGCCATGCCAACATAACTGTTTTATACTTAGTGAAATTTCTGCTAAGTCTGGAATCTGTTATAACCTGATGCTATGTTTGTTTGATGCCCTAGTCAAATTCATGCATGTTTTGGAGTGGACAATGATCATTCCTTGCTGTACATGTTATTGTCTATCCATACACGCCCTCACTTGCTCATATGGGTTGCTGTAGCTTATTTATTTCTTGCTCCCAAGTTGCTATAAAATATATCTGTCAGGTTTTTAACAACATGATCAAAATGGTGTAGCTTGTTGCTATTGGTCCATGCCTCCTATGGAGTTGTTCCAATGGAGTTGTTTACTGTAGGATATGTCTACTTCATGTCCATGCTTATTGTCATCATGTTTGGGTGCTGTAGAGTATATATTTGTTGCTCCAAAGTTGCTATGTGGCTGTTAATTTCAGCTTTGCATTGTATCTTATTTCGAGTGTATGTATTGAACCGTTGCTCCGTTTTGAGCGTGCCCTATATGAAACTTGTGTGATTTTGCATGTAGAATCATATTATCATGTTGTTAACATGTTTGAAGTGTGTTTGCTTGATGTTTGGGTGCATCTTGCACCGTTGCCATGCTTGTCTTGTTTTGCTCATATCTTCTAGACCGTAGCTCCGAATTAAACAAACTTTATATGAAACTTGACTAGAATTTCGTGTAGATCATCATGGTGCATGTTAACTTGCTGTTTAACAACTTTAACTTAAGGTTTGTTCAGATCTGGACCAATTTCAAAATATGCATATGAGGACTTACCGGTTTTGATATATGTTGATTCCGGCCTCATTTAAACTTGTTGTTTTGTGTTGTTCTTGTGTGCTTCATCCATTGTCATGAAATGCATCATACTTGAATCATGTTGATTGTGCATTGCACCTTGTTTGATTTTGTGCCTCGTTGTGTTGTTGTGTTGAGTAGAGCCGGGAGCCGAGACCGAGAACGAGAACGAGGTTACTACCGAGGTTGAGTACGAGGAGCCGTCTTACGATCCCATCGACGACTCGACAGGCAAGATGACCTGACCCAGATATCATTACTATCTTTGCCTATTGCTAGATGTCTCGCTCTTTAGCTTATTGCCTCGATGCCCATGTTTGTTTGTCAGCCTCCTATTGTAACCATGAATCTCTCTAACCATCCAACCTAGCAAACCTTTGTTTGGCTACGTAAGCTTCGCTCAGCCCCTCTTATAGCATTGCTAGTTGCAGGAGAAGATTTGAAGATTCTTGCTTTATGTTGAAGTTATTGTTGGGATATCACACTATATAAACTCTTAAACTAAATCATCTATATACTTGGCAATGGGTGGAAGGCTAAGCCTCTTGCTTGGTGTTTTGTTCCACTCATGCCGCCCTAGGAACCGTATAAACCGGCGTTATGTTCCTTGATTATGCGTCCCTAACACGGTTGGGGTTTATGGGCCCCCCTTGATAACCCGCTTAGCGCTAAAGCTTTTCCAGCAAGTCCCAACATTGGTACTACATTTGCCTAACAACTAAAACTTGCATAGGGAGTTATAAATCCTCTTCTTAATCAACAACCCGGGCCAGTGCTCCACATGAGTGTTGGTCCAAACTGAGCAGACTGCGGGGCCACCTCAAGGAAACTCGAGGGCTGGTAAAAACCTGTAGGATGACTTATCCGGTCGTGGCCTGAGACGAGATACGCGCGGCTACTATCAGGGTGTCGGCACGCCAGGAGGATTTGCTGGATTAGTTTTACCTTAGTCGGAATATCTTGGGCACGGGATTCCGAGAATACTCGGGCCTTCCCACCTTGGAGTTGTGACACCGCAGATCGTGAGCTTGTAATGGGCTAAGTTTGGACACCCCTGCAGGGTTTTGAACATTCGAAAGCCGGGCCCGCGGTTATGTGGCAGATGGGAATTTGTTAATATCCGGTTGTAGAAAACTTGACACCATGTTCAGAACACACTACCAGCGTGAGTAACCGTGACGGTCATTTTCCGAAAGGGGTTCGGGAAGTGAACACGGTGGGTTTATGATTGACGTGCTTAGATAGGATCACTTCGTGATCACTTTGTCGCTCGTGGCACTTCTCTTCTCGCTCTAATCACGTAAGCTAGTGCTAGTGCAGCTGCAACCTTTATTTTCTTCAGCCTTGTTCCACACCCAAGGCTTAGATAGTATTGTTACCCGGGAACGGGATTGCTGAGTCCTCCGTGGCTCACAGATTCTACACAACACCACATGCAGGTACTATGGTGGACTACACAGGTGACGACACCGAGCTGTACTGGGAGTTCGATGAAGAACGTAGTCGATACTATGTGCACTATCCCGTTGATCAGTAGTGGCTTCTACTAGGGGCGATTCAGACCTTGTGGCTTTATTTATTTGGTATCTTTCATTTGGATCTTCGTCCGTAGTCGGACTGTGATGTTATTTGGATGATGATTTTCTTATGTAATGTATTGTGTGACGTGGCGAGTGTAAGCCAACTATGCTTTTGCAATTTCATCCCTATTTTTACATGAGTCGTGCAAAGATACCAAACTTAAGATCATTCTAGTATGAGCTTATACCTTTAAGTCGTGCCTCGACACGTAGGAGGTATAATCTCATACTGGGCATTACATATATAACCTCCTGGTGGAGGAGGAAATTGCTTGGATGCAAAAATCTCATGAAAACTGGCTGTTTAAAGGGGACAGAAATACTGATTATTTCCATAGAATAGTGAACGAGGGAGGAGATGGAGGAATACTATCTATTCTCTTAGTTGCGGGGATGAGGTAATTGAGGGGACCAAGAATCTTTTGAAACATGCCACATAATTTTATAAGGACCTTTTTGGGCCTCAGCTGGAAATTTATGCAAAATGAGGGAGAATATGTGGGAACCAAATGAGAAATTGATGGACATTGACAACTTCATCCTTACTAGACCCTTTTCTGAAACAGAAATAAAGAACACCCTCTTTTCCATAAAACCCAATAAGGCACCAGGTCCTGATAATATTCCCATTGAATTTTTCCAACACTGTTGGGAGGTAGATAAGGGCGAAGTGATGATGCTATTTGAATGGTTTCAGGACAATAAGCTTGATGTCCAACGGTTGAACTATGGGATTATAACTCTGCTCCCTAAGGTTGTTGGGGCAAATAAAATTCAATAGTTCCGCCCCATATTTTTGCTTTGGTGCATTTATAAACTGATAACCAAAGTGCTTACTATCAGATCGGAACCTTTTGTTAATATACTGTTTAGTAGACACCGGAATGCTTTTATCAAAAAGCGAGACATCATGGATGGGGTCATGTATTTACATGAAATCCTCCATCATACCTACAGTAGAAAAAAAATCTAGGATAGTGATGAAACTAGACTTTGAAAAGGCATACGACAAAGTAAATTGGGATTTCCTGTTAGATTGCCACAAAATGAGAAATTTCCATCCGCTATGGATGGAATGGGTCAGAAAAATCCTAGTGGGAGGTACGGTTAGTGTAAAGCTGGATGATGAGGTGGGCCCCTACTTTCAAAGCTCGAAAGGGGTGCGCCAGGGGGGCCCTTTCTCGCCTTTTCTGTTTAACTTGGCTGCTGATTGCTTAACTAAGATGGTGCTGAAAGCTCAACAAAATGGCCTTTTCAATGGTCTGGCTTCCGACCCGATTACGAATGGAGTAGCTATTTTACAATATACGGATGACACAATTTTGTGCTTTGAGGATAACCTTAGAAATGCACTTAATATTAAGCTGCTGATACAGGGTGGAACCCTAATCAGCAGATCTTTCACGAAATGGAGTGGATCCCACGATGAACACGAAGAACACGAGAGGGAACACGAGGGGAAACACGAGAGAATCACTCAAACCAACAAGAACAAGTCACACATATGCTAGATCCTCGAAACACAAAGAGATACAAGATCCATGATCAACAAGGGACGATACAAAGGGTAACCGGTTCTTCTCCGTGAGGAGGTCTTGATATCCCTGGGGATCTTCTCCGATGAAGGAGGTCCTGAATCCGTAGTGGATCTTCTCCGTGGAGGGGCCGCAGTCACTCACAAGGAGATGAACCACTAGATAGTATCAAATGAGCTAAACCTAAGCTAACCCTCAAATGGAGGAGGGGGAGGAGTATATATAGTCTAGGTCCACGAAGGGG
>LR738713.1:385679368-385715654 GCA_902687465.1 Secale cereale | reverse complement strand
CTTGTCTCGCGGTCTTCTCTTTTGCTCTTGAAGCTTGGCCTTGGCGTGATGTAGAGCTTCTTCGGACTTGTAGCTATGCGCTTGTCGAGCATCTTCATGATGATGATGTCGTTGTCGTGCTTGAGCTCTTGGTAGATGTCGTTCGTCGTCGTCGTGCACAAGATGCTTGGAGGTGACTTGCCCTTCATGACGATGTCGATGGTCGCCATGGCGGTGTGGACGTGGAAGACTTGCACTTGCATCATGTGTGCGCTCCGAAGACTTGTGACTTGAACGTCGCCGCCGAGAGGATGACGAAGGGGACGAAGACTTGCAATCGACCACCAAGTGTCGGAGCTCCGCCA
Organism: Secale cereale; assembly: GCA_902687465.1. Classification (NCBI taxonomy): domain Eukaryota; kingdom Viridiplantae; phylum Streptophyta; class Magnoliopsida; order Poales; family Poaceae; genus Secale; species Secale cereale. Next base: position 385,715,310 of record LR738713.1, on the reverse strand, counting down.
TTTGTTTGTTGAAGGAGTCGCACAAGTCGTCGAAGGAAGCCATTGTCCTTGTCTTGGAGTGTCGTAGTTCGATGGCGATGTTGCCCAAGCACTCTTGCATTTCTCGTTGTAGTCCGATGGTTTTCGCGTGGATGTCCTTGTTCGCGCCGTCGATGTCGAAGACCGGAGATGAAATGCCTTGCCTATCCATCACAAGACGCTAGCAAGTATGAGTGGGAGAAAGAGAAGAACTATACCAAATGTACCTTGACCGATGTTGAAGATGGATCAATGATCACTCAAATGTGGAACAAGGAAATAGCACAATTGGTACCAATTCTTGTCGGTTTCTCACACCTACACAAGTAAAGCTTATGGTGGAGCTCGGTGAGGATAGTGGCACAAAAATTTGAAGCGAAATGTTAGCAAGACTCAAAAATGTTGAAAAAGATTCACAAATTTGCAAATGCAACAAGTAGACCAATAGCAAGATGGGTGGCACACGGAAACACACACACGGATAGATAGATGGGGTCGTGCAACCAAGGAATGAGCCAAAATGTGGAATCCACGAAAATGCTCGTGTTGCACAACACTAGAGAGACGCTAGCGCGATTGCACAATAGGCGGATACGAACTTGTGCACAACCTACTAAGCAAAATGCAACGACTTCTATCCCAAGTATGTTATATGTATGGTATTCCGGTGGTATGATCCAAAATGATCAAGTATGACAATCTTAATGTAGTATGATGCTATGGTTCTTGCTTAAAAGCTCTTTGCGTATCTTTTTCTTTATGCTTAAAAGCTTGTTTGGCTCTTTCTCTTTTGAGCTCTTTTCTCATGCAAAACTTCACGAACCAAGATAGCAATTGAGTATATGTGATAACAACCTTGTGTCACAAGAGATGATACCAAGATATGCACCACGGTGATATGGTATGTATGATATGGGAAGTATGATCACTAATGTGCACAAGTCATGTTGCCGCCAATACTCAAATGGCTAGTCTCGATAGGTAGGTGACGCAAAAATGGGCTAGGGGTTAACAATGCAATTGCAAGGGAATATACAATGATGTCGTCGAAGTTACCGTCCGTGTCGATGATGAGAGGTGGTGCTCTTGATGTAGACCCGTTCCTAATTAGCCGAAACACCTTAGGAAACGGAAAAACCACAACTCAAAATCTCAAGGACAAATATCAAATGGTGGTAGCGGACATGCCGTGGTGGTTGCGGAAGTGGAATGATGGGCTATACATGATGTTGGAGTTGAAGTCACGGTCCCTAAGTAGCCGAAACACCTTAGGAGACACAAGCCACAACTCAAACAAGCTCGAACAAAATTGGGTTAAGTTTGGTTGGCTATGTAAAATGGGCAATGGGTATGCGGAAGTGGTGGTGGTGGTTGATGAAGAAGCAATGGTCCCTAAGTAGCCTAAACACCTTAGGAGACTCAAATCACTACTCAAGCAACCACAAATGCTATGGGAACAAAAAATGGTTAGGTTGCGGAAGTCGGTGGTGGTTATGTGGATGATATGGTGGAAGCCCTAGGCAAAGATGCCAAAATCCACAAAATATGATGGAGTCAAATGATGATGGTGGTATTTTTGTGTTATGGGGGATGTCAAGAGCTTCAAAACGAGCTCAAGAACGTCGAAATCGGAGTTCGGATGAATTAGTTATGGACAAAACGGTGAAATGAAAAAGTCTGATATTCCCAGGGGTCGGACATCCGGGGCCGGGGCCGGATTTCCGGGGCCTGATGTCCAGAACCGCGCGGGATTTTTCACTCCAGGAGCCGGATGTCCGGCCCGATGGCCCGGATGTCCGGCCAGTGGCCCGGATGTCCGGCCCGAAGATTCCAGATCTGAATCAGGACGAACTTTTCGAATTGTGGGCGGAATTTGATGATTTTGGGGGCGAAATTTGAGCGATTTTGTGGAGGAAAGATGGGGAAACTTGGGGAAATGCTAGATCCACTTGAAACCAAGCAAATCCACGGATCAAAATCAACAAAACTTCATCAAACCAACAGATCACAAAAAAATTTTGGGGCTATTTTTGGTGGGGAATTTTCGAATTTGGGGAAGAACACAACAAAACAAGGCTACAAAACGGTGGGGAGGCTCCAAATTCGTGAGAAACCGTGGCTCATGATACCATATGATACAGGGTGGAACCCTAATCAGCAGATCTTTCACGAAATGGAGTGGATCCCACGATGAACACGAAGAACACGAGAGGGAACACGAGGGGAAACACGAGAGAATCACTCAAACCAACAAGAACAAGTCACACATATGCTAGATCCTCGAAACACAAAGAGATACAAGATCCATGATCAACAAGGGACGATACAAAGGGTAACCGGTTCTTCTCCGTGAGGAGGTCTTGATATCCCTGGGGATCTTCTCCGATGAAGGAGGTCCTGAATCCGTAGTGGATCTTCTCCGTGGAGGGGCCACAGTCACTCACAAGGAGATGAACCACTAGATAGTATCAAATGAGCTAAACCTAAGCTAACCCTCAAATGGAGGAGGGGGAGGAGTATATATAGTCTAGGTCCACGAAGGGGTAAGTGGGAGAGGGATACATGGGCCTCAGGCCCGTCTCTGCGCGCAGGCAGGCGCCGGATGTCCGGGCCGAGGGCCGGATGTCCGGCGGCTCGCGAGGAGCCGGATGTCCGGGCCTCTGGCCGGATGTCCGGGCTGAGCGTGGCCGGCTTCGGTTGTCTTCTGTGATGAGGGGCCGGATTTCCGGCGAAGGGGCCGGATGTCCGGGGCTTCCAGTGGAGCCGGATGTCCGAGCCATGGGGCCGGATGTCCGGGCTTGCGGTGCTCGCTTCTGTGAAGGGGCGCCGGATGTCCGGGCTTGGGGGCCGGATGTCCGGGGCCTGTAGATGCTGGCTTTTCTTCCTTCTCTTCCGCGCGCACTTGGCCTTGGTCCTTGGGTTCTCCACGGTCTCCTTGGGTGTTCCTGAACATGCATAGCACATATATTTGAGGTAGTAGGCATGTCTCACATGTAGAAAGTGGAGGTTCAGAGAGGAGCGAGTGAACCTTGTGTCCAATTGTGTGTAGTTGAGGTCTCGTCGAGTGAACATGGGGATGATCATGGGATACTCCGTATCAGCTGCTCTTATACCTTTTTGAAATCATGTCTGGGCTGAAAATCAACTTACTAAAAAGTGAGATTTTTTCGGTCCGTGCGGATGATGAGACTATGCAAAAATATGTTGAGATGTTTAACTGCCAAATAGGTAATTTCCCTATAAAATACCTAGGCATGCCTATTAGTTATGCTGGACTGAAGTGCAGTGATTGGATCTTTGTAGGTGATAAATTCACTGATCACTGTGAAAACTGGGTTAGTGAAGTGCTTTCTATGGGAGGGAGACTTATTAAAGTTAATTCTGTGTTGTCACATATCCCAACTTTTTACATGTCCATGTTTTTACTTAACAAAACTACTTTGGAGAAGTGGGACAAACCTAGAAGAAAGTTTTTCTGGCATAGTAAAGGGAAGAAAAAAAGGATACCATATAGTTTAATGGAGTCGTATTTGTCGATCCAAAAAGAAAGGCGGACTGGGAGTTAAAGACTTGAGAAAACAGAATATCAGTTTGATGGTGAAGTGGTGGTGGAAACTTGATAAAACAAAGGGCTTTGGCAAGATATTGTTAAAGCAAATTATTTGAAGAAAACTTCAGTGGCCATGGTGAAAGCAAAAGCTAATGATTCACCATGCTGGAAATCCCTCTTGAAAGTAAAAAAACTTGTATATGCTGGGCAGGGGTGTCAAATTGAATATGGGAGATGTGGCTAGACTCTCGTTTGATGAACTGGAGGGCAGGACTCCGTTTAAAGAAAAATTCCCATTGCTTTTTGAAATATGTGTTGAACAAAATTGTACTATTGATAAAATAGATTCGTTGAATCAAATATCCTCCTTCAGGAGGAGGATGTCTCCTAAAATGATGAAACAATGGGAGGAAGTGAGGAAAGAGGTATTGATATTAAAAAAAATGATTTGCCTGATGAGGTGTATTGGAAATTTGATAATTCCAAAAATTTCACTACAAAGTCAATGTATAGATGGCTGGAAAGTGATATTGCCGATTCTAGTTTCAAATGGGTTTGGGATGCCAAAATACCTCTAAAAATTCAATTTTTTTTGTGGCAAGTGGGGCAAAATGCCATCCTGACTAGAGACAACATGAAAAAAGATTCTCGTCGGGGAATCCTTGTTGTTCGTTTTGTGATCCATTGGAAACAACCCAACACTTGCTGTTTATATGTCCTGTAGCTAGAGTGGTGTGGAGAACTGTGGGATCTCTACCAGGGACTGATTGCTGTCCTAATTCTGTGTGGAAGTATTATACTTGGGTCTATAGTTTCTTACCTGGCCTTGAACAAATTTACACAGTTGGCTTCGCAGCTGTATGATGGGCTATCTGGTTGGCTCGAAACAGGGCCACTTTGATTACAAATGGATTAACTCTCCATTTGAGATTGTGTTCAGAGCTTGTGCTTTTTTGATGTACTGGGTAGGTCTCCAGAAACCTGAGATGGAAGAGATGGTAAAGAAGGGCGCGGAGATGCTGAAAGAGAACTCAACTCAGATGCTGCTGCTATGTGGTCCTCCGGCTCCAACCATGGACGAGCACGAAGGAAATTGAGCCGCATCTTGCTTGTCATGTTCTCGATGGGGGAATTGCGCTGAGAGTACCTGCTAGATGTCGAGAAACAGAAGTTCTGGCTTGTCATCCTCTACCAGGAAGTATGCTTGGAGTTTATGGTGGAGTTCCTTTTGTCTTTTGGTAGCTGCTGGTACTTTGTCCTGAGCCTGATGATGTCGTTTGTAATATGTGCGGTACTTGTGTAGTTTCTTAGGGCGGATTTGGGTGACATCAGGTTTTCGCCCCATGATTAGTCGTTCCTGATGACAGGCGCAGATGGTGGGTTTCCTGATGTTGCCCCGAACTCGCTTTTTCTTCTTTCCCTTTCCCTAGCCCTGTTAGTTTCAGTTCCTGAGACCGATGTATTTCCGTTATGAAAGTAATGGAAAGGGGGAAAAGCCTGGTTCGAAAAATAACACTTGACAAATGAACAATAACATATTCCCTTCGTTTCAAAATATCTGAAGTTCTAGGTTTGTCCTAAGTCAAAATTCTTTAAGTTCGACCAGGTTTATATAAAAATATATATAAATCTAATACATCAAATTTGTTTCATTAGATTCGTTACAATGTATATTTTTAGTATATACACTTGATGTTGTGGATATTAGTAAAACTTTCTATAAACTTGTTAAACTCGAGGAAGTTTGACTTTGAGCAAAGTTTGAACTTCACACGTTTTGAAACGAAAGAAGTACCCAACATAATAAGGAAATACGGTTTTTTTCTCTTTAAAAAATTAGAAGAACCCCATGCCTGTGCATTGATAGATGCAACCAATTGCATCATGATACGTCCATTTTGCATCATGCTTATAAGTTGATATTTATTGCATTATGGGCTGTTCATACATGTTTTGTCACAATACTTATGCCTTTTCTCTCTTATTTTGCAAGGTTTACATGAAGAGGGAGAATGCCGGCAGATGGAATTCTGGGCTGAAAAAGGAGCAAACTCTGGAAACCTATTCTGCACAACTCCAAAAGCCCTGAAACTCCACAGAACATTGTTTCAGAAAATATAAAAATATCTGGCGAAAGAAACCCATGAGAGGGGCCACTGGCTGGCCTCAAGGGTGGGGGCGTGCCCCCCTTCCCAGGGCGCGCCGCCAGCCGGCAGGCCCACGGTGCCCATCTTCTCCTATATGAAGCGTTTTGACCTGGAAAAAAAAATCAAGGAGAGGCTTTCGGGACCAGACGCCGCCGTCTCGAGGCAGAACCGATGCGGAAACCAATCTAGGGCTCCGACAGAGCTGTTCTGCCGGGGATACTTCCCTCTGGGAGGGGGAAATTGTCACCGCCGTCATCACCAACAACTCTCCCATCTTGGGGAGGGATATATTCATCAACATCTTCACCAGCACCATCTCCTCTCAAACCCTAGTTCATCTCTTGTATCCAATCTTTGTATCCAAACCTCAGATTGGTACATGTGGGTTGCTAGTAGTGTTGATTACTCCTTGTAGTTGATGCTAGTTGGTTTATTTGGTGGAAGATCATATGTTCAGATCCATTATGCATACTAATACCCCTATGATCATGTAAAATATTATGTCTTGTGAGTAGTTACTTTTGTTCCTGAGGACATGGGAGAAGTCTTGCTATTAGTAGTCATGTGAGTTTGGTCTTCGTTCGATATTTTGATGAGATGTATGTTGTCTCTCCTCTAGTGGTGTCATGTGAACGTCGACTACATGACACTATAACATTATTTGGGCCTAGAGGAAGGCATTGGGAAGTAATAAGTAGATGGTGGGTTGCTAGAGTGACAGAAACTTAAACCCTAGTTTATGCGTTGCTTCGTAAGGGGCTGATTTGGATCCATATGTTTTAGGCTATGGTTAGGTTTACCTTAATACTTCTTTTTAGAGGTTAATCATAAGTGGCAGGCTTGTCCAAGTAAGGGCAGCACCCAAGCACCGGTCCACCCACATACCAAATTATCAAAGTACTGAACGCGAATCAGATGATCGTGATGAAAACTAGCTTGACGATAATTCCCATATGTCCTCGGGAGCACTTTACCTTGCATAAGAGTTTGTCCAGGCTTGTCCTTTGCTACACAAAGGATTGGGCCACCTTGCTGTACCTTATTTACTTTTACCGTTCGTCATTTGCTACCAATTATCTTATCACAAAACTATCTGTTACCTATAATTTCAGTGCTTGCAGAAAATACCTTACTGAAAACTGCCTATCATTTCCTTCTGCTCCTCGTTGGGTTCGACACTCTTACTTATCGAAAGGACTACGATAGATTCCCTACACTTGTGGGTCATCAAGACTCTTTTCTGGCGCCGTTGCCGGGGAGTGAAGCGCCTTTGGTAAGGAAAAATTTATATAGTGTGCTGAAATTTATTGTCACTTGTTACTATGGCTCAAAATCCTTTGAGGGGCTTGTTCGGGGTATCTTCACCCCGAGCAGAAGAGCAAAGAGTTGCTCCTCAACCTACTGGACCTATTGAAAATGTTTGCTTTGAGATTCCTTCGGGTATGATAGAGAAACTGCTTGAAAATCCCTATACAGGAGACGGAACACTTCACCCTGATTTACACCTAATCTATGTGGATGAAGTTTGTGGATTATTTAAGCTTGCAGGTATGCCCGAGGATATTATCAAGAAGAAGGTCTTCCCTTTATCTTTGAAGGGAGATGCATTGACATGGTTTAGGCTATGCGATGATACGGGATCTTGGAACTATAATCGTCTGAAGTTGGAATTTCATCAGAAGTTCTACCCTATGCACCAGGTTCATCGTGATCGCAATTATATTTATAATTTCTGGCCTCGCGAAGCAGAAAGCATCACTCAAGCTTGGGGGAGGCTTAAGTAAATGTTATATTCATGCCCCAATCATGAGCTTTCAAGAAAAATGATCATCCAAAATTTTTATGCTCGGCTTTCTCTCAATAATCGCACCATGCTCGATAATTTTTGTTCTGGCTCTTTTATGATGAAGACTGTTGAATTCAAATGGGATTTATTGGAAATAATCAAACGCAACTCCGAAGATTGGGATCTCGACGAAGGTAAGGAGTTAGGTATGACCCCTAAGTTTGATTGTGTTAAAGCTTTTATGGATACCGATGTTTTCCGTGTGTTTAGCACTAAATATGGACTTGACTCTGAGATAGTAGCTTCTTTCTGTGAATCTTTTGCTACTCATGTTGATCTCCCCAAGGAGAAGTGGTTTAAATACCATCCCCCTATTGAAGTAAAAGTAGTTGAACCTATTAAAGGTGAAGAAAAGACTATCACTTATAATGTTGATCCTGTTATTCCTACCACTTATATTGAGAAACCACCTTTCCCTGTTAGGATAAAGGATCATGCTCAAGCTTCAACTATAGTTTGTAAGAGCAATACTAGAACACCTACACCCTCTGAGCAAATTAAAGTTGAACCTAGTGTTGCTATGGTTAAAGATCTCTTGGTAGAAGATTTAGATGGACATGTAATTTATCTCCAAGAAGAGTCTGCTAGAATAGCCAAACCCAATGCTAGGAATAGGCATAAACCGGTTGTAGGCTTGCATGTCATCTCTGTTAAGATAGGAGATCATTGCTATCATGGTTTATGTGACGTAGGTGCTAGTGCAAGTATTATCCCTCTTGATTTGTATAATGAAATTATGCATGACATTGCACCTGTTGAGTTAGAAGGGGTTGATGTTACTATTAAGCTTGCTAATAGAGATACTATTTCACCAGTTGGGATTGTTAGAGATATTGAAGTCTTGTGTGGGAAGGTTAAATACCCTGCTGAATTTCTTGTTCTTAGTTCTCCACGGGATGCTTTCTGTCCCATTATATTTGGCAGACCCTTCTTGAATACTGTTAATGCTAAGATAGACTGCGTGAAAGATATTGTCACTGTCGGATTAGGGGATATGTCTCATGATTTTAACTTTGCTAAATTCCATAGACAACCCCTTGAAAAGGCACCACCTAGTAAAGATGAAATTATTGGTCTTGCTTCTATTGCCGTGCCACCTAATGATCCTTTAGAACAATACTTGCTAGACCATGAAAATGATATGCATATGATTGAGAGAAGGGAGATAGATGAAATATTCCTTACACAGAGACCCGTATTGAAAAACAACTTGCCTGTTGAAATCCTAGGGGATCCTCCTCCACCCAAGGGTGATCCCGTGTTTGAACTTAAACCTTTACCTGATAATCTTAAGTATGTTTATCTTGATGAAAAGAAGATATATCCTGTTATTATTAGTGCTAATCTTTTAGAGCACGAAGAAGAAAGGTTATTGAAAACTCTGAAGAAGCACCGAGCTGCTATTGGATATACTCTGGATGATCTTAAGGGCATTAGTCCCACTATATGCCAACACAAGATAAAATTGGAAGAAAATGCTAAACCAGTTATTGATCATCAGCGACGGTTAAATCCTAAGATGAAAGAAGTGGTAAGGAAGGAAATCCTAAAGCTTCTAGAGGCAGGTATTATCTATCCCGTTGCTGATAGCCAGTGGGTAAGTCCCGTCCATTGCGTTCCTTAGAAAGGAGGTATGCCTGTTGTCCCTAATGATAAAGATGAATTGATCCCGCAAAGAATAGTTACAAGTTATAGGATGGTAATTGATTTCCGTAAGTTAAATAAAGCTACTAAGAAAGATCATTACCCCTTGCCATTTATTGATCAAATGCTAGAAAGGTTATCCAAACATACTCATTTCTGCTTTCTAGATGGTTATTCTGGTTTTTCTCAAATACCTGTGTCAAAGGGGGATCAAGAAAATACCACTTTTACTTGTCCTTTCGGTACCTTTGCTTACATACGTATGCCTTTTGGTTTATGTAATGCACCTGCTACCTTTCAAAGATGCATGATGGCTATATTCTCTGACTTTTGTGAAAAGATTGTTGAGGTATTCATGGATGATTTCTTCGTTTACGGAACTTCTTTTGATGATTGCTTAAGCAACCTTGATCGAGTTTTGCAGAGATGTGAAGACACTAATCTGATCTTGAATTGGGAGAAGTGTCACTTTATGGTTAATGAAGGCATTGTCTTGGGACATAAAATTTCTGAAAGAGGTATTGAAGTTGACAAAGCTAAAGTTGATGTCATTGAAAAAATGACATGCCCTAAGGATATCAAAGGTATACGAAGTTTCCTTGGTCATGCCGGGTTTTATAGGAGGTTCATTAAGGACTTCTCCAAAATCTCCAGGCCTCTGACTAATCTTTTACAGAAAGATATTCCTTTTGTCTTTGATGATGATTGTCTAGAAGCATTTGAAATACTTAAGAAAGCATTGATCTCTACACCCATTGTCCAGCCTCCTGACTAGAATTTACCCTTTGAGATTATGTGCGATGCTAGTGATTATGCTGTAGGAGCTGTTTTGGGGCAAAGAGTTGATAAGAAATTGAATGTTATCCAGTATGCTAGTAAAACTCTAGATAGTGCCCAAAGAAATTATGCTACCACTGAGAAAGAATTTTTAGCAGTTGTATTTGCTTGTGATAAGTTTAGACCCTATATCATTGATTCTAAAGTAACTATTCACACTGATCATGCTGCTATCAAATACCTTATGGAAATGAAAGATGCTAAACCTAGACTTATTAGATGGGTCCTCTTGCTGGAAGAATTTAACTTACTTATTATTGATAAAAAGGGAGCTGAGAACCCCGTAGCAGATAACTTGTCTAGGTTAGAGAATATACTTGATGACCCACAACCTATTGATGATAGCTTTTCTGATGAACAACTAGCTGTCATAAATACTTCTCGTACTGCTCCATGGTATGCTGATTATGCTAATTACATTGTTGCTAAGTTTATACCTCCTAGCTTCACATACCAGCAAAAAAAAGTTCTTCTATGATTTGAGGCATTACTTCTGGGATGACCCACATCTTTATAAAGAAGGAGTAGACGGTATTATTAGACGTTGTGTACCTGAGCATGGACAGGAACAGATCCTACGCAAGTGCCACTTCGAAGCTTATGGAGGACACCATGCGGGAGACAAAACTACACACAAGGTATTGCAATACGGTTTTTATTGGCCTACTCTCTTCAAGGATGCCCGTAAGTTTGTCTTATCATGTGACGAATGTCAAAGAATTGGTAATAGTAGTAGACGCCAAGAAATGCCTATGAATTATTCACTTGCTATTGAACCATTTGATGTTTGGGGCTTTGATTATATGGGACCTTTTCCTGCCTCTAATGGGTACACACATATCCTAGTTGCCGTTGATTACGTTATTAAGTGGGTAGAAGCTATTCCACTAGTAGTGCTGATCATAACACCTCTATTAAAATGCTTAAAGAAGTTATATTTCCGAGGTTTGGAGTCCCTAGATATCTAATGACTGATGGTGGTTCACACTTTATTCATGGTGCTTTCCGTAAGATGCTTGCGAAGTATGATGTCAATCATAGAATTGCATCACCTTATCACCCACAGACTAGTGGTCAAGTAGAACTTAGTAATAGGGAGTTGAAATTAATCTTGCAAAAGACATTCAATAGGTCTAGAAAGAATTGGTCCAAGAAACTAGATGATGCATTATGGGCCTATAGAACTGCATACAAAAATCCTATGGGTATGTGATACGTCTCGGTCGTATCTATAATTTTTGATTGTTCCATGCCAATATTCTACAGCTTCCATATACTTTTGGCAACTTTTTATACTATTTTTTGGGACTAGCATATTGATCCAGCACCCAGTGCAAGTTCCTGTTTGTTGCATGTTTTTTGTTTCGCAGAATATCCATATCAAAAGGAATCCAAATGGAATAAAAATGGACGGAGATTTTTTTTTGGAATATATGTGAATTTTGGGAAGCGGAACCACCACGAAACGATGCCCGAGTGGGCCTCGAGGGTGGGGGGCGCGCCCTGGGCCCTCAAGGCCACACTGTAAGGCGGTTGATCCCCTTCTTTCTCCGCAATAAAGCTAATTTCTGGATAAAAATTGTGTCAAAATATGAGCCCAATCAGAGTTACGGATCTCCGGGAATTTAAGAAACGGTGAAGGGCCAGAATCTGGGAACGCAGAAACAGAGAGAGACAGATACAATCTCGGAGGGGCTCTCGCCCCTCCGCCGCCATGGAGGCCATGGACCAGAGGGGAAACCCTTCTCCCACCTAGGGAGAAGGTCAAGGAAGAAGAAGAAGGAGGGGGGCTCTCTCCCCCTCGCTTCCGGTGGCACCAGAGTGCCACCGGTGCCATCATCGTGTGACGACGATCTACACCAACACCTCCGTCATCTTCACCAACATCTCCATCACCTTCCCCCATCTATGTATAGCGGTCCACTCTCCCGCAACCCGCTGTACCCTCTACTTGAACATGGTGCTTTATGCTTCATATTATTATCCAATGATGTGTTGCCATCCTATGATGTCTGAGTAGATTATCGTTGTCCTATCGGTGATTGGTGAATTGCTATGATTGATTTAATTTGCTTGTGGTTATGTTGCTGTCCTTTGGTGCCCATCATATGAGCGCGCGCATGGATCACACCATAGGGTTAGTTGTATGTTGATAGGACTACGTATTGGAGGGCAAGAGTGACAGAAACTTCAACCTAGCATAGAAATTGATGCATACAGGATTGAAGGGGGACCAATATATCTTAATGCTATGGTTGGGTTTTACCTTAATGAACGTTAGTAGTTGCGGATGCTTGCTAATAGTTCCAATCACAAGTGCATAGAATTCCAAGTAAGGGATGACATGCTAGCAGTGGCCTCTCCCACATAAAACTTGCTATCGGTCTAGTAACGTAGTCAATTGCTTATGGGCAATTTCGCAACTCCTACCACCACTTTTCCACACTCGCTATCATTAACTTTATCTTAACAACCCCTAGTTTTATCTACGTGTTCTTTATATTCTTGCAAACCTATCCCACAAAAACCACAAAATACTTCTAGTTTCTTACTTGTTCTAGGTAAAGTAAACGTCAAGCGTGCGTAGAGTTGTATCGGTGGTCGATAGAACTTGAGGGAATATTTGTTCTGCCTTTAGCTCCTCGTTGGGTTCGACACTCTTACTTATCGAAAGAGGCTACAACTGATCCCCTACACTTGTGGGTTATCAAGACCTTTTTCTGGCGCCGGTGCCGGGGAGCAATAGCGTGGGGTGAATATTCTCGTGTGTGCTTGTTTGCTTTATCACTAAGTAGATTTTATTTGCTGTTCTAAGTTGTTTTCTATCTTTAGTTATGGGTAGGAAACGCAAAATACCAAAAAAATTAGTGGTACCTACTGAACCAATGGTTGAAGAACCACTCAAAATCTATCACACTACTGAAGCTTATTACTTGGATCATTTTCGATCCCTATGTGCTCTGGCTGAAACCCCAACTAGCTTAGTTGAGGGAAAATCTTTAGATGAGCATGCTTGTTATGTGCGACACCGCATATCTGAAAAAGGGAAACTTTTACTGGATCAAATTCATCGTTTGCAATGCTATGCTTGGAATTTATGTGAAATATATGATTTTACTTGTTGTTCTGAAGACCCTAAGAAACACCTTCCCTACCAATGTGAGTTTAGTGATAATGGAATCGTATCTTCGTATGCTAAGGGTGTTTATAGTTACTATGATGTTCAACAAATTGAAGAATTTGTTGCTTTTAAGGGTGCTTATGAAATTGCTTCTTTGATTGAAAAGTATGATGCTACTCTTTACAAATCTAATTTTTTTTCCATATTTAAATATTGTTATGATAATTATGCTTCTAATGCCTATGTTAAACCATATATTGAGGCCTACTCCGCTGTCCAAGAAGAGACTAATATTTTGCAGGAGTCTATGGAAGAAGAAATTAATGACATTGTGAGCTCAAAGATGACAAGGAGAGCGAAGAACAAAAGGAGGAAGAGCGGATTAGCTACCCGTGCCCACCTTCTAATGAGAGTAACTCTTCAACTCATACATTGTTTAATTTCCCTTCATGCTTACCGAATGATGAATGCTATGATGATTGCTATGATCCCGTGGATTCTTTTGAAATATCCCTTTTTGATGATGCTTGCTATGCTTGTGGCCAAGATGCCAATATGAATTATGCTTATGGAGATGAACTTGCTATAGTTCCTTATGTTAAACATGAGATTGTTGCTATTGCACCCACGCATGATAGTCCTATTATCTTTTTGAATTCTCCAAACTACACTATATCGGAGAAGTTTGCATTTATTAAGGATTATATTGATGGGTTGCCTTTTTCCGTTACACATGATGATTTTGATGAATATAATATGCATGTGCTTGCTGCTCCTACTTGCAATTATTATGAGCGAGGAACTACATCTCCGCCTCTCTATGTTTCCAACATGATAAATTTGCAAGAAACTGCTTATACTATGCATTGGCCTTTACTTGATGTGCATGAATTGTTCTTGTATGACATGCCTATGCATAGGAAGAGAGTTAGACTTCGTTTTTGCATGACACATATCACTTTGTGCTCACTAAAAAATGCCAAATCATTGCTAATTAAAATTGGCTTTGATATACCTTGGGATCCGGGTGGATCCATTACTTGAGCACTATATGCCTAGCTTAATGGCTTTAAAGAAAGCGCTGCCAGGGAGACAACCCGGAAGTTTTAGAGAGCCATTTATTTCTGTTGTGTGCTTTTATGAAGTTTAAAAACAAAAAAAATAAAGAGGGGAACCTAAAACTTTTTCAAAAAGAAAAGTGAAAGTAAGAAGGACGAGCACCGTTGAAATGGGGGAGCTCCTTGAACTTTGTTCATGCCCATGGAAACTTTGCAAATCTTAATTACAGAAACTTTTCATCAAAAATAATTATCCCCTTGTACAATTCCATTGTATTATAAAAATAATGTGCCAAGGTTTGCCTTTAGGATGTTTACAATGCTTGTTGGTTTGTGCGGTGCAGGACAGAAACTTTGACTGTAGTGTGCAATTTTTAATTTTTTGCTGGAACGTCAAATGGTTCTGAAACTTTTTGCACTGTCTTTATATAAAATTGTGTATTTTTCCTAATTTTGGCAGACTTTTTCAAGTATCACAAGTATGGTTAATGTTCAGATTATTACAGACTGTTCTGTTTTAGACAGATTCTATTTTTGATGCATAGTTTGCTTGTTTTGATGAAACTATCAATTTCTATCAATGGATTAAGCCATGGAAAAGTTATATTACAGTATCTACAATGCAAAAACAAAATATGAATTGGTTTGCAACAGTACTTAGAGTAGTGATTTGCTTTATTATACTAACGGATCTTACCGAGTTTTCTGTTGAAGTTTTGTGTGGATGAAGTGTTCGAAGATCGAGGAGGTCTCGATGTGAGGAGGAGAACGAGAGGCAAGAGCTCAATCTTGGGGATTACCAAGGCACCCCAAGTAAATATTCAAGGAGACTCAAGCGTCTAAGCTTGGGGATGCCCCGGAAGGCATCCCCTCTTTCTTCAACAAGTATCGGTATGTTTTCGGATTCATTTCATTCATGTGATATGTGCAACTCTTGGAGCGTCGTGTGCTTTCTAATTTTCCTTTTAATAAATGCACCATGCTGGTATGAGGTAGTCCTTGGTTGATTCATAGTTAGCTTTTTGCACCTCACTTATATCTTTTGAGTATGGCTTTATAGAATACTTCATGTGCTTCACTTACATCATTTGAAGTTTGGATTGCCTATTTCTCTTCACATAGAAAACCACCATTTGTAGAATGCTCTTTTGCTTCACTTATATTTGTTAGAGCGTGGGCATAACTTTTGTAGAAAGAACTAAAACTCTCTTGCTTCACTTATATCTATTTAGAGAGTTGACAGGAATTGGTCATTCACATGGTTAGTCATAAAATCCTACATAAACTTTTAGATCATTGAATATGATATGTTTGATTCCTTGCAATAGTTTTGCGATATAGAGATGCTAATATGTGGGAGGAACTAGTGAATGATTATGGTTTAGTAAAAATATTGGTGTTAAGGTTTGTGATTCCCGAAGCATGCATGTATGGTCTCCTAACTATGCAACCAAATTGGTGCGCATCGTATTTTGATTGTTTATCTTTGCGTGAAGGTCGGAGGCGCGCGATGGTTAACTCCTACCAACCTCCCCCCTAGGAGCATGCGTTGTAGTATCTTTGCTTCGAGGGCTAATAGATTGTTCGCAATAAGTATGTGAGTTCCTTATGACTAATGTTGAGTCCATGGATTATACGCACTCTCACCCTTCCACCATTACTAGCCTCTCTTGTACCGTGCAACTTTCGCCGGTACCATACATCCACCATATACCTTCCTCAAAACAACCATCATACCTACCTATTATGGCATTTCCATAGCCATTCCGAGATATATTGCCATGTAACTCCACCGTTCCGTTTATTATGACACGCACCATCATTGTCATATTGCCTTGCATGATCGTAAGATAGCTAGCATGATGTTTCTATGGCTTGTCCGTTTTTTTGATGGCATTGCTACGCTAGATCATTGCACATCCCTGTACACCGCCGGAGGCATTCATATAGAGTCATATTTTTGTTCTAGTATCGAGTTGTAATATCGAGTTGTAAGTAAATAGAAGTGTGATGATCATCATTATTAGAGCATTGTCCCAAAGAAAAAAAAAGAAAAAAAGAAAAAAAAAGAAGGAAAGACCAAAGAAAAAAAGAAAGGCCCCAAAAAAGAAAAAAAGGGGGCAATGCTACTATCTTTTTCCACACTTGTGCTTCATCATAGCACCATGTTCTTCATGATAGAGAGTCTCGTATGTTGTCACTTTCATATACTAGTGGGAATTTTTCGTTATTAGAATTTGGCTTGTATATTCCAACGATGGGCTTCATCAAATGCCCTAGGTCTTCATGAGTAAGCAAGTTGATGCACACCCACTAGTTTTTTTTGAGCTTTCATACACTTATAGCTCTAGTGCATCCGTTACATGGCAATCCCTACTCACTCACATTGATATCTATTGATGGGCATCTCCATATCCCATTGATACGCCTAGTTGATGTGAGACTTTCTCCCTCCTTTTGTCTACTACCACCTTCTATTCCACCCATAGTGCTATGTCCATGTCTCATGCTCATGTATTGCGTGAAGAGTTGAAAAGGTTCGAAAAAGTAAAGTATGAAAACAATTGCTTGGCTGACACCGGGATGAGCATGAGGGGTACCTTGTGTTAAGAAAAGGGAGCATAAAAGGCTATATGATTTTGTAGGGATAACGTTCTTTAGCATTGATATTTTGAAAGACTTGATTGTTTGTTGGGATGCCCGAGTATTAAATTCTTTTTTGTCAAATGATAGACTATTGCTTTGAATCGCTCGTGTCTTAATATTCATGCCATGATTAGATTACATGATCAAGATTATGCTAGGTAGCATTCCACATCAAAAATTATCTTTTTTATCATTTACCTACTCGAGGACGAGCATGAATTAAGCTTGGGGATGCTGATACGTCTCCGTCGTATCTATAATTTTTGATTGTTCCATGCCAATATTCTACAGCTTCCATATACTTTTGGCAACTTTTTATACTATTTTTTGGGACTAACATATTGATCCAGTGCCCAGTGCTAGTTCTTGTTTTTTTGCATGTTTTTTGTTTCGCATAATATCCATATCAAACGGAGTCCAAATGGAATAAAAATGGACGGAGATTTTTTTGAAATATATGTGAATTTTGGGAAGCGGAACCACCATGAAACGATGCCCGAGTGGGCCTCGAGGGTGGGGAGCGCACGCCCTGGGCCCTCGAGGCCACACCGTAAGCCGGTTGATGCCATTCTTTCTCCGCAAGAAAGCTAATTTCCGGATAAAAATCGTGTCAAAAGATGAGCCCAATCGGAGGTACGGATCTCCGGGAATTTAAGAAACGGTGAAGGGACAGAATCTGGGAACGCAGAAACAGAGAGAGACACAGAGACAGATCCAATCTCTGAGGGGCTCTCACCCCACCGCCGCCATGGAGGCCATGGACCAGAGGGGAAACCCTTCTCCCACCTAGGGAGAAGGTCAAGGAAGAATAAGAAGGAGGGGGCTCTCTCCCCCTCGCTTCCGGTGGCACCGGAGTGCCACCGGGGCCATCATCGTGTGACGGCGATCTACACCAACACCTCCGTCATCTTCACCAACATCTCCATCACCTTCCCCCATCTATCTACAGCGGTCCACTCTCCAGCAACCCGTTGTACCCTCTACTTGAACATGGTGCTTTATGCTTCATATTATTATCCAATGATGTGTTGCCATCCTATGATGTCTGAGTAGATTACCGTTGTCCTATCGGTGATTGGTGAATTGCTATGATTGATTTAATTTGCTTGTGGTTATGTTGCTGTCCTTTGGTGCCCAGCACATGAGCGCGCACGTGGATCACACGATAGGGTTAGTTGTATGTTGATAGGACTACGTATTGGAGGGCAAGAGTGACAAAAACTTCAACCTAGCGTAGAAATTGATGCATACGGGATTGAAGGGGGACCAATATATCTTAATGCTATGGTTGGGTTTTACCTTCATGAACATTAGTAGTTGCGGATGCTTGCTAATAGTTCCAATCATAAGTTCATAGAATTCCAAGTAAGGAATGACATGCTAGCAGTGGCCTCTCCCACATAAAACTTGCTATCGGTCTAGTAACATAGTCAATTGCTTAGGGGCAATTTCGCAACTCCTACCACCACTTTTTCACACTCGCTATCATTAACTTTATCTTAACATCCCCTAGTTTTATTTACGTGTTCTTTATATTCTTGCAAACCTATCCCACAAAAACCACAAAATAATTCTAGTTTCTTAGTTGTTCTAGGTAAAGTAAACGCCAAGCGTGCGTAGAGTTGTATCGGTGGTCGATAGAACTTGAGGGAATATTTGTTCTGCCTTTAGCTCCTCGTTGGGTTCGACACTCTTACTTATCAAAAGAGGCTACAACTGATCCCCTACACTTTCGGGTTATCAAGAGTATGTCTCCATACAAGATGGTATATGGAAAAGCTTGTCACTTACCTCTTGAGCTAGAACATAAGGCATATTGGGCTATCAAAGAGCTCAATTATGATTTCAAACTTGCCGGTGAAAAGAGGCTATTAGATATTAGCTGTCTAGATGAATGGAGAACCCAGGCCTACGAGAATGCCAAGTTATTTAAAGAAAAAGTTAAAAGATGGCATGACAAAAGGATACAAAAGTGTGAGTTTAACGTAGGTGATTATGTTTTGCTATACAACTCCCGTTTAAGATTTTTTGCAGGAAAACTTCTCTCCAAGTGGGAGGGACCTTACGTTATCGAGGAGGTCTATCGTTCCGGTGCCATAAAAATCAACAACTTCGAAGGCACAAATCCGAAGGTGGTGAATGGTCAAAGGATCAAACATTATATCTCAGGTAATCCTATAAATGTTGAAACTAATATTATTGAAACCATAACCCCGGAGGAATACATAAGGGACATTTTCCAGAATGATTCAGCCTCTGAAAAGGAAGAGGTACGTGATACGGTAAGTAAACCGACTCCAAAACAATTATAAAGGCAATTTTTCTCCGTTTTGGATTATTTAGAAAAATAGAAAAATAAACCGCAGTCCGGAGGAGACACGGGGCCTCCTCGAGGGTAGGGGGCGCGCCCCCTGCCTCGAGGACACCCCATGTGTCCCCTGGACTCCGTTTTCTTGTGGATTACTCCTTTTGTTCAAGAAAAATTCATTATATATACTCCCGAATGTTTTGACCTCTGTATCACGCAATATTCCTTTGTTCTCGTTTCGAGCTGTTTTCTGTTAAGGTTTGCGAAGCCAGGCATCATGTTGTCTCCCTCCTCCAACAACGAAGGCAACAATTCTTGGCTAATGAAGATAGATCTGAAGAGGGAAGGACCCGAGGAGATCCACAAGGAGAAGAAGATCAAGATGGAGGTGTAAGATCCGGCTCCGACAGCGGGAGAAGAAGACACCTCTAAATCCCTTCCTAATCTCTTTACCTCAACTGAGCTAGAAGCTTTCAGAATGCTTGAGTTAGCTCAGATCCGCAACAAGCATCTCACAAGTGAAAATCTTTTGTTGAAGGATTACATAGCTGCTCTCAAAGGTATTATCCACAACCTGGAAGATCTCTTACGCTCGATATATGAGGATCCCCTGTCACTACTTGCAACTCCATCATCACCAACCCCGAAGAAGGAGACATAATCATATGGGTATGCGCACTCCCCTTGGAAACTGCCAAGCTTGGGGGAGTGACCCCGGTATCGTATCACCATCACTCCTATCCTCGCCGTTTTACTTAGTTCGATCCTTTTGGTAGTATCTTGATCTATTAGAATAAAGTTAGGATGATCTTGTCGTGAGCTTTTGCTTTGTGAGCTTTATCCTTTGTAATCGAGTCCGTGAGCTATATAATAAAGATTAGTGTTGAGTCAAGGGCTTGATTTCCTCACTTGGGTCATGATAAAAAGAAAGAAAACAAAAAGAGTATCAAAGAGATCATATCAATATTATGGGAAGTAATGACCTCACATACAAGAGTATGATAAATAAAAGTTGTTGGGAGGTGACAAACATAGTTTGGGTCATCGTTGCAATTAATAGGAAGTAATAACGGAAGAGAGGCTTCGCATACAAATATACTATCTTGGACATCTTTTATGATGGTGAGCACTCATTAAAGTATGACATGCTAAAGAGTTGATGTTGGACAAGGAAGACAACATAATGGGTTATGTCTTCTTATATCCGAAATAAAGTATAATGTCATGGATCTTCCAACATGTTGAGCTTGCCTTTCTCCCTCATGCTAGCCAAAACTCCTCGCACTAAGTAGAGATACTACTTGTGCTTCCATATATCCTTAAACCCATTTTTGCCATGAGAGTCCACCATACCTACCTATGGATTGAGAAAGATTCTTCCAAGTAAGTTTTCATGTTGCAAACTCGCTAAAACATGTATGATTTATTAGTGTGGGAGAAATTAGCTTTATACGATCTTGTGATATGGAAGCAATAAAGGCGGTGGACTGCATAATAAAGGTCCCTATCACAAGTGGCAATATAAAGCAAAGTTCTTATATGCTAAGACTTTGTGCATCTAACCATAAAAACACATGACAACCTCTGCTTTCCTCTGCTAAGGGCCTATCTATTATTCCCGTCTTATAAGTGTCAAGGTGAAATCCACCTTTCCTTTTTGCATTTTATCCTTTGGTAAGCATATTGTGTTGGAAAGATCCTGACATATATACCCACTTGGATGTAAGTTTTCATGATCTATTACTGTTGACATTACCCTTGAGGTAAAAGGTTGGTAGGCAACACCATAAGCCCCTATCTTTCTCTGTGTCCGATTAAAACTCCATAAACATAAGTATTGCGTGAGTGTGAACAATTGTGAAAGACTATGTGATAGTTGAGTATGTAGGCTTGCTCAAAAGCTCTTATATTGACTCTTTCCGATGTTACGATAAATTGCAATTGCTTCAATGACCGAGACCAAAGTTTGTTAGTTTCCAATGAAGTTTATGATTCATACTTGATATTTTGGATGAATTTTTACTTTAGCATAATGATCATATGACTATATTTACATAAGTTGCTGTTATGAGAATGATCATGATGCCCTCATGTCCGTATTCTATTTTTATCGACACCTCTATCTCTAAACATGTGGACATATTGTAATGCCCAGGATGGGACTATATCTCCTACGTGTTGAGGCACGACTTAAAGATATAAGCCCATTCTGGAATGATCGCAAGTTTGGTACCTTTGCACATCTCATGTAAAATAGGGATGGAAAACTAAAAAGATAGTTGGCTTACACTCGCCACGTCACACAAATACATTACATGTTCAAGCATCATTCAGATAAACATCACAGCCCATCTAAGGGTAAGATCCAAATGACAAGATACCAAACATAACATTAAACCACAGGTCTAGATCGAATCCTAGTAGAAGCTCTACTGATCAACCGGATAGTTCACGTAGTAACGGCTACGCTCCTCATCGTACTCCCAGTCTAGCTCAGTGCCATCGCCTGTGTAGCTCACCAACGTACCTGCATCTGGTGTGGTGAAGTAACTGTGAGCCACAGAGGACTCAGCAATCCCGTTCCCGGGTAACACGACTATTTAAGCCTTGGGTGTGGAACAAGGCTGAAGAAAGAACAAGAGTCTGCAGCAGCACTAGCCTAGCTTACGTAAAAGAGAGCGAGAAGAGAAGGTGCCTCGGTCGAGAGATGATCACGAAGTGATCCTAAACTAATCAAGTCAAACATAACACCACCGTGTTCACTTCCCGAATCCCTTTCGGAAAATGACCGTCACGGTACTCACGCTGGTAGTGTATTGGAACATGGTGTCAAGTTTTCTACAACCGGATATTAACAAGCTCCCATCTGCCACATAACCGCGGGCACGGCTTTCGAAAGTTCATAACCCTGCAGGGGTGTTCCAACTTGGCCCATGACAAGCCCACGATCCGCGGAGTCACAACTCCAAGGTGGGAAGGCCCGAGTATTCTCGGAATCCCGTGCTCAAGATACTCCGACTAAGGTAAGGCTAATCCAGCAAATCCTCCCGGCGTGCCGACACCCTGACAGTAGCCGCGCGTATCTAGTCTCAGGCCACGACCGGATGGGTGATCCCACAGGTTTTTACCAGACCTTGAGTTCCCTTGAGGTGGCCCCGCAGGTTGCCCAGTTTGGACCAACACTCATGTGGAGCACTGGCCCGGGGTTGTTGATTAAGAAAGAGGGTTAATTACTCCTTATGCAAGTTTTTAGTTATTAGGCGAATAGTACCAATGTTGGGACTTGCTGGAAAAGACTTAGCACTTAGCGGTTTATCGAGGGGGTCCCATAACCCCAACCGTGTGAGGAACGCATAATCAAGGAACATAACACCGGTTTATACGGTTCCTAAGGCGGCATGAGTGGAACAAATCACCAAGCAAAAGGCTTAGCCTTCCACCCATTACCAATATATAGATGATTTCATTTAATAATTAATATAGTGTGATATCCCAACAAGCTTCAACAAGAAGCAAGAATCTTCAATCTTCACCTGCAACTAACAATGCTATAAGAGGGGCTGAGCGAAGCCTACGTATAGCCAATCAATGGTTTGCATAGGTAGGGTGGTTAAACAGGTTCATGGTTACAATAGGAGGCTGACAGGAAAAACATGGGCATCGAGGCAAAACTATAGATCGAGACTTCTAGCAATAGGCAAAGATAGTAATGTTATCGGGGTTCGATCATCTTGCCTGAAGAGTTGTCGATGGGGTCGTAAGAGGGGTCCTTGTTCTCAACCTCGGTAGTAACCTCGTGCTCGTACTCGTACTCGGTCTCAGCTTCCGGCTCTACTCAAACACAAGAACACAAGGCAACGAATCAAACAAGATGCAATGCACAGAAAAATTACTGGATGCATGACTGATGCACTATGGAAGCAAAATAGATGCACTATGGAAGCACAGAAAATCTACTTAGGAAGCACAGTGTTACAGCACAACAATATGCATCAAGCAAAATGCTTCAAAACATGATAACAATAGGATAATATGAATCTACATGCAAAAACACTCAAGTTACATATAGGACTTGCTCAAAACGGAGCAACGGGCTAAAAGTTACACCCGAAACAATAAATAAGCACAAGCTGAAAATAACAGCCACATAGCAACTTCGGGGCAAGAGATAAATGGCCTACAACACTCAAAAATCATGGCAAGGAGCATGGACATAAACTAGACATACTCTACAGCAAACAAATCCATTGGAGCATCCCCAAAAGGAGCCACAGATCAATAGCAACAAGCTATGACATATTGAACTTGACAACAAAATCCTGACAACAGTAATTTGTTGCAACTTGGGAGCAAAAGTTAAATATGCTACAGCCACTCAAATAAGCATGTGAGAGCATGAATGGATAGCCAACAACTTATACAACAAGGAATCATCAAGAGTCACCCCAAAACTATCATGGTTTGGCCTAGAACAACAAGCAAACATGGCATCTGGAAATTACAGATTCCAGACTTAGTGAAATTTCACTAAGTGTTAAAACAGTAGTTTCATCATGGCATGTTTGTGAGCAAGTTTAAGTCACCTCAAAGCTAAACATGGCAAGTGGTAAGCACCACAGCAAAGTACACATGATGGTGAATCCAAAACACCTAAGCATGCATCAAGGGGACAAACACAACGATAGCAACGAGTTCCTCTACGAGGCATCTCGTAACAAGTTTAATGACATAACAGCCACATAGCACTTTGCAAAGGGGATAAATGTGGCAAGATTAATTCTATCATGCAAGCTAAAGCAGCCAACATGTAGAGCATCTCAAGACGAACATGTGGACATATCATTTGCATCATTTGGATAAACAGGCACCAAGTTATCACATTGCAAAGATGGCATGAAAACAACTACTAACAACAGTTTATAACAAGTAGCACTCTTCTCATGAAGATTAAGACATCTAGATGACCTCAAACATGCATGGCACAATGGAACAAAACGTAGTACAAGTCTCCACGATCATTTTGACATATCATTTGCTCAAATCGGACCACCACACAAAAAGTTATCCACATTTTAAAACAGCATGAGACATGTAATAAAACGTTAGGGACTTAGTGGATTTGGGACAACCTTAGTCAACGCGGATCTGGATCTGGAAGTCAAACGGGTCGGCTGGCTAACGGAGCGGATCCACCGCGGGGGTTGGCGGATCGGGCCGAAGCGGAGGAGCGGGCCCCGATCTGGGCCTAGGGTTTCGGCCCAGGCTGCGGGAGCGGACGGATCGGGCCGGGGCGGTCCACCCGGCCGGATCTGGCCCAGGAGGGGCGGCGACGATTGGATCGGGGAGCTCCCTGCTCCCCTCGATCCCAGGCGGCGGCGCGGCTTCGAGCCCGGGGCGGCGGCGCGTCGGAGGGAGACCGGGCGGCGGGGTGCGGCAGCCCGGCAGGCGAGGTGGCGGCGCCGGCCGACGGGCGGCGGCGGTGGCCGGCGGGCGCGGCGCGGCTGGCAGATGAGGCGGGGCCGGCGGCGTGGAGGAGAGGGCGGCGACGGTGAGGCGTCCGGCGAGGTGAGGAGGAGGACGGCCGGCGGTGGTGCGGATTCCGGTGAGGATTCCGGCGGCTGGAGGAAGAAGATGACCTCGCGGGACCCGCGCGTCGGGTCGGAAGCACCGGCGCGACACTACGGAAGCACGGTGGAGACCCTCGGAAGCATGGTTTTCTGGACGTCGGAAGCACGAATTTTCAACGGTGGAAGCACCGCGGATCAACTGTGGAAGCACCGGCGGCGCACTGTGGAAGCATAGGGTTTTCTGGACGCAAATTTTGGGGGAGATGGACGTTTATATAGGCACAAGGAGCTAGGGTTGTCCAAATGAGGTGAGGTTTTCAGCCACATGATCACAATTAGGTGGCCTAGATAAAGGGAGGGGTTTGGGTTGGTTTGGTGGGCTGTTGGAGGGGTGTCTTGGGCCTCAAAGAGGGGGTACTTTCAGCCCACGAGAATAACTGTTGGGGTAACAAACGAACTCCAAACGCGACGAGATTTGAAAGGCGGGTTACACACACCAAAACAACAACACACGACAAGTCTCACGCCAAACCAGAAACGTTACACGACCAAACACCAAAGTAGGCCTCGGGGATGCCACGGACACATGAGAGAGCTCCGGAACTCGAAACGGACAACGGAAAGAAACGAGTGGGACCGGATGCAAACGACAACACAAATGCAATGCGATGCACAAGACTATATGATATGAATGAATGCACACACGCAACACGACAAAACGACGAAAACCCGAAAAGACAAAGAACCCGAAATGAAATAGATGGAGCCAAAGATATATTATATTGCCCAAAAGGGAAAGTATTACATCCGGGGCATTACAACTCTCCTCTACTACAAAAAGATCTCGTCCCGAGATCTAGGACTAGAAAAAGGAAGGGTACTCGGAACGAAGATGATCTTCTCGTTCCCACGTAGCTTCTCGGTCGGTATGGTGTGACCACTTGACTTTCAAGAATTTGATGGACTTGTGGCGGGTCTTGCGCTCGGTTTCTTCGAGAATAGCAACGGGATGCTCTCGGTAAGACAAATCTTGTTGAAGATCAATCTCCTCAAACGGAATCATGCGTTCAGGAGTCTTGAAGCACTTACAGAGTTGAGACACATGAAACACATCATGAACATTGGCGAAGTTGGAAGGGAGCTCAAGTTGATAGGCTAGATCGCCTCTTTTGCCAAGGATCTTGAAAGGCCCGATGTATCTAGGAGCAAGCTTTCCTTTGATACCAAATCTTTGGGTTCCTTTCATCGGAGAAACATGGAGATAGACATGATCCCCAATGTTGAAGGCCAAATCACGATGCTTGCCGTCATAGTAGCTCTTCTGACGCGACTGAGCGGCCTTGAGATTCTCACGTATGACTTTGCACATTTCTTCGGCTTCTGAGATCAAGTCATTGCCAAGAAGTTGACGTTCACCAGTCTCGGACCAGTTGAGAGGGGTACGACACTTTCTGCCATAGAGGATTTCAAACGGAGCTTTGCCGACACTTGCTTGGAAGCTGTTGTTGTAAGAGAACTCGGCAAATGGAAGGCAATCTTCCCACTTCATGCCAAAAGATATGACACAGGCTCTGAGCATGTCTTCTAGAATCTGATTCACTCTCTCGACTTGACCACTAGTGTGAGGGTGAAAAGCAGTGCTGAACCTGATCTTAGTGCCCATGGCAGACTGAAAGGAGTCCCAGAACTTGGAAGTGAACAAACTTCCATGGTCTGAGGAGATAACTTGAGGAATGCCATGTAAGGACACAATTCTTGAAGTGTACAACTCTGCCAATTGAGCTGCATTGATGGATTCTTTGACTGGAAGGAAGTGAGCGACTTTGGTAAGCTTGTCAATCACCACAAAGATAGAATCATTCCCTCTCTTGGACTTAGGAAAACCAGTGACGAAATCCATTTCAATGTGGTCGAATTTACACTCGGGAATAGGAAGAGGTTGGAGAAGACCGGCTTGACGTTGATGCTCTGCCTTCACTCTTCTGCAGACATCACATTCATTCACGAATTGGGCAATCTCCCTTTTCATGCGAGTCCACCAGTAAGATTGCTTGAGGTCTTGGTACATCTTGGAACTGCCAGGATGAATGGAAACGAGGGAATCATGTGCTTCTTCCATTATGAGCTTCCTGAGATCACCTTTTGAAACCACGAGTCTGTCCTCGAAGAACAAGGTATCTCTCTCATCAACGCGATAGCACTTGTATTTGGGAGTACCCTTTGCAATACCATGTTTCACTTTCTGCACCATAGCATCACTGAGTTGGGCCTCACGGATCTGATCTTCCAAGGTAGGATCAACTTGAAGATTTGCAAGAAAACCTTGCGGAACAACTTGGAGGTTGAGCTTCCTGAATGCTTCACAAAGCTCAGGCTGGAACGGCTTGATAAGAAGGCTGTTGCAATATGCCTTTCTGCTCAAAGCATCTGCAATCACATTTGCCTTGCTAGGAGTGTATTCGATGCTGGGATCATACTCTTGGATCATTTCGACCCAACGAGTCTGGCGGAGGTTCAGATTCGGCTGTGTGAAGATGTACTTCAAGCTCTTGTGATCGGTGAAGATGTCGACTTTTCTGCCCAACAGAAGGTGTCTCCACGTAATCAAAGCATGTACCACAGCTGCTAGTTCAAGATCATGTGTGGGGTAGTTCTTCTCACTTGGCTTCAGCTGACGATAAGTGTATGCCACAATTCTCTTGTCCTGCATAAGCACACCACCAAGTCCTTGAAGAGAAGCATCACAAAATACTTCGTAGGGCTTGGACTCATCTGGAGGAGTTAGAACTGGAGCAGAGACGAGCTTTTCTTTGAGAGTTTTGAATGCCACTTCACAATTTGGAGACCGGTAGTACTTGACATTCTTCTGCAGCAAGTTGGAAAGAGGCTTGGCAATCTTGGAGAAGTTCTCAACGAACCTTCTGCAATAGCTGGCAAGACCAAGAAAGCTTCGGAGTTGCTTGACGTTCTAAGGAGCTTCCCAGTTGACAATTGCTTCAACTTTCTCGGGGTTTACCGCAATACCGTCAGCAGAGATGATATGGCCCAGATACAAGACCTTATTGAGCCAAAATTCGCACTTGGAGAACTTGGCATAGAACTTATGTTCACGGAGTCTGTCGAGAACGAGACGGAGGTGCTTTTCGTGATCTTCTTCATTCTTGGAAAATACCAAAATGTCATCCAGATACACAAGCACAAACTCGCCGGTGTAGGGGTTGAAAATGTAATGCATCATTCTCGAGAAGGTAGGAGGAGCATTGGCGAGACCAAAGGACATGACTGTATACTCATAGGAGCCGTAGCTCGTTCTGAAGGCAGTCTTGGGGATATCTTCTTCTCGAATGCGAATCTGGTGATAGCCCATTCCGAGATCGAGCTTAGAGAACACTTTAGCTCCTTTGAGCTGCTCGAACAGTTCGTTGATGTTGGGGAGCAGATACTTGTTCTTGATTGTCTTCTTGTTCAATGGCCGGTAATCGACGCAAAGGCGCTCCGTGCCATCCTTCTTCTTGACAAATAAGACACCATAGCCCCAAGGAGACGTACTAGGCCTGATCAGACCCATACGCTCCTGTTCATCAAGCTGTTTCTTCAACTCCTTCAACTCTTTAGGAGAGAGCTTGTACGGACGCCGGCATGCTGGCTCAGTACCCGGCTCGAGTTCAATGACGAATTCCACTTGACGGTGTGGAGGCATGCCTGGAAGTTCTTCAGGAAAGACGTCTTCGTATTCGTTAACCACCAGAATTTGAGATATGGCATTCATCTCGCCCTTGTCATTGAGAGAGAAAAGCCTGATTGTGTTATCCCTGGAGGCGAAGATAATCACATCATCATCGGAATGAGTAATCTTGACTTCCTTCTGTGCACAGTCAATTTGAGCATCATGCTGAGAAAGCCAGTCCATTCCGAGGATAAGGTCGATGTCAGAATTGCCAAGAACCACCGGAGAGGCCAGAAATCGATAATCACACATGCGAATAGAAACATCCGGAGCATATATACGAGAATGCATCAATTTACCCGGAGAAACAACTGATAATTCCCTTGGCAAACTTTTGATGTCAACATTGTGCTTGGATGCAAATGGTTGAGACATGAAAGAACATAAAGCACCCGAATCAAACAAAACTTTAGCAGGTATAGAGTTAACTGGAAGGTTACCCAAAATCACATCAGAAGAATTCTCCGCTTGCACTGCATTCATCAGATTCACCCTTGCAGACTTTGGATTATGCTTCACAATAGCTGTACTGACAGGTGGAGGAGGCGGAAGGCGCCTTGGGTTGGGGCACTTGTTAGCATAGTGACCTTTCTGAGTGCACTTGTTGCAGACCACTTCTGAGAGAGGACAGAAATGAGAACCACTTGACTTGGAACCTTGAGACTGAAACTGATTCTTCGACTGGTTGCTCGGGTTGGGTGGGTGGGAGAAACCACGTCCACCAGAGTTCTTGTTGCTGTTGTAGGGAGCACGAATCACTGGAGGAGGAGGAAGCCAAAATTTCTGTTGCTTCGCGACCACTTGAGAAGATGAGGAGGAGTGAACGACATCTCGAATCCTCTTTTTGGAAGCCTCCATCTTGAGCAGGGCTGCCTCTTGCTTGAGCGCCATGTTATAGAATTTGTCGAACTCATCGGGCTCGAACAAGGTGAGAGCAAGTTGAAGTTCATCTTTGAGACCTCCACGGAACTGATAGATCTTGCTCTTGGCATCCGGAATGTCTTGCTTGGCATAGCGGGCGAGGTTTTGGAACTTGACATTATACTGGTAGACAGTCATTGAGCCCTGCTTCAGGTTGCGGAATTGCTCACGCATACCCTCGATGACACTTGTTGGAATGTGGTGAGAGCGAAAGTCCTTGCAGAAATCATCCCAAGAGATCACACGCCCTTCTCTGGAGTCTTTGTACTGCTGTCACCAGTCAGCTGCTTGGTCCTTGAGTTGAAAGGCTGCAAATTTCACATAGTCCTCAGGCCTTACGTTGCTGCAGTCAAAATGCTTCTTGATATCAGTGATCCAATCTTCAGCATCGAGAGGGTCGACACAGTAACTGAAAGCCTTTGGTTGATTGGCCAAGAACTGGTTGAGCGTAGCATGGTGCTGTTGGTTGAAGAAATTGCCTTGGTTCCCTGGAGCACCCTGATTTGCTTGATTTGCTTGCATTTGCTGCATCATCTCCATCAACATCTGGGTGTTCTGATTTGTAGTCTGCATAATCGCTCTCCAAGCCTCAGATGGAGGAGGAGGGGAAGGAGGACCATCTAGAACCTCTTCACCCTCTGGGTTAGCGTTGGGAACCCGTTTCGGAGCCATCCTGAAAGAGATGACCACCAATCAGCAATTTGATTGAAAGAAGGCATAAGCTGAAACAACGGATAGAAATGCAACATAGTCTTCACAAGAATCATTCGAACAAGAGGAACGAATGAAATTCTCAGTTTAATGATAACAACAATCTTCACGAGAAGCCACTGGGAGACAAAAGGTAAAAAGAAAAACACAAGGTATAGATGGAACAAACACAAGATAGGAGTTTCGTTCGACATCTTTGTGCTGAAAGCTTATGGAACGCGTTACGAAAGGGTTTTGCAATCCCCGGATCAGCATAGCCAAGGACCCTTTAAGATGCAACTCCCGATCGGAACATCAACCATAAAACCACTTCACTCAATGTAGAACCCCGAACTCGCTAACCTGCATTCGTTGGAAGAATGCCTACGATCTACTGGATCAACCCACCTATGAATTTCCGAAAGTTTCCAGTTATGCAATCAGGTGTTGGGGATACAGGGGAAGCACCGCGCAATCAACTCTAAACCTACATCCAGCTGTATCCATCCTTTAACACATAACCAGTTGTTCTCGGAAACCGTCTACCTCGGACCTTCGAAAAGCATCCACTATACAAAGCTATGGCAATACTCCTGAACTACCTCCCCAGTACTGGGTGATGTCGGGGTTATCTTGCCACTAACCGTATAGGAGAGTTTTCGATGTCGGCCGTCTTAAGTATTCTAGTACTGTCGCGATATGCTTGTGACGACAATACCCCGAAGCTCAACTCCCCGGGACACTGCCACAACCCCTAATGTCAGGAGGCATCGAGAACAATATTCTCGTCACAAAGACATCGAAACAATCCCACAATACTCGCGAGATTCCTAAAAAAAATTTGGTGCAATTTTTGAAAGTAGAAGAGGCAAGAGTAGTCGTCAGGAGTCCTCACCAGAGTGAAAGAGGATGAGGAGCAAAAGAAATCCTACTCTCCGATATAAATATAGGACTCAAAACATTTTTAGTGTGTGCCTAGACTCGACCGTCAACGATTCGATCAATCAGTGGGGGCTTCTAGGTCGGAGAAGGCTCTGAATACCAACTTGTAATGCCCAGGATGGGACTATATCTCCTACGTGTCGAGGCACGACTTAAAGATATAAGCCCATTCTGGAATGATCGCAAGTTTGGTACCTTTGCACATCTCATGTAAAATAGGGATGGAAAACTGAAAAGATAGTTGGCTTACACTCGCCACGTCGCACAAATACATTACATGTTCAAGCATCATTCAGATAAACATCACAGCCCATCTAAGGGTAAGATCCAAATGACAAGATACCAAACATAACATTAAACCACAGGTCTAGATCGAATCCTAGTAGAAGCTCTACTGATCAACCGGATAGTTCACATAGTAACGGCTACGCTCCTCGTCGTACTCCCAGTCTAGCTCAGTGCCATCGCCTGTGTAGCTCACCAACGTACCTGCATCTGGTGTGGTGAAGTAACTGTGAGCCACAGAGGACTCAGCAATCCCGTTCCCGGGTAACACAACTATTTAAGCCTTGGGTGTGGAACAAGGCTGAAGAAAGAACAAGAGTCTGCAGCAGCACTAGCCTAGCTTACGTAAAAGAGAGCGAGAAGAGAAGGTGCCTCGGTCGAGAGATGATCACGAAGTGATCCTAAACTAATCAAGTCAAACATAACCCCACCGTGTTCACTTCCCGAATCCCTTTCGGAAAATGACCGTCACGGTACTCACGCTGGTAGTGTATTGGAACATGGTGTCAAGTTTTCTACAACCGGATATTAACAAGCTCCCATCTGCCACATAACCGCGGGCACGGCTTTCGAAAGTTCATAACCCTACAGGGGTGTTCCAACTTGGCCCATGACAAGCCCATGATCCGCGGAGTCACAACTCCAAGGTGGGAAGGCCCGAGTATTCTCGGAATCCCATGCTCAAGATACTCCGACTAAGGTAAGGCTAATCCAGCAAATCCTCCCGGCGTGCCGACACCCTGACAGTAGCCGCGCGTATCTAGTCTCAGGCCACGACTGGATGGGTGATCCCACAGGTTTTTACCAGACCTTGAGTTCCCTCGAGGTGGCCCCGCAGGTTGCCCAGTTCGGACCAACACTCATGTGGAGCACTGGCCCGGGGTTGTTGATTAAGAAAGAGGGTTAATTACTCCCTATGCAAGTTTTTAGTTATTAGGCGAATAGTACCAATGTTGGGACTTGCTGGAAAAGACTTAGCACTTAGCGGTTTATCGAGGGGGTCCCATAACCCCAACTGTGTGAGGAACGCATAATCAAGGAACAAAACACCGGTTTATACGATTCCTAAGGCGGCATGAGTGGAACAAATCACCAAGCAAAAGTCTTAGCCTTCCACCCATTACCAATATATAGATGATTTCATTTAATAATTAATATAGTGTGATATCCCAACAAGCTTCAACAAGAAGCAAGAATCTTCAATCTTCACCTGCAACTAACAATGCTATAAGAGGGGCTGAGCGAAGCCTACGTATAGCCAATCAATGGTTTGCATAGGTAGGGTGGTTAAACAGGTTCATGGTTACAATAGGAGGCTGACAGGAAAAACATGGGCATCGAGGCAAAACTATAGATCGAGACTTCTAGCAATAGGCAAAGATAGTAATGTTATCGGGGTTCGGTCATCTTGCCTGAAGAGTTGTCGATGGGTCGTAAGAGGGGTCCTCGTTCTCAACCTCGGTAGTAACCTCGTGCTCGTACTCGTACTCGGTCTCAGCTTCCGGCTCTACTCAAACACAAGAACACAAGGCAACGAATCAAACAAGATGCAATGCGCAGAAAAATTACTGGATGCATGACTGATGCACTATGGAAGCAAAACAGATGCACTATGGAAGCACAGAAAATCTACTTAGGAAGCACAGTGTTACAGCACAACAATATGCATCAAGCAAAATGCTTCAAAACATGATAACAATAGGATAATATGAATCAACATGCAAAAACACTCAAGTTACATATAGGACTTGCTCAAAACGGAGCAACGGGCTAAAAGTTACACCCGAAACAATAAATAAGCACAAGCTGAAAATAACAGCCACATAGCAACTTCGGGACAAGAGATAAATGGCCAACAACACTCAAACATCATGGCAAGGAGCATGGACATGAACTAGACATACTCTACAACAAACAAATCCATTGGAGCATCCCCAAAGGAGCCACAGATCAATAGCAACAGGCTATGACATATTGAACTTGACAACAAAATCCTGACAACAGTAATTTGTTGCAACTTGGGAGCAAAAGTTAAATATGCTACAGCCACTCAAATAAGCATGCGAGAGCATGAATGGGTAGCCAACAACTTATACAACAAGGAATCATCAAGAGTCACCCAAAACTATCATGGTTTGGCCTAGAACAACAAGCAAACATGGCATCTGGAAATTACAGATTCTAGACTTAGTGAAATTTCACTAAGTGTTAAAACAGTAGTTTCATCATGGCATGTTTGTGAGCAAGTTTAAGTCACCTCAAAGCTAAACATGGCAAGTGGTAAGCACCACAGCAAAGTACACATGATGGTGAATCCAAAACACCTAAGCATGCATCAAGGGGACAAACACAACGATAGCAACGAGTTCCTCTACGAGGCATCTCGTAACAAGTTTAATGACATAACATCCACATAGCACTTTACAAAGGGGATAAATGTGGCAAGATTAATTCTATCATGCAAGCTAAAGCAACCAACATGTAGAGCATCTCAAGACGAACATGTGGACATATCATTTGCATCATTTGGATAAACATGCACCAAGTTATCACATTGCAAAGATGGCATGAAAACAACTACTAACAGCAGTTTATAAGAAGTAGCACTCTTCTCATGAAGATTAAGACATCTAGATGACCTCAAACATGCATGGCACAATGGAACAAAACGTAGTACAAGTCTCCACGATCATTTTGACATATCATTTGCTCAAATCGGACCACCACACAAAAAGTTATCCACATTTTAAAACATCATCAGACATGTAAAAAAACGTCAGGGACTTAGTGGATTTGGGACAACCTTAGTCAACGCGGATCTGGATCTGGAAGTCAAACGGGTCGGCTGGCTAACGGGGCGGATCCACTGCGGGGGTTGGCGGATCGGGCCGAAGCGGAGGAGCGGGCCCCGATCTGGGCCTAGGGTTTCGGCCCAGGCTGCGGGAGGGGACGGATCGGGCCGGGGCGGCCCACCCGGCCGGATATGGCCCAGGAGGGGCGGCGGCGATTGGATCGGGGAGCTCCCTGCTCCCCTCGATCCCAGGCGGCGGCGCGGCTTCGAGCCCGGGGCGGCGGCGCGTCGGAGGGAGACCGGGCGGCGGGGTGCGGCGGCCCGGCCGGCGAGGTGGCGGCGCCGGCCGGCGGATGAGGCGGGGCCGGCGGCGTGGAGGAGAGGGCGGCGGCGGTGAGGCGTCCGGCGAGGTGAGGAGGAGGGTGGCCGGCGGTGGCGCGGATTCCGGCGAGGATTCCGGTGGCTGGAGGAAGAAGATGACCTCGCGGGACCCGCGCGTCGGGTCGGAAGCACCGGCGCGACACTCCGGAAGCACGGTGGAGACTTGATGGCTTCTCGCCCCTCGTTGGTTACCCCAAGTGGAAGGTTAGAGATGAAGTGTAGCGGAAGTTTCCCCTTGGCAAAGATACCAAGGATCGATTTCCCTGAGACTCCCAGTTTCAACAAGAAGGTGTCAACTGCTAACGGCGCCAGATATTAGCAATCAACGTGGACCTGCACACAGATACAAATAACTTTGCTCCCAATGAGTGCAGAGAGGTTGTCAATCCCTCCGGCCTTGTAGTTTACAAAGGATCAAACGCAAGTGATAATAGTGATAGATATTGCTGCAATAATAAGTAAAAGCGGAAAGTAAATAGCGGATGTGATCAATGATGGTAATATGGACCGGAGTCTCATGATGTTCACTAGTGATGTCTCTCTACCAAAAGACGATAAAACAACTATGTGAGGTAAACGAATTACAGCTGGGCAATTGACAGAACCATGAACGCAAACCAATGCTGACTACATTGCAAGAAAGGTTGAGGATCAAAGCATGGGCGGTATGCCGAGGTAAGTAGACCAAAATCCATCTGCATCTACTACCAATCATCCACCTTGAGATATCTATCCAGAACATCTCGCTGGTATTAAGTTGCGTGTCCCACCCATAGTGTAAACTCAAAGCAACAAACAACTGCATTAAAAGAACTTTGCGAAAAGTAAACAGTCCTTGCACCCGCGGGCACAAGCACCGTTGTTTTCCCCCTTGTGGCAACACCCCATCCCCTAGACTCATGTTTCTGTCACTCAAACTAGTCATCGAGGGGCATGAACCCACAATCGAGCATAACGTTCCCTCTTGGAGTCACTACCTACTACTTGGCCAAAGCAATAAATAACAACGGAGAACATGCAAGAATTACTTTCGAACATAAATATAAAAGAGGTAGATCAAATATATTACTCAAACACAATCTGAACATAATCTCATAATCCATCGGATCCCAGCAAATTCATCATAGCAACAGCATAAGGATTACATATGTGCCTCGATCATGTAGGGCAGCTCACGAGGACTAATTAGTGAAGCACAAGAACGGGAGGAGAACATCACATAGCTACTGGTCATGGACCCATGGTCCAAGGGAGACTACTCACAACTCATCCGGGAGGCGTCCATGGTGGTGGAGAGGCTCCCGGTGGTGATCCTCCCCTCCGGCAGGGTGCCGGGAAGAGTTCTCCTGGTGCTCCCGATCTTGGAAGCGGCGGCGGCGGCGGAACAGAGATGAGATCGCGAAAAAGAGTTCCCGTCTCGAGGGTTTCGGGAGACGCTTTAAATATATGCCAAAGGGGGGCAT
>LR738713.1:385574754-385679358 GCA_902687465.1 Secale cereale | reverse complement strand
TTTTCTGGATTTTTCCTGGCAGTTCTCGTAATGTGAAAACC
The DNA here is from genome assembly GCA_902687465.1 of Secale cereale. NCBI lineage: Eukaryota > Viridiplantae > Streptophyta > Magnoliopsida > Poales > Poaceae > Secale > Secale cereale. The sequence continues at coordinate 385,679,317 of LR738713.1, read as the reverse complement.
TGAAATACAAAAACAGCCGAAAACAGAAATTGGCACTGGGGTGCACTGAGTTAATAGGTTAGTCCAAATATGATCAAAAGTGTATGGAAGTGTATAAATAACATAGCAATATCACCCAAAAGAGGCATGGAGCAAGCAGAAATTATAGATACGTTTTGGACGTATCAACATCCCCAAGCTTAATTCCTGCTCGTCCTCGAGTAGGTAAATGATAACAAGAATAATTTCTGTGGTGACATGCTATTAACCATATAGGACTTTTTCATAGTCATATGACAAAAGCTTACTGAGACAATGAATCTATAGTAATTAAGTTGCCTCATGAGAAAATCACAAAGGACTGAAAGTTTTACAATATGATACTGAAACATCAAATAGATTTGTAATGAACATGGTGTGCAAATATGATAAAGCGATATCTCGCTTGCCCCCTTTAGTGAAGCAAAACATAAATGCAGGGGCACCTCCAAGGTTTAAGTGATGACTAGATACAATGATTTCAAAATAAACGATATCACAATCATGCAAAAGACAATGCTACTTTGGGACAATGCACATTACACTCAGAATGACAATCATGCTCTCAGTAGTTGGTGCTTTTAAAAGAAGGTGGAGACTCTCGAACCATGGCTTTTGTTGGCAAGGTTGAAAACCCGTAGTCGGAAACAAAGACAAAACATGTACCAGAGCTCTTGGTTTTAAAAACAAAGGTAATAATTATTTTTTTTCTTAGATTATGCATGTTTCGTCAACGAATGCTAGCAGACAACTCAATCACTTCTTGAGATGGACAAGTTTCGAGGAACGGCTCCCGAATGAGGACGATCACATCCTCTTAATCTCCTTTGTTTATCACTGCCAAAGTTTTTTGATTTCTCATGAACAAAGCGTGAAGGAGGGTTTGTTTGTTATATTATCTTTTTGAGCCGGGCGCACTCAATGCCAGTTCCTTCTCGTATTATGGGTTTGCACATTATACATGCAATTCCGGGGTGAAGCTTGTCCAACTTAAAAAGATCATGAATTAACTACTACTTCCTCATGAACTTAAAACAGAGGCACAAAATAGGAATGCATTTTCTTTTGAATAATTTCGAGATGGCACATGCAAGTCTTCGTTAAGAATGGCAGGTAAATACCATGTAGGAAGATATGGTGGACTCATATGGCATAACTGGTTTAAAGGAATGTGGATGCACAAGCAGTCAGTCCGCTTAGTACAGGTGGAGGTTAGCAAAAGACTGGGAGCGACCAACTAAGAGAGCAATGACGGTCATAATCATGCAGAGCGACAAAGCAACATTGAATCAGGCATGGAAGTTATGTCGCTACTCAGAAATAAAAGATCATCAAGGCTTGACAGACTTTCTTTACAGTCTTAAATATGCGTGAGCATACGCCAAGTCAATCAAAATAAATTCTTGAAGGAAGATATTACTAAACCATACCACATCATAGGCAAACAAATCATGTTGGTACTCCAATAAAACATTGGAAATCCCCCAGCTATTTGAGACTAACCATAAGAAAACATGAACTACTAAGCGCCATTATGCACGTAGCATCTTTATCATAGACATATCAACCAATGAAACGGAAGCAAACTCTCTTAATAAGGTGAGCATGGTAATTAAAGAGAGTTCAAGCAACCAACTAAACAAAAGCTCTTTAAAAAGATAAGCATGAATACTAAGAGCTGAACATGACAGTAGCTATTGAAAGACAAAGAACACACACAGCAAAGATAGACATGAAAAATTCTATGTTATGTTCTAGGTAGAGGTGGAGCATGTTTCTCTCCCACATAATGAAAGCTGGGTTCCGACTCGTTATGAAAAGCTAAAGAAAAAGGAAAACTAAAAACAAGATGCTCCAAGCATAGCACATAACACATGAAGTGATTAAAATATAGTGGAACGAAAGACGAACTGATAATGTTGATGGAGAAGGAGATGCACGGGGGCATCCCCAAGCTTAGACGCTTGAGTCTCCTTGAATATTTCTTGGGGGTGCACGGGGGCATCCCCAAGCTTGAGCGCTTGACACTCCTGAATCTTTTTATCATCTTCCCTCGCACACTTGAAAACTCCCTTCATACATAACTCATCATAATCTGATTAGCGAGGTTAGTACCCACAATAAAATAATTGTTCCTTGCTGGAAATAAAGATATTCTTGAAGGTGTACTGTTTCTCAAGATTGCCAAAAGGTTTTTGCAAAGAAAAAGCAAGCTCTAGGTTCGCAAAATGAAGGAAAGGCAAAACAGGACAGAATCTGTGAAAAACAGAACAGCAGGTAGTAAATGATTTTTCCGGGGCACTTCTGCAACTCTAATAAAAAAACTCAGAACATAATCACGAAAGACAATTATATAGAGCACGCTGTCGAAAAAATTCAGACCCAAAAGATGATCTGGTGATTTTATACGAATTTTTCTATCCAAGGACAGAATATGTTTCCTGGACAGCACGTCACAACTTTTGAACTTTCTAGCAATCAGAGGCTACACTTGGCACAAATATTGAAAAGCAAAGATACAATGATGATGCTACTGTAGTAAACAACATCAAGACACAACAAAAGCGAAATAAAATTTTTATTCATGTGGGCTGCCTCCCAAAAGCGCTTTCTTTTATGCCTTTAAGCTAGGCATAATGCATATAGATTAAGTTGTATCAATTGAACCATCATCAAGATCATCAAAAAGCTCTTCAATAATACAACTAGTCTTAAGAGGACTTTCAAACAAAGGCCTCATAGAGATACTTCTAGGGAGAAGACCAAAAGGATAAAAGTCAAGGGAAGATTCATTTATAAATTCATCAAAGAGAGGTGTTTCTTCCAAAGTCTTTACAGTTTCAACCCCTTTGGCAATAGATGGATTACTTTTAGAACGGGGAGCCTTTGGAACGTGAACGAACTTAGGCTCCTTCCTTGCCGGAGTTTCTACCTTTTTGGTTTTGATTGAGGAGAAAGTAGTTCCTAGAGTATCAAAGATTTCCTCAATCTTGTCTATCCTAGAAGAGTCCAAGTCATGAAATTTGACGGTCTCCAAAGTTTTGAAAATTTTACGCATGGAGCTATCAAGCCTATTCAAATTCCCTTGGATCTTACGATCCAACTCGTTCATCTTATTAATGTTTGGCATCTCTAACTCTATCTTTTCAAGTTTTTTCATAATGTGAGCTAGGGTGATGTCCTCTTGAATGCTAACAACGGGGGGATTCCCAACAAGATTTTCAATAATACTAAGAGACTCCCAGACTGGGGCCTCTAGGAAATTCCCATTGATAGCAGTATCTAGAATAAACCTATTCCAAGAAGTAATTCCAACATAAAAATTTCTAAGCAAGATAGTAGTAGGTTGCTTCTTGGTGGCTCTTTCTTGTGAATCATTAATTCTATACCAAGCATCTTTCAAACTTTCCCCACCCCTTTGTTTAAAGGTGAGAACTTCTGCCTCGTCAAAGACAAAAGGACCCGACATAATGACAACTAAAGAATGAGATAACTATTTTTGTGATATTCGATAAAAGATATTAAAGCAAAAATGAAAGGTAAACTAACAAGACTAAAAAGCAAAGGTAAAAGATAGCGTGCAACTCCCCTATCCTGAAGAGTGGAGTCCCCGGCAACGACGCCAGAAAACTTTGCTTGATGGCTTCTCGCCCCTCGTTGGTTACCCCAAGTGGAAGGTTAGAGATGCAGTGTAGCGGAAGTTTTCCCTTGGCAAAGATACCAAGGATCGATTTCCCTGAGACTCTCAGTTTCAACAAGAAGGTATGAACTGCTAACGGCGCTAGATATTAGCAATCAACGCGGACCTGCACACAGATACAAATAACTTTGCTCCCAACGAGTACAGAGAGGTTGTCAATCCCTCCGGCCTTGTAGTTTACAAAGGATCAAACGCAAGTGATAATAGTGATAGATATTGCTGCAATAATAAGTAAAAGCGGAAAGTAAATAGCGGATGTGATCAATGATGGTAATATGGACCGGAGTCTCATGATGTTCACTAGTGATGTCTCTCTCCCAAAAGACGATAAAACAGCTATGTGAGGTAAACGAATTACAGCTGGGCAATTGACAGAACCATGAACGCAAACCAATGCTGACTACATTGCAAGAAAGGTTGAGGTTCAAAGCATGGGCGGTACGCCGAGGTAAGTAGACCGAAATCCATCTGCATCTACTACTAATCATCCACCTTGAGATATCTATCCAGAACATCTCGCTGGTATTAAGTTGCGTGTCCCACCCATAGTGTAAACTCAAAGCAACAGATAACTGCATTAAAAGAACTTTGCGTAAAGTAAATAGTCCTTGCACCCGCGGGCACAAGCACCATTGTTTTCCCCCTTGTGGCAACAGCACATCCCCTAGACTCATGTTTCTGTCACTCAAACTAGTCATCGAGGGGCATGAACCCACAATCGAGCATAACGTTCCCTCTTGGAGTCACTACCTACTACTTGGCCAAAGCAATAAATAACAACGGAGAACATGCAAGAATTACTTTCGAACATAAATATAAAAGAGGTAGATCAAATATATTACTCAAATACAATCTGAACATAATCTCATAATCCATCGGATCCCAGCAAACTCATCATAGCAACAGCATAAGGATTACATATGTGCCTCGATCATGTGGGGCAGCTCACGAGGACTAATTAGTGAAGCACAAGAACGGGAGGAGAACATCACATAGCTACTGGTCATGGACCCATGGTCCAAGGGAGACTACTCACAACTCATCCGGGAGGCGTCCATGGTGGTGGAGAGGCTCCCGGTGGTGATCCTCCCCTCCGGCAGGGTGCCGGGAAGAGTTCTCCTGGTGCTCCCGATCTTGGAAGCGGCGGCGGCGGCGGAACAGAGATGAGATCGCGAAAAAGAGTTCCCGTCTCGAGGGTTTCTGGAGACGCTTTAAATATATGCCAAAGGGGGGCATCAGCGGAGCCTCGGGGGGCCCAGGCGCCCCCCCGGCGCGGCCCAGGGGGGGCGCGCCGCCAGGGCGCCTGGAGCCCTGGTGCCCCCCCCCCGGCTGTACTTCGGGCGCACGGTAGCTTCTGGAACGCTGATTTTTTATATAATTTTTCTGGATTTTTCCTGGCAGTTCTCGTAATGTGAAAACCTGAAATACAAAAACAGCCGAAAACAGAAACTGGCACTGGGGTGCACTGAGTTAATAGGTTAGTCCAAATATGATCAAAAGTGTATGGAAGTGTATAAATAACATAGCAATATCACCCAAAAGAGGCATGGAGCAAGCAGAAATTATAGATACGTTTTGGACGTATCAACATCCCCAAGCTTAATTCCTTCTCGTCCTCGAGTAGGTAAATGATAACAAGAATAATTTCTATGGTGACATGCTATTAACCATATAGGACTTTTTCATAGTCATATGACAAAAGCTTACTGAGACAATGAATCTATAGTAATTAAGTTGCCTCATGAGAAAATCACAAAGGACTGAAAGTTTTACAATATGATACTGAAACATCAAATAGATTTGTAATGAACATGGTGTGCAAATATGGTAAAGCGATATCTCGCTTGCCCCCTTTAGTGAAGCAAAACATAAATGCAAGGGCACCTCCAAGGTTTAAGTGATGACTAGATACAATGATTTCAAAATAAACGATATCACAATCATGCAAAAGACAATGCTACTTTGGGACAATGCACATTACACTCAGAATGACAATCATGCTCTCAGTAGTTGGTGCTTTTAAAAGAAGGTGGAGACTCTCGAACCGTGGCTTTTGTTGGCAAGGTTGAAAACCCATAGTCGGAAACAAAGACAAAACATGTACCAGAGCTCTTGGTTTTAAAAACAGAGGTAATAATTATTATTTTTCTTAGATTATGCATGTTTCGTCAACGAATGCTAGCAGACAACTCAATCACTTCTTGAGATGGACAAGTTTCGAGGAACGGCTCCCGAATGAGGACGATCACATCCTCTTAATATCCTTTGTTTATCACTGCCAAAGTTTTTTGATTTCTCATGAACAAAGCGTGAAGGAGGGTTTGTTTGTTATATTATCATTTTGAGCCGGGCGCACTCAATGCCAGTTCCTTCTCGTATTATGGGTTTGCACATTATACATGCAATCCCGGGGTGAAGCTTGTCCAACTTAAAAAGATCATGAATTAACTACTACTTCCTCATGAACTTAAAATAGAGGCACAAAATAGGAATGCATTTTATTTTGAATAATTTCGAGATGGCACATGCAAGTCTTCGTTAAGAATGGCACGTAAATACCATGTAGGAAGATATGGTGGACTCATATGGCATAACTGGTTTAAAGGAATGTGGATGCACAAGCAGTCAGTCCGCTTAGTACAGGTGGAGGTTAGCAAAAGACTGGGAGCGACCAACTAAGAGAGCAATGACGGTCATAATCATGCAGAGCGACAAAGCAACATTGAATCAGGCATGGAAGTTATGTCGCTACTCAGAAATAAAAGATCATCAAGGCTTGACAGACTTTCTTTACCGTCTTAAATATGCGTGAGCATACGCCAAGTCAATCAAAATAAATTCTTGAAGGAAGATATTACTAAACCATACCACATCATAGGCAAACAAATCATGTTGGTACTCCAATAAAACATTGGAAATCCCCCAGCTATTTGAGACTAACCATAAGAAAACATGAACTACTAAGCGCCATTATGCACGTAGCATCTTTATCATAGACATATCAACCAATGCAACGGAAGCAAACTCTCTTAATAAGGTGAGCATGGTAATTAAAGAGAGTTCAAGCAACCAACTAAACAAAAGCTCTTTAAAAAGATAAGCATGAATACTAAGAGCTAAACATGACAGTAGCTATTGAAAGACAAAGAACACACAGCAAAGATAGACATGAAAATTCTATGTTATGTTCTAGGTAGAGGTGGAGCGTGTTTCTCTTCCACATAAAGAAAGCTGGGTTCCGACTCGTTATGAAAAGCTAAATAAAAAGGAAAACTAAAAACAAGATGCTCCAAGCATAGCACATAACACATGAAGTGATTAAAATATAGTGGAACGAAAGACGAACTGATAATGTTGATGGAGAAGGGGATGCACGGGGGCATCCCCAAGCTTAGACGCTTGAGTCTCCTTGAATATTTCTTGGGGGTGCATGGGGGCATCCCCAAGCTTGAGCGCTTGACACTCCTGAATCTTTTTATCATCTTCCCTCGTACACTTGAAAACTCCCTTCATACATAACTCATCATAATCTGATTAGCGAGGTTAGTACCGATAATAAAATAATTGTTCCTTGCTGGAAATAAAGATATTATTGAAGGTCTACTGTTTCTCAAGATTGCCAAAAGGTTTTTGCAAAGAAAAAGCAAGCTCTAGGTTTGCAAAATGAAGGAAAGGCAAAACAAGACAGAATCTGTGAAAAACAGAACAGCAGGTAGTAAATGATTTTTCCGGGGCACTTCTGCAACTCTAATAAAAAAACTCAGAACAGACGCACGAAAGACAATTATATAGAGCACGCTGTCGAAAAAATTCAGACCCAAAAGATGATCTGGTGATTTTATACGAATTTTTCTATCCAAGGACAGAATCTGTTTCCTGGACAGCACGTCACAACTTTTGAACTTTCTAGCAATCAGAGGCTACACTTGGCACAAATATTGAAAAGCAAAGATACAATGATGATGCTACTGTAGTAAACAACATCAAGACACAACAAAAGCGAAATAAATTTTTTATTCATGTGGTCTGCCTCCCAAAAGCGCTTTCTTTTATGCCTTTAAGCTAGGCATAATGCATATAGATTAAGTTGTATCAATTGAACCATCATCAAGATCATCAAAAAGCTCTTCAATTATACAACTAGTCTTAAGAGGACTTTCAAACAAAGGCCTCATAGAGATACTTCTAGGGAGAAGACCAAAAGGATAAAAGTCAAGGGAAGATTCATTTATAAGTTCATCAAAGAGAGGTGTTTCTTCCAAAGTCTTTACAGTTTCAACCCCTTTGGCAATAGATGGATTACTTTTAGAACGGGGAGCCTTTGGAACGTGAATGAACTTAGGCTCCTTCCTTGCCAGAGTTTCAACCTTTTTGGTTTTGATTGAGGAGAAAGTAGTTCCTAGAGTATCAAAGATTTCCTCAATCTTGTCTATCCTAGAAGAGTCCAAGTCATTAAATTTGACGGTCTACAAAGTTTTGAAAATTTTACGCATGGAGATATCAAGCCTATTCAAATTCCCTTGGATCTTACGATCCAACTCGTTCATCTTATTAATGTTTGGCATCTCTAACTCTATCTTTTCAAGTTTTTTCATAATGTGAGCTAGGGTGATGTCCTCTTGAATGCTAACAACGGGGGGATTCCCAACAAGATTTTCAGTAATACTAAGAGACTCCCAGACTGGGGCCTCTAGGAAATTCTCATTGATAGCAGTATCTAGAATAAACCTATTCCAAGAAGTAATTCCAACATAAAAATTTCTAAGCAAGATAGTAGTAGGTTGCTTCTTGGTGGCTCTTTTTTGTGAATCATTAATTCTATACCAAGCATCTTTCAAACTTTCCCCACCCCTTTGTTTAAAGGTGAGAACTTCTGCCTCGTCAAAGACAAAAGGACCGGACCTAATGACAACTAAAGAATGAGATAACTATTTTTGTGATATTCGATAAAAGATACTAAAGCAAAAATGAAAGGTAAACTAACAAGACTAAAAAGCAAAGGTAAAAGATAGCGTGCAACTCCCCTATCCTGAAGAGTGGAGTCCCCGGCAACGGCGCCAGAAAACTTTGCTTGATGGTTCTCGCCCCTCGTTGGTTACCCCAAGTGGAAGGTTAGAGATGCAGTGTAGCGGAAGTTTTCCCTTGGCAAAGATACCAAGGATCGATTTCCCTGAGACTCTCAATTTCAACAAGAAGGTGTCAACTGCTAACGGCGCCAGATATTAGCAATCAACGTGGACCTGCACACAGATACAAATAACTTTGCTCCCAACGAGTACAGAGAGGTTGTCAATCCCTCCGGCCTTGTAGTTTACAAAGGATCAAACGCAAGTGATAATAGTGATAGATATTGCTGCAATAATAAGTAAAAGCGGAAAGTAAATAGCGGATGTGATCAATGATGGTAATATGGACCGGAGTCTCATGATGTTCACTAGTGATGTCTCTCTCCCAAAAGACGATAAAACAGCTATGTGAGGTAAACGAATTACAGCTGGGCAATTGACAGAACCATGAACGCAAACCAATGCTGACTACATTGCAAGAAAGGTTGAGGTTCAAAGCATGGGCGGTACGCCGAGGTAAGTAGACCGAAATCCATCTGCATCTACTACTAATCATCCACCTTGAGATATCTATCCAGAACATCTCGCTGGTATTAAGTTGCGTGTCCCACCCATAGTGTAAACTCAAAGCAACAGACAACTGCATTAAAAGAACTTTGCGTAAAGTAAACAGTCCTTGCACCCGCGGGCACAAGCACCGTTGTTTTCCCCCTTGTGGCAACATCACATCCCCTAGACTCATGTTTCTGTCACTCAAACTAGTCATCGAGGGGCATGAACCCACAATCGAGCATAACATTCCCTCTTGGAGTCACTACCTACTACTTGGCCAAAGCAATAAATAACAACGGAGAACATGCAAGAATTACTTTCGAACATAAATATAAAAGAGGTAGATCAAATATATTACTCAAACACAATCTGAACATAATCTCATAATCCATCGGATCCCAGCAAACTCATCATAGCAACAGCATAAGGATTACATATATGCCTCGATCATGTAGGGCAGCTCACGAGGACTAATTAGTGAAGCACAAGAATGGGAGGAGAACATCACATAGCTACTGGTCATGGACCCATGGTCCAAGGGAGACTATGTTGGAAATATGCCCTAGAGGCAATAATAAAAGAGTTATTATTATATTTCCTTGTTCATGATAATCGTTTATTATCCATGCTATAACTGTATTGATTGGAAACTCAAATACATGTGTGGATAAATAAGACAAACTTTGTGTCCCTAGTAAGCCTCTTCAGGACTAGCTCGTTGATCAAAGATGACCGCGGTTTCCAGGTCATAGACATGAGTTGTCATTTGATAACGGGATCACATCATTAGGAGAATGATGTGATGGACGAGACCCAAACGTTGAACATAGCTTTTGATCGTATCAGTTATCGCTATAGTTTTCTGCATGTCAAGTATAAGTTCCTATGACCATGAGATCGTGTAACTCACTGACACCGTAAGAGTGCTTTGTGTGTGCCAAACGTCACAACGTAACTGGGTGACTATAAAGGTACTCTACAGGTATCTCCGAAGGTGTCTGTTGAGTTGACATGGATCGAGACTGGGATTTGTCACTCCGTGTGACGGAGAGGTATCTCCGGGCCCACTCGGTAATACGTCATCTCAATGAGCTCAAAATGGCTAAGTAGTTAGTCACGGGATTATGTATTACGGAACGAGTAAAGAGACTTGCCGATAACGAGATTGAACTAGGTATAGAGATACCGACGATCGAATCTCGGGCAAGTAACATACCGACGAGACAAAGGGAACTGTATACGGGATTGCCTGAATCCTTGACATCGTGGTTCATCCGATGAGATCATCGAGGAACGTGTGGGAACCAATATGGGTATCCAGATCCCGCTATTGGTTATTGACCTGGGAGTGTCTTGGTCATGTCTGCATAGTTTCCGAACCCGCAGGGTCTACACACTTAAGGTTCGGTGACGCTAGGGTTGTTAGTGAGAACAGTGCATGGTTACCGAAGGTTGTTCGGAGTCCCGGATGAGATCCCGGACGTGACGAGGGTCTCCGGAATGGTCCGGGGACGAAGATTGATATATAGGTTGAGAGTGATCGGAGTCCGGAAGTGTTCCGGGGAGCACCGGGAAGTCGGCGGATGACCGAAAGGGGTTTTCGGGGTCCCGGAAAGAGTTTCGGGCCTAATGGGCCACAAAGGGGAGACGCAACAGCCCTCATAGGGCTGTGCGCCCCCCCCCCCTGGGCCCTCTCCTCATGCGCAAGGGGGCTGGGCCCCCCTAGGGCTGCCGCACCCCTATGGAGTAGGGGGCAAGGCACTTGGGGGGGGGGCGGAAACCCTAGCCCCTTGGCCGCCGCCCCCTCCCCATCTGCCCTGGCCGCCGCCCCTAGGGGTAAACCCTAGGGCGCCCCCTCCCCTCTACTCCCCCTATATAAAGAGAGGCAGAGGGAGGGCAGCCACACACGTTCGTGCCTCGGCGCTGCCCTCCCTCTCCCACATCCATCTTCGTCAATTCCCGCAGTGCTTGGCGAAGCCCTGCTGGAATCCTCCACCACCATCTCCACCACGCCGTCGTGCTGCCGGTGTCTCCATCAACCTCTCCTTCCCCCTTGCTGGATCAAGAAGGAGGAGACGTCCCCGAGCTGTACGTGTGAAGAACGCGGAGGCACCGTTGCTTCGGTGCTAGGATCTTCGGCGATCTGAATCGCGGCGAGTACGACTCCATCAACCGCGTTCTTGAACGCTTCCACTTAGCGATCTACAAGGGTATGTGGATCCAACTCTCCCCTCGTAGATGCATCTCCTAGATTGATCTTGGTGAGCGTAGGAAAAATTTTTGTTTCCCATGCAACGTTACCCAACAGTGGTATCAGAGCTAGGTTCTTGCGTAGATGCTTTCACGAGTAGAACACAAAAGGGTTTGTGGACGTTGATGTTTAGATTGCTTCCCTCCTTAGTCTTTCTTGATTCAGCGGTATTGTGGGATGAAGCGGCCCGGACCAACTTTACATGTCCACGTACATGAGACCGGTTCCATCGACAGACATGTGACTTTTGTTGCATAAGATGGCTGGCGGGTGTCTGTCTCTCCTATCTTAGTTGAATCGGAATAGAAAAAGGCGGTCCTTGTAGAAGGTTAAATAGCAACTTAAATATCACCGTTGTGGCTTTGCGTAGGTAAGAAGCGTTCTTGCTAGATACCCATAGCAGCCACGTAAAACATGCAACAACAAATTAGAGGACGTCTAACTTGTTTTTGCAGGGTATGTATGTGATATGATATGGCCAATGACATGATGAGATATATTTGATGTATGAGATGATCATGTTGTAATAGTTAATATCGACTTGCATGTCGATGCATACGGCAACCGGCAGGAGCCATAGGGTTGTCTTTAATTTTTGTATGACCTGCGTGTCAATCATTAAGCGCTTTGTAATGCTTTACTTTATCGCTAAACGGTAGCAATAGTAGTAAGAGCATGGTGGGCGCGCGACAACCCTGATGGCGACACGATGATGGAGATCATGATGATGGGGATCATGGTGTGGCGCCGGTGATGATGGAGATCATGCCGGTGCTTTGGTGATGGAGATCAAAAGCACGAGTTGATGGCCATATCATGTCACTTATGATTTGCATGTGATGTTAATCCCTTTATGCATCTTATTTTGCTTAGGACGACGGTAGCATTATAAGATGATCCCTCACTAAAATTTCAAGATAAAATTGTGTTCCCCCCGAGTGTGCGCCGTTGCGAAGGTTCGTCGTTTCGAAGCACCACGTGATGATCGGGTGTGATAGACTCTACGTTCGCATACAACGGGTGCAAGCCAGTTTTGCACATGCAGAACACTCGGGTTAGACTTGACGAGCCTAGCATGTACAGACATGGCCTCGGAACACGGAAGACCGAAAGGTCGAGCATGAGCCATATAGTAGATATGATCAACATGTAGATGTTCACCATTGACACCACCTCATCTCACGTGATGATCGGACTTGGGTTGGTGGATCTGGATCATGTCACGCTCGAATGACCGGAGGGATGTCAATTTGAGTGGGAGTTATAAGTAATTTGATTAGTTAAAACTCACTTATCATGAACAATAGTCTAAGATGTCTTTGCAAATGTTTTGTTGTAGATGGCTCGCGCAGTAGCTCCCCTGAATTTTAATGCGTTCCTAGAGAAAGCTAAACTGAAAGATGATGGGAGCAACTTTGTGGACTGGCTCCGCAATCTGAGGATCATCCTCACAGCTGCCCAAAAGGTTTATGTCCTAAGTGCACCGCTAGGTGAACCCCCCGCTCCGGCCTCTGTGGACGTTATGAACGCCTGGCAGACGCGTTCGGATGACTACTCAGTGGTGCAGTGTGCCATGTTGTATAGCTTGGAAGGAGGACTTCAAAGGCGTTTTGAACGTCATGGAGCATATGAGATGTTCCAGGAGTTGAAGTTCATCTTTGAAAAGAATGCTAAGATCGAGAGGTATGAGACCACCGATAAATTCTTTGCTTGCAAGATGGAGGAGAATTCGTCTGTCAGTGAACACTTGCTGAAGATGTCTGGGTAATATACCCGCATAGCTGATCTGGGACTTGTGTTCCCGGAGGAGGCTATCATTGACAGAATTCTCCAGTCACTCCCACCTAGCTACAAGAGCTTCGTGCAGCAGTATAACATGCAAGGGATGAACAAGTCCATCGCCGAGCTGTTTTCAATGCTGAAAGTCGCTGAGGCAGACATCCAGAAGGAGTATCAAGTGTTGATGGTCAATAAAACCACCATTTTCAAGAAAAATGGCAAGGGCAAGAAGGGTAACTCTAAGAAGGGTGGCAAGGCAGTTGCTCATCCAGTGAAGAAACCCAAGGCTGGGCCCAAGCCAGAAACTGAGTGTTTCTATTGCAAGGGGAACGGCCACTGGAAGCGGAACTGCCCCAAGTATCTGGCAGACAAGAAGGGGGCCAACAACAACAACAAGCAAGGTATATGTGATATACATGTTATTGATGTGTACCTTACCAACTCTCGTTGTAGTGCCTGGGTATTTGATACCGGTTCGGTTGCTCACATTTGCAACACTAAACAGGAACTACGGAATAAACGGAGGCTGGCGAAGGACGAAGTGACGATGCGCGTGGGGAATGGTTCCAAGGTTGATGTGATCGCCGTCGGCACGCTCGCTCTTCGATTACCATCGGGATTAGTTATGAACCTGAATAATTGTTATTTAGTGCCTGCGTTGAGCATGAACATTATATCTGGATCTTGTTTGATGCGAGACGGTTACTCATTTAAATCAGAGAATAAAGGTTGTTCTATTTATATGGGTAATATCTTTTATGGTCATGCACCCGAAGTGAGGGGTTTATTCTTATTGAATCTCGATAGTGATGATACACATGTTCATAACATTGATGCCAAAAGATGTAGAGTTGATAATGATAGTACCACTTTCTTGTGGCACTGCCGTCTGGGTCATATCGGCGTGAAACGCATGAGGAAGCTCCATGCTGATGGACTTTTAGAGTCTCTTGATTTTGAATCACTTGACACATGCGAGCCGTGCCTCATGGGCAAGATGACTAAGACCCCGTTTTCAGGAACAATGGAACGGGCAAGTGACTTATTGGAAATCATACATACTGATGTGTGTGGCCCGATGAGTGTCACGACGCGCGGTGGATATCGTTATTTTCTCACCTTCACTGACGACTTAAGTAGATATGGGTATATTTACTTGATGAAGCATAAGTCTGAAACGTTTGAAAAGTTCAAGCAATTTCAGAGTGAAGTTGAGAATCATCGTAACAAGAAGATCAAGTTCCTACGATCTGATCGAGGGGGAGAGTATCTGAGTTATGAGTTTGGCAATCACTTGAGAAAGTGTGGAATCGTTTCACAGTTGACGCCACCTGGAACACCACAGCGTAATGGTGTGTCCGAACGTCGTAATCGAACCCTATTAGATATGGTGCGTTCTATGATGTCTCTTGCCGATTTGCCACTATCGTTCTGGGGATATGCGTTAGAGACAGCTGCATTCACTTTAAATAGGGCTCCATCTAAGTCCGTTGAGACAACACCGTATGAACTATGGTTTGGTAAGAAACCTAAGTTGTCTTTTCTCAAAGTTTGGGGTTGCGATGCTTATGTCAAAAGGCTTCAGCCAGAAAAGCTCGAACCCAAAGCGGACAAATGTGTCTTCATAGGATACCCAAAAGAGACAGTTGGGTACACCTTCTATCTCAGATCCGAGGGCAAAGTGTTTGTCGCTAAGAATGGGTCCTTTCTCGAGAAAGAGTTTCTCTCGAAAGAATTGAGTGGGAGGAAGGTAGAACTTGATGAGGTTATTGAACCTCTGCTTCAACCAGAGAGTTGCGCAGCACAGAAAGATGTTTTTGTGGAGCCTGCAGCGGTTGAAGAGGAAGCCAATGATGATGATCAAGAAACTTCTGATCAAGTTACTACCGAACCTCGTAGGTCGACAAGGGTACGCACTGCACCTGAGTGGTATGGTAACCCTGTCTTGGAGGTCATGTTGTTAGACAACAGTGAACCTACGAGCTATGGAGAAGCGATGGTGGGCCCGGATTCCGACAAATGGTTAGAGGCCATGAAATCCGAGATGGGATCCATGTATGAAAACAAAGTATGGACTTTGGAAGTATTACCTGAAGGTCGGAAGGCCATTCAGAATAAATGGATTTTTAAGAGGAAGACGGACGCTGACGGTAATGTCACCGTGTATAAAGCTCGACTTGTGGCAAAGGGTTTTTCACAAGTTCAAGGAATTGACTACGATGAGACTTTCTCACCCGTAGCGATGCTTAAATCCGTCCGAATCATGTTAGCAATAGCTGCATATTTCGATTATGAAATTTGGCAGATGGATGTCAAAACAGCGTTCCTTAACGGTTTTCTTAAGGAAGAGTTGTATATGATACAACCGGAAGGTTTTGTCGATCCAGAGAATGCTGACAAAGTTTGCAAACTCCAGCGTTCCATTTATGGGCTGGTACAAGCATCTCGGAGTTGGAATCTTCGCTTTGATGAGGTGATCAAAGCGTTTGGGTTTATACAAGTTTACGGTGAAGCTTGTATTTACAAGAAAGTGAGTGGGAGCTCTATAGCGTTTCTAATATTATATGTGGATGACATATTGCTGATTGGAAACAATATAGAATTTTTGGATAGCGTAAAGGGGTATTTGAACAAGAGTTTTTCGATGAAGGACCTCGGTGAAGCTGCTTTCATATTGGGCATCAAGATCTATAGAGATAGATCGAGACGCTTGATAGGACTTTCACAAAGTACATACCTTGATAAAGTTTTGAAGAAGTTCAAAATGGATCAATCCAAGAAGGGGTTCTTGCCGGTATTGCAAGGTACAAAGTTGAGTAAGACTCAATGCCCAGTGACTGCGGAAGATAGAGAAAAGATGAGTGTCGTCCCCTATGCTTCAGCCATAGGCTCTATCATGTATGCAATGCTGTGCACAAGACCAGATGTCAGCCTTTCCATAAGCATGGACGGAAGGTTTCAAAGTAATCCTGGTATGGATCACTGGACAGCGGTCAAGAATATCCTAAAGTACCTGAAAAGGACTAAGGAGATGTTTCTCGTTTATGGAGGTGATCAAGAGCTCGTCGTAAAGGGTTACGTCGATGCAAGCTTTGACACTGATCCGGATGACTCTAAGTCTCAAACCGGATACGTATATATTCTCAACGGGGGAGCGGTAAGCTGGTGCAGTTCCAAGCAGAGCGTGGTAGCCGATTCTACATGCGAAGCGGAGTACATAGCTGCCTCGGAGGCAGCAAAGGAGTTCATGACAGATCTTGGAGTTGTGCCTAGTGCATTGAACCCAATGACTCTGTTCTGTGACAACACTGGTGCCATTGCTCTAGCCAAGGAACCAAGGTTTCACAAGAGGACCAGACACATAAAGCGACGCTTCAATTCCATCCGCGATTCAGTCAAGGAGGAGGACATAAGCATTTGCAAAGTACACACGGATTTGAATGTTGCAGATCCGTTGACTAAGCCTCTTCCACGGGCTAAGCATGATCAACACCAAGACTCTATGGGTGTTAGATTCATTACCTTGTAATGCTAGATTATTGACTCTAGTGCAAGTGGGAGACTGTTGGAAATATGCCCTAGAGGCAATAATAAAAGAGTTATTATTATATTTCCTTGTTCATGATAATCGTTTATTATCCATGCTATAACTGTATTGATTAGAAACTCAAATACATGTGTGGATAAATAAGACAAACTTTGTGTCCCTAGTAAGCCTCTTCAGGACTAGCTCGTTGATCAAAGATGACCGCGGTTTCCAGGTCATAGACATGAGTTGTCATTTGATAACGGGATCACATCATTAGGAGAACGATGTGATGGACGAGACCCAAACGTTAAACATAGCTTTTGATCGTATCAGTTATCGCTATAGTTTTCTGCATGTCAAGTATAAGTTCCTATGACCATGAGATCGTGTAACTCACTGACACCGTAAGAGTGCTTTGTGTGTGCCAAACGTCACAACGTAACTGGGTGACTATAAAGGTACTCTACAGGTATCTCCGAAGGTGTCTGTTGAGTTGACATGGATCGAGACTGGGATTTGTCACTCCGTGTGACGGAGAGGTATCTCCGGGCCCACTCGGTAATACGTCATCTCAATGAGCTCAAAATGGCTAAGTAGTTAGTCACGGGATTATGTATTACGGAACGAGTAAAGAGACTTGCCGATAACGAGATTGAACTAGGTATAGAGATACCGACGATCGAATCTCGGGCAAGTAACATACCGACGAGACAAAGGGAACTGTATACGGGATTGCCTGAATCCTTGACATCGTGGTTCATCCGATGAGATCATCGAGGAACGTGTGGGAACCAATATGGGTATCCAGATCCCGCTATTGGTTATTGACCTGGGAGTGTCTCGGTCATGTCTGCATAGTTTCCGAACCCGCAGGGTCTACACACTTAAGGTTCGGTGACGCTAGGGTTGTTAGTGAGAACAGTACATGGTAACCGAAGGTTGTTCGGAGTCCCGGATGAGATCCCGGACGTGACGAGGGTCTCCGGAATGGTCCGGGGACGAAGATTGATATATAGGATGAGAGTGATCGGAGTCCGGAAGTGTTCCGGGGAGTACCGGGGAGTCGTCGGATGACCGAAAGAGGTTTCGGGGGTCCCGACAAGTGTTGCGGGCCCTATGGGCCACAAGTGGGAGACGCAACAGCCCTCATAGGGCTGTGCACCCCCCCCCCCCTTGGGCCCTCTCCACCTGCGCCAAGGGGCTGGGCCCCCCTAGGGCTGCCGCACCCCCTAGTCTTGGGGGGCAAGGCGCCTGGGGGGGGAAACCCTAGCCCTGACCGCAGCCCTGGCCGCCGCCCCCCCCCATCTCCCCTTGGCCGCCGCCCCTAGGGGGAAACCCTAGGGCGCCCCCTCCCCTCTCTCCCCCCTATATAAAGAGAGGCAGAGGGAGGGCAGCCACACACGTTTGTGCCTCGGCGCTGCCCTCCCTCTCCCACGAATATCTTCATCCAGTCCGCGGTGCTTGGCGAAGCCCTGCTGGAATTCCTCCACCACCATCTCCACCACGCCGTCGTGCTGCTGGGTTTCTCCGTCAACTTCTCCTTCCCCCTTGCTGGATCAAGAAGGAGGAGACGTCCCCGAGCTGTACGTGTGAAGAACGCGGAGGCACCGTCCGTTCGGTGCTAGGATCTTCGGCGATCTGAATCGCGGCGAGTACGACTCCATCAACCGCGTTCTTGAACGCTTCCGCTTAGCGATCTACAAGGGTATGTGGATCCAACTCTCCCCTCGTAGATGCATCTCCTAGATTGATCTTGGTGAGCGTAGGAAAATTTTTTGTTTCCCATGCAACGTTCCCCAACAGTGGTATCAGAGCTAGGTTCTTGCGTAGATGCTTTCACGAGTAGAACACAAAGGGGTTTTGTGGGCGTTGATGTTTAGATTGCTTCCCTCCTTGGTCTTTCTTGATTCAGCGGTATTATGGGATGAAGCGGCCCGGACCAACTTTACATGTCCACGTACATGAGACCGGTTCCATCGACAGACATGTGACTTTTGTTGCATAAGATGGCTGGCGGGTGTCTGTCTCTCCTATCTTAGTTGAATCGGAATAGACAAAGGCGGTCCTTGTAGAAGGTTAAATAGCAACTTAAATATCACCGTTGTGGCTTTGCGTAGGTAAGAAGCGTTCTTGCTAGATACCCATAGCAGCCACGTAAAACATGCAACAACAAATTAGAGGACGTCTAACTTGTTTTTGCAGGGTATGTATGTGATATGATATGGCCAATGACATGATGAAATATATTTGATGTATGAGATGATCATGTTGTAATAGTTAATATCGACTTGCATGTCGATGTATACGGCAACCGGCAGGAGCCATAGGGTTGTCTTTAACTTTTGTATGACCTGCGTGTCAATCATTAAGCGCTATGTAATGCTTTACTTTATCGCTAAACGGTAGCAATAGTAGTAAGAGCATGGTGGGCGCGCGACAACCCCGATGGCGACACGATGATGGAGATCATGATGATGGGGATCATGGTGTTGCGCCGGTGACGATGGAGATCATGCCGGTGCTTTGGAGATGGAGATCAAAAGCACGAGTTGATGGCCATATCATGTCACTTATGATTTGCATGTGATGTTAATCCTTTTATGCATCTTATTTTGCTTAGGAAATATGCCCTAGAGGCAATAATAAAAGAGTTATTATTATATTTCCTTGTTCATGATAATCGTTTATTATCCATGCTATAACTGTATTGAATGGAAACTCAAATACACGTGTGGATAAATAGACAGACTTTGTGTCCCTAGTGAGCCTCTACAGGACTAGCTCGTTGATCAAAGATGACCGCGGTTTCCAGGTCATAGACATGAGTTGTCATTTGATAACGGGATCACATCATTAGGAGAATGATGTGATGGACGAGACCCAAACGTTAACATAGCTTTTGATCGTGTCAGTTATCGCTATAGTTTTCTGCATGTCAAGTATAAGTTCCTATGACCATGAGATCATGTAACTCACTGACACCGTAGGAGTGCTTTGTGTGTACCAAACGTCACAACGTAACTGGGTGACTATAAAGGTACTCTACAGGTATCTCCGAGGGTGTCTGTTGAGTTGACATGGATCAAGACTGGGATTTGTCACTCCGTGTGACGGAGAGGTATCTCCGGGCCCACTTGGTAATACGTCATCTCAATGAGCTCAAAGTGACTAAGTAGTTGGTCACGGGATTATGTATTACGGTAACGAGTAAAGAGACTTGCCGGTAACGAGATTGAACTAGGTATAGAGATACCGACGATCGAATCTCGGGCAAGTAACATACCGACGAGACAAAGGGAACTGTATACGGGATTGCCTGAATCCTTGACATCGTGGTTCATCCGATGAGATCATCGAGGAACGTGTAGGAACCAATATGGGTATCCAGATCCCGCTATTGGTTATTGACCTGGGAGTGTCTCGGTCATGTCTGCATAGTTTCCGAACCCGCAGGGTCTACACACTTAAGGTTCGGTGACGCTAGGGTTGTTAGTGAGAACAGTGCATGGTTACCGAAGGTTGTTCGGAGTCCCGGATGAGATCCCGGACGTGACGAGGGTCTCCGGAATGGTCCGGGGACGAAGATTGATATATAGGTTGAGAGTGATCGGAGTCCGGAAGTGTTCCGGGGAGCACCGGGAAGTCGGCGGATGACCGAAAGGGGTTTTCGGGGTCCCGGAAAGAGTTTCGGGCCTAATGGGCCACAAAGGGGAGACGCAACAGCCCTCATAGGGCTGTGCGCCCCCCCTGGGCCCTCTCCTCATGCGCAAGGGGGCTGGGCCCCCCTAGGGCTGCCGCACCCCTATGGAGTAGGGGGCAAGGCACTTGGGGGGGGGAACCCTAGCCCCTTGGCCGCCGCCCCCTCCCCATCTGCCCTGGCCGCCGCCCCTAGGGGTAAACCCTAGGGCGCCCCCTCCCCTCTACTCCCCCTATATAAAGAGAGGCAGAGGGAGGGCAGCCACACACGTTCGTGCCTCGGCGCTGCCCTCCCTCTCCCACATCCATCTTCGTCAATTCCCGCAGTGCTTGGCGAAGCCCTGCTGGAATCCTCCACCACCATCTCCACCACGCCGTCGTGCTGCCGGTGTCTCCATCAACCTCTCCTTCCCCCTTGCTGGATCAAGAAGGAGGAGACGTCCCCGAGCTGTACGTGTGAAGAACGCGGAGGCACCGTTGCTTCGGTGCTAGGATCTTCGGCGATCTGAATCGCGGCGAGTACGACTCCATCAACCGCGTTCTTGAACGCTTCCGCTTAGCGATCTACAAGGGTATGTGGATCCAACTCTCCCCTCGTAGATGCATCTCCTAGATTGATCTTGGTGAGCGTAGGAAAATTTTTTGTTTCCCATGCAACGTTACCCAACAGACTACTCACAACTCATCCAGGAGGCGTCCATGGTGGTGGAGAGGCTCCCGGAGGTGACCCTCCCCTCCGGCAGGGTGCCGGGAAGAGTTCTCCTGGTGCTCCCGATCTTGGAAGCGGCGGCGGCGGCGGAACAGAGATGAGATCGCGAAAAAGAGTTCCCGTCTCGAGGGTTTCGGGAGACGCTTTAAATATATGCCAAAGGGGGGCATCAGCGGAGCCTCGGGGGGCCCAGGCGCCCCCCCGGCACGGCCCAGGGGGGGCGCGCCGCCAGGGCGCCTGGAGCCCTGGTGCCCCCCCCCCCCGGCTGTACTTCGGGCGCACAGTAGCTTCTGGAACGCTGATTTTTTATATAATTTTTCTGGATTTTTCCTGGCAGTTCTCGTAATGTGAAAACCTGAAATACAAAAACAGCCGAAAACAGAAACTGGCACTGGGGTGCACTGAGTTAATAGGTTAGTCCAAATATGATCAAAAGTGTATGGAAGTGTATAAATAACATAGCAATATCACCCAAAAGAGTCATGGAGCAAGCAGAAATTATAGATACGTTTTGGACGTATCAAGACTCTCGGAAGCATGGTTTTCTGGACGTCGGAAGCACGAATTTTCAACGATGGAAGCACCGCGGATCAACTATGGAAGCACCGGCGGCGCACTATGGAAGCATAGGGTTTTCTGGACGCAAATTTTGGGGGAGATGGACGTTTATATGGGCACAAGGAGCTAGGATTGTCCAAATGAGGTGAGGTTTTCAGCCACATGATCACAATTAGGTGGCCTAGATGAAGGGAGGGGTTTGGGTTGGTTTGGTGGGCTGTTGGAGGGGTGTCTTGGGCCTCAAAGAGGGGGTACCTTCAGCCCACGAGAATAACTGTTGGGGTAACAAACGAACTCCAAACGCGACGAGATTTGACAGGCGGGTTACACACACCAAAACTACAACACACGACAAGTCTCACGCCAAACCGGAAACGTTACACGACCAAACACCAAAGTAGGCCTCGGGGATGCCACGGACACGTGAGAGAGCTCCGGAACTCGAAATGGACAACGGAAAGAAATGAGTGGGACCGGATGCAAACGACAACACAAATGCAATGCGATGCACAAGACTATATGATATGAATGAATGCACACACGCAACACGACAAAATGACGAAAACCCGAAAAGACAAAGAACCCGAAATGGAATAGATGGAGCCAAAGATATATAATATTGCCCAAAAGGGAAAGTATTACATCCGGGGCATTACACATATGTTTCGATATCGGCTTTCGCTTGAGGACGAGCGAGGTCTAAGCTTGGGGGAGTTGATACGTCCATTTTGCATCATGCTTATAAGTTGGTATTAATTGCATTATGGGTTGTTCATACATGTTTTGTCACAATACTTATGCCTTTTATCTCTTATTTTGCAAGGTTTACATGAAGAGGGAGAATGCCGGCAGATGGAATTCTGGGCTGAAAAAGGAGCAAACTCTGGAAACCTATTCTGCACAACTCCAAAAGCCCTGAAACTCGACAGAACATTGTTTCAGAAAATATAAAAAATATCTGGTGAAAGAAACCCACGAGAGGGGCCACTGGCTGGCCTCGAGGGTGGGGGCGCGCCCCCCTTCCCAGGGCGCGCCCCCTGCCTTGAGGGCCAGCCGGCAGGCCCACGGTGCCCATCTTCTCCTATATGAAGCATTTTGACCTGGAAAAAATCAAGGAGAGGCTTTCGGGACCAGACGCCGCCGTCTCGAGGCGGAACCAAGGCGAAAACCAATCTACGGCTCCGGCAGAGCTGTTCTGCCG
Organism: Secale cereale; assembly: GCA_902687465.1. Classification (NCBI taxonomy): domain Eukaryota; kingdom Viridiplantae; phylum Streptophyta; class Magnoliopsida; order Poales; family Poaceae; genus Secale; species Secale cereale. Next base: position 385,656,258 of record LR738713.1, on the reverse strand, counting down.
GGGATACTTCCCTCCGGGAGGGGGAAATCATCACTTTCGTCATCACCAACAACTCTCCCATCTTGGGGAGGGCTATCTTCATCAACATATTCACCAGCACCATCTCCTCTCAAACCCTAGTTCATCTCTTGTATCCAATCTTTGTATCCAAACCTCAGATTGGTACCTGTGGGTTGCTAGTAGTGTTGATTACTCCTTGTAGTTGATGCTAGTTGGTTTATTTGGTGGAAGATCATATGTTCAGATCCATTATGCATATTAATACCCCTCTGATCATGAACAATATTATGTCTTGTGAGTAGTTACTTTTGTTCCTGAGGACATGGGAGAAGTCTTGCTATTAGTAGCCATGTGAGTTTGGTCTTCGTTCGATATTTTGATGAGATGTATGTTGTCTCTCCTCTAGTGGTGTCATGTGAACGTCGACTACATGAAACTTCACCATTATTTGGGCCTGGAGGAAGGCATTGGGAAGTAATAAGTAGATGATGGGGTTGCTAGAGTGACAGAAGCTTAAACCCTAGTTTATGCGTTGCTTCGTAAGGGGCTGATTTGGATCCATATGTTTCAGGCTATGGTTAGGTTTACCTTAATACTTCTTTTGTAGTTGCGGATGCTTGCATTAGAGGTTAATCATAAGTGGGAGGCTTGTCCAAGTAAGGGCAACACCCAAGCACCGGTCCACCCACATACCAAATTATCAAAGTACCGAACGCGAATCAGATGATCGTGATGAAAACTAGCTTGACGATAATTCCGATATGTCCTCGGGAGCACTTTACCTTGCATAAGAGTTTGTCAAGGCTTGTCCTTTGATACACAAAGGATTGGGCCACCTTGCTGCACCTTATTTGCTTTTACCATTTGTCATTTGCTACCAATTATCTTATCACAAAACTATTTGTTACCTATAAATCCAGTGCTTGCAGAAAACACCTTACTGAAAACTGCCTATCATTTCCTTCTGCTCCTCGTTGGGTTCGACACTCTTACTTATCGAAAGGACTACGATAGATCCCCTACACTTGTGGGTCATCACGACAGTCCAGGTAATTGACTCAGAGAATTCTTACGTTGGAGAAACAATGGTAGCAATTTCTTTGTCGGAAGGCAACGGTTGCACTCCCGGTCATGAGTTCTTATGAGAGTTTAATTAATAAGATCAATAGAATACCGAATAATTTACGATCTACAATATGTACAGATCGGGTGGTGCCACAATATGCTAGTTCATTTGATATAAAACCAACTATAGCTGAAAGTACATCGCATTTGCATGGTTCTATTAGCTGGCAATGTGCTTCATTTGAGCAAAAAATGCTGATGGAGGAGTGGGGCTTGAATTAGATAATTCACTGATCTCCAAGGAAACGCGTTTAATAGGGTGTGAGTGGGACAACGATTACAGGAGCACAAAATGTTCCCCTACGGAACTAGTTACCATGGCATCTATCCCTTTATCGATGGCATCTATCCCTCGTGGATGAGGAGAAATGAGGCTCTAATTCAAGTGGTTTATTAGAAGTATCAAATGACAATAAGACTAGAGCAAGATAGTGTCATCGATTTTTGTTTTTCATGTTCGCTATATAATGGTTAAATTCTCTCTAAGAAAAGATGATACAATACTATATATTTGCTGAATATTAGTTGCGCTATAGGCCCATTTAACAATTTCAGAAAATCCCTAAGGGCCCATGCTGTCAAGGAAGTGGTGAGCCGATGCAATGTTTTGCTGGTCAAAATTGGAGAGTCCACTACAAACACAAAATGAATACGAGACGTCATATTCACTGCGGAAGTGGAAACGTCCATAATAAATACGTTTTATTGTGGAGATGAAACGTCTGTAATTAAACGAGTTTTATTGTTATATAATTAAACGAGTTTATGGCTGGACCATTAATAAGTTTATTGATGTGTAATTAAACGAGTTTATGGCTGGACCATTAACGAGTTTATTGATGTGTAATTAAACGAGTTTATGGCTGGACCGTTCTCCTACCCGACTAGCTATATATATGAGGCATCGCAGCTCAGCCAAATATATAACACTTCACACCTCCACTGCCCCCTGGTCGTTCCTTTCACTACTGCTGCCTTCGCTGATCCCATCCTGTCTACCGCATACACGGCTGATGGGAGATCATGTCTCCGAAACCCCGCCTCTCCAGATACTGTACGGGAGAGGGGCGGATATGTTTTTGGGCAGCGACTACGCGACTGCTCGCGTTTGTTCGTCTACTTCTTCTACGGCCGTGTCGCCCTCGTCATCACCATGTCCACCGACGCCGAATGTGCCGCCGCCGAGAAGATCAAATCCGACAAGAAGGCAGCCGAGGACGTTGCTGCTGTCACCATCGCCGCCGCGGCCGCCTGGCCTACTGAAGGGTATAACATGTTTACCCTGCTCCTGTTTATTTCTGTACTTGCAATACTAGCATCATGTGTAGATTTGTCTACTGTTTGTGTAGTACGTGCATGTTTAGATCAGAATCAGTATGTCGTCAACTCAGTCAATGCCATGCTAGTGATTTATCTATGGATTAAATTAGTCGGAAAATTGTATATTTACTCAACAATCCAAAAACCTATTATGTGTAGGAATTTTCGTCTGGTAGCTTTGCTGCAGCACTGAAACCGGATAAGTTTACCGGTATGTATTTTAAGCGTTGGCAGACAAAGACCACCTTATGGCTCACTGCTATGAACGTGTTCTGGGTCACCGGTATTCCTTCAGGAACGATTGCTCCTGAACAGGAGAAGGCGTTCAAGGAAGCTACCGTCATGTTCCTCGGAGCACTTCTTAGCGTGATGGCAGATAAGTTGGTCGACGCATATTTATATGTGTGTGTCGCCAAAGACTTGTGGGAGGCGCTCGAATCTAAATTCGGGGCCACCGATGCTGGGAGTGAGATGTATATTATAGAGTAGTTCCACGATTACAAGATGGTTGAAAACCGTCCTGTACTGGAGGCTCATGAGATAATATGCATCGTCAAGGAGCTTGAGCTTCTAAAGTGCGAGTTACCGGGAAAGTTTGTCGCGGGCTGCATAATCACTAAGCTCCATAATTCCTAGAGGAACTTTGCCACTACCCTGAGACACCAAAGGCGTGAATTCTCAGTGGAGGATGTCATTGGTCATCTGAGTGTTGAGCAGAACTCAAGGGCAAAGGACTCGACGGGAAAGCGGTCGAAGGGACTTCTGTCGCCAACATGGTGAACCAGAGGAACTTCAACTCCCACAAGCTCAAGGGAAAGAACGGTGTCCAACACAATATCGACTTTAAGAAGAAGGGTAAGAAGACCTTCAAGAAGAACAAGAAGGATGATGAATGCATTACTTGTGGTTCGGTTGAACATTGGGCCAACAAGTGCCCAAAGAAGTATAAGAAGCGAGGACAGGACTCCAAGTCTGGCAACATGATTGTGGGCAACAATGAGAATGGTGCATCTGGGTACGGTAATTTATTTACTTTTTTCAGTGTTTCAGCCCACCGATTGGTGGGTGGACAAAGGTGCAAGTGTTCATGTGTGTGTTGACATTTCATTGTTCACTTCTTACCAGGTCACAAGCCACGGGTCCATATTGATGGGGAATGGCGCGAGTGCTTCTGTTCATGGTGTTGGCACGGTCGATCTGAAGTTTACTTTGGGAAGGATCGTGCAGCTAAAGAACGTACAGCATGTCCCCGCCATCAAGAAGAACCTCGTTAGTGGCTCCCTTCTATGTTGAGAAGGGTTTAACTTGGTTTTTTAGTCTAATAAATTAGTTGTTACGAAATATGGACTCTTTGTCGGAAAAGGTTATGAGAGCCGAGGGATGTTCTGCCTTTCCCTCGTAGATTTTTGTAATAAAGTCGTGAACCATATTCATTCGAATGTTAATGAATCAGAAGTTTGACATTCACGTCTTTGTCACATTAGTTTCGGTGTTATGACACGGCTAGCTAAGTTGGTAATCCCGAGTTTCACTTTAGCCAAATGTTCTAAGCGCCTTTCATGTGTGCAAGCTAAGCAACCTCACAAGCCTCACAAGGCCGCGGAGGAGAGACACTTGTGTAATGCCCAGGATGGGACTATACCTCCTACGTGTCGAGGCACGACTTAAAGGTATAAGCCCATCCTAGAATGATCTCAAGTTTGGTATCTTTGCACGACTCATGTAAAAGAGGGATTAAATTGTAAAAGGAGATAGTTGGCTTACACTCGCCACTTCACACAATACATTACATAAGCAAGATATCATTCAAAACATCACAACCCGACTACGGGCGAAGATCAAAAGAAAGATACCAAAACAACATAAAGCCACAGGCCTAGATCGAATCCTAGTAGAAACCACTACTGATCGTCGAGAACCGACACAAGCAAACGGCCAAACTCTTCATCGAACTCCCGGAAGTTCTGATCCATCTCCTGCGTCAAACTCGGCTGAACCTGCATCTGGTGTGGTGAAGTAACTGTGAGCCACAGAGGACTCAGCAATCCCGTTCCCGGGTAACACGACTATTTAATCCTTGGGTGAGGACAAGGCTGAAGAAAGAACAAGAGGTGAAGGAACAACAAGAGTCTGCAGCAGCAACTAGCACTAACTTACGTAAAAGAGAGCGAGAAGAGAAGTGCCTCGGTCGAGAGATGATCACGAAGTGATCCTAACTAAAGCCAGTCAAACATAACCCCACCGTGTTCATCTCCCGAATCCCTTTCGGAAAATGACAGTCACGGTACGCACACTGGTAGTGTATTGTAACATGGTGTCAAGTTTTCTACAACCGGATATTAACAAGCTCCCATTTGCCACATAACCGCGGGCACGGCTTTCGAAAGTTCATAACCCTGCAGGGGTGTTCCAACTTGGCCCATTACAAGCCCACGATCCGCGGAGTCGCAACTCCAAAGTGGGAAGACCCGAGTATTCTCGGAATCCCGTGCTCAAGATACTCCGAACTAAGGTAAGGCTAATCCAGCAAATCCTCCCGGCGTGTCGACACCCTGATAGGTAGCCGCGCGTATCTAGTCTCAGGACACGACCGGATGGGCGATTCTACAGGTTTTTACCAAACCTCGAGTTTCCTCGTGGTGGCCCCGCAGACTCCCCGTTTCGGACCAACACTCATGTGGAGCACTGGCCCGGGGTTGTTGATTAAGAAAGAGGGTTTGCAAGACCCTATGCAAGTTTTATTAGTTATTAGGCGAATAGTACCAATGTTGGGACTTGCTGGAAAAGACTTAGCACTTAGCGGTTTATCGAGGGGGTCCCATACACCCCAACCGTGTTAGGAACGCATAATCAAGGAACATAACACCGGTTTAAACGGTTCCTAACGGCATGAGTGGAACAAATCACCAAGCAAAAGGCTTAGCCTTCCACCCTTGCCAATATATAGATGATTTCATTTAAGCATTTATATAGTGTCATATAACCCAACAACTTCGTCATGAAGCAAGCATCTTCAATCTTCACCTGCAACTAACAACGCTATAAGAGGGGCTGAGCGAAGCCTACGTATAGCCAATCAATGGTTTGCATAGGTAGGGTGGTTAGACAAGTTCATGGTTACAATAGGAGGCTGACAGGAAAGACATGGGCATCGAGGCAAAACTATAGATCGAGACTACTAGCAATAGGCAAAAATAGTAATGGTATCCGAGTTCGGTCATCTTGCCTGGGATTCCACAAGGAAGAAGAACGGATCCATGAAGAAGACGGAGCAACAGTCGAGCGAAACCTCACAACTCCGGAATGAAACCGAAGCTAACAAGAGAAGCAACCGGAAAGAAACAAACAACACGGTAAACACACAAGCTTAAACATGGCATACGATGCACAAACAAGTATGATGCATGTCCAGTTTAAATATGCATGGCATGGCAAAGTGCACAAACAAGACTACAAGTTATGTGCAACGAGTTGCATATTGACAAAACACCACACTTAATTATTTAATTGACTCTCGTTATTACAAGACAAGATTAAAAGTTTGTTAACATGGCAAAAGGTGAAGCATAATAAAACTACACTAACTAGGCAATTTAAATGAGGCCGGAGAATAACAACAACATATCCGGAAAATCTCCATATGCATGTTTAGCAATTTTTTAAGCAAACAACAAATCACACATTTTAATGTTGTTAACATGATGCGGATGACAAGATCAAGTTTATGCAATTTTTATTAAAAGTTGACATGAAGATGATGAAGTATTGTCACCGTGGTGGAAAGAAAGGGTGCCACGGCAACGGATCCGAAAATGATGCCACGCAACATATCGGTTCCGGTAACTCGTTGAGAGACCGGTGCAAAAGCAAAGGCGGAGTGATCGAGTCGAACAAGATGAAAGAGGTGGGGTGATCCCGTCACCGGGTTCCCATGAGTCGGCGACGAGGCAACCGAGGAGCATGACAAAAGACGATGCGGGCACGGAGCACACAAGAGAAAACTTCTCATACAACACAAGCAACATCCACGGGTCATCGTCTCGGGGTTATACCTTCGAAACACTCGTTTCGGGGCGGTTCGAGATCGTAGAGGAAGGAGTCGTTCTCGCGATACGTAGAGGAAGTAGGCGTTCACGGGGCGACGGTAGTTGTACACGTTGGTGTTTCCGTTCCGAAGAGGTACTTGTCGCGTCGCGATCGTAGTGGTACTTGACGTATCGCCGTCTAGTTGTTCCCGTTCGTGGTCGTTCACCTCTCCGAAGGGGTACTTGCGGTCTCGGCGACGGTAGTGGTACACGGCGACGGTAGTCGTTCGCGGAGCTCGTTTTTTCGTAGATGTTCGGGTCGTCGTGGTACTCGTTCGGGTCATGTGGAGGTACTTGCCGCAACACTGGGTGTAGTCGTACACGGGTCATCTGTCAATTCAACAGTACAAGGCAACACAACACAAAACACAGGAGCTAACAAAAGGGGCAGCACGGGGAAGAGGCCGTGGGCGCTGGATCCGCAGGAGATGAGCCCTTGCTGGAGGACGGGGCGCGGCAGAGAAGGCCTCGGCCTTGGCTCGCAGGGATGGAGGCGAGGGAGAGCGGCGCCGGCACTAGAGGTGAGGCCTGGCTGGAGAAGGCGGCCTTGGGCAGCGGATTGGCGACTGAGGCCTGGAGACGGCGACGAGGAATGGCACGGACGAGGGAGACGCGGCTCCGGCCTGGGGCGCGCACTGGACGAGGAGGGGTCGCGAATTGGCCAGGGTGCGGCCTTGCTGGAGAAGCGCGTGAGGAGGAGGGGCGCGGGCGCGCGGCCTGGAGGTGCTGCGAGGGACGGGCGGCTCGGCTGCGCGAGGATAGGGGGAGTCCGGAGGAAGGCCGGCGGGGGCGGACGTCGCAGGGGCCGGCCGGGCTTGGAGATCGCGACGGCGGCAGGGCCGCTCGGCCTGGATGACGGGGCGCGGGGGAGGGAAGACCCTTGGCGCGTGGAGGAGCCGGCGCATCGGTCGATGCGGGACGAGGAAGAGGCGAGGCGAGCGAGCGCTTGGGCTGGGCGCGCAGGAGGAGATCGATGGGGGAATCGGCGATGCGGGATGAGTGGCTGGCGGCGCACAGAAGAGAGCGAGGGGAGAGGTCGCGATGCGGTCGGGCTAGGGTTCTCGGAAGCGAGGGAGTTGGCTGGTGGGCCAATGGCCACGGGAAAGAATGGGCCAGGGAAAGGAGTTGGATGCGGCTGGGCCTGAGGCTGCTCTACTTACTGCTGCTGAAACTTTTAGCAGAAGAAAAATAATAAAAGAGAAGGACGAAAGGAAAAAGGGGGGGGGTTAGGGTCAAAGTTGCACAAGGGATTAATATTTTTCTCGGGCTCATAAAAAAGAGCACGGTCCGAGAAAAATAGAAAAGGCATGAACGAGATTTAAGTCAAACTTATTTGAATTTAATCAAATGGGTTTGAACTAAGACTTGATTATTGAAATGTCCAAAAATGTTCGAATTTTCGGAGGAACCTCGAAACAACGGAAAAGAAATATTGGCAAGGTTTTTGAAGAAGAAACTCGAAGTAGGAAAAGCATGGGGAAAATGCATGTGTGTTACGGTGATCCCAACAATGGAATATTTATAGATATAGCTCCCTAAATATTGAGAGGCTTTTATATGTTATAAAGAGAAGACAACCTTCCCTCGATTTAAATGAACCGAAGGTCCACACGATTTATTTAGGTTGAGATGCAAAATAAATATGACATGATGGCATGATGACATGATGCAATGCAAAAAAATAAATAACACAAGCACAAGAACACACGGGAGAACCCGGAACATCTGGAATCTTCTAGAATCTTCTAGGATCTTCTGGGACGTCGGTCTTCGGGCGTCACAACTCTCCCACACTAACAGCAGATCTCGACCCGAGATCCTAGAGATAGCACCGGGTAAAAAAAACGAAAGAGGAAGAGGTAAAACAAAGTTGTTTCTTTGACAGACGAGTGAAACCAAAGAACCTTGAGAGGTTGAACAATCTTGAAAGAAAGAATACAATGGAGATGAACGAAGATGAAAACACTCCGTTAGAAAAGAGGAACAAGGAGCATTATAAGAACCTAGCAGGTTGAAAGACATGAAACAAGAGCTTACGAACCAAAAGAATATGAAACTGCAACGGTATAGCCAAGGAATAAGAATGACAGAATTTGGACAGCACTCCGTCTGAAAATGTAAGGAATTAACAAGAACTTGAGAAGATGGATGATAGTTGATGAAAACAACAACACACAGCCTCCGGAACAATTGAAAGAATGGCACAAGGGGGTAATAAGGATTCAGACAGCACTCCGGTTAAAAGACAGGCAAAACTTGATAAGTTTAGAGAATTAGAATGGAGGACACAACACTCCGGTTAAATAGACAAGCAAGGGAGAATATGATCTTGCTAAAAACGAGATGATGGTTTGGAGAGAGCAACATCACAAAGCCTCCGGAATGAAAGAATAGAATATAAATCAATGAAGAAATGAACGGAGGAAATATGACAACTTCTCTCAAAATTAAATTTGAAAGAGCATCCTTACGAAGAAGGGTTGAATAGAGTTGTTGGAATTCAACAACGAAAAGAATAAGCTCGTGTGGGCTTATGGAAAACATCTCAAAATTATGAGGTGACAACCAGCCACTAACAGCAACGAATTGCTTGGATTTAGATCAACAAGGAGACGATAAACTTATCTCACCGGAATGATAAATGAAGAACTTGGGTCATTTATAAGCACCATAATTAGCAACAATCCCCAGGGAAAGCTTTTAGATGAAAATACGACCCAAGATAACTCCAATGAATAAATTGAAGGGTTGAAAAGATCTCCTGAACCAGGAAAATGATGGTTTTAAATATCTCATTCTTGACAACTCGTGAATCATGAAACATGAAGGAATTGACAAGAATGACATAACACCATCTGAAAAGATAAGGTAGAAAGAATTGCACTTCAAAATGCAAGAAGAAGAATATTTGAGCTCCTCCAATAAGAATCTTGATGAAGACTTCAAGGATGAATTAAATGATGATGAACCACCATGAAAACTCCGTAATGAAAGCATGAGAAGTGAAAGATGAAAAGAATAATATTCAAGGCCTGCGGTGAATTAGATGGAGCCTTGAAATGATATAATTGAAATAACTTGGAACTCCAGAAAACAAGATGAACAACTTAGAACCGAGAATATGATATGATGAACAAGCTCCGGAAAAAGAGATTAATCACTTCGAGGAAATAAGAATAAGATTTACTGTGTGCTTATCCTTCATCAATTTAAATTGATGACAACCAAAGGATTTGGCATCCTACTTATTCTCATTGGAAAGGATTAAGAGAGATCTCGCACAAGCTTGGGTAAACCTTCAACAAAGCACCGGTAGGATTATGAAAAGAACAAATGAATTAAAACGATAACAACGGAAGAGTAAACTTGAATGAGCCACCGTAAGAATATGGAGACGAACGAAGAGACATGGATGAATAATATTTGGAGGACGAAGTTGAAAACTGAGAACGAAGAAATCTTCTGAAATGATGGCCTTCGGAGGAACACAAAGAAAATAATTCATGAAGGATCTTGAGAGTACGGGCCAAGATTTAAGAGAAATACTTCTCCGGTCTTCAAATGTTGAGAATGAAGACGAGAAATGCCATAAGAATTGTTGAGCACTCCGGAATGAAGAATTAAAAAGGTTGAACCAATGATGAAAAGAATTTTAAAACGATCTTGGAGAAGGACAGTGACTGATGGGATTCATACTTACGTCACACTTTGAAAAGAATTTGAGTATAACTCCAGAAAAAAATTAGAAGAGTCAGGTAAGATCCTGGAAAAAGACCTGTGGGTTAGGGCCCACTCAAAGAAATCACCGTTGGAAAAGATTGCTTAAGAGATATTGCACCGGTTGAATTAAATGGCTTGAATAAGATAACAATCCTCAAAATAATTTGAACGGATTAAGAATGGAATTATGAATCTTCAGCACTCCGGATATGAATAGCAAGAGGAGAATGATTAATTGGTGCACCAGAATAAGAAAGCATTGTGAAAAGAGGAAAAGGATTAGATCCACACCGCAATCTTGAATTACATCCACCGGCAGAATTTGAGAACAAAAGAATGATGAACTTGAAGGACCTGAGCATCTTCATGAGGAATCACCGGATAAGGGCATTGAAGGAAAAAATGAAGAAATATCACATGAATAAAATGGATACTTGATTAGGGAATTTCTGGCTCCAAGAAGAAAATGGGTGGGAGGGTGGGGAAAACAAGACAATTTGGGATGAATGAAACAGACAATCGTCAGATTTCTCAACGGCGTCCATATGGAATAACTTGAAGAGAAGGCACACCGGTTAAAAGGAATTAACAAGAAGATCTCGATGGTCAAGAAGAATTAGCACTCCCATAGAAATATGAGAACACCGATTAGGAAAGGTATGGAATCAACATTTGACATCGAAGCAACTCGAATACCAGAATCAAAACAAAACAAAAGATAGATATGTTTATGAAGAAGATTATGTTGCAACATATATATCCGAACAGAGAATTGAACGAATGAATTCCGCAGGTACATCAACTGGTCGAGAAGCCACTAGGGAGAACAAAAGATAAATAAAAAAGGAACAAGGATCAGATAGAACAAATACAAGATAGAAGCTTCGTTCGACATCTTTGTGCTGAAAGCTCATGGAACGTGTTACAAAAGGGTTTTGCAATCCCCGGATCAGCATAGCCAAGGACCCTTTAAGATGCAACTCCCGATCGGAATAAGCCCATAAAACCACTTCACTCAATGTAGAACCCCGAACTTCATATCGAGCATCCGTTGGAAGAATGCCTAGAACTACTGGATGAACCCACCTATTAATTTCCGAAAGTTTCCAGTTATGCAATCAGGTGTTGGGGATACAAGGGAAGCACCGCGCAATCAACTCTAAACCTACATCCAGCTGTATCCATCCTTCAACACATAACCAGTTATCTCCGGAAACCGTTTACCTCGGACCTTCGAAACGCATCTACTATACAAGCTATGGCAATACTCCCGAACTACCTCCCCAGTACTGGGTGATGTCGGGGTTATCTTGCCACTAACCGCATAGGAGAGTTTTCGATGTCGGTCGTCTTAAGTATTCCAGAACTGATGCGATATATTTGTGACGACAACACCTCGGAGCTCAACTCCCCGAGACACTGCCACAACCCCTAATGACAGGAGGCATCGAGAACAATGTTCTCGTCACAAAGACATCGAAACAATCCAAACAATACTCGCGAGATCCTAAAAAAAAATTTGGTGCGATTTTTGAAAGTAGAAGAGGCAAGAGTAATCGTCAGGAGTCCTCACCAGAGTGAAAAGGGTTGAGGAGCAAAGAAATCCTACTCTCCGATATATATATAGGACTCAAAACATTTTCAAGTGTGTGCCTAGACTCAACCGTCAACGATTTGATCAATCAGTGGGGGCTCCTAGGTCGGAGAAGGCTCTGAATACCAACTTGTAATGCCCAGGATGGGACTATACCTCCTACGTGTCGAGGCACGACTTAAAGGTATAAGCCCATCCTAGAATGATCTCAAGTTTGGTATCTTTGCACGACTCATGTAAAAGAGGGATTAAATTGTAAAAGGAGATAGTTGGCTTACACTCGCCACTTCACACAATACATTACATAAGAAAGACATCATTCAAAACATCACAACCCGACTACGGGCGAAGATCAAAAGAAAGATACCAAATCAACATAAAGCCACAGGCCTAGATCGAATCCTAGTAGAAACCACTACTGATCGTCGAGAACCGACACAAGCAAACGGCCAAACTCTTCATCGAACTCCCGGAAGTTCTGATCCATCTCCTGCGTCAAACTTGGCTGAACCTGCATCTGGTGTGGTGAAGTAACTGTGAGCCACAGAGGACTCAGCAATCCCGTTCCCGGGTAACACGACTATTTAAGCCTTGGGTGAGGACAAGGCTGAAGAAAGAACAAGAGGTGAAGGAACAACAAGAGTCTGCAGCAGCAACTAGCACTAACTTACGTAAAAGAGAGCGAGAAGAGAAGTGCCTCGGTCGAGAGATGATCACGAAGTGATCCTAACTAAAGCCAGTCAAACATAACCCCACCGTGTTCATCTCCCGAATCCCTTTCGGAAAATGACAGTCACGGTACGCACGCTGGTAGTGTATTGTAACATGGTGTCAAGTTTTCTACAACCGGATATTAACAAGCTCCCATCTGCCACATAACCGCGGGCACGGCTTTCGAAAGTTCATAACCCTGCAGGGGTGTTCCAACTTGGCCCATTACAAGCCCACGATCCGCGGAGTCGCAACTCCAAAGTGGGAAGACCCGAGTATTCTCGGAATCCCGTGCTCAAGATACTCTGAACTAAGGTAAGGCTAATCCAGCAAATCCTCCCGGCGTGTCGACACCCTGATAGGTAGCCGCGCGTATCTAGTCTCAGGACACGACCGGATGGGCGATTCTACAGGTTTTTACCAAACCTCGAGTTTCCTCGTGGTGGCCCCGCAGACTCCCCATTTCAGACCAACACTCATGTGGAGCACTGGCCCGGGGTTGTTGATTAAGAAAGAGGGTTTGCAAGACCCTATGCAAGTTTTATTAGTTGTTAGGCGAATAGTACCAATGTTGGGACTTGCTGGAAAAGACTTAGCACTTAGCGGTTTATCGAGGGGGTCCCATACACCCCAACCGTGTTAGGAACGCATAATCAAGGAACATAACACCGGTTTAAACGGTTCCTAACGGCATGAGTGGAACAAATCACCAAGCAAAAGGCTTAGCCTTCCACCCTTCCCAATATATAGATGATTTCATTTAAGCATTTATATAGTGTGATATAACCCAACAACTTCGACATGAAGCAAGCATCTTCAATCTTCACCTGCAACTAACAACGCTATAAGAGGGGCTGAGCGAAGCCTACGTATAGCCAATCAATGGTTTGCATAGGTAGGGTGGTTAGACAAGTTCATGGTTACAATAGGAGGCTGACAGGAAAGACATGGGCATCGAGGCAAAACTATAGATCGAGACTACTAGCAATAGGCAAAAATAGTAATGGTATCCGGGTTCGGTCATCTTGCCTGGGATTCCACAAGGAAGAAGAACGGATCCATGAAGAAGACGGAGCAACAGTCGAGCGAAACCTCACAACTCCGGAACGAAACCGAAGCTAACAAGAGAAGCAACCGGAAAGAAACAAACAACACGGTAAACACACAAGCTTAAACATGGCATACGATGCACAAACAAGTATGATGCATGTCCGGTTTAAATATGCATGGCATGGCAAAGTGCACAAACAAGACTACAAGTTAAGTGGAGCTCAATATGCAACGAGTTGCATATTGACAAAACACCACACTTAATTATTTAATTGACTCTCGTTATTACAAGACAAGATTAAAAGTTTGTTAACATGGCAAGAGGTGAAGCATAATAAAACTACACTAACTAGGCAATTTAAATGAGGCCGGAGAATAACAACAACATATCCGGAAAATCTCCATATGCACGTTTAGCAATTTTTTAAGCAAACAACAAATCACACATTTTAATGTTGTTAACATGATGCGGATGACAAGATCAAGTTTATGCAATTTTTATTAAAAGTTGACATGAAGATGATGAAGTATTGTCACCGTGGTGGAAAGAAAGGGTGCCACGACAACGAATCCGAAAATGATGCCACGCAACATATCGGTTCCGGTAACTCGTTGAGAGACCGGTACAAAAGCAAAGGCGGAGTGATCGAGTCGAACAAGATGAAAGAGGTGGGGTGATCCCGTCACCGGGTTCCGACGAGTCGGCGACGAGGCAACCGAGGAGCATGACAAAAGATGATGCGGGCACGGAGCACACAAGAGAAAACTTCTCATACAACACAAGCAACATCCACGGGTCATCGTCTCGGGGTTATACCTTCGAAACACTTGTTTCGGGGCGGTTCGAGATCGTAGAGGAAGGAGTCGTTCACGCGATACGTAGAGGAAGTAGGCGTTCACGGGGCGACGGTAGTTGTACACGTTGGCGTTTCCGTTCCGAAGAGGTACTTGTCGCGTCGCGATCGTAGTGGTACTTGACGTATCGCCATGTAGTTGTTCCCGTTCGTGGTCGTTCACCTCTCCGAAGGGGTACTTGCGGTCTCGGCGATGGTAGTGGTACACGGCGACGGTAGTCGTTCGTGGAGCTCGTTTTTCCGTAGATGTTCGGGTCGTCATGGTACTCATTCGGGTCATGTGGAGGTACTTGCCGCAACACCGGGTGTAGTCGTACACGGGTCATCTGTCAATTCAACAGTACAAGGCAACACAACACAAAACACAGGAGCTAACAAAAGGGGCAGCACGGGGAAGAGGCCGCGGGCGCTGGATCCGCAGGAGACGAGCCCTTGCTGGAGGACGGGGCGCGGCAGAGAAGGCCTCGGCCTTGGCTCGCAGGGCTGGAGGCGAGGGAGAGCGGCGCCGGCACTGGAGGTGAGGCCTGGCTAGAGAAGGCGGCCTTGGGCAGCGGATTGGCGACTGAGGCCTGGAGACGGCGACGAGGAATGGCACGGACGAGGGAGACGCGGCTCCGGCCTGGGGCGCGCACTGGACGAGGAGGGGTCGCGGATTGGCGAGGGCGCGGCCTTGCTGGAGAAGCGTGTGAGGAGGAGGGGCGCGGGCGCGCGGCCTGGAGGTGCTGCGAGGGACGGGCGGCTCGGCTGCGCGAGGATGGGGGGAGTCCGGAGGAAGGCCGGCGGGGGCGGACGTCGCAGGGGACGGCCGGGCTTGGAGATCGCGACGGCGGCAGGGCCGCTCGGCCTGGATGACGGGGCGCGGGGGAGGGAAGACCCTTGGCGCGTGGAGGAGCCGGCGCATCGGTCGATGAGGGACGAGGAAGAGGCGAGGCGAGCAAGCGCTCGGGCTGGGCGCGCAGGAGGAGATCGATGGGGGAGTCGGGGATGCGGGATGAGTGGCTGGCGGCGCACAGAAGAGAGCGAGGGGAGAGGTCGCGATGCGGTCGGGCTAGGGTTCTCGGAAGCGAGGGAGTTGGCTGGTGGGCCAATGGCCACGGGAAAGAATGGGCCAGGGAAAGGAGTTGGATGCGGCTGGGCCTGAGGCTGCTCTACTTACTGCTGCTAAAACTTTTAGCAGAAGAAAAATAATAAAAGAGAAGGACGAAAGGAAAAAGGGGGGGGTTAGGGTCAAAGTTGCACAAGGGATTAATATTTTTCTCGGGCTCATAAAAATGAGCACGGTCCGAGAAAAATAGAAAAGGCATGAACGAGATTTAATTCAAACTTATTTGAATTTAATCAAATGGGTTTGAACTAAGACTTGATTATTGAAGTGTCCAAAAATGTTCGAATTTTCGGAGGAACCTCGAAACAACGGAAAAGAAATATTGGCAAGGTTTTTGAAGGAGAAACTCGAAGTAGGAAAAGCATGGGGAAAATGCAAGTGTGTTACGGTGATCCCAAGAATGGAATATTTATAGATATAGCTCCCTAAATATTGAGAGGCTTTTATATGTTATAAAGAGAAGACAACCTTCCCTCGATTTAAATGAACCGAAGGTCCACACGATTTATTTAGGTTGAGATGCAAAATAAATATGACATGATGGCATGATGACATGATGCAATGCAAAAAAAACACAAGCACAAGAACATACGGGAGAACCCGGAACATCTGGAATCTTCTGGAATCTTCTGGGATCTTCTGGGACGTCGGTCTTCGGGCGTCACAACTTGGCACCATTAGAACTCATACATTCTGATCTTTGTGAGATGAATGGTGTGTTGACTAAAGGTGGAAAGAAATACTTCATGACATTGATAGATGATTCCACTAGATATTGCTATGTGTATCTGTTAAATAGTAAAGATGAGGCTCTACACTACTTTAAAATCTATGAGGCAGAAGTTGAGAAGCAACTTGAAAAGCAAATTAAACGAGTCCGGACAAATTGTGGTGGAGAGTACTTCTCGAGTGAGTTTGATTCCTTTTGTGCGGAACATGGCATTATTCATGAGAGGACGCCTCCCTATTCACCCGAGTCAAACGGGGTTGCCGAGCCGAAAAACCGTACTCTAACTGATTTGGTTAACGCCATGTTAGATACATCGGGTTTATCCAAGGCATGGTGAGGAAGGCTATATTGACGGCATGTCATGTCCTGAATAAAGTTCTGACAAAGGACAATGATATCACTCCCTATGAGAAATGGGCGAAGAGAAGGACAACACTCTCGTACTTGCATACTTGGGGCTGTTTGGCGAAAGTCAATGTGCCGATCCCCAAAAAGCGCAAGCTTGGACCGAAGACTATGGACTGCGTTAATTTGGGCTACGCTAAGAATAGCGTTGGCTATAGATTTCTAGTAGTTAAATCTGAGGTACCTGACCAGAAGGTCGGTATGGTTATGGAGTCTAAGGATGCTACATTCTTCGAGGATATTTTTCCTATGAGAGATATGCAAAGCACTTCTAGACAGGAATCTGAGGAGACTCCTGAGCTTGACATTCCTATGGAATATTATGAATAAACACATGATGAAAATCCCGAGGAGGATGACGAGGAAACCGTTGGTAGGGGCAAGAGACAAAGGACTGCAAAGACCTTTGGTGATGATTTCTTCCTGTACCTCGTGGATGATACTCCCACTTCTATTTCAGAAGCGTATGCCTCTCCAGAAGCTAACTACTGGAAGGAAGCGGTCCGTAGCGATATGGATTCCATCATGGCTAATGGGACATGGGAGATCACTGAGCGTCCCTATGGTTGCAAACCATTGGGATGTAAGTGGGTGTTCAAAAAGAAGCTTAGGCCCGATGGTACGATTGAAAAGTACAAGGCTAGGCTTGTGGCCAAGGGCTATGACCAAAAATAAGAGAAAGATTTCTTTGATACTTATTCACCTGTGGCCATACTAACCACCATTCGAGTATTACTCTCGTTGGCGGCCTCGCATGGTCTTCTCGTCCACCAGATGATGTTAAGATGGCTTTCCTGAATGGAGAGCTAAACGAGGAAATCTACATGCAATAGCCAAATGGCTTTGTGATAGATGGTCGGGAAGGAAAAGTGTGTAGGTTGTTAATAAAGCTGACAAATGTGTATACTATCGCCATGGTGGGGGCGAAGGAGTTATACTGTGCTTGTATGTTCATGACATACTCATATTCGGAACCAACCTGAAAGTCATTGAGGAGGTCAAGTCATTTCTATCTCAGAACTTTCAGATGAGCGACCTTGGTGTGGCTGATGTTATCTTGAACATCAAGCTACAGAGAGATAATGAAGGTGGGATTACACTTCTACAATCCCATTATGTTTAGAAGGTGTTGAGTCGTTTTGGATACTCGGATTGCACAGCATCTCAAACACCATATGATCCTAGTGTGTTGATTCGAAAGTCCAAAGGAACGACTATAGATCAATTGAGATACTCTCAAATCATTGGTTCACTTATATACCTAGCGAGCGCTACGAGGCCTGACATCACTTTTGTTGTGATCAAACTGAGTTGGTTTGTTTCAAAACCGGGTGATGTACATTGGCGTGCTGTTGAAAGAGTTATGCGCTATCTGAAGGGTACTATGAACTATGGACTTCACTATACCGGATACCCGTCTGTACTTGAAGGGTATAGTGGCGCGAATTGGATCTCTGGTGATGATGAGATGAAGGCCACAACTGGGTATATGTTTACTCTTGGAGGTGGCGCTGTTTTCTGGAAGTCTTGCAAGCAAACGATCTTAACGAGATCGACAATGGAAGCAGAATTAACAGCATTAGACACATCTGGTGTCGAAGCAGGATGGCTTCGAGATCTTTTGATAGACTTGCCATTGGTTGATAAACCGGTTCCGGCTATCCTTATGAACTGTGACAATCAGATTGTCATGATAAAGGTGAAGAGTTCAAAGGACAACATGAAGTTAGACAAACACATAAGAATGGGACTAAAAGCTGTCAGAAAACTAAGAAACTCCGGAGTGATAGCGTTGGAGTATGTCCAAACGGCTAAGAATCTGGCAGATCTCTTTACAAAAGGGCTATCGCGTGTTGTGATAGATAATGCATCGAGGGAGATGGGTATGAGACCCACATGAGTTACCATGGTGGTAACCCAACCTATGTGATCGGAGATCCCATGAAGTAGGACCTGGGAAAACAAGCTAGTGGTTAAATGAGGAGAGTATTTTAACTAACCCACTCCATTGGAGATGCACAACTCTCCGTAACTGTATGGCATGTTGATGATAACCCACAAGTGTAGGGGATCGCAACAGTTTTCGAGGGTAAAGTATTCAACCCAAATTTATTGATTCGACACAAGGGGAGCCAAAGAATACTCTCAAGTATTAGCAGTTGAGTTGTCAATTCAACCACACCTGGAAAACTTAGTATCTGCAGCAAGGTAATTTAGTAGCAAAGTAATATGGAAGTAACGGTAACGGCAGCAAAAGTGCGATAGTAGTTTTGTAGTGATTGTAACAGTAGCGGCGGAAAAGTAAATAAGCAACAAGCAATATGTAAAAAGCTCGTAGGCATTGGATCAGTGATGGATAATTATGTCGGATGCAATTCCTCATGTAATAGTTATAACATAGGGTGACACAGAACTAGCTCCAGTTCATCAATGTAATGTAGGCATGTATTCCGAATATAGTCATACGTGCTTATGGAAAAGAACTTGCATGACATCTTTTGTCCTACCCTCCAGTGGCAGCGGGGTCCTATTGGAAACTAAGGGATATTAAGGCCTCCTTTTAATAGAGTACCGGACCAAAGCATTAACACATAGTGAATACATTAACTCCTCAAACTACGGTCATCATCGGGAGTGGTCCCGATTATTGTCACTTCGAGGTTGCCGGATCATAACACATAGTAGGTGACTATTGACTTGCAAGATAGGATCAAGAACACACATATATTCATGAAAACATAAAAACCGAACTTTTTCTATTATCTATTAATGTGTATCTATCCGTACCGTAATATTTTTGAATATTATGAATTAGAGAAATTTACATGTTCAGATCTGAAATCATGGCACTCGGGCCCTAGTGAAAAGCATTAAGCATGGCAAAGTCATAGCAACATCAATCTTAGAACATAGTGGATACTAGGGATCAAACCTAACAAAACAAACTCGATTACATGGTAAATCTCATCCAACCCATCACCGTCTAGGAAGCCTATGATGGGATTACTCACGCACGGCGGTGAGCATCATGGAATTGGTGATGGAGGAAGGTTGATGATGATGACGACGAAGATCTCCGCTCTCCGGAGCCCCGAACGGACTCCAGATCAGCCCTCCTGAGAGAGATTAGGGCTTGGCGGCGGCTCCATATCGTAAAACGCGATAATTCCTTCTCTCTGATTTTTCTCTCCCCGAAAGTGAATATATGGAGTCGGGGGAGATGTCGGTGGAGCATCAGGGGGCCCACGAGGTAGGGGCGCGCCCAGGGGGGCGCCCCCACCCTCATGGACAGGGTGTGGGCCCCCTGGTCTGGTTCTTTCTGCAGATATTTTTATATGTTCCAAAATAAATCTCCGTTGAATTTCAGGTCATTCCGAGAACTTTTATTTCTACACAAAAACAACACCATGGCAGTTCTGCTGAAAACAGCGTCAGTCAGGGTTAGTTCCATTAAAATAATGCAAGTTAGAGTCCAAAACAAGGGCAAAAGTGTTTGGAAAAGTAGATATGTTGGAGACGTATCAACTCCCCCAAGCTTAAACCCTTGCTTGTCCTCAAGTAATTTAGTTCATAAACTGAAAGTGATAAAGAAAAATGTTGACAAACTCTGTTTGCTCTTGTTGTTGTAAATATGTAAGGCCAACATTCAAGTTTTCAGTGAAGATCATGAACTAACCACATTCACAATAACTTTTAGGTCTCATGTCTACTCATATCAATGGCATAATCAACTAGCGAGCAATAATAATAAATCTCGGATGACAACACTTTCTCAAAACAATCACAATATGATATAACAAGATGGTATCTCGCTAGCCCTTTCTGAGACCGCAAAACATAAATGCAGAGCACGTTTGAAGATCAAGGACTGACTAGACATTGTAATTCATGGTAAAAGAGATCCAGTCATGCTCGTACTCAATGCAAATTAATAGTAATACATGCAAATGATAGAGGTGCTCTCCTACTGGTGTTTTTTTATAAGAGGATGATGACTCAGCATAAAAGTAAATAGATAGGCCCTTCGCAGAGGGATGCAGGGATTTGTAGAGGTGCCGGAGCTCGATTTTTAAATAGAGATGAATAACATTTTGAGTGGTATACTTTTATTGTCAACATAAAAACCAAGAATCTCGATATCTCCCATGTTACGCACATTATAGGCGGTTCCCAAACAGAAAGGTAAAGTTTATACTCCCCCAACCACCAACAAGCACACTCCACGGCTAGCCCGAAACAACGGGTACCGTCCAAACCAGCAACAGCCATGGGGGAGTTTTGTTTAATTATTATGATTTTGATCATGGGACTGGGCATCCCGGTTACCATCCATTTTCTCATGAATGATGAGCGGGGTCCACTCATCGTGAGAATAACCCACCTAGCATGGAAGATATAGACAGCCCTAGTTGATACATCAGCTGTTCGAGCATACAAAACAGAATTTCATTTGAAGGTGTAGAGTTTGGCACATACAAATTTACTTGGAACGGCAGGTAAATACCGCATATAGGAAGGTATAGTGGACTCGTATGGAATAACTTTGGGGTTTATGGAAGTGGATGCACAAGCAGTATTCCCGCTTAGTACATGTGAAGGCTAGAAAGAGACTGGGAAGCGACCAGCTAGAGAGCGACAACGGTCATGATCATGCATTAAAATTAATAAACAATGAATGCAAGCATGAGTAGGATATAAATCACCATCAACATAAATATCGTGGAGGCTATGTTGATTTCGTTTCAACTACATGCGTGAACATGTGCCAAGTTAGACCACTTGAATCGTTCAAAGGAGGATACCACCCCATCATACCACATCACAATCATTTCAATATCATGTTGGCACGCAAGATAGACCATTATAAACTCTCAGCTAATTAAGCATGGCATAAGCAACTATGATCTCTAATTGTCATTGCAAGCATGTTTCATTCATAACAAGCTGAATCAGGAACGATGAACTATCATATTTACAAAAAAAGTGAGGTCGAGTTCATACAAGCTTTTCTCATCTCAATTAGTTCATCATATATCATCCTTATTGCCTTTCACTCGCACGACTGGACGATGTGGATAATAATAATAGTGCACGTGCATTGGACTAAGCTAGAATCTACGAGCATTTAATACAAGAGAGAAGACAAGGTAATATGGCTCAACGTTAAATCAACAATAAAGCATATGAGAGACACTAAGCATTTTAATCATGGTCTTCTACTCTTGACCGCCAAAGAAAAGCAAAGAAACTATTTACACGGGAAAGCTCCCAACAAGCAAAAGAAGAACGAGAAATCTTTTTGGGTTTTCTTTTAATTACTACTACTACAAGGAAAGTAAACTAGCTAGAAGCTACAACTAATATTTTTTTTCTTAAGGTTTTTCTAACACACAAGAAAAAGACTAAGAAAAGAATTGAAACTAAGCATGGATGGTACAATGAAAGAGTGTGAGCACCGACAGCTAGAATAAGTGTGTGAACATGAATGTAAAGTCGGTGAGAAACACGTACTCCCCAAGCTTAGGCTTTTTAGCCTAAGTTGGTCTATGGCCACGGATCGAAGCTACTCCCTCCATTGTACTGAGATGTGTCCTCTGGGTGCCACTGGTTGGCAAGCTCATCCAGCTCCCACCCATAAACAGACTGACGGTAAGGATCGAGTGGTGGCTCTGGCTCAGGCTCTGAAGCTCGTGCCTGGCTCTGGTACTTGTAGAAAGCATCTGACGTAACAAGATATATGCCTGTAGACAGATCAAAGAGAGATGGTGCAGGCAAGGTAACAATCTCACAATACTTTTCATCAAACCTTAATTTATAGTTAAGCAACCTATCTTTTTCTTTAACAATAAAATCATGTGCTATCATGCTATTATAATCTAGATAAACAGGGGCAAGAAATTTTTCTTCCTTCTCATGATGCCTAATAGGTATTCTAAAATGTTCAGCAAGGCAAGAAGCAAAGATGCCTCCAAAGACAGGGCCCTTTGAGCGGTCAAACTCAGTCGCTCAACAACGATGGCACCCAAGCTAAAAGTTGTGTCCTGAAACAAAGCATGGCGTAAAATGACAATATCAGGGGCACTAAGATTCCCACTGTTCCCACGACCAATTAAACATCTACTAGCAAATAAAGCAAAGTATCCCACAGGAAAGTGTATACTAGTAATTCTTGCCCCTGAGACTTGTCTAGTTTCCCCTACAACTATCATGTCAATAAACCCTTCAACGTCTTCGCGACGTGGTTCATCAAGCCTACCTTCAAAGGATATCTTGCATACTTCACAAAATTCTAAGAGTGACATCTCCTTAACCTCATCATATAAACGAAACTCTACTGTAGGTGGTGTTTTCTTAGTATGAAAATGAAAACTTTGCATGAAAAATATTAGTGAGTAAGAGATATTGTTAACGCTGGTCGTGGAGGAAGTCAGTGAGGCGTGTAAGGGCATATTTAGCCCGATGGTGTTTTGGTGATTGATGACAATGCTTTTGCAGACTAATCATGTGTTATAAGCTCTTTCACATATATCTCACCTAGGCACAAGACGATTATATGCCCCTCGGAATCTATGGAAGACGGTGTTTCCTTTTGCTTATTTTTCGGTGGATCTGAGTAATAAGAAAGTCGTACTATTAAGAGGGGATCCGCTTTGGTAAGGTTTGGGTGGAATCAACACGTACACTTCCTTATCGCACCCACCATACCTTCCCGCCTCAATGGAGTACTACATTCCCCCTTCTCTGGTTTTCCTGGCCCCAGCGGTAGTACCGCGGGCCTCAGCGGTAGTATCGCCTGAGTGCCTTAAGCGGTAGTACCACTCCACTAAGCGGTAGTACCGCTTGTTGCACTCTGCGGTAGTACCGCTGCTGCTCCGTTTTACTACCGCCTCGACTCGAGAGCGCTTTTTCTCGTGTCGGGTTTTGCGGCACTAGGAGCGGTAGTAGTGGCGGTAGTACCGCTCCCGAGCGGTAGTACCGCCCTGCGACCGCGGTAGTACCGCTCTGGGTCCCATCCCCCTTGCGCGGTAGTACCGCTGAAGGGAAACGGTAGTATCGCTTGATAAGCGGTAGTACCGCTCACTTAAGCGGTAGTACCACTCTCTGCGGGGCTGAGTGAGGGGGTAACGGTTGGATTGTTCCCCCCACTATATAAAGGAATCTTCTTCCTCCTTGTTGACTCACCTCTTCCCCCAAATACTCCATTGTTGCTCCAAGCTCCATTTTTGCCCGATCTCTCTCCCTAGCCAATCAAACTTGTTGATTTGCTCGGGATTGCTTGAGAAGGCATCGATCTACACTTCCACCAAGAGATATTTGATTCCCCCACTAATCCCTAGCGGATCTTGTTACTCTTTGGTGTTTGAGCACCCTAGACGGTTGAGGTCACCTCGAAGCCATATTCCATTGTGGTGAAGCTTCGTGGTGTTGTTGGGAGCCTCCAATTCGGTTGTGGAGATAGCCCTAACCTTGTTTGTAAGGGTTCGGTTGCCACCTTCAAGGACACCACTAGTGGAATCACGGCACCTTGCATTGTGTGAGGACGTGAGGAGAATACGGTGGCCCTAGTGGCTTCTTGGGGAGCATTGTGCCTCCACACCGCTCCAACGGAGACGCACTTCCCCTCAAAGGGAAGGAACTTCGGCAACACATCCTCGTCTTCACCGGTTCCACTTGTGGTTATTTCTTTCCTTTACTTGTGCAAGCTTTACTTGTTTATCTTATATAGCTTGTTTGTGAGGTTGTTATCTTTACTTCCAATAAGTTGTCATCTTAGTAGCATATCTAGACAACTTAATTTGACGCTTAATTTAAAGTGGTTAAGAAAAGCTAAACATTGTTAGTTGCCTATTCACCCCCCCCCCCTCTAGTCAACCATATCGATCCTTTCAATTGGTATCAAAGCCTCATCTCTTTTTAAGGACTTTACCGTCCAAAGAGTATGGGTGACAACGTAGTCGAGACGGAGGGTTTCCGGTGGAACTCCGTCCTTGCCTACGTCCGATGGGGGAGCCTCGGTCTCTCGTGAGGAGTTCAATGTGGCTATGACCACATTAAAAGAATCACTAGCGACCAAGGTCAAAGGCATGTTTAAAGATTTGCTTGAGAGGCTTAAATTATCCACCACACCATTGGAAGTGGTTCGTCCCGCTACCAACGTGTCGGAGGCTACTCCCGACAAGGGAGAAGCTAGTAGTGAACAAGCCCCAGTAACTAAGAATGGGAGTGGGATCTTTGCCCACTCCGCTCCTCCTACTCACTATGGAGGACCCGTTCCCATACCGCATTTAAATTCCATTGGGCCCCCTCCTAACTTTATAAAAAATTCTGATTTTGCTACTTGAATGTTTCACTTCAAATGTCATTTGAATCATTGCTCTACTAATCTTTGGAGAATCATTGAGCAAGGTTTTTATCCACGTGATCCCGACAACATGACTCCGAGAGAAACTGTGGATCATCAATTCAACAAGTCCGTTCTTTGCATACTTCAAGATGCTATCCCTCCCGAAGACATTGCACATCTTCGACCCTTCACTGTGGCCAAGGAAGCTTGGGAGCATGTTGGCATTATGTACAAGGGGAGCGCTAGCATTCAACGCTCAAACTATGAAGTTGTGCAAGATGAAGCCGATGAGTTTGCTATGATCGAATAAGAAGATCCTCGTGAACTTTATCGGAGATTAACCACTCTTGCGGTCTCTCTTCGAGATCATGGGAGTAAGGACACGGATGACAATTGGATCAAGCGCAAGTTTCTCAAGGCCATGATGCCCTACCATAAGGCCATGTCCTCTGTCATCCGTCAAAGACCGGACTTCCACCACTTGTCATCAAATGAAGTGTTGGATGAGTTCGTTGCCATGAGGATCTTGGACAATACCGCCGACAATGTGGTTTTAAGAGCTCAACGATCAAAGAAGCCTAACCTTGCCTTGAAGGCCAAGGCTTGTGTGGAAGAAGAGGAGGAGGAGGAGGAGGATGATGAGAGTTGTCCCGAGGACACCAAATATGCCTATCATGAGCACATGGCTCTTGCTTCACGGCAATTTTGGGGCAACAAGAAGAACACAAGGCCCAACTTCAACAAGAACAACTCAAGTGGAAACAAGGGCAAGCAACGAGTAAGGACATGCTTCAACTGTGGAAATGTGAGCCACTTCGTTGCGGATTGCCCATATGAGAAAAGAGAAGACTTTGGAGGCAAGCCTATCCGTAAGGACAAGGCCAAGTCTTATCCCAACAAGAACAACTTCAACAAGAAGACTCCTCCCAAAGGGTTGGTGGCCCAAGAAGAATATGTCGAGGATGATGATAATGATGAAGATGATGAGATGGTCACCATGGCCACAATTGCAATTGCTACTACTACACACACATCTCTCTTCGACTCTCCAAATGAGAACATCACCGCCAAGTGTCTCATGGTAAGGCCACCAACAAGGTAACTCCAAACATCAACACTACCATCATCTCTAATCCTTCATTAACGGATTGTATTGATGAGAGTGAGGGAGCCAAGGAGGAAGAGAATGAGTTTGAGTTGTTTATGAGCAAACTCAAGGGCAAACCCAAGAAGCATTTTGTTGCTCTCTTGGAACAACTCGGTGAGGCCAATGACATGATCGAGGCTCACGAGGAGACCATTGCTAAAATGGAAGGTCATAGTCGAGACTATGCCGATGAAATATCGGATCTCTCTAATGCTCTAGAGGAAGAGCGTGGTCTTCATTTGGCTCTTGAGGAGTCACACAATGATGATCATGCTAAATTAAAGAAAGATCTCGATCATGCTTTAGTTGTCTCTCGTATGCTTAACTCCGAGAAGGCAAAACTTGGGGTTGACCACGATAGACTCAAGGAGGAGTTTGTTACACTTGACAAGGCTCACAAGGCCTTGAAAGGTATGCATGCTTCTCTCAAGGAGTCTCATGATCAACTCCAAGTTTCTCTAACCAAGGAAAAGGCCATATTTCCTTGCATGGTGTTGATTGATAATGCAAATGCTACTAACCCATGTTGCAAGCATGTGCATCTTGTTGAAGAAAATGCCAAGTTGAAGAAGCAACTTGAGAAAGGCCTTGTGACATGCATACAAGGTGAGAAGAACCTCAACAACCTTTTGAGCAATCAAAAGGAGGTTGTGGCAAAGGAAGGAATTGGGTTTGCTCCTAAGCCCAAGAAGAAGAAGAATGACAAGACCAAGCTACCTCCCCCTCTCCGACAAACCTTTGTGAAAGAGGGAGAGGGCGCCTCTAAGAAGAAGAACAATGTGAAGGGTGGTGGTGTCGAGAAAAACCCCACCATACCATCAAACATGGCCGGCGACTTTAATCCTTCATATGTTTTATGTCGTGCTAGTGATGGTCATGTATTCGCTAAATTTGTTGGTTCTTCTTATGAGTACATTGAATGGTCTATTTGGGTTCCTAAGACCCTTGTTACTAACCTCAAAGGACCCATTACCAAATGGGTACCTAAATCCAAGCATTGATCTCTTGTAGGAGTTTGCTTCCGGTGGGGGATCATGGTTGCTCGATAGTGGAGCCACAAATCATATGACCGTAAGCAAAGACTTGGTGGTGGACGTGCATCTAGGCTCATCTATGGCCACTAACATCAAATGGGGTGATGCTTCATCTTCTAAGGTATTGGGGCTTGGCAAGGTTGTTGTCTCTCATGATCTCACGATCGAGAAAGTCATGCTTGTTGAGTCCCTTGCATACAATTTACTTTCTGTTCGCCAACTTGCACTCATGGGCTTTGCTACATTCTTTTATATTGATACCGTGGCCCTCTTGTGGAGCAAGACTCTTAAAGTAGCCTATGTTGGACATGTCGAGTACGGTCTTTATGTGGTTAACTTCTCGAAGCAACCCACTAAGACCGCGACATGTCTAATGGCTAAAGTTGATGTGGGATGGCTTTGGCATCGCCGGTTAGCCCATGTCAATATGAGATCTTTGCAAAGTCTTCTCAAGGGGGACCATGTCCGTGGACTAACAAATGTTAGCTTTGCCAAAGATCGTGCTTGCAGGGCTTGCATTGAAGGAAAGTTACATGAGACGGCTTACCCTCCCACGACTATCATCTACTCAAAAAGACCCCTAGAGCTCCTTCACATGGATCTCTTCGGGCTCCATCTTTTGATAGTCTTGGGGGTAGAAAGTATTGCTTGGTGATTGTGGATGACTATTCAAGATACACTTGGGTATACTTCTTCAAGAAGAAGAGTGAGACCCAACAAACTGTCATCAACTTTGCAAATGAAGTTCAACGACAACATGAAGCAAAGATTTTGATGATCCGAAGTGACAACGGCATCGAGTTCAAGAACTACACCTTGGATGAGTTTCTTAGTGATGAGGGGATCTGATACGTCTCAAACGTATCTACTTTTCCAAACACTTTTGCTATTGTTTTGCCCTCATTCTTGCATGATTTGAACTAAACTAACCCGGACTGACGCTATTTTCAGCAGAGCTGCCTGTGTGGTTTTATTGTGTGCAGGAAAATGGATTTTTAGGTGTCTCAGAAAATTCCAAGAAAAATCACAGAAAATCCACGCATCCGAAGGGCCATTGTGCCAGAAGTGGGGCCAGAGGGCGGCCAGGGGGCCCCAGGCGCCCTGCTGGCGCGGCCCCACCCCTGGCCGCGCCGGGAGGCCGCCTGGGAGGGTCCTCCCCCCTCTGGTGCCCTACCATGGCTCCTATTTATTCCCGTGGCGAGGAAACCCCAGAACAGAAGTCGTTTTTCCAGTTTCCGTCGCGGAGCCGCCGCCACCCTCTGTTCTTCTTCGGGAGGGCTAATCTAGAGGCTGATTTGGCCTCCGGAGAGGGGAGATCGTCGCCATCGTCATCATCATCACCACTCCATCCTCCCTCCATGACTTCTCCTTCCATGTGTGAGTAATTCCCTGCTGTAGGCAAAGGGGATGGTAGGGATTGGATGAGTTAGATCATGTAATAGTTTATCAGATTGTTGGGGGCATGTTGCCTATCATCTACTTTGGTGTTTATCATCTTTGCTTCAACTTGTTGCTCTTAATGCTTGTCACTTTGGGCCCGAGTGCCATGTTTTTAGATCTGAACCCTATGTGTTTGCATGAATATATTTGTGTTCTTGATCCTATCTATGAGTTGATTGCACCTATTATGGTCCGGAACCGGCGATCCCAAAGGTGACAGCTTGGGACACCAAAGGGGATGGTCCATAATTTAAGGATTCCATGTATCCATTGAGTTTATTGCTTTGTTCCGGTGCTCTTTGACAGGAGCACCTTAATCTCCATAAGTTCCTTTTGGCCCCGTTCGTAGCGGGATGGTAGGACAAAAGATGTTGTGCAAGTTCTTACTGCAAGCACGTACAACTACATGTGGGATACATGCCTAATGTTTGATATTTGCCTAGATGATCATTACTTTTTTGTGTGCCTTGCCCCAAGTTAGATTCATGATGTATCTCATCCATGCAGCGCCCAACCATCCATCTCCCTAGCCTACAGTGTTTCAATCCTGCTGGTTATTAGTTGTTACTTTTGCTGTTTACTTTTGCTGTCACCACTATCACTATCATATCACCGTTACCACTTATCTTTTGTTGCAAGTAAGTATATTTCAGGTGCGGTTGAATTGACAACTCAACTGTCAAACCTTATAAATACTCTTTGGCTCCCCGTGTGTCGAATCTATAAATTGGGTTATTCTTACCCGCGAAGACTATCTCGGTCCCTTACGGTTGAGGGTTATCAAGTACCGTTTTCTGGCACCGTTGTCGGGGAGCATAGCAATATTTACAAGTCTACTTGAAGTATCCTACCTGTTGCACTTCATCCGCTATGGGTAAGAAAGGAGACCCCAAGGTTCCGATCTTACTATCCACTACAAGAAGAGGTACTGTTCTGAACACTAGTGCTACACTTGATTCACTTTCTGTTATGAGTATGTTTGCCTCACCACCACCACATGATGCTTCTACTGAATCTGTTACTATGTCCGATACTTTTGATGATGCTTCTACTACTCTTGATGATATTGGTTCACTTGGTTATGCTCTTGAGAAACAGATCGCTGCTGCAAAAAAAAATCTGGAATTGAAATTCCTGTTACTCGCTACCCTATTGGTGGAACTTATGATTATCCTGATTTGAGTAAACTCAAGGAGAGACTCCTTGATGATGATTACATTATGCTTGATGATGATTTATGCAGGGAACTGACAGAGTTTGCCGACTCTGATCCTGAAGCTATTAAGAAGCTGCTTGAAAAACACTCCTTGAAGAACAAGATTGTTCCTGATCCTGAATTTGCTACATCTCCTATATGCATCAATGATCCTGATAATGATTTCTCTGTTGATCTTTCACTTATATCTATGGTTGAAGCTGACCCCTTTTATGGCAGAGAAAATGATGATGCTATTGCACACCTGACCAAACTCACTGAGTTGGGTGGCTTGTTTACCACGAATGAAAAGATACGAAACTTTTATGTGACTAAGCTCCTTCCTTTCTCTTTGAAGGAAGGTGCTAAAACATGGTATGATGCACTACCATGTGGTTCCATTAAGAGTCCTCAAGACTTAGCTCACTCTTTTGTTGATAAGTACTTTCCTGCTCATATGCAACATGCTGCTTTACAAAGAATTTATAACTTTAAACAGTTGCAGGATGAGCACCTCCCTAAAGCTTGGGGGAGGTACTGTAGTCTGATCCAGGCTAGACCAGGACATGGAGTCCCTAAGAATGAATTAATCGATATATTTTATGCTGGTCTAACTGATGAATCCAGGTCCTATTTGGATAGTTGTGCTGGTTGTGTTTTCAGGAAAAGAACACCGGACGATGCAGAAGAATTGATGGGCAGGATTGCCAAAAAACCATGAAGATTGGTCCGTCCCTGAACCACCTCCACCACCAAAGAAGAGGGGCATGCTTGTTCTAAGCCCCGAAGATATGCAAGAAGCAAAGAAGTCTATCAAAGAGAAGGGTATTAAAACTGAAGACGTGAAGAATCTACCCCCTATTGAGAAGTTGTGTGAGCCTACCACTCACCCTCCTATGGTAGAGGTACACTCTCTTTTAGATTTCAACGCAATTAACATCCCTCATGGTAAGCCTCCTGACCAATGTTTAGATGAGCTTGATAATTTTATTATGAAGCAAAGTCATTTTAATGAGAGGATACAAAGTCAATTGCATGATAATTCCCTTGCTATCAAAAGTTTGCTTGATGTTCTAGGTAGAAGAGTTAATGATGTTAAATGTCTTGTGAAGCATTTTCATATGGTTCAAACTCAGCTTGAACAAATTTCTAATGTGCAAAAAGATTTGCTTGCTAACAATACCAAACAAGATGATTTACAGGCCTTCGGGATTAAGACCCGAGGAGGAACTAGCACTCAAGATCCTCTCTATCCAGAGGGGCATCCGAGGAGAATCGAGCAAGATTCTCAAATGCAGGAAGAAGAAATTGTTGGCTCTCCCAAGAAGAAGAAGAAAAAACACAAGGAGGCTGACAATTCCAATGATCCTATTACAAGTGAAGAGCCAGCTGTTGATCCCAACAGTATATCTACCTCCGATGCTGAGACTGAAGACGGTTCCGAACCTGAAGATAAGGATAAGGAGAAGAATGATCTGCTTGAAGTTCGAGAAGAAGAAGCACCTGAAAAACGCAAGAAATACACTAGAGAAGACTTCGTCGCAAGAAGACATGGGAAGGAAAGAGAACCATGGATACAGAAAACCATGCCCTTTCCAGGTAAGTCTCTCAAATCTAAAGAAGAAGAGCATTACAATAAGTTTTGTGAGTGGATGAAACCTCTTTTTCTTCAAATCCCTTTGTCTGATGCTATTAAGTTACCTCCCTATTCAAAATATATGAAAGATATTGTTACTAATAAAAGAAAAGTTCCTAATGAAGCAATATCTACTATGCTTGCTAACTACTCTTTCAGTGGCAAGATTCCTGAGAAGCTTGGTGATCCAGGTATACCCACCATTCCTTGCTCCATAAAGAATAATTATGTCAAAACTGCTTTATGTGATCTTGGAGCAGGAGTGAGTGTTATGCCTTTCTCTCTTTACAAGAGGCTTTGTTTAGAGAAACTAATTCCTACAGATATCTCTCTTCAGATGGCTGACAAGTCAACAGCCGTCCCGATAGGTATTTGTGAGGATGTTCCCGTAGAAGTTGCTAATTGTTTGATCCTTACTGATTTTGTCGTGCTTGACATGCCCGAGGATGGGAGCATGTCCATTATTCTTGGTAGACCTTTTCTTAACACCGCAGGTGCTATTATTGATTGCAATAAAGGAAAGGTTACCTTCAATGTGAATGATAAAGAACACACGGTGTATTTTCCAAAGAAGACCGACAAGAGGCATGGCCTCAACTCTATAGAAAATATCGAGACCGTGAAGATTGGAGAATGGGACTGTCCACTACATGTGCACCACAAATACAAAACTATTATGGTGGGGACAATGTCCATTAAAGTAAAGGTGCAATGATCACTTCGTAAGAGGTGGGACTTTTTGCTCTATATATCGCCGGTTTGTTGGTAAGACTTGATCAACCTTACTAGTGAGCATGTTTTATATAGGTAAAAAGTTGAGCTTGTTATGTTTTCATTTGTTTTAGCTTTTGTTCTCCTTGCTGTACCAAGTGTTTGTGTTGTTGAAGCTTCACAATACTAATCACTGCTTTAAGTTTTCAGAAAGTTTTACAGCTTTTTGAACTTCGAAAAAATTTCAACAGTGAAGTTTTCAGAAAAATTCCAGAAAAATAAAAATTAAAATTTCCATGCCGGGAGTGACCCAGAGGCACCTGGGGCTGACCAGGGGGGGCCACCAGTGGCCCAGGCGGCCAGCTGGCGCGGCCTGCCCCCTGGCCGCGCCCATAGGGCGCCTGGGGCCCACAGGTCCCGCCTCCGGGTGAGTCTTCTTCCTCTCTCTCTCTTTCTCTCCAAAAACACGAGTTCTGCACCTGTTCTTGCGTTCTTGCTGTTCTTGGAGGCAATTTTCGATCTCTCTCTACAGCCTATCATTCGAGCTGAGATTTTGAACAAATACTCCCTGGTATGTAACTCATCCACCCCTCTAATTAGATTTTTTGTTGGTGGCTTCATTTGTGAGTATTTAGTAGTTCTTGGTGCTGTGTAGATGAGCTTGCATGCATGTGTAGAAATTTATTTTCCAAGTTTTGATGCAAGTTTATGCCTTAGGTAAGTGAGTTGAGTAGTTTGCCTTAACCCACTTTGTTTAAATCCTTGTTTTTGTAATTTGTCAAAAATTTCTGAAATGAGTTTGTTAGGAAGGGCAAAGGGGTGGCTTGAGAAGAAGAAGCCCGCGCGCTCCGATCGAGTTACTAGAGCCGCAGCTTCACCCTCGACTGCTAGGGTGACAATGAAGATCATGTGCCCCTAGAGTTGTTAGAAGACACAAATCCAGCACATGCGATGATGTTCCCATGTGATGAATTCCTTGAAGCTGCAGGAATTAAGGATGAGTTTTATAACCTTTGTGCTAATGCAGGTCTGACATGGCTCGTCACGTGTTGTGTTGCTGAGTATCAAAAACTCACCTCCGGTTTCATTAACAGTTTTAGATATAACCTTGATACTAGTTCTATTGAGTTTAAAATTTACAATAATCTTTTGACCATGCCCTTGGAAAAGTTTTGTGAAATAATAGGTGTGCCAAACGTTGGGCGGACGGCGAAGATGACCTCTCAGCCCTCCGAGCTGAGAACCGTCTTCAACTCTCTCTGCAGCATGGATACGAGGGATATTCATCGGTCAAAAATCTCCAGCATCTTATTCCCTCACCTCAGGTATTTTGCGTATTATGTTGCTAGAGGGGTGTTAGCTCGTGACAACACGAGCAACATTTCTGCGTCGGACATTGCTATCCTGGCAACCGCCCTCTCAGGGAGGTTTGATTATAATGTGGGTGCCTTAATTGCTCGACGCCTTGCTATGAACGGTAACAAGGGAGATTTATTTGGTGGCGTTTATGCCACACTTATCTTAGAGTATCTTAAAGGCACCCCACACCCTGATGATAAGCCTTTTACTTATTTAAGTTTTGATCTTGCTGCTATGAAAAGGCATAAGTTTGTTACCATGACTTCTGAGTTTGGTAACCTTGTTTATATCTTGCGTTTCGGAACTACCGCGGAACGCAAGATCCGTCTACCTACACCTCTTTTGTTTGATTTTTCTCGCAGGAACGGATGGTCTTTTGATGTTATCCAGTTCGATGAGTTCATGGTCCAGCATCAGTTTCATAACCCCATGGAGGGGGTTGTGCCCGATAAGGAGGAGCACGGTGAGTTACCACCTTTTCAGGGGGAGACCGTCACCCAGTTTGGTGATGGGTCTTCCTCTGCTTGGAGTGTGGACCCTTCTTCGTGGGAGGATCCGAGGACTTCGGTGTACGCGCCGGAATCCTTATACGACCCTTGGACTCACCAGTACCACCCCGGAGCAGGAGGCTCCTGGGGGCAGTAGCTACTACCAACTTAGGCCAAAAGCCTAAGCTTGGGGGAGTACGTGCCCTTCTCACTTTTCCATTGTATTATCCGTTTTATTTTTGTTCGCTTTGATCTTTTCGAAGTTTTTGCCCGTTCTTCTTTGTTTCTTTCTTTGCAAAAACAACAAAAAGATTTTCTCTTTCTTTTGCCTTCGTTCAACCTTTGAAAAAACCCAAAAAGATTTCCTTTCTCTCTTTAGTTTGCTTTGTTTTCAGAGTTCAGCTCGAGTCCGTGATGGCATTTAATTATATTTCCTACGTTCGATCGTGCAAGTGACAAGGCAGTAATGACGAAGATCGACGGAAGGGAAGCAACAAGGAAAACCGGTATGAACACTTCTTGTTTCTACTTTTGTACATATGCCTGTACTTATGATCTAGAGACCAGCTTGTAGCGACATAGTGCTATGTTTACAATGCTTTCCCAGTGGTTCATGCTTTCCTTGTGGCTAATCTCAAATAGCTAGAGTATATAATGTGTTATTGAAATGATTTACATGCATTGCATTGTTCATAGTTTGGTATACTAAGGTGGTATTTCCCTTTGGAGAATTCTTGGATTGACTTGGCACATGTTTACACATGTTTAAGACTAAAAAGTCTGCTTTGCCTTGATGATCTTTGAGGTTCAGAATAGTTATATCACTTTCATGCCCAATTCAATGTTGCTTTGTTGCTCTGCATGATTATGACCGTTATTGCTCTCTAGTTGGTCGCTTCCCAGTCTCTTGCTAGCCTTCGCTCGCACTAAGCGGAATTCTGCTTGTGCATCCAAATCCTTTCAAACCAGTTATTCCATATGAGTCCACCATACCTTCCTATGTGGTATTTACCGGCCATCCCAACGAAGACTTTCTTATACCATCTCTAAATTATTCAAATTTACTCGTGTTTTGTGCCTCTGTTTTAGCTCATGAGGAAGTAGTAGGTAATTCATGATCTTCTTATGTTGGACATGTTTTATCCCGGGATTGCATGTCTAATCTGCAAACCCCTAATACGAGGAGGGACTGGCATGAGTGCGCCCAGCTCACAAAAGATAATCACAACCAACAAACCCTCCTTCACGCTTTGTTTATGAGAAATCAGAAAACTTTGGTAGTGATAAACAAAGGAGATTAAGGGGATGTGATCGTCCCCATCTTGGGAGCCGTTCCTTGAAACATGTCTAGCATAAGAAGTGATTGGGTTGTCTACTAGCATTCGTTGACGAAATATGCACCTCCCAAAATCATTTTTACCTCTGTTTTCAAAACCAAGAGCTCTGGTACATGTTTAGTCTTTGCTTCCAACCACGGGTTTTCAACCTCGCCATCAAATTCCACGGTTCGAGAGTCTCCACCTTCTTTCTTCAAAGCACCAACTAGGAGAGCATAATTGACATTCTGAGTGTAATGTGCATTGTCCCAAAGTATTATATTATCTTCTGCATGCTTGTGGTATTATTTATTCTGAAATTCTTAGTTCTAGTCTCTTTTAAAACTCTGGAGGAGTTTCTGCATTTATGTTTTGCTTCACTCATGGAGGCTAGCGAGATACCACTCTAGTATGTTCAAGCTATGTGCAATGTAATCTTGTCTTGATTTTCAGTAGCATATTATTTACTTTTAGTTATTTATGATTGGTCACTTGAAAGAAGGATTGCTTCGTGCATTGTCCTCATAGCATTGTTTCAATACTTGCTAGACTCTTTTCGTAGTACATGCTTATATACATCTAATGAAGCAAAAGAGTTTGTCAAAGTTTTCTTTGTCGCGTCCAGTTCGTTGAACTGAATTGCTTGAGGACAAGCAATATGCTAAGCTTGGGGGAGTTGATACGCCTCAAACGTATCTACTTTTCCAAACACTTTTGCTATTGTTTTGCCCTCATTCTTGCATGATTTGAACTAAACTAACCGGGACTGACGCTGTTTTCAACAGAGCTGCCTGTATGGTTTTATTGTGTGCAGGAAAATGGATTTTTAGGTGTCTCAGAAAATTCCAAGAAAAATCACAGAAAATCCACGCACCCGAAGGGCCATTGTGCCAGAAGTGGGGCCAGAGGGCAGCCAGGGGGGGCCATAGCGCGGCCCCACCCCTGGCCGCACCGGGAGGCCGCCTAGGAGGGTCCTCCCCCCTCTGGTGCCCTACCTTGGCTCCTATTTATTCCCGTGGCGAGGAAACCCCAGAACAGAAGTCGTTTTTCCAGTTTCCGTCGCGTAGCCGCCGCCACCCTCTGTTCTTCTTCGGGAGGGCTAATCTAGAGGCTGATTTGGCCTCCGGAGAGGGGAGATCGTCGCCATCGTCATCATCATCACCACTCCATCCTCCCTCCATGACTTCTCCTTCCATGTGTGAGTAATTCCCTGCTGTAGGCAAAGGGGATGGTAGGGATTGGATGAGTTAGATCATGTAATAGTTTATCAGATTGTTGGGGGCATGTTGCCTATCATCTACTTTGGTGTTTATCATCTTTGATTCAACTTGTTGCTCTTAATGCTTGTCACTTTGGGACCGAGTGCCATGTTTTCAGATCTGAACCCTATGTGTTTGCATGAATATATTTGTGTTCTTGATCCTATCTATGAGTTGATTGCACCTATTATGGTCCGGAACCGGCGATCCCAAAGGTGACAGCTTGGGACACCAAAGGGGATGGTCCATAATTTGAGGATTCCATGTATCCATTGAGTTTATTGCTTTGTTCCGGTGCTCTTTGAAAGGAGCACCTTAATCTCCATAAGTTCCTTTTGGCCCCGTTCATAGCGGGATGGTAGGACAAAAGATGTTGTGCAAGTTCTTATTGCAAGCACGTACAACTACCTGTGGGATACATGCCTAATGTTTGATATTTGCCTAGATGATCATTACTTTTTTGTGTGCCTTGCCCCAAGTTAGATTCATGATGTATCTCATCCATGCAGCGCCCAACCATCCATCTCCCTAGCCTACAGTGTTTCAATCCTGCTGGTTATTAGTTGTTACTTTTGCTGTTTACTTTTGCTGTCACCACCATCACTATCATATCACCGTTACCACTTATATTTTGTTGCAAGTAAGTATATTTCAGGTGCGGTTGAATTGACAACTCAACTGTCAAAGCTTATGAATACTCTTTGGCTCCCCGTGTGTCGAATCTATAAATTGGGTTATTCTTACCCGCGAAGACTATCTCGATCCCTTACGGTTGAGGGTTATCAAGTACCGTTTTCTGGCGCCATTGCCGGGGAGCATAGCTATATTTACAAGTCTACTTGAAGCATCCTACCTGCTGCACTTCATCCGCTATGGGTAATAAAGGAGACCCCCAAGGTTCCGATCTTACTATCCACTACAAGAAGAGGTACTGTTCTGAACACTAGTGCTACACTTGATTCACCTTCTGTTATGAGTAAGTTTGCCTCACCACCACCAAATGATGCTTCTACTGAATCTGTTACTATGTCCGATACTTTTGATGATGCTTCTACTACTCTTGATGATATTGGTTCACTTGGTTATGCTCTTGAGAAACAGATCACTGCTGCTGCAAAAAAATCTGGAATTGAAATTCCTGTTACTCGCTACCCTATTGGTGGAACTTATGATTATCCTGATTTGAGTAAACTCAAGGAGAGACTCCTTGATGATGATTACATTATGCTTGATGATGATTTATGCATGGAACTGACAGAGTTTGCCGACTCTGACCCTGAAGCTATTAAGAAGCTGCTTGAAAAACACTCCTTGAAGAACAAGACTGTTCCTGATCCTGAATTTGCTACATCTCCTATATGCATCAATGATCCTGATTATGATTTCTCTGTTGATCTTTCACTTATATCTATGGTTGAAGCTGACCCCTTTTATGGCAGAGAAAATGATGATGCTATTGCACACCTGACCAAACTCACTGAGTTGGGTGGCTTGTTTACCACGAATGAAAAGATATGAAACTTTTATGTGACTAAGCTCCTTCCTTTCTCTTTGAAGGAAGGTGCTAAAACATGGTATGATGCACTACCATGTGGTTCCATTAAGAGTCCTCAAGACTTAGCTCACTCTTTTGTTGATAAGTACTTTCCTGCTCATATGCAACATGTTGCTTTACAAAGAATTTATAACTTTAAACAATTGTAGGATGAGCACCTCCCTAAAGCTTGGGGGAGGTAATGTAGTCTGATCCAGGCTAGACCAGTACATGGAGTCCCTAAGGATGAATTAATCGATATATTTTATGCTGGTCTAACTGATGAATCCAGGTCCTATTTGGATAGTTGTGCTGGTTGTGTTTTCAGGAAAAGAACACCGGACGATGCAGAAGAATTGATGGGCAGGATTGCCAAAAAACCATGAAGATTGGTCCGTCCCTGAACCACCTCCACCACCAAAGAAGAGGGGCATGCTTGTTCTAAGCCCCGAAGATATGCAAGAAGCAAAGAAGTCTATTAAAGAGAAGGGTATTAAAACTGAAGACGTGAAGAATCTACCCCCTATTGAGAAGTTGTGTGAGCCTACCACTCACCCTCTTATGGTAGAGGTACACTCTCTTTTAGATTTCAACGCAATTGACATCCCTCATGGTAAGCCTCCTGACCAATGTTTAGATGAGCTTGATAATTTTATTATGAAGCAAAGTCATTTTAATGAGAGGATACAAAGTCAATTGCATGATAATTCCCTTGCTATCAAAAGTTTGCTTGATGTTCTAGGTAGAACATTTAATGATGTTAAATGTCTTGTGAAGCATTTTCATATGGTTCAAACTCAGCTTGAACAAATTTCTAATGTGCAAAAAGATTTGCTTGCTAACAATACCAAACAAGATGATTTACAGGCCTTCGGGATTAAGACCCGAGGAGGAACTAGCACTCAAGATCCTCTCTATCCAGAGGGTCATCCGAGGAGAATCGAGCAAGATTCTCAAATGCAGGAAGAAGAAATTGTTGGCTCTCCAAAGAAGAAGAAGAAGAAACACAAGGAGGCTAACAATTCCAATGATCCTATTACAAGTGAAGAGCCAGCTGTTGATCCCAACAGTATATTTACCTCCGATGCTGAGACTAAAGACGGTGCCGAACCTGAAGATAAGGATAAGGAGAAGAATGATCCGCTTGAAGTTCGAGAAGAAGAAGCACTTGACAAACGCAAGAAGTACACTAGAGAAGACTTCGTCGCAAGAAGACATGGGAAGGAAAGAGAACCATGGATACAGAAAACCATGCCCTTTCCAGGTAAGTCTCTCAAATCTAAAGAAGAAGAGCATTACAATAAGTTTTGTGACTGGATGAAACCTCTTTTTCTTCAAATCCCTTTGACTGATGCTATTAAGTTACCTCCCTATTCAAAATATATGAAAGATATTGTTACTAATAAAAGAAAAGTTCCTAATGAAGCAATATCTACTATGCTTGCTAACTACTCTTTCAGTGGCAAGATTCCTGAGAAGCTTGGTGATCCAGGTATACCCACCATTCCTTGCTCCATAAAGAATAATTATGTCAAAACTGCTTTATGTGATCTTGGAGCAGGAGTGAGTGTTATGCCTTTCTCTCTTTACAAGAGGCTTTGTTTAGAGAAACTAATTCCTACAGATATCTCTCTTCAGATGGCTGACAAGTCAACAGCCGTCCCGATAGGTATTTGTGAGGATGTTCCCGTAGAAGTTGCTAATTGTTTGATCCTTACTGATTTTGTCGTGCTTGACATGCCCGAGGATGGGAGCATGTCCATTATTCTTGGTAGACCTTTTCTTAACACCGCAGGTGCTATTATTGATTGCAATAAAGGAAAGGTTACCTTCAATGTGAATGATAAAGAACACACGGTGTATTTTCCAAAGAAGACCGACAAGAGGCATGGCCTCAACTCTATAGAAAATATCGAGACCGTGAAGACTGGAGAATGGGACTGTCCACTACATGTGCACCACAAATACAAAACGGTTATGGTGGGGACAATGTCCATTAAAGTAAAGGTGCAATGATCACTTCGTAAGAGGTGGGACTTTTTGCTCTATATATCGCCTGTTTGTTGGTAAGACTTGATCAACATTACTAGTGAGCATGTTTTATATAGGTAAAAAGTTGAGCTTGTTATGTTTTCATTTGTTTTAGCTTTTGTTCTCCTTGCTGTACCAAGTGTTTGTGTTTTTGAAGCTTCACAATACTAATCATTGCTTTAAGTTTTCAGAAAGTTTTGCAGCTTTTTGAACTTCGAAAAAATTTCAACAGTGAAGTTTTCAGAAAAATTCCAGAAAAATAAAAATTAAAATTTCCATGCCGGAAGTGACCCAGAGGCACCTGGGGCTGACCAGGGGGGCCACCAGTGGCCCAGGCGGCCAGCTGGCGTGGCCTACCCCCTGGTCGCGCCCATAGGGCGCCTGGGGCCCACAGGTCCCGCCTCCAGGTGAGTCTTCTTCCTCTCTCTCTCTTTCTCTCCAAAAACACGAGTTCTGCACCTGTTCTTGCGTTCTTGCTGTTCTTGGAGGCAATTTTCGATCTCTCTCTATAGCCTATCATTCGATCTGAGATTTTGAACAAATACTCCCTGGTATGTAACTCCTCCACCCCTCCAATTAGATTTTTTGTTGGTGGCTTCATTTGTGAGTATTTAGTAGTTCTTGGTGCTGTGTAGATGAGCTTGCATGCATGTGTAGAAATTTATTTTCCAAGTTTTGATGCAAGTTTATGCCTTAGGTAAGTGAGTTGAGTAGTTTGCCTTAACCCATTTTGTTTAAATCCTTGTTTTGTAATTTGTCAAAAATTTCATAAATGAGTTTGTTAGGAAGGGCAAAGGGGTGGCTTGAGAAGAAGAAGCCCGCGCGCTCCGATCGAGTTACTAGAGCCGCAGCTTCACCCTCGACTGCTAGGGTGAGCTACAATGAAGATCATGTGCCCCTAGAGATGTTGGAAGACACAAATCCAGCACGTGCGATGATGTTCCCATGTGATGAATTCCTTGAAGCTGCAGGAATTAAGGATGAGTTTTATAACCTTTGTGCTAATGCAGGTCTGACATGGCTCGTCACGTGTTGTGTTGCTGAGTATCAAAAACTCACCTCCGGTTTCATTAACAGTTTTAGATATAACCTTGATACTGGTTCTATTAAGTTTAAAATTTACAATAATCTTTTGACCATGCCCTTGGAAAAGTTTTGTGAAATAATAGGTGTGCCAAACGTTGGGCGGACGGCGAAGATGACCTCTCAGCCCTCCGAGCTGAGAACCGTCTTCAACTCTCTCTGCAGCATGGATACGAGGGATATTCATCGGTCAAAAATCTCCAGCATCTTATTCCCTCACCTCAGGTATTTTGCATATTATGTTGCTAGAGGGGTGTTAGCTCGTGACAACACGAGCAACATTTCTGCACCGGACATTGCTATCCTGGCAACCGCCCTCTCAGGGAGGTTTGATTATAATGTGGGTGCCTTAATTGCTCGACGCCTTGCTATGAACGGTAACAAGGGAGATTTATTTGGTGGCGTTTATGCCACACTTATCTTAGAGTATCTTAAAGGCACCCCACACCCTGATGATAAGCCTTTTACTTATTTAAGTTTTGATCTTGCTGCTATGAAAAGGCATAAGTTTGTTACCATGACTTCTAAGTTTGGTAACCTTGTTTATATCTTGCATTTCGGAACTACCGCGGAACGCAAGATCCGTCTACCTGCACCTCTTTTGTTTGATTTTTCTCACAGGAACGGATGGTCCTTTGATGTTATCCAGTTCGATGAGTTCATGGTCCAGCATCAGTTTCATAACCCCATGGAGGGGGTTGTGCCCGACAAGGAGGAGCACGGTGAGTTACCACCTTTTCAGGGGGAGACCGTCACCCAGTTTGGTGAAGGGTCTTCCTCTGCTTGGAGTGCGGACCCTTCTTCGTGGGAGGATCCGAGGACTTCGATGTATGCGCCGGAATCCTTATACGACCCTTGGACTCACCAGTACCACCCCGGAGCAGGAGGCACCTGGGGGCAGTAGCTACTACCAACTTAGGCCAAAAGCCTAAGCTTGGGGGAGTACGTGCCCTTCTCACTTTTCCATTGTATTATCCGTTTTATTTTTGTTCGCTTTGATCTTTTCGAAGTTTTTGCCCGTTCTTCTTTGTTTCTTTCTTTGCAAAAACAACAAAAAGATTTTCTCTTTCTTTTGCTTTCGTTCAACCTTTGAAAAAACCCAAAAAGATTTCCTTTCTCTCTTTAGTTTGCTTTGTTTTCAAAGTTCAGCTCGAGTCCGTGATGGCATTTAATTATATTTCCTACGTTCGATCGTGCAAGTGACAAGGCAGTAATGACGAAGATCGACGGAAGGGAAGCAACAAGGAAAACCGGTATGAACTCTTCTTGTTTCTACTTTTGTACATATGCCTGTACTTATGATCTAGAGACCAGCTTGTAGCGACATAGTGCTATGTTTACAATGCTTTCCCAGTGGTTCATGCTTTCCTTGTGGCTAATCTCAAATAGCTAGAGTATATAATGTGTTATTGAAATGATTTACATGCATTGCATTGTTCATAGTTTGGTATACTAAGGTGGTATTTCCCTTTGGAGAATTCTTGGATTGACTTGGCACATGTTTACACATGTTTAAGACTAAAAAGTCTGCTTTGCCTTGATGATCTTTGAGGTTCAGAATAGTTATATCACTTTCATGCCCAATTCAATGTTTCTTTGTCGCTCTGCATGATTATGACCGTTATTGCTCTCTAGTTGGTCGCTTCCCAGTCTCTTGCTAGCCTTCGCTCGCACTAAGCGGAATTCTGCTTGTGCATCCAAATCCTTTCAAACTAGTTATTCCATATGAGTCCACCATACCTTCCTATGTGGTATTTACCGGCCATCCTAACGAAGACTTTCTTGTACCATCTCGAAATTATTCAAATTTACTCCTGTTTTGTGCCTCTGTTTTAGCTCATGAGGAAGTAGTAGGTAATTCATGATCTTCTTATGTTGGACATGTTTTATCCCGGGATTGCATGTCTAATCTGCAAACCCCTAATACGAGGAGGGACTGCCATGAGTGCGCCCAGCTCACAAAAGATAATCACAACCAACAAACCCTCCTTCACGCTTTGTTTATGAGAAATCAGAAAACTTTGGTAGTGATAAACAAAGGAGATTAAGGGGATGTGATCGTCCCCATCTTGGGAGCCGTTCCTTGAAACATGTCTAGCATAAGAAGTGATTGGGTTGTCTACTAGCATTCGTTGACGAAATATGCACCTCCCAAAATCATTTTTACCTCTGTTTTCAAAACCAAGAGCTCTGGTACATGTTTAGTCTTTGCTTCCAACCACGGGTTTTCAACCTCGCCATCAAATTCCACGGTTCGAGAGTCTCCACCTTCTTTCTTCAAAGCACCAACTAGGAGAGCATAATTGTCATTCTGAGTGTAATGTGCATTGTCCCAAAGTATTACATTATCTTCTGCATGCTTGTGGTATTATTTATTCTGAAATTCTTAGTTCTAGTCTCCTTTAAAACTCTGGAGGAGTTTCTGCATTTATGTTTTGCTTCACTCATGGAGGCTAGCGAGATACCACTCTAGTATGTTCAAGCTATGTGCAATGTAATCTTGTCTTGATTTTCAGTAGAATATTATTTACTTTTAGTTATTTATGATTGGTCACTTGAAAGAAGGATTGCTTCGTGCATTGTCCTCATAGCATTGTTTCAATACTTGCTAGACTCTTTTCGTAGTACATGCTTATATACATCTAATGAAGCAAAAGAGTTTGTCAAAGTTTTCTTTGTCGCGTCCAGTTCGTTGAACTGAATTGCTTGAGGACAAGCAATATGCTAAGCTTGGGGGAGTTGATACGTCTCAAACGTATCTACTTTTCCAAACACTTTTGCTATTGTTTTGCCCTCATTCTTGCATGATTTGAACTAAACTAACCCGGACTGACGCTGTTTTCAGCACAGCTGCCTGTATGGTTTTATTGTGTGCAGGAAAATGGATTTTTAGGTGTCTCAGAAAATTCCAAGAAAAATCACAGAAAATCCATGCACCTGAAGGGCCATTGTGCCAGAAGTGGGGCCAGAGGGCAGCCAGGGGGGCCCCAGGCGCCCTGCTGGCGCGGCCCCACCCCTGGCCGCGCCGGGAGGCCGCCTGGGAGGGTCCTCTCCCCTCTGGTGCCCTACCTTGGCTCCTATTTATTCCCGTGGCGAGGAAACCCCAGAACAGAAGTCGTTTTTCCAGTTTCCGTCGCGGAGCCGCCGCCACCCTCTGTTCTTCTTCGGGAGGGCTAATCTGGAGGCTGATTTG
The DNA here is from genome assembly GCA_902687465.1 of Secale cereale. Lineage (NCBI taxonomy): Eukaryota > Viridiplantae > Streptophyta > Magnoliopsida > Poales > Poaceae > Secale > Secale cereale. The sequence continues at coordinate 385,611,789 of LR738713.1, read as the reverse complement.
GCCTCCGGAGAGGGGAGATCGTCACCATCGTCATCATCATCACCACTCCATCCTCCCTCCATGACTTCTCCTTCCATGTGTGAGTAATTCCCTGCTGTAGGCAAAGGGGATGGTAGGGATTGGATGAGTTAGATCATGTAATAGTTTATCAGATTGTTGGGGGCATGTTGCCTATCATCTACTTTGGTGTTTATCGTCTTTGCTTCAACTTGTTGCTCTTAATGCTTGTCACTTTGGGCCCGAGTGCCATGTTTTCAGATCTGAACCCTATGTGTTTGCATGAATATATTTGTGTTCTTGATCCTATCTATGAGTTGATTGCACCTATTATGGTCCGGAACCGGCGATCCCAAAGGTGACAGCTTGGGACACCAAAGGGGATGGTCCATAATTTGAGGATTCCATGTATCCATTGAGTTTATTGCTTTGTTCCGGTGCTCTTTGACAGGAGCACCTTAATCTCCATAAGTTCCTTTTGGCCCCGTTCGTAGCGGGATGGTAGGACAAAAGATGTTGTGCAAGTTCTTATTGCAAGCACGTACAACTACCTGTGGGATACATGCCTAATGTTTGATATTTGCCTAGATGATCATTACTTTTATGTGTGCCTTGCCCCAAGTTAGATTCATGATGTATCTCATCCATGCAGCGCCCAACCATCCATCTCCCTAGCCTACAGTGTTTCAATCCTGCTGGTTATTAGTTGTTACTTTTGCTGTTTACTTTTGCTGTCACCACCATCACTATCATATCACCGTTACCACTTATCTTTTGTTGCAAGTAAGTATATTTCAGGTGCGGTTGAATTGACAACTCAACTGTCAAAGCTTATAAATACTCTTTGGCTCCCCGTGTGTCGAATCTATAAATTGGGTTATTCTTACCTGCGAAGACTATCTCGATCCCTTACGGTTGAGGGTTATCAGGATCAAACATCAATATGCAGCACCCTATACCCCCTCAACAAAATGGTGTAGCGGAGATAAAGAACCGGACTCTGATGGACGCGGCAAGGACCATGATGGCGGAATTCAAATCTCCATACAACTTTTGGGCCGAAGCCATCAACACCGCTTGTCATGCATCCAATCGGCACTATCTTCGAAAAGGCTTGAAGAAAACTCCATATGAGATACTTACCGGTAACAAGCCCAATCTCAAGTATTTCCGGGTGTTCGGGTGTAAGTGTTTCATCCTCAAGAAAGGTGTTCGTTTGTCTAAATTTGAATCTAGAGCTCATGAGGGCATATTTGTTGGTTATGCTACAAACTCTCATGCTTACCGTGTCCTCAACAAGTCCAATGGACTCATTGAGGAGACGAGTAACGTAGATTTCGATGAGAATAACGGCTCCCAAGTGGAGCAGAGTGGTACTTGTGATGTAGGTGATGAAATTCCTCCCCAAGCCATAAGAAGAATGGGTGTTGGATATATCCTACCCATTGAGGAACCCCTTGTGGCCGAAGGAGAAGGACAATGTTCCACTCAAATGGAACCATCACCAACCCAAGACCCACACGCTTCCGAAGAACAAAGTGAAGGCCCTCAACCGAACGAACAAGGCCAAGTGCAAGATCAATCACAAGATGGTGGGGAACCACCAAATGATGCACAAGGCCAAGTTCTATCCTCTGAGCAAGATCAAGATCAAGAGGAAGCTCAAGATCAAGATCTAGCTCCTGATGTCGCTCAAGATGATCAACTCAATGCTCCTCAATTATCTCTTGAGGAGCAATTGGAGCATCGTGCTGCAAAAGTTGCCTCCAGGCTTGCTTCCAGAGAACATCACATGGAGAATATTCTTGGAAGTATCAAAAGGGGGGTAAGCACTCGTAGACAATTAGCAAACTATTGTGCTCATCAAGCTTTTGTCTCCTGTGTTGAACCTCAGAAGGTCTATGAGGCGCTTGAAGACCCTGATTGGCTTAATGCCATGCACGAAGAACTCCATAACTTCGAGCGCAACAAAGTATGGCGTCTGGTGCCGAGGCCAAAGGAGAACCATAATTTCATTGGAACCAAGTGGATCTTTAAGAATAAGCAAGATGCTCACGGCATTGTCATCCGCAACAAGGCACGTCTGGTGGCTCAATGCTACTCCCAAGTCGAGGGTATTGACTACGGTGAAACCTTTGCCCCTGTTGCTCACCTTGAATCTATTCATTTGTTGCTTGCCTATGCTTCTCATCATAATTTTAAGCTACAACAAATGGATGTGAAAAGTGCATTTCTTAATGGTCCTATTAATGAGTTGGTGTATGTTAAACAACCCCCAGGGTTTGAGGATCCCAAGTTCCCCAATCACGTGTACCAACTCGATAAGGCACTCTATGGCCTTAAACAAGCCCCACATGCGTGGTATGAGCATCTTACCGAGTTGTTACAAGATCGTGGGTTTGAAATTGGGAAAATCGGCCCCACTCTTTTTACTAAGAAGGTCAAAGGGGAGTTGTTTGTCTGCCAACTATATGTTGATGATATTATCTTTGGTTCTCCTAACAAAGCTTTCAATGATGAGTTCGCCGCACTCATGACCACACATTTTGAGATGTCTATGATGGGAGAGTTGAGGTACTTCCTTGGGCTTGAGATCAAGCAAAGAAGAGAAGGAATCTTCATCAAACAATCCAAGTATACTCAATACATGCTCAAGAGGTTCAATCTTAGTGATGTCAAGCCGGCTACTACTCCGATGCCAACCAAGTGCCAACTTGACATTGATCCCAATGGTAAAGCGGTGGATCAAAAGGTATATCGCTCTATGATCGGATCCTTGCTTTACCTTTGTGCATCTGGACTGGATATTATGTTGAGTGTGGGAATCTGTGCACGGTTTCAAGCCTCACCTAAGGAAAGTCACTTTGTGGCAGTCAAGCGAATCTTTCGATATTTGGCTCATACCCCAAACTTTGGCTTATGGTACCCAAGAGGAGCAAACTTCAACCTTGTAGGTTTCTCTGATTCGGACTGGGCGGGAGAAAAAGTGGATAGGAAGTCCACTTCCGGAGGGTGCCAATTTCTTGGTTGCTCTCTGGTAAGTTGGTCTTCCAAAAAGCAAAGTTGTGTGTCTCTCTCGTCCACCGAAGCAGAGTATGTGGCAGCTGGCAGTTGTTGTGCTCAACTCCTATGGATGAGGCAAACTTTAAAGGATTACGTTGTCACTTGTGACAAAGTGCCTCTTTGGTGTGACAATGAAAGTGCCATCAAGATTTCTCTCAACCCGGTGCAACACTTCAAGACGAAGCATATAGAGATTCGGTATCACTTCATCCAGGATCATATATGGCAAGGAGAGATCGAGCTTCACTATGTCAACACTCATGATAACCTTGCAAATATCTTCACAAAGCCTTTGGATGAAGCAAGATTTCGCGAGTTAAGGCATGAGCTAAATATCATTGATTTGAGCAATGTGGCTTGAGCACGTGTGCACACCCCACCATACTCTTCATATTGTCTAATTTAGATGTAGGCATGGACATAGGGGGAGTGTTGTTCTCTCAATGAATTCTCTCTCCCCCCATTATGCATAAATTGATCAAGTCTTTCACATTAACCATCTTTGATGGTACTTGTGCTTCAAGGACAAGTTTTGGTCATGGGCCCAAGGTTAAAATCTTCGCGGCGCCATACCTCTTGACTCAAACATAGGTGGCTTCGGCCACCGCCCTCTCTTGAAGAGGGGTTTCTTGTCTCTTGCTGGTGTGTGTTTGTTGTGTCGTGGTTTTCCTTGCTTTTGTGTTCTTTTTCTTGAGCTAAGCCTTGGAGTTTAGTTGTCATGGCATGCTGGGCGGTACTACCACTGGTGGTGCGCAGTACTACCGCTTATAAGCGGTACTACCGCCCACCAGCGCGGTACTACCACTGCGGGGCGGTACGTGGGGGTTATATCGGGGCAGGGGGAGGTTTCTCTCCCCCATACCCATTGACTCGCCCCTTCGTTCCTCTTTCTCTCCCCAGCAGTTCGTCGCCGCGGGAGGGCTCCGGCGGATCTCCTCCTCCGAGGCGTTCCTCTTCATTTCCTTCAGTGGAGTCGATCCCCACCTAGTCATCTTGCCATGGATGCTGGTATTGCCTCCGTTCCTCTTCTCCTCTTGTCTCATTTTCAGATCTTGTGTTTTAGGGGCAATAGTGATTGCATCTCTAGATTTTGGCTAAATCTAGGCTTGAGTAGGTTGGAGAAGGCAACTAGACTATCTAGATTAGAGTATGGTAGGAATATGTTTGAATTTGACAGGCCGGTAGTGCCGGATCTGACCACGGTAGTAGGGAACTGTTGTTCCCCTGCCTCGAGTGGTACTACCGCTCTCTTGGAGCGGTACTACCGCTTGGGCGGTACTACCGCTTACAGGTCACGGTACTACCGCTGCCTGCCAAGTTCAACCATGTTTTTCCATTCTTTGATCTTCTTTTGTTGTGTTCGTTGGCTTATGCTCGTTCTTTCTGGTTGGTTCGCTTGTGTTTGTGTTTGGTTCCAGGTGATGAACATCCTGAGCATCAAGCTCGCCGTATCAACCCCAATCGTGACACCTCGAAGCGCTACCGCACATCTGAGTCTCCAGGAGGTTCCTCTAGTGCTCCACCTCCTCCTCAACAGAAGAAGAAGTCCATGGCGAAGCCAAAGGGCAAAACTATGACCCAAATGAGTGGCAAGGAGTTATGGGCAAGGCATCGCCGCAATCCCTATGAAGTAGATCAAGAACCCAATTTGGTCAATCATCCGTTCTGGAACTGCTTTCAGTTTGCCATCTACTTTGATGTGATCAAGGCGAAAAAGAATCTCTTTGTCAGTGTTCGCTCCATCGACAAGGAGTACCTGGAGAAGGATCTTGAGTATTTTGGTGATGCTCTTCAGATGTGCTCGCATCTTAACATTCTCCAGATCATTCAGTTCAACAAGGATTTTGATGCAGATCTTGTGGCTCAATTCTATGCCACTGTCCATCTAGGGACGGATGAGGACAGGACTCTGACATGGATGACCAATGGCAAATTGCTTTCTGTCAAGTTGAAGGCTTTCATGGAGTTAATTGGGGTGGAAGACCAGGGGCTTGAGACTCCGGTTGGTCTTCGTCCTCATCACAACTCTACCTCCACCCACAAGCAAGCTCTCTGGTCCTACTGCACTACAAAGGTCCACCCTGAAACTAAGAAGGTCACATATGAGTTGTCTGCCTATCTGGATATCCTTCACCGCGTCTTCCGTGAGACCCTCTTCCCTCGAGTTGGGAATCATGATATGGTTCACTCCTATCTTGTGGACATGCTTCTCTTTTGCCAGCATCAGCTAGAGAAGAACACTGGTGAGTCCCTGGATATTTCTCATGTGATGTGGTCTGAGCTCCTGTCTGCCATCTCTGAACGCAAGTGCCTGATCTATGGACCATTCATCATGCTGCTTATTGAGAAGGCTTGGGATCATGTCTATCCCAATGTTTTGCTTGAAACTGGAGAGTTGGTGTCTCATGAGATCAAGCGTCTGAGGAGGAAGGACAACTAGGGCACTCAGGCTCCCAAATCTGGGGGTTCATCCTCTGCTGCTGCTATGGAGACTGAGGAGGCTGAGGATGAGGCGGATGATGATGATTACTATGAGCCATCTGGTGCAGAGCCCTCGTGGGCAAAGAAGCTCAAGCTGAAGATGAAGAAGTTGTTTTGCATGGAGTCTCATGGTCAGTACATGACTCATGTGGCAGAGAAGAAGGCCAGGGGACGTCACAAGGAGCTCATGCGTCAGTTGGGTGCGATTGTGGCCAGTGGCTCTGAGGAACAGGTAACCGAGGAGGAAGGGTGGATTCAGCAGCACTGCCCGTGGACAGATTCCGACGACGAGCAGTTTCAGGTCAACGACGACGATGCAGATGACCCCGCTGGGATTTTATGTTCGAGACCTTCACCTGCTCTCACCTGGAGCCGTAGCTTAGCTATCTGCCCTTTTGGTGTCTCGATGCCAAAGGGGGAGAGAGTTTAGGGATTTGTGTCGTTGCCTTTGTGTTCCTGTCGTTTGTGCTTTCTCGTCTTTTGCTTTGGTTGGTTTCATGAGACCTAAGTTCCCGTCATATGGTGTGAGACATATGCTACCTATGCTACCTTACTTTATCTTATTTATGTACCTTGGTAATCTATAGCGTGCATGCTTATCTTGTTATTTACTATGTTCTCATATATCATGCTCTTATCTTGTTATTTACTATGTTCTCATATATCATGCTTAGGTTGTTGGTCTCTAAAATATAGGGGGAGTGTTGATCCTAGTATGTCTGCCGTGCAGTCCAAAGCACTTATCTAGATAGCACACATCTATGGGGAGCCCGTCTATATTTTAGGGGTGTGGGTTTTTGCGCTTACTCTATGTCATTATTCCTTTTTGTGCAAATCCCGTGTTGTCATCAATCCACCAAAAAGGGGGAGATTGTAAGGGCATATTTAGCCCCATGGTGTTTTGGTGATTGATGACAATGCTTTTGTGGACTAATCATGTGTTCTAAGCTCTTTCAGATATATCTCACCTAGGCACAAGACTATTATATGCCCCTCGGAATCTATGGAAGACGGTGTTTCCTTTTGCTTATTTTTCGGTGGATCTGAGTAATAAGAAAGCCGTACTATTAAGAGGGGATCCGCTTTGGTAAGGTTTGGGTGGAATCAACACGTACACTTCCTTATCGCACCCACCATACCTTCCCGCCTCAATGGAGTACTACATTCCCCCTTCTCTTGTTTTCCTGACCCCAGCGGTAGTACCGCGGGCCTCAGCGGTAGTATCGCCTGAGTGCCTTAAGCGGTAGTACCACTCCACTAAGCGGTAGTACCGCTTGTTGCACTCTGCGGCAGTACCGCTGCTACTCCGTTTTACTACCGCCTCGACTCGAGAGCGCTTTTTCTCGTGTCGGGTTTTGCGGCACTAGGAGCGGTAGTAGTGGCGGTAGTACCGCTCCCCAACGGTAGTACCGCCCTGCGATCGCGGTAGTACCGCTCTGGGTCCCAGCCCCCTTGCGCGGCAGTACCGCTGAAGGGAAACGGTAGTAACGCTTGATAATGTTGGGGAACATTGCATGGGAAACAAAAATTTTCCTACGCTCACCAAGATCAATCTAGGAGATGCATCTACGAGGGGAGAGTTGGATCCACATACCCTTGTAGATCGCTAAGCGGAAGCGTTCAAGAACGCGGTTGATGGAGTCGTACTCGCCGCGATTCAGATCGCCGAAGATCCTAGCACCGAACGGACGGTGCCTCCGCGTTCTTCACACGTACAGCTCGGGGACGTCTCCTCCTTCTTGATCCAGCAAGGGGAAAGGAGAGGTTGATGGAGAAACCAGCAGCACGACGGCGTGGTGGAGATGGTGGTGGAGGAATTCCAGCAGGGCTTCGCCAAGCACTGCGGAATAGACGAAGATGTTTGTGGGAGAGGGAGGGCAGCGCCGAGGCACGAACGTGTGTGGCTGCCCTCCCTCTGCCTCTCTTTATATAGGGGGGAGAGAGGGGAGGGGGCGCCCTAGGGTTTACCCCTAGGGGCGGCGGCCAAGGGGAGATGGGAGGGGGCGGCGGCCCAGGGGCCAGGGTTTCCCCCCCAAGTGCCTTGCCCCCCACTCCAAAGGGTGCGGCTGCCCTAGGGGGGGCCACCCCCCCATGCGCAGGTGGAGAGGGCCCAAGGGGGGGCGCACAGCCCCATGAGGGCTGTTGCGTCTCCCACTTGTGGCCCATAGGGCCCATAACAATTATCGGGACCCCCCGAAACCCCTTTCGGTCATCCGACGACTCCCCGGTGCTTCCCGGAACACTTCCGGACTCCGATCACTCTCATCCTATATATCAATCTTCGTCCCCGGACCATTCCGGAGACCCTCGTCACGTCCGGGATCTCATCCGGGACTCCGAACAACCTTCGGTAACCATGCACTGTTCTCACTAACAACCCTAGCGTCACCGAACCTTAAGTGTGTAGACCCTGCGGGTTCGGAAACTATGCAGACATGACCGAGACACTCCCAGGTCAATAACCAATAGCGGGATCTGGATACCCATATTGGTTCCCACACGTTCCTCGATGATCTCATCGGATGAACCACGATGTCAAGGATTCAGGCAATCCCGTATACAGTTCCCTTTGTCTCGTCGGTATGTTACTTGCCCGAGATTCGATCGTTGGTATCTCTATACCTAGTTCAATCTCGTTACCGGCAAGTCTCTTTACTCGTTCCATAATACATAATCCCGTGACTAACTACTTAGTCACTTTGAGCTCATTGAGATGACGTATTACCGAGTGGGCCCGGAGATACCTCTCCGTCACACGGAGTGACAAATCCCAGTCTCGATCCATGTCAACTCAACAGACACCTTTGGAGATACCTGTAGAGTACCTTTATAGTCACCCAGTTACGTTGCGACGTTTGGCACACACAAAGCACTCCTACGGTGTCAGTGAGTTACATGATCTTATGGTCATAGGAACTTATACTTGACATGCAGAAAACTATAGCGATAACTGATACGATCAAAAGCTATGTTTAACGTTTGGGTCTCGTCCATCACATCATTCTCCTAATGATGTGATCCCGTTATCAAATGACAACTCATGTCTATGACCTGGAAACCGCGGTCATCTTTGATCAACGAGCTAGTCCTGAAGAGGCTTACTAGGGACACAAAGTTTGTCTATTTATCCACACAAGTATTTAAGTTTCCAATCAATACAATTATAGCATGGATAATAAACGATTATCATGAACAAGGAAATATAATAATAACTCTTTATTATTGCCTCTAGGGCATATTTCCAACAGATAAGCGGTAGTACCGCTCTCTGCGGGGCTGAGTGAGGGGTTAACGGTTGGATTGTTCCCCCCACTATATAAAGGCATCTTCTTCCTCCTTGTTGACTCACCTCTTCCCCCAAATACTCCATTGTTGCTCCAAGCTCCATTTTCGCCCGATCTCTCTCCCTAGCCAATCAAACTTGTTGATTTGCTCGGGATTGCTTGAGAAGGCATCGATCTACACTTCCACCAAGAGATATTTGATTTCCCCACTAATCCCTAGCGGATCTTGTTACTCTTGGGTGTTTGAGCACCCTAGACGGTTGAGGTCACCTCGAAGCCATATTCCATTGTGGTGAAGCTTCGTGGTGTCATTGGGAGCCTCCAATTCGGTTGTGGAGTTAGCCCAACCTTGTTTGTAAGGGTTCGGTTGCCGCCTTCAAGGGCACCACTAGTGGAATCACGACACCTTGCATTGTGTGAGGGCGTGAGGAGAATACGGTGGCCCTAGTGGCTTCTTGGGGAGCATTATGCCTCCACACCGCTCCAACGGAGACGTACTTCCTCTCAAAGGGAAGGAACTTCGGCAACACATCCTCGTCTTCACCGGTTCCACTTGTGGTTATTTCTTTCCTTTACTTATGCAAGCTTTACTTGTTTATCTTATATAGCTTGTTTGTGAGGTTGTTATCTTTACTTCCAATAAGTTGTCATCTTAGTAGCATATCTAGACAACTTAATTTGACGCTTAATTTAAAGTGGTTAAGAAAAGCTAAAAAATGTTAGTTGCCTATTCACCCCCCCTCTAGTCAACCATATCGATTCTTTCAAGGCGTGCATTGTTTGCCAAATAATAAAAGTCTTCGTAAATCCCGGCGGCTCTCATGAACTCATTACAAGGCCATTCACACGACCAAACTTCCGCTATGCGAGGAAGATTATATTTGGGCTTCTTATTTTCTTCCTTCTTATTATCCTCTGATCTTTACTGGAGGAGCCCCTCAACAATCTCTTTATCATTTTCCTCCTCTGAAAATTTCTGAAATTTTTAGTAACTCAAAGTAAAAGTTAACCAAACTCAACAAGATTGATAGCAACAACTCCTACAAGTGCCTAGAGACTATAGCATGCATTAGAACTACTTGGGACCAAAGAAATTTGACATGCAAGCTCAAGAACAAGGTCACCGCAACAGCAAAAATTTGCAATAAGTAAAGCACTAGAACAAAAACTAATTGGACCAATGAAGGAGTCACATACCAAGGAACAATCTCCCCAAACAGTTTTGTGAATGGAGTTTTGAGCAAGGAGATCGAAAATGGCAGCAAGATGAGCTATAACTCGTGCTTGAGCTGGTTGGTAATTTTGTTGGGAGAAAGAAGAAGGGTATGGGTGCAGGAATAAGTCGAGAGGGGCCACGTGGGGCCCACGAGGCATGGGGTGCGCCCTGTAAGGGTGGCACGCCCTGGACCCTCGTGGCCAGGTGCTGGCTCCCCTCGCTGTGTTTTCTGTGCCATATATTCTCAAATATTGCATAAAAAATTATATTTCATTTTCAGGGCATTTGGAGAACTTTTATTTTCGAGGTGTTTTTTATTGCACGTATAAGTCAGGAAACAGACAGAAAATACTATTTTTGCTTTATTTATCATAATTAACAGAAGGTAAAAGGGGGATACAGAAGGTTGTGCTATCTAGATTCACCCATGTCATGCTCATCAAAAGGGATCCATTAACAAGGTTGATCAGGTCTTGTTAATAAACTCTTTCTGAATAACATGAAACCGGAGAATTTTCGAATAACACTAGGTTACCTCAATGGGGATATGTATGTCCCCAACAATAAGAATATCATATGTCTTCTTGACAGTATGAAGAGGAAATTCAAAACCTCCAATAGTAATAGTTGAAATTTTTCCAATATAATTGATACTATGGACCTGAGTTGTTTCCTCGGAAAGTGCACCGTATGCTCATTACCATTGACATGAAAAGTGACATTGCCTTTGTTGCAATCAATTACAGCCCCTGCAGTATTCAAAAAGGGTCTGCCAAGGATAATATACATATTATCGTCCTCGGGAATATCAAGGATAACAAAGTCCGTTAGAATAGTAACATTTGCAACCACAACACGCACATCCTCACAAATACCGACAGGTATAGCAGTTGATTTATCGGCCATTTGCAAAGATATTTCAGTAGGTGTCAACTTACTCAAGTCAAGTCTACGATATAAAGAGAGAGGCATAACACTAACACCAGCTCCAAGATCACATAAAGCAGTTTTAACATAGTTTCCTTTAATGGAGCAAGGTATAGTGAGTACTCCTGGATCTCCTAGTTTCTTAGGTATTCCACCTTTAAAAGTGTAATTGGCAAGCATGGTGGAAATTTCTACTTCAGGTATCTTTCTTTTGTTGGTAATAATATCTTTCATATACTTAGCATAAGGATTTGTTTTGAGCACATCAGTCAAACGCATACACAAGAAGATAGGTCAAATCATTTCAGCAAAGCGCTCAAAATCCTCATCATCATTTTTCTTGGATTGTTTCGGAGGAAAAGACATGGATTTCTGAACCCATGGTTCTCTTTCCCTACCGTGTTTCCTAGCAACAAAGTATCTCTTATCATAACATTGATTCTGTGATTGTGGGTTATCAAGATCAACAGTAGATTCAATCTCTACGTCATTTTGATTGCTAGGTTGAGCATCATTTTGAACATCATCATTAACATTATTACTAGGTTCATGTTCATTACCAGATTGTGTCTCAGCATCAGAAATAGAGATATCATTGGGATTCTCAAGTGTGTCAGCTTCAGGTTCACTAGAAGCATGCAAAGTCCTATCCTTTTTCTTTTTCTTCTTCTTAGAAGAACTAGGTGCATCTAAATTAGTTCTCTGTGAATCTTGCTCAATTCTCTTAGGGTGGCCTTCAGGATATAGAGGTTCCTGAGTCATTCTGCCACCTCTAGTCACAACTCTAATGGCATTATCATTATTCTCACTATTTAATTCATTGAGCAAATCATTTTGAGCCTTAAGTATTTGTTCTAATTGAGTGGTAACCATAGAAGCATTATTAATGAGTTTCAGTTCACCTTTAACTCTAGAAACATAATCACTCAAGCGTTCAATCATATAAGCATTACATTGCAATTGTCTACCAACATAAGCATTGAAGTTTTCTTGTTTCACAATGAAATTGTCAAACTCATCTAAGCATTGGCTAGCAGACTTATAATGAGGAATATCACCTTCATCAAATCTATAAAGAGAATTTACCTTTACTACCTGTGTCGGGTTATCAAGACCATGTATTTCTTTAATAGGTGGTAAATTCTTAACATCTTCAGCTTTAATACATTTTTCTTTCATAGATTTCTTTGCCTCTTGCATATCTTCAGGACTGAGAAATAGAACACCTCTTTTCTTCGGAGTTGGCTTAGGGGCTGGTTCGGGAAGTGTCCAATTATTTTCATTGGCCAACATATTATTCAATAGTAATTCAGCTTGATCAACTATTCTTTCCCTGAAAACACAACCAGCACAACTATTCAGGTGGTCTCTGGAAGCATCGGTTAGTCCATTATAAAAGACATCAAGTATATCGTTCCTCTCAAGAGGATGATCAGGCAAAGCATTAAGTAATTGGAGAAGCCTCCCCCAAGCTTGTGGGAGACTCTCTTCTTCAATTTGCACAAAGTTATATATTTCCCGTAAGGCAGCTTGTTTCTTATGAGTGGGAAAGTATTTAACAGAGAAGTAATACATCATATCCTGGGGACTACGCACACAACCAGGATCAAGAGAATTAAACCAAGTCTTAGCATCACCCTTTAACGAGAAAGGAAATAGCTGAAGGATGTAATAATAATGAATCTTTTCATCGTTGGTAAACAGGGTGGCTATATCATTTAACTTAGTAAGATGTGCCACAACCGTTTCAGATTCATAACCATGGAAAGGATCAGATTCAACCAAAGTAATTAACTTAGGATCAACAGAGAAATCATAATTCTTATCAGTAACAAAGATAGGTGAAGTAGCAAAAGCACGGTCATGTTTCATTCTAGCATTCAAAGACTTTTTTTTCAGCTTAGCTAATATTTTTTGAAGATCATATCTATCGTTGCAAGCAAGAAAGTCTCTAGTAGTTTCTTCATCCATAACATAACCTTCGGGAACAACAGGCAATTCATATCTAAGGGGAGAAGCTTCATCATCACTTTCATAAATATTATCAGTTTCAATATTTGCATTCTCCCTAGCCTTAGCAATTTTTTCATCTAGAAATTCACCTAGTGGCACAGTATTATCAAGCATAGAAGTAGTTTCATCATACATAGCAGAAGTGGCATCATCAAGAACATACGGCATATCAGATTCAACAGCAGGAGTAGGTGTCGCAAGTTTAAACATAGCAGATGGTGAATCAAGTGCAGAGCTAGATGACAGTTCCTTACCTCCCCTCGTATTTAAGGGATAGATCTTGGTTTTGAGTCCTTCAAATTCTGCATAGTGCTCAACAAATATAAATCCCAAGTGACTTAAAGAATAGAGCTATGCTCCCCGACAACGGCGCCAGAAAATAGTCTTAATAACCCACAAGTGTAGGGGATCGCAATAGTTTTCGAGGGTAAAGTATTCAACCCAAATTTATTGATTCGACACAAGGGGAGCCAAAGAATACTCTTAAGTATTAGCACCTGAGTTGTCAGTTCAACCACACTTGAAAACTTAGTATCTGCAGCAAGGTAGTTTAGTAGCAAAGTAATATGGAGATAGCGGTAACAACAATAAAAGTAACGATGGTGTTTTTGTAGTTTTTGTAACAGTAGCAACGGAAAAGTAAATAAGCAACAAGCAATATGTGAAAAGCTCGTAGGCATTGGATCGGTGATGGGGAATTATGTCGGATGCAATTCATCATGTAAAAATTATAACCTAGGGTGACACATAACTAACTCCAGTTCATCAATGTAATGTAGGCATGTATTCCGAATATAGTCATACGTGCTTATGGAAAAGAACTTGCATGACATCTTTTGTCCTACCCTCCCGTAGCAACGGGGTCCTATTGGATACTAAGGGATACTAAGGCCTCCTTTTAATAGAGTACCGGACCAAAGCATTAACACATAGTGAATACATGAACTCCTCAAACTACGGTCATCACCGGGAGTGGTCTCGATTATTGTCACTTCGGGGTTGCCGGATCATAACGCATAGTAGGTGACTATAGACTTGCAAGATAGGATCAAGAACACACATATATTCATGAAAACATAATAGGTTCGGATCTGAAATCATGGCACTCGGGCCCTAGTGACAAGCATTAAGCATAGCAAAGTCATAGCAACATCAATCTCAGAACATAGTGGATACTAGGGATCAAACCCTAACAAAACTAACTCAATTACATGGTATCCAACCCATCACCGTCCAGCAAGCCTACGATGGAATTACTCAGGCACGACGGTGAGCATCATGGAATTGGTGATGGAGGAAGGTTGATGATGACGATGGCGACGATCTCCACTCTCCGGAGCCCCGAACGGACTCCAGATCAGCCCTCCCGAGAGAGATTAGGGCTTGGTGGCGGCTTCGTATCGTAAAACGCGATAATTCTTCCTCTCTGATTTTTTTCTCCCCGAAAGTGAATATATGGAGTCTGGGGGTATGTCGGTGGAGCGTCAGGGGGCCCATGAGGCAGGGGGGCGCGCCCAGGGGGAGGGGGCGCGCCCCCACCCTCGTGGACAGGGTGTGGGCCCTGTGACGTGGATATTTCCGCAGATATTTTTTATATTTTTCGAAAATAATTCTCCGTGGATTTTCAGGGCATTCCAAGAACTTTTTATTTCTGCACAAAAACAACACCATTACAATTCAGCTGAAAACAGCGTTAATCCGGGTTAGTTCCATTCAAATCATGCAAGTTAGAGTCCAAAACAATGGCAAAAGTGTTTGGAAAAGTAGATACGTTGGAGACGTATCAGTTGACTTTTGCCTTAATGTGTTCCAAGGCTTGTAAAAGCAAGATGCTATCCTACAGAGCGATCTTTGGAGGAACACACCTATATGAGCCCGACAGCTGGTCACGGTCTATGAGATTAGGGTGATCTCTAGTAAGTTCATGAACAGGTCAGGAGTGACCAATATGCTCCACCCGAGGGGTCAGCCTTCGGCATCCTAGTACTAGTAAGACACTTGGTGAAACTCCTTTACGCAAAATTGCCAATTCAAGGCCTAGTCCATTGTTCAGTTGTGGAGGAGTGTAGCTATTTGTTCTAGGTGGATGTTCAACCTTAATGGGTCTTCACTAAAAATAATGGTATATCAAAACAGAGTTTCGAACAGAGGACAACACCATGGGCCTTCGGGACCTAGTGGAGGATTGCTGAATATTAGTTGGGCTATAGGCCCATTTAACAATTTCAGAAAATCCCTAAGGGCCCATGCTGTCAAGGGAATGGTGAGCCGATGCAATGTTTTGCCGGTCAAAATTGAAGAGTCCACTACAGACACAAAATGAATACGAGACGCCATATTCATTGCGGAAATGGAAACGCCCATAATAAATACGTTTTATTATGGAGATGAAACGTCTGTAATTAAACAAGTTTTATTGTTGTGTAATTAAACGAGTTTATGGCTGGATTATTAACGAGTTTATTGATGCGTAATTAAACGAGTTTCTGGCTGGACCATTAACGAGTTTATTACTGTGTAATTAAACGAGTTTATGGTTGGACCGTTCTCCAACCCGACTGGCATCCACTGCTCCCTGGTCGTTCCTTTCACTACTGCTGCCTTCGGTGATCCCATCCCGTCTACCGCGTACACGGCTTACGGGAGAGCAGGTCTCCGAAACCCCGCCTCTCCGGATCCTATACGGGAGAGGGGCGAATATGTTTTTGAGCAGCGACTACGCGACTGCTCGCTTTTGTTCGTCTACTTCTTCTACGTCCGCGTCGCCCTCGTCATCACCATGTCCACCGACGCCGAACGTGCCGCCGCCGAGAAGATCGAATCCGACAAGAAGGCAGCCGAGGACGCCGCTGCTGCCACCATCGCCGCCGCGGCCGCCTGGCCTACTGGGGTGTATAACACGTTTACCCCGCTCCTGTTTATTTCCGTACTTGCAGTACTAACATCATGTGTAGATCTGTCTACTGTTTGTGTAGTACGTGCATGTTTAGATCAGAATCAGTATGTCGTCAACTCAGTCAATGCTATTATAGTGATTTATCTATGGATTAAATTACTCGGAAAATTGCCTATTTACTCGACAATATTAAGGAAAAAAATTAAATTTTCCATTCCTTAACATTTCAAAAGTATACAAATTGTCCCTTAACTTTAAAACCAGCAAATCTTAGTCCCTGATTGAAACCAGATAAGTTTAGTCCCTCCTAGTTCTTCGGGTGGTTTCCGAGCCATATGCTCAAATGTTTTAGGTGCTTGCAATTTCTTGTTGAAAAATAATATTCGACGAGCTCTACACGTGAGAAACAAAAATCAATGCTCAAAAGTGCTCAATACTTTGAGCAGTGAAATCTTTTTCTTGCGTAGAGCTCCTCCTCAAATGTTATTTCGGCACGAAATCTTGCAAGCACCTACAAAGTTTGAGCATATTTGATGTCACAAAATTTCATATTTAGTTTTATATTTTCATTTACTTTTACTTTTTTAAGACTTCTTTTAATTTACTGTTCATGAGGGTTTAGAGACACCTACGAGCAGACATGGCCACCTGGGCTATAGCTGGCGTATCGACCCATTAGCACATGTAATCGACACATCATGGGCCCCGCTCAACACATCGTTAAACGAGGCGCACCTCGCACGCGGCACGCTTGAGGCCGTGTCAGCGCCGCGTGGTCAGGCCCGCGCGCCGGCACAACGCGACACATTTCAATAAATTTTTTCAGAATTAATTATATATAGGCCGAAACAGCCCAAATTGGCCCAAAATCTTGTGCTCCATAAGGGGTAAACGGGCCATAGGCCCAACACCTTTAACTAATGTGCTGGCCCTGGACCTGGGCCGCTGCAACGGCGCGCGTACCCGCACCGCACGGCACCGGCCCGTTTATAAACGGGCTGCCGTACGGCAGGCACGCTTAATAGGGGCCAAGCTGTGCCGGCCCATTTGGCCAGGTCTGCCCCGGAGTTAAAAGCCACTCTCTCTCCAAACCCTAAGGCTCCACGCTCCCCCTCCCCGCCGCCTCCGCACTCTGCCGCCGCAGCCGCAGCCGCAGCCGCAGCCGCCGCCGAAGCCATGGGTGAGCCCCTCCGTCTACCAGCTCCTCTTCCTCCCGTAACCTCGCCCGTTTGCCTTCTCGCATGTGTTATTGCGCGCTCGTTTTGATGGATTCGTGGTGGCAGGCGCGTACAAGTTCGTGTCGGAGCTATGGAGGAGGAAGCAGTCCGACGTGATGAGGTTCGTGCAGCGCGTGCGTTGCTGGGAGTACAGGCAGCAGCCGGCCATCGTGCGCATCACCAGGCCCACCCGCCCCGATAGGGCTCGCCGTCTCGGCTTCAAGGCCAAGCAGGTTCGCTTTCCCTCTTAGATCCGACCCCCCTTGTGTTCCTTGTGCGATGCCATGGCTGGGTACATGTATGTTTGTGATTGCTGGCCTAGGTCGAGTAGTTTTCTTCGTCTGTAGTTCTGGTTGTTCGTTATGCGGGGGAAATGTGTCTTCTGTCCCGTCGAGGCTAGGTTTAGTTTTAGTTGATGGAAGTTCTATGCCATTTTCCTGCAATAAACTGCACTTGGTCTTTCAGCACAGATCTGAACTTACTCCAGTCATGATGCCACTAGCACAACATGTTTGTAAAATACATGACGATGCATTATCTGGTTGTCTCTTGCCTTATCTACCAATTTTATAAGTTTTAACCGCTTGTGTTCATTGCCCGGTTGTTTCTGAGTAGTAATTTGGACCATGCTAATCAGTTTGTAATATGAAACATTATGTACTGCGGACATAGTTAAGTGCATCATTTATGTCTAAATGCTTGCCTTGTTTCATTGTTGAATGCTTGTTTCTATGCCAGCCTTGCACGCTGAAGCATGTTCATTGGACATATACATAGTAGTTCCTTCGGTTTATAGATTGGATTGAGGGTTCAATTGGTAGTATTGGTTGCTTTAGTAAAATCTTAATTGTCCATTAAGCATTGCTGCATCATTTGTCTAAATTCTTGCCTTGTTAAATTGTTTGAGAGCTGTTTCTATACGAGCCTTGCACACTGAAGCATTTTCGTTGGACGTATACACAGCTAGTTCCTTGGGTTCATACATTGGACTGAGGGTTCAATTGGTAGTATTAGATGCTATCATTTGGTAAAATGTTATTGTCCATTAAGCATTGGTGCATAGCTTATGGTATTTGGTCCAATAATTGATGTATGTCTTTCATTGTGATTTTTCTTGCTTCTATTTGTGCAGCTATCCGTTCTTATTCTGCACTCCTTTTTCCATGATATAATTGCTTCCCTTTGCTTACCATATGTTCCTTGTGTCTAGGGTTATGTGGTCTACCGTATCCGTGTCAGGCGTGGTGGCAGGAAGAGGCCAGTGCCCAAGGGTATTGTCTATGGTAAGCCCAAGCACCAGGGTATTACCCAGCTCAAGTTCCAGAGGAACAAGAGGTCTGTTGCTGAAGAAAGAGCTGGGCGCAGGCTGGGTGGTCTTCGTGTGCTCAATTCCTACTGGGTGAATGAGGTATATACTTGCTAGTTGCTATGATTTGTGGAAATGGCTGGGAGTTCTCAAGTCTGATATTCACTAATTTTCTGCTTGTGCATTTCTTGTACTGTAGGACTCTACCTACAAGTACTTTGAGGTCATCCTTGTTGATGTTGCTCACAGTGCTGTCCGCAATGACCCAAGGATCAACTGGCTCTGCAAGCCTGTGCACAAGCACCGTGAGCTTCGTGGCCTAACATCAGCCGGAAAGAAGTTCCGTGGTCTGCGTGGCAAGGGCCACCGCCACCACAAGAACAGGCCCTCAAGGAGAGCCACCTGGAAGCGCAACCAGACCGTCTCCCTCCGCCGCTACCGTTAAGCTGCCCTATGCACACCTTGATAGTATTCGTATGAGCCATCGGATTTTGCTACCTTCTTTCGGAGACTCCTTGAAGCTCGTGATAGAACCTTTATGTCGAGGCATATCTGTTGAACTATTTGCTATTTGCCTGTGTTACCAGAACAACGAATGTGTTAGTAATCGTATGCTGTGTGCTATGGTGTCATATGTTTGGTCGTTCACCTTATAATGGGATGGTGTTCTTCATCTCTTTGCATATTGGAAGTTCTTCTATTGCTTGTTGGCATCAGGGTGATATTGCTTGCTACTGGTTTTATCTTAAATGTTGGTTTGCAAATTTTTAGTGTTTGCTGGTATGCAATTTTTGTGGCTCAAATTTGAAAGTTGTTTTTTGAAATCCTGCTAATTCTTTTGTGTTTCTTTGAGCCACTTGACTGCGCCACCTAAGGGAAATCTTAGTGAGATGACTTCGAGGCTAGCATTGTAAGGATAGTTTTTCATTTCGGATACAACCTGTCATCTTCACTTACATACTGTAGTAGTCAACTCAAATGAGAATATGCACCCGGTGAACAGAGGTAATCCCTGAAAAATCTGTCCAGCCTATTCGGATCCGTGAGGCTTTGCCTAAACACCCAAGTTGCGCCCGCTTAGTTGACTGATCATGAAAGTTTTTAATCATAATTTTGTTTTTACTGTCTATGTGGGGGATTTCTTGTGATGATTGTTAGAGTGAAACGAGGCAAATGAATCAACTCCCTTTTATTTCATTGACGATCGCAGTATATATACAAGGGAACGGACGTGAACGAAGAGATGTGTCCGTTCGCAGGGGCGTGAGAGTGGGTCGTGACTGTTGCTGAAACAACCGCACGAGATATTACATAGGGAGGATTATCCCTTTAATTAAGAGAATTAATTAAATCCTAACAATCCCCCTAATCCTTCCTTGTGCTTGCGATCCACCATCCTTGGAATAATCTCCTTCAAAAACCCCGTGAGAAAAATATGAGGAGTATAGTGTACGATATGTTGCCAAAACTCCTTCAAAAACCCAGTGAGAAAAATAAGGAGAAAATGCCGCAACATATAATGATTACTGTCTCTTTCAACTCAATACGAGAAAACTCATAGAGTTTAGAGCACAATAAATATGTCATATATACTTTCTCAAAAAACCTGGTGGGGAAACAGAAAGTATGACATATGATCTCGTGTTGATATTACCTCATTAAAAACCTTTATGAGAACCTGTAAAGTAAACTCATGAAGGGAAAAAGAGTATAATATGATGCATTGAACATGAATAATTCAGGAAGATACCCCCCCTGATTCTTGCAAGTTCCAAAGTCGTCACATACCAATACATAGAAGTTGGTAGAGACCCGCTGAACAAATCAGTCGCATGATTTGATATTGCTTATTATGTAACCTGTTTGCATCCGGGCAACACAAGAACCATTATCGTTGAGATAATGGTTGGTGAATGTAGCCATGAGGTCTGATTTAAAGACTCTTTATGAGAGGGCTACCACACCTAGTAGTAAACTAAACTTGTCTACGATCTGATATAGTGGGGATCTGATCGATGTATCCAATGATATCAGTGTTCACATTTCTGTGAAATTGAAAAACCAGGACATGATATTTGATGCCTTGGAGACATCGAAAGATATTCTTGAGTACCAACCAATTGTGTTTGATGGATCCAATGGCATTCTGGAACTTTGAGTCCCAATATCTCATTTCCATCATCTCTTGGTCTATATAGATCTTTTTCTACGTCTAGAGAATGAACTACCATGAGAGTTATGGATGGATAAGATTTGTCCACAATGAATTTCTCCAATATATCATGGATATAGACAACATAGTATACCATAATGCATGAATGAAGGTGCTCAAGTTGTACTAACGAGCGATGTTTTGGTTTACCCAAGTCCTTCATTTAAACTCCGTCATTAGATGATTACATGTGTCGTCATTGCAGACATACAGACATGGATAATCATCTTTGCAGGAGTAATCCTTTTGTATAAGGAACTCACTACGTCGGTTGTACCATATGTACCGACAACAATAAGTCTTATGGTGACTTATTGATTTTACACAATGTATGTTGCGCATTGCATTTCGATTCAGAAGTGGGATTCCATCGGGAATCAACCATATATGTCTGAATCTAGTGATCCACATGGATATGTGATCACTACATCTATCAACTGCAGAGATAAATGATTTTGTACTGCCAATGATATAAGTAATCGGAAAGAGATTCCACCTCTGGAGAATAGTTGGGTATCTACGTGAACCCTTGTGCTACAATTCTTGCTCTTTGTTTCACCACCTCGTTGTTCTCAATTCTGTTTCCAGAAGAAAACTGGTGTAGGTATTGCTTATGAATACCTTCTCATTATTGAGCAAGATCATTTCTACCTAGATTATACCCTTTGCTTGAGTTCAGTCCGAGTGTAGTTTCACACTTTGCCATGGCCATGGTCTTTGGATCTGAATCATTTGAAAGGTTTTTGCAATCTAGTTGAGAAATGTATGTCGACAATTGTAGACTTCCGGTTATAGGATTCTCCAGAATCTATATATCAATATATAGTTGATGGAAATATCGTTACCCATGGTGACTGCTCGCGATTTCCCAATGCGATTGAGTCAGGTATTCCGATGTCCCGGTCATTGTGTGCACTATGACCTAGGTTTGGTGGAGGTTTCCCGTCCACTGGGTGTATACTACCCATTAGGTGTCTGTCAACGTAAAGTTGACATGCATTTACTAATTCAGAGGCCTTGATATCCTTGCTTGCAAGAAGCTGAATCCTGATGTACTATTGTCGTACTTCTCCCCGTGTTGCTTTGAACGGGGAGTTGAGTGGTTTTAGTTGGTACCTCCACTCTTTCCGACATATTTTTGCAGGATTGTAGGATTGCGTGACACCTTTATAGTCAGTAAATGAATTTGGCAGGTTATTTGCAATGTGTTGCAAATCTTCTGAACGCATGGTTCGGATCTTTGAGTACGTGGATCTGAGGTAGAAATGTGTTGAACATTCCACTAATTTCCTGTCATTCTTTATGGTACTTGAAATCTCCCCCTAATGCCTGGAAATGTTCCTCGTTGAATCAGCATACTGGCCTTGAATAACTCCCCATGTGAGGGGCTTGAGGTATTGACAGTAATACAGTTATTCCTCACATAGATCCCAACTATATGTTGAGGGGCCAATGATGTATGCCGGGTGGTGATATCGGTATGCAACCGAAGTACTGCAGATGGGAAATACTCGGTAGATTTCCACGTATCAAAGATAGAGGGGAATAATATATGCAGTTTGGTCATGAGTGTGTAAGACTACATGACTCCAACGTAAAGTTGGTAAGTTGCAATTCAAAGTAAAGATCATGCAATGAGCTCAATTCTTTGGATGGGATTCTACCAAACCATTTTGAGTCTAGATATTAAGACAAATTGCTAAATTTGTATCCGAGAGCCATAGAGGAAGCACTCAAGGAGAATTATGCAATGTTGTCCATCCGATTTGCTTGAAATCGATGTCAGGATAAAGCTAATGGTTTCGTGTGAATAAATCACACACTTAAGACCATCATGTAGATATGTCTTTTAGAACCATGGAGTACCTGAATAGTCTAGTCAATGGATGGGAAGAGTCACTTACCTCAACTTGATGCATTCAAGGAGTCTGAGTGGTTCAACATAGACTTTAAGGTGTGCGGGCCTTAAAATTAGCTTCACTGTGTCACTTGTAGTGCACATAAAATCCAAATGTTGTTAGAATTTAGCATCATAATAATCATAAACCATTGGAATTGCTGATAGTTTCGGTTTTAACCCAATGTCAATGATGACCAAAAACTGGAATGCCAAATTTGTCATGCAAAAGACACTTTGGAAAACTATCTCGTACGCAACATGTGCTACGGGTTTTGTAGTATGTGTAGTACAATCATGATGATACAAAGAGAATGTGCTTGCCATATCTATTGCATGTGGTAAAGAGAAGATATTCCTCTTTGTTGTCATCATAAGTTTCACAATGGAACTTTGACGGATACCTCTATAGTTTAGTAGGGTACGAGTTAAACCCGGAAGCAATAAAGCATCGTGACGTTACTCGAGTACCCACAGGGACAGTAAATATGACTCGAGTTGAGCCAACAAATACCTCATTGCGGCTAGCGATTTTAAAATATCTCCTTTCTCTCAACAAGAGTGGAAACATTTCACTTCCCTGAGTATAGTGTTTGTGGTGCATATGTACAATGGCACAAATCACCTTTCATCAGATTGACCCCCGTAGAAATCTATATATAGACATGAACATTCTCAAGAAAATCACTGTCAGATATATAGAATACATACAAATGTATTTGTATCAAAGTGCTGATACAGTATATTGTGATATACAATATCTGATGACAACAGTAATAATGTTCATATTAGAACATCAGAAATTGACATAAACACATTGATCACTAAGGAGATTGAGGGACTAAATGTAGTCTCCAAACATGTCGGTTGATGCATATTCAACCACCATGCTCTCCATGCTCATAGGGTCTTGTGACAGCTTGATGATGTCAGGTTGAGAGTTTGAAGTGAGTTTCAAACCATTACCCTTGAGGTCCTTTGCATCCCGGTGGTGTGGCCTGGATTGCACACGCGATCCCATGGGATGCAAGACTGATCTTGATGTCCATAATCCACTTAAGTAAGTTGTGGCCATTGAGGGCAATAGCCTCAAATTGTTAGCCATCGATTACTTATAGGAGCAAGCCAGAGATAATTAATTTACGAGAAGTAAATTAAAAATCATCATGGTTTTGTAATAAGAATGCAAAATTTTGACTCAAGTGTATAACTTGAAAATGCTCAACCTCAATCGTGGAAACATAACACATTGAAGATCATCCAGATCTCACAGTAATAGAGATAGTTTGCTCATGGGCATTAGAACCAACTCATTACCTTGTGTTTTCCAAATGTAATGAGGGAGATGTTATTGTCAAAACTTTACAAGTTTATTGCGCAGGAGAAATCAATCTCGACCGCTGTGACATGTTCATGAAGAATGGCAATGTGGTAAACACATAGAACATATCATCTCCGGTGAAAAACCGGTTATTTATTTATATTACAGGTTGCAAAATTTATAGATTTCAAGAAAGATGGCTCGAAATCATTAGTGTGGCTCTCAAATTGCTGAGAATGACACCATGAATTTTGCATATGTATTTGCAAGAAATTTAAAATCTCGATTGCAAATAGATGTATTAATCTCGGCATGTGGTTAACATGGAAATAAATACATCGTAGAAATATTCCGGAATACATGGTACTCAACGGAAATCGGTACTAAAATAGATGTACTGAGTTAACATGTCTAAAATAGACTAAATCTGCTAGAACTACTGTTTTCACATGTGGCCGATAAACCAAACTAGTACTACCAGTACTAGTGAGCATTGTTTCTATCGCATGCACATGTCCTGCTAGAGCCTGATTACCCCCTTGCGACACACCTACTCACGCGCATGCCACTTATTGCTTCCCAGCCTGGTGAATGGATAAGGAGACGACCGGCCGACCAGGCAATCCCCAATCGCTCAATCTAATCCTCATGACCCATACAGGCGGAGAGCACACGGGCACAGCCGGCTAGCCGGCCGCTTCACCGGCGGCGAGAAGAACTCCCGCCATGCTCATCCTCGGAGGGAGAGTCGGCGTGGCTGTGGGTGCCGTTTGCAAGTCCAAGAAGGCCAAGCGCAGCAGGGCTCCATGTGCCGGAGTGCCAGAGTGGCCGCTCGACGGTGAGCTTGCCAGCGGGATGCCGAGAGCCATGAGCCGACGGCGAGCGCCCGTGCGAGGCGAGGGCGGAGGAGTGGCCGGCGTCGGGGTCGGCAGGCGCGGCGCGACGGCGTCGACATCGACAACTGCGTGTGGTTGAAGGAGCCGTTCGCGCCAGAGAAAAAGTTGAAGACGGTGGCACCGGCCGGTACGGACATGAAGGCGAGCGCGTCGCCCTCGCGAACCTGCATCCGGGGCGCTTGTCTCTGTTGGGGGCAGCAGAGGCGCGGTGTCGGCGGCCGAAGGCGCACGACACAGACACGTGCCCCAACCGTGGTACTGGCAGCATCCCGGCGGCCGCGAGGCCTCGAGTGCCTGGTCGACGTCCTCAAGCATTGGCGCCGCAGGACCATTCAGGGGCCAGGCAGGAACCGCCGGTTCCATAGGATGCACAGCCGGCCCAAGTGCCTGCACAGGCAGCGGCGCGATAGACTGCTGCGCGGCCGGCAAAAGGCCTGCACCGGCGCCGTCGTCGCAGTGTTCTGGTGGTGATGAGAGGTGTGATACCCTCCTTCACCGTGGCGGCGCCGGCGGTAGCCTCCATCACCGTAGCGATGTCCGTTGAGACAACGACAGGCGTTTGCACGGTTGAGGCGGCGCTGGTTCCCACTTCCACGCCGGAAACGGCGAAGGTCTCGCACTTGACGCCGGAAGCGGCGGTGGCGCGCGATGGAACGGCGGCGGCAACCTTAGTCACGAAGGAGTAGCAAGAAGAGAGAAAGAAGCGCAGGCATTGTATTTCTCACCTTTTGCCTGTTCTTTCTCATCTACTTCTCGCTCAGATGTGAGCGTGCTGGATGAGTGCGCGGGGCAGGTGCCACGGGCGGGGCACGGCCACAGCGTGGAGCGGGCGTGGGCGGGCAGAGCCGGCCACGCCACGCGGGGCGCGGCGCATGGACTTGCTCGGCCGCGGAGGCTGGACGCGGCGCAGAGGCCGGTGAGCGGCCCAGCGGCCGGGCGGCCGGACGAGGCGGGGCAGGCACCGCCGGACGCGGGACGCAGCGCGGCGCGGGCGAGCGCTTTGTGTGGGATGAGTCCGGCGGCGCGGACGGGCGCGGCCAGACGGCGATGGCGCGAGGCGCGACGTGGCCGGGCGAAGCCGGCCACGGCCTGGCTTGGGCGGGCGCGGCTACGGCCTTGCGCGGGCACGCGTGCGGGGAGGCGTGGCCACCGCTGACGACGAGGGCGTGAGGCGCGGCCGTTTTGAGGCCCGGTGCTCTCGGTTACGAGCGTGCTGATAACGTGTTAGAGTGAAACGAGGCAAATGAATCAACTCCCTTTTATTCCATTGACGATCGCAGTATATATACAAGGGAACGGACGTGAACGAAGAGATGTGTCCGTTCGCACGGGCGTGAGAGTGGGTCGCGACTGTTGCTGAAACAACCGCACAAAATATTACATAGGGAGGATTATCCCTTTAATTAAGAGAATTAATTAAATCCTAACAATGATATTTGAATATGGTTTGATTGGCAAAAAGAGCGTACCTCTCCATTTCATCAGAGAAACCGAAAACTCCGAAATGGTGTTGGCCGAGCCTCGTGGTTTCTTTAGACTCTGCTATGGCATGTATTGCCGAACTCCCGAACCCAATTTCCTTGAGGCTTTGCTATGTCATTCATATCAAAGGTGTAGGGGCATGTCCAATGCGGACCATTAAACCGTCTGGACCACGGCATATTTTTGCGAGACGTATTTTGCCATCCAACGTGGCCCTATATTGGTCAACCGACCGGTCTGGAGTGATTTTTTCCGGAAACAAACTGGGGAGGACTGCTGCAACACCCGCTTTTGACTTCCGTGCCCCTCCCCCCTCCTTCACCTGTGCGCGCGTTCAACGCCGCTCTAGAGCACCGATGCCGCATTCATGTTGGCTTGGAGCGACGCGACTTCTCACTGGCCCTCCAGCATTGAAGTGGCACATTGCGGCACATTGACCGAGACCATCATCCGTGCCGCTTCCCGGTGCACGTGAACGATAACTCGTCGTTTGGCCTCCCTACATTAAACATTCGCAGTTGCCAAGGAACCTACTCCGACGCCATTCGTTCGTCCGCGCGTCGTCCACCCTTAACCATCCCCGCCCCCTCCCGCTTGCCCTGCCATCCGTCGAGTATTTAAGCTCAAACTCCAAGTCCAACCCCGGCCATAGCCGCATCCATCTTCCTCATCTCCCTTTCTCCTCTCCGCACCACACTTGCCATGGCCTCATCGAGTTCCAAAGCCATTTGGGACAGCCTCTCGTCCAAGCAGAAGACGGAGATCGTCGCCATTGCCGCCGACAGGCAGACGGAGGTCATCGTTGCAGACATCCCAATGGAGAGCGTGGCCAACAAGGAGCTGGCGCCACCCCCTCACTGGTCCATGTCGGCATCACCATGGGCGAGGCCCATGCTCACTAGACAGAAATCATGTTGGCTGAGCGGGAGGCCGCGTTCGGGCAAGCTGATGGGCCTCGAACCCCTCGTTGATTACCCCAAGTGGAAGGTGTAAGATGTAGTAAGTAGAAGTGTTTTCCCCTAGCAAAGATGCCAATGATCGATTCCCCAGAGACTCCTAGGTTCAACAAGTAGGTGTCAATTGCTACGGCGCCAGATTAATAGCAACCAACGTGGACCTGCACACAGATACAAATAACTTTGCTCCCAACGAGTACAGAGAGGTTGTCAATCTCTCCGGCCTTGTAGTTCACAAAGGATTAAAAGCAATGATAGTAGTGATAGATAGTTTTTGCAATAGTAGGTAATAACGGAAAGTAAATAGTGGATGTGATCAATGATGGTAATATGGACCGGAGTCTCATGATGTTCACTAGTGATGTCTCTCTCCCAAAAGACGATAAAACAGCTATGTGAGGTAACAAATTACAGCTGGGCAATTGACAGGACCACGAACGCAAACCAATGCTGACTACATTGCAAGAAAGGTTGAGGTTCAAAGCATGGGCGGTACGCCAAAGTAAGTAGACCGAAATCCATCAATATCTACTACTAATCATCCACCTTGAGATATCTATCCAGAACATCTCGCTGGTATTAAGTTGCGAGTCCCATCCATAGTGTAAACTCAATGCAACAGACAACTGCATTAAAAGAACTTTGCGTAAAGTAAACAATCCTTGCACCCGCGGGCACAAGCACCGTTGTTTTCCCCCTTGTGGCAACAACACATCCCCTAGACTCATGTTTCTGTCACTCAAGCTAGTCATCGAGGGGCATGAACCCACAATCGAGCATAACGTTCCCTCTTGGAGTCACTACCTATTACTCGGCCAAAGCAATAAATAACAACGGAGAACATGCAAGAATTACTTATGAACTAAAATATAAAAGAGGTGAATCAAATATATTACTCAAGATCAATCTGAACATAATCTCATAATCCATCGGATCTCAGCAAACTCAACATAGCAACAACATAAGGATTACATAGGTGCCTCGATCATGTAGGGCAGCTCACGAGGACTAATTAGTGAAGCACAAGAACGGGAGGAGAACATCACATAGCTACTGGTAATGGACTCATGGTCCAAGGGAGACTACTCACGAGTCATCCGGGAGGCGTCCATGGTGGTGGAGAAGCTCCCGGTGGTGATCCTCCCCTCCGGCAGGGTGCTGGGAAGAGTTCTCCTGGTGCTCCCGATCTTGGAAGCGGTGGCGGCGGCGGAACAGAGGTGGGATCACGAAAAGAGTTCCTCCTCTGAGGGTTTCGGAGGGTCCTTTAAATATATGCCAAAGTAGGGCATCGGGGGAGCCTCGGGGGGCCCAGGCGCCCCCCCGGCGCGGCCCAGGGGGGGGGGGGCGCCCTGTGGGCGCCTGGAGCCCCTGTGCCCCCCCAGGCTGCCCTTCGGACGCAGTGTTGTTTCCGGATCGCTGATTTTTTATATAATTTTTCTGGATTTTTCTGGGCAGTTCTCGAAACGTGAAAACCTGAAATACAAAAACAGCCGAAAACAGAAACTGGCACTGGGGTGCACTGGATTAGTAAGTTAGTCCAAATATGATCAAAAGTGTATGGAAGTGTATGAATATCATAGCAATATCACCCGAAAGTGGCATGGAGCAAGCAGAAATTATAGATACGTTTTGGACGTATCAACATCTCCAAGCTTAATTCCTGCTCGTCCTCGAGTAGGTAAATGATAACAAGAATAATTTCTATGGTGACATGCTATTAACCATATAGGACTTTCTCATAGTCATATGACAAAAGCTTACTGAGACAATGATTCTAAAGTAATTAGGTTGCGTCAAGAGAAAATCACAAATGACTGAAAGTTTTACAATATGAAACTGAAACATCAAAAAGATTTGCAATGAACATGATGTGCAAATATGATAAAGTGATATCTAGCTTGCCCCCTTTAGTGATGCAAAACATAAATGCAGGGGCACCTTCAAGGTTTAAGTGATGACTAGATACAATCATTTCTTCAGAATAAACGATATCACAATCATGCAAAAGACAATGCTACTTTGGGACAATGGACATTACACTCAGAATGACAATCATGCTCTCAGTAGTTGGTGCTTCAACATAAAGGTAAAAGAAAGGTTAAGTGCTAAAGCTTTTTATTTTGAAAACATGGAAGCAATTGTGTCAACGGTAGTAGTACTTCATATGTGTCATGTATAAAACATCCTATAAGTTGCAAGCCTCATGCATCGAATACTAATAGTGCTCGCTCCTTGTCCTAATTAGCTCGGATTCCCATGGGTTATCATTGCATTACATATGTTTTAACCAAGTGTCACAAAGGGGTACCTCTATGCCACCTGTACAAAGGTCCAAGGAGATAGATCGCATTTGATTTCTCGTTTTTGATAGATCTCAACTTGAGGACATCCATACAGGGACAACATAGAAAATAGATGATGGACTCCTCTTTAATGCATAAGCATATTCTCATGAGAGATTGAGGATTAAGGTCCAAGCTAAAACTTCCACCATGATGCATGGCTTTGGTTGGCGGCCCAATGTTCTTCTCTAACAATATGCATATTAATTCAACCCACGGTAAATCACCCTTACTTCAGACAAGACGAGCATGCATAGCAACTCACATGATATTCAACAAAAGTGTGACAGTTGATGGCGTCCCCAGAAACATGGTTACCGCTCAGCAAGCAACTTATAAGAAATAAGATACATAAGCAACATATTCTTTACCACAATAGTTTTTAGGCTACTTTCCCATGAGATATGTATTGCATGGTTAGTTTGCTTAGTGCAGGTGGAGGTTAGCAAAAGACTGGGAGCGACCAACTAAGAGAGCAATGACGGTCATAATCATGCAGAGCGACAAAGCAATATTAAATCAGGCATGGTAGTTATATCACTACTCAGAAATAAAAGATCATCAAGGCTTGACAGACTTTCTTTACAGTCTTGAATATGCGTGAGCATACGCCAAGTCAATCAAAATAAATTCTCGAAGGAAGATATTACTAAACCATACCACATCATAGGCAAACAAACCAAGTTGGTACTCCAATAACACATTGGGAACCCCCCCCCCCAGCTATTTGAGATTAACCAAAAGAAAACCTGAACTACTAAGCACCATCATGAAAGTAGCATCTTTATCATAGACACTTTAACCAATGCAACAGAAGCAAACTCTCTTAATAAGGTGAGCATGGTAATTAAAGGGAGTTCAAGCAACCAACTAAATAAAAGCTCTTGAAAAGATAAGCATGAATAATAAGAGCAGAGCACGATAGTAGCTATTAAAAGACAAAGAACACACACAGCATAGATAGACATGAAAATTCTATGTAATGTTCTAGGTAGAAGTGGAGCGTGTTTCTCTCCCACATAAAGGAATGCTGGGTTCCGACTCGTTATGAAAAACTAAAAAGAAAACTAAAAGCAAGACGCTCCAAGCATAGCACATAACACATGAAGTGATAAGAATATAGCGAAACGAAAGACGAACTGATAGTGTTGATGGAGAAGGGGATGCACGGGAGCATCCCCAAGCTTAGACGCTTGAGTCTCCTTGAATATTTCTTGGGGGTGCACGGGGGCATCCCCAAGCTTGAGCGCTTGACACTCCTGAATCTTTTTATCATCTTCCCTTGCACACTTGAAAACTCCCTTCATACACAACTCATCATAATCTGATTAGCGAGGTTAGTACCCTTAATAAAATAATTATACCTTACTGGAAATAAGGATATTCTTGAAGTTCTACTGTTTCTCAAGATTGCCAAAAGGTTTTTGCAAAGAAAAAGCAAGTTCTTAATTTGCAAAGTGAAGGTAAGGCAAAACAGGACAGAATCTGTGAAAAATAGAACAGCAGGCAGTAATTGATCTGTTCGGGATACTTCTGCAACTCAAATAAAAAAACTCAGAACTGATGCACGAAAGACAATTATATACAGAACGCTGTCGAAAAAATTCAGACCAAAAAGATGATCTGGTGATTTTATACGAATTTTTCTATCCAAGGACAGAATCTGTTTCCTGGACAGCACCTCACAACTTTTGAACTTTCTAGCAATCGGAGGCTATACTTGGCACAAATATGAAAAGCAAAGATACAATGATGATGCTACAGCAGTAAACAACATCAAGACTCAACAAAAGCAAAAAATTTATTCATGTGGGCTGCCTGCCAAAAGCGCTTTCTTTTATGCCTTTAAGCTAGGCATAATGCATAGAGATCAAGTTTTATCAAGAGTAAAAGAATAACTAGCCCGTACAACGGACTCAAAAGGTAACTTGATCTTCTTACGAGGGAAGTGTTCCATCCCTTTCTTGAGAGGAAACTGAAATTTTATATTACCCTCTTTCATGTCAATGACAGCACCAACGGTGCGCAAAAATGGACGTCCCAAAATAATTGGACATGAAGGATCACATTCAATATCCATAATAGTGAAATCAACGGGCACATAATTATCATTGACAACAATAAGAACATCGTCGACCCTCCCCAAAGGTTTCTTTATGGAAGAATCAGCGAGAACATTACCAAAAGAACAAGAATCAAAAAGTTTCAATTTAAGCATATCATATAGTCTTTTGGGCATAATAGAAGTACTAGCTACAATATCACATAAAGCAAAGCAAGAGAAGTCATTCAAATAAATTTTTATCATAGGATCCCAACCATCTTCTAGCTTTCTAGGTATGGAGGCTTCTACTCTAAGTTTCTCCTCCCTAGCTTTGATGAGAGCATTAGTGATATGCTCTGTGAAGGCAAGGTTAAGCGTGCTAGTGCGGGGGTCTCTAGACATCTTGTGAAGGAAATCAATAACTTCGGTAAGAGTGCAATTATCAAAATCAAGGTCACGAGCATCAAGTAAAGCGGTAGTGGTGTCCTTAAGGTTCACTTGTTTGGTAGCTTCTATAGTCATAGCATCACCATTAATAGGTTCATTGGGACCAGGAGTACATTGGGTGCTAAGAGTGTGAACATCCTCAATAACTTGGATAGTAGCAAAAGTGTGGTGGGTAGGAAGGCCCTTAATTCTTTCCTCTTCCTCCCTTTCTCTAGCCCATCTTTCTTTTAGCTTAGCCATCATCCTAATATTTTCATTAATTTGTACTTGAGTAGCATTAATAGGGATGACTTCCCTCTCCTTAAGAGGAGAAGTTTCAATTTTTAGCAATTTTACCTCATTGGCTAAGTGGTCTACCTTAAAAAAAAGATCATCTAGTTTATGTAGTTTCTCTTCTACATTCTTATTAAAGGCTTTTTGGGTAGTGATGAAATCTCTAAGCATGGTCTCTAGTTCAGTATTGGAGTTCTTGGTACTAGGATAAGCATTGTTGTTCCCATAAGAGTTAGAGGGGAACGGTCTAGAATTGTTACCAAAGTTACTCCTATAAGCATTGTTGTTAAAATTGTTTCTAGAGATAAAGTTCACATCTACTTGTTCTTGAGCAATCAAAGAATTTAAAGGAACATCACGAGGATCAACAGTAGATTGCTTCAAAAGTAGAGACATGATCAAGTCAACTTTTTCATTAAGGGAGGAAATCTCCTCGACATAGTTTACCTTCCTACCTGTTGGAGCGCGTTCGGTGTGCCATTGAGAATAGTTGGTCATCATCTCATCGAGAAGCTTTGTGGCAGCACCAAGTGTAGTTGACATAAAAGTTCCTCCCGCGGCCGAGTCTAACAAGTTCCGCGAGGTAA
Organism: Secale cereale; assembly: GCA_902687465.1. Lineage (NCBI taxonomy): Eukaryota > Viridiplantae > Streptophyta > Magnoliopsida > Poales > Poaceae > Secale > Secale cereale. The sequence continues at coordinate 385,578,932 of LR738713.1, read as the reverse complement.
AGTTCAAGCCTGCATAAAAAGTGTGGATAACCATCCAAGTAGTCAAACCGTGAGTAGGGCAGTTCTTGATAAGAGACTTCATACGTTCCCAAGCTTGGGCAACGTGTTCATTATCCAATTTTTTAAAATTCATTATGTTACTTCTAAGTTGGATAATTTTAGCAGGTGGATAGTATTTTCCGATAAAAGCATCTTTGCACTTGTCCCATGAATCTATGCTATTTCTAGGCAAAGACTGAAACCAAATTTTAGCTCCTCCTCTCAAGGAGAAAGGAAAAAGCTTAAGCTTAACAATATTACCATCTATTTCTTGGTACTTTTTCATATCACAAAGTTCTACAAAGTTGTTCAAGTGTAAAGCAGCATCATCTCCAGCACCGGAGAATTGTTCTCTCATGACTAAGTTAAGTAAAGCAGGTTTAATTTCATATGAAGGTGCTGAAGTGGCAGGTGTAGTGATAGGTGTGCTGATAAAGTCATCGTTGTTGTGACTAGTAAAGTCACACAACTTGGTGTTCTCGGTGGAACCCATAGTAGCAAGCAAGCAAGATAACTATTTTTTGTGATTTTCGATAAAAGGAACTAAAGCAAAAAATGAAAGGTAAACTAACAAGACTAAAAAGCAAAGGTAAAAGATAGCATGCAACTCCCCTATCCTGAAGAGTGGAGTCCCCGGCAACGGTGCCAGAAAATACTCCTTGATGGGCCTCGAACCCCTCGTTGGTTACCCCAAGTGGAAGGTGTAAGATGCAGTAAGTAGAAGTGTTTTCCCCTAGCAAAGATGCCAAGGATCGATTCCCCAGAGACTCCTAGGTTCAACAAGTAGGTGTCAATTGCTACGGCGCCAGATTAGTAGCAACCAACGTGGACCTGCACACAGATACAAATAACTTTGCTCCCAACGAGTACAGAGAGGTTGTCAATCTCTCCGGCCTTGTAGTTCACAAAGGATTAAAAGCAATGATAGTAGTGATAGATAGTTTTTGCAATAGTAGGTAAATAACGAAAAGTAAATAGTGGATGTGATCAATTATGGTAATATGGACCGGAGTCTCATGATGTTCACTAGTGATGTCTCTCTCCCAAAAGACGATAAAACAGCTATGTGAGGTAACAAATTACAGCTGGGCAATTGACAGGACCACGAACGCAAACCAATGCTGACTACATTGCAAGAAAGGTTGAGGTTCAAAGCATGGGCGGTACGCCAAAGTAAGTAGACCGAAATCCATCAATATCTACTACTAATCATCCACCTTGAGATATCTATCCAGAACATCTCGCTGGTATTAAGTTGCGAGTCCCACCCATAGTGTAAACTCAATGCAACAGACAACTTCATTAAAAGAACTTTGCGTAAAGTAAACAATCCTTGCACCCGCGGGCACAAGCACCGTTGTTTTCCCCCTTGTGGCAACAGCACATCCCCTAGACTCATGTTTCTGTCACTCAAGCTAGTCATCGAGGGGTATGAACCCACAATCGAGCATAACGTTCCCTCTTGGAGTCACTACCTATTACTCGGCCAAAGCAATAAATAACAACGGAGAACATGCAAGAATTACTTATGAAATAAAATATAAAAGAGGTGAATCAAATATATTACTCAAGATCAATCTGAACATAATCTCATAATCCATCGGATCTCAACAAACTCAACATAGCAATAGTATAAGGATTACATAGGTGCCTCGATCATGTAGGGCAACTCACGAGGACTAATTAGTGAAGCACAAGAACGGGAGGAGAACATCACATAGCTACTGGTCATGGACTCATGGTCCAAGGGAGACTACTCACGAGTCATCCGGGAGGCGTCCATGGTGGTGGAGAAGCTCCCGGTGGTGATCCTCCCCTCCGACAGGGTGCCGGGAAGAGTTCTCCTCGTGCTCCCGATCTTGGAAGCGGCGGCGGCGGCGGAACAGAGATGGGATCGCGAAAAGAGTTCCTCCTCTGAGGGTTTCGGAGGGTCCTTTAAATATATGCCAAAGTAGGGCATCGAGGGAGCCTCGGGGGGCCTAGGCGCCCCCCCGGCGCGGCCCAGGGGGGGGCGCGCCCACAGGACGCCTGGAGCCCCTGTGGCCCCCCCAGGCTGCCCTTCGGACGCAGTGTTGTTTCCGGATCGCTGATTTTTTATATAATTTTTCTGGATTTTTCTGGGCAGTTCTCGAAACGTGAAAACCTGAAATACAAAAACAGCCGAAAACAGAAACTGGCATTGGGGTGCACTGGATTAGTAAGTTAGTCCAAATATGATCAAAAGTGTATGGAAGTGTATGAATATCATAGCAATATCACCCAAAAGTGGCATGGAGCAAGCAGAAATTATAGATACGTTTTGGACGTATCACAAGCGCAGGCCGACCAGGAGTACAAACTTTACCTCCTCGATGAGCATCAATGCGCGAAGAGCAACTCTCCATTGGCACGACGATCGCGTCTGATGTGGACATGATCGGGTAGGAGGCGTTGGTCGACTCCTATTGCACCGCCCACGACTTTCGCCACGACCGCTGGCTACACCACTTCTATCAGGCGGAGTTAGAAACCGCCTTCAAGGAGATTGACGAGGCAACAGGTGAAGTATACGGAAAGAGAGAAGACGAGGACGCATCGCCAGCTCCGCCACGACCACGAAGCCGCCACGTCCAAGGGCGCCGCCTGCAGCAAGGAAGAGTAAAGCATGGGAGGTCGCCGGCGCTCAGGTCCCACGAAGGTCACCGCTCTTTCGCTCCCGCTGAAGCCAAGCTTGGCGGGCTCGTCATGACTTGTAACACCCTGGTGTAAAGATGCTACAGTAACCCTTGGGGTTAAGTTAATCCTTTTGCTAAACAAGTTTTGGTTCATCATTGCCTCTTATCTCTTGCAAATTCCAGTTAAATTCAAATTTCAAAATAAGAGTGAAATTCAAAATTGCTCAAACATGAAATCTAAAATGTTCATCTTGTGCCAAATAATCCATAACTAATATTGGTGCTGGTCCAACATTTTTGCAAAATATTAAGGTGCCCTAAACTATTTGAAGGAGATATTGTTAAAAAAAAGTAAATAAAAAAGGGAAGACAACCACCCTGCCCCACTGGGCCAAACCCACCTCCTCAGCCCATCCACCTGGCAGGCCGGCCCAGCCTGCGCACTGCCTCCCCTTCCCTGTTCACCGGGGGGGGGAGACCCCGGCGCCCTTCCCGCTAACCCTAACCCTCGCCCAATCTCTCCTCCCTCCGCTCCTGCACTGGATCTGGACGCAGCGGCGCCTCGATCCCGTGGATGCCCGTCGCCACGCTCGTCACTGCCGGACTGCCCTGTCCCCAACTCTCCCTTGCCGGACTCCACCGAGCCTCGCCGCCCCTCTTCTCGGCAACGCCGGTGAGGGCCACACCCTCCCCCTCCCCCCTGTCTCGCCGCGCACCGGTGTCGTCCTTCTTCGCGCCCAGCATGTGCTCACCGTGCTGACGCCCCGCGCCCCGCCTCTGCTTCCGTAGGTTGCGGCCACGCTCGCCGACGCCTGCTCGCCCCGCGCCTCGTCCTCCCCGTGGCTCGCCTGCTCCGCAGCCACGCCTGCGGCCATGGCCGCACCCGAAGCTCCACTCCGCGCGCGAGCCTCGCCCCCCACCTCCGGTCGGCTGAGCGCGCTGCCGCTCGCCGTGCCTCACGCTCTCCATGTCCCGCCGTCGCCTGGCCCGAGCTCGGCTCCGGGCCACTCTGGCTGAAGGCCAGGCCCCGGCCGCGCCGGTGGCCGCAGCCGCGTCCGGCCAACCCCGCGACGCCCCGCCCGCCTGCTCCGCTCCGTCACCTGTGCTGCCGCCGGCCACGCCCCGGCCACCTTCCCCGTCGCCCATAGCTGCTGGCGCCGTGGCGTCTGCCCCGCTCGCCGCAGCAGCTCTGCCCCGCCGTGGCTCCTCACCGCATCGCCGCCCAGCGCCGCGCCGCTCTGGCCGTCCCTGACGACCGCCCCCCCTCACCCATCCAGCGCCGCCTTGCGCGCGCCCGCTCACCCCGCTCGCTCCCCGTCCCCGCGAGCTTCCCACCGGCCACCGCACGCGCATCCCGCGCCCGCAGCTGCCGCTGCTGCGCGCCCGCCGCCCCGCGGTGCCGCGCTGGGGCCACGCCTGGGCCGCGCCGCCTCGCCCCTTACGACTTGCCGCACACCGCCGTCGGCCCACTGGCTGCTTTGGCCG
>LR738713.1:385494137-385564806 GCA_902687465.1 Secale cereale | reverse complement strand
AACAAAGGGATAACCGGGCGAAAACTGAACCCTAAGAAAAAAAAAATCTAAAATCAGAAAAACACGTATAGAAAAAAAAATCAAAATAACAAAATTCAAAGGGAGCGTCAAGCACACTACATTTGTGACGGTTGAACGCACCACTTGGCGTGCTCCCATGTCACCAAAAGAGACCCCTTAAGGTCCCCCGCAAATGGTATCCTTTAGTTAGTTGCTCTCGTGAATCTTATGCTCTGATATGAAACAATCCTTAAACATGCTATGGCATGAAACACGGAAAACCCTATTTGCCTCTCATTGCGGCAAATTGTTTGGGACTATGCACAGATAATCGAGCGAGCTCCTGAGTTGGGCCGGTCCCTTAAGCGTTTAAGGATTCCGGTTTTGGGAACCTTCTAGAAGGTTTTAGAACCGTTTTCCTTTCCTTTTTTTTTCTTTTTCCTCTTTTTTTTTACTTTCTCTCTTTTTTGTTTTTCAACTATTTTGTTTTCGCTTCTTCTATCTTTTCTTTTTTCAAGTTTATTTTTTAAAACATGTTTGTGTTTTTAAAATATCATAAATTTTAAAAAATGTTTGCATTTTTCATAGATTGTTGAAAACCTTAAAACAATCCTCTTTTCAAATTTTATTCTAAAATTCATGTTCAAATTTTAATGTTTGGGAAATAAAAAAATGTTTGCGCTTTAAATAAATTCAGAGGTTAAAAGATGTACAAGTTTTCAGTTTTTGTCTATAAATTCAAAAATATTCATTGTTGAAAAATGTTGGCAAATTTGAAAACATAATCGCCTTTTTCAGAATGTTGTTCAGAGTTCCAAAAATCGTTACAGGTGTAAAAAATGTTTGCCTTCTCGAATTTCTGTCCACGTATTCAGAAAATGTTTGTGTTTTCAATATTTCTTTAGGGTTTCCAGATTTTTCTTGGTTTCAAAATTTTGTTCACCAAACTAAAAACGTGTTCATATTTTATTCGTGATTTCCAAATTGTTCTTAGTTTCAAAACCTTTATTCTCAAAATTCATTTTTTTGCATTTCAAATTTGTTCAAGATTTTCAAAATATTTTTTGTGGAAATATCTTCAAATGTATTTGAAAAGACGCTCTATTTTTTTTGAAATTTCGAAATTTATTCGTGCTATTCAAAAGATTGTTGATTTTTCAAACGTTATTTGTTTTATCAATTTTTTTTCACATTTTCCCTAAAAATAAGGTGTTTGAATTCTGCATTATAGTTAGTTCTTGAACATGGGCGCTTACCAGCGAGAGGTCCGAAGTTCGATTCCTAGCAGGTGAATGGGCTCACTACAACAGCCACTAATGGGTAGACCCAGCCAGAGGTCTGTGCGTCCGTTGCGAGACTATTTTGGCGCAAAATGTGTCAAAATAGGAGCTCTCTCCTAGTTGAGCTCGTGTGCATCAACCGAAGCGTTGCGAATCAACCTGTGGTTGAGATGGTTAGGTGGACAGTGGTATCCCCAACCCACCAGGGTTCAAATCCTGGTGCTCGCATTATTCCTGGATTTATTTCAGGATTTCCGGCGATGCGCTTTCAGTGGGAGGAGACGTTCCCGTCGACGACGAGGCGCTTACGGCGACTTCGTAAATCTCAAGATGATATGCCGGCTCAGTCTTTCGGAGGTGCTCATAGGGGTAGGGTGTGCGTGTGTGCGTTCATAGGGTGAGTGTATGCGCGTGTATATGAGCGCTTGCGTCTGTACTGATTCTCAAAAAAAAAAAAAAACCGAAGCGTTTTTTTTAATTTTTTCCTCTTCGATTTTTAGTCAGTTTTCCACCCAAAAAACCAACAGTTATTTTTTGAAGCTATAAATTTTTATAGCCTATTTAAAATTACAAAAGTATATTTTCAAAATATGTTTAATAAAATAATATGTGTGTATGAAAAAATGTTTGCCGTGTATTAAAAAATGTTCATCATATATTAAAACATGTCGTATTTATATACAAAAATGTTCTTCATAGATAAAAAAATGTTGAATGTGTATTTTGAAAAATTGTTTATCGTATGCTAAAAAATGTTCAGTGTGCATTTGAAAAAGTTCACCGTATGCTAAGAAAGTTCAATGTGCATTAGAAAAAAGTGCACCGTATGTTGCAGAGTATAAAAACAAAAAAATGCAAAATTAAAATACCAATAAAATGGAAGAAACCTCAAGATATGAAAAAGGAAAAATAAAAATAAAAAAATGAAAGTAAAAACAAGGGGAAAATGAGACATAAGAAGCTTGTTAATTGGGTCGACCCATGTGGAGGTTCGTTCAGCGAAGACTCCCATAATTGACACACATCTGCACTATTTAGGATTGGTCATATTTGATTAGGATGGTAACGGTGGAACGCCAGACTGTTAACCTTGTTGTTTTGTTTCACTTGAGCCCTCTAGGATTCGAGTTCCTTGGGACCTGGTTCAAGACTAAGCGCACTAACCATGCACGGTGGTGATTTGTGGGGACCTCCCTCAATCGGTGCCTGTAAGACTGTACACATTTGAAGGAAATATGCCCTAGAGGGAATAATAAAGTTGTTATTATATATTTCTTTATTCATGATAAATGTTTATTATTCATGCTAGAATTATATTGATCGAAAATCTTGATACATGTGTGAATACATAGACAAACACTGTGTCCCTAGTGAGCCTCTACTAGACTAGCTCGTTGATAAAAAATGGTTAAGGTTTCCTAACCATGGACATGAGTTGCATTTGATAACGCGATCACAACATTAGGAGAATGATGTGATAGACATGATCCACCCGTTAGCTTAGCATAATGATCGTTTCAGTTTTACTGTTATTGCTTTCTTCATGTCAAATACATATTCCTTCGACTATGAGATTATGCAACTCCCGGATACCGAAGGAATGCCTTGTGTGCTATCAAATATCACAGCGTAACTGGGTGATTATAAAGATGCTCTACAGGTATCTCCAAAGATGTTTGTTGAGTTGGCATAGATCAAGCTTAGGATTTGTCACTCCGAGTATCAGACAGGTATCTCTGGGTCCTCTCGGTAATACACATCATAAGAAGCCTTGCAAGCAAATTGACTAATGAGTTAGTTGCGGGATGATGTATTACGGAACGAGTAAAGAGACTTGCCGGTAACGAGATTGAACTAGGTATGAAGATACCGACGATCGAATCTCGGGCAACTGACATACTGATGACAAAGGGAATAACGTATATTGTCATTACGGTTCGACCGATAAAGATCTTCGTAGAATATGTAGGAACCAATGTAAGCATCCAGGTTCCGCTATTGGTTATTGACCGGAGAGGTGTCTCGGTCATGTCTGCATAGTTCTTTGCTAGGGAGAGAGATTTTAGTAAGTCCGACGCTTCGTCTAAGGGCGCGTGTTGGACATGTGTTCGGACATCAGCGGGGCTGATTTCGGTGACAACCGCTCGATCGAGCCCAAAGGGCGTAGATCCCAAAATTTCGGAACTCGTAATCGGAGGTGAGTCCAGAGCTCCAGCGGCGGGGGGAATCCCGCTTAAGGCTGGGTCTATGTGCGGCTCAAGCGCAGCTAAGTCTGTGGTCTCCGTGGCGGGGTTGATCTTCCCGTCCTCGGGTGAAGCGATCTGCTCCGGATCTAAGGCCAGAGCTTCTGCAGGTGTTGTCCCCTGGATGGGGTCTAATGACAGATCGAGGTCGTGTTCATCGTGGTGGCAGGGAGCAGCCGCCATGGGTGCGAATCCGTCGAAGATCAAATCTCCTCAGACATCAGCAACGTAGTTTAGGCTTCCAAATCTAATCTGATGACCAGGGGCGTAGCTGTCAACCTGCTCGAGGTGGCCTTCTGTGTTGGCATGAAGCACGAAGCCGCCGAACACAAAAAGCGGGGCGGGGAGAAAAATTCCATCAGCGGTGGCGCCGTCGTCGATGACGAAGCCAGGCATTAATCCTTCTGTCGACGACACAGTGGAACTCTCAATTAAAGCACTAATGTCGGTGTCAAAATCGGGAGATCTCGGGTAGGGGCTCCGGAACTATGCGTCTGAGAATTGAGGGTAACAGGAAACTGGGACACGATGTTTTTACCCAGATTCAGGCCCTCTCAATCGAGGTAATACCCTACTTCCTGCTTGATTGATCTTGATGAATATGGGTTACAAGACTTGATCTACCTCGAGATCATAATGGCTAAACCCTAAAAGTCTAGCCTATGTGATTGTTATTATTCTTGTCTCTACAGACTAAACCCTCCGTTTTATATATGCACCGGAGGGACCTAGGGTTGTACATGACCATCTTGAAGAGGAAGGAAAGTACTACATCCGGACTCTAAACTTGCTATTTTACTCATATTGGAGTCCTATCCGGATACGGGAGATAGTCTTCAACAATAATCTTTACGGTCCACCAGTCCGTCCCATAAGGAGCAATCCGACCACCTGAGGACCCCTTAATCCAGGACTCCCTCAAGCGCCATGGGTAGGAGTCCTAGCCATGGGTGTGGCAACGGAGGAGGTGGAGGAGTGAATCGGGTAGAGCTCGTCGGAGCTGTCACATCGGTGGAGCACCATCCGGGTAAGGGCATCCTTAACAGAAAAGCCAAACATGTCAAATTCAATGGTGACGGGATTTTCACGTGTAAAAGAACGAATAGAAACAAGGTTTTTAATAATGTCAGGAGAAACAAGGATACTAGAAAGTGATAACGGCATGGAGTTAGAAGGAAAAGCAGCATGACCAACATGAGTAATGGGCATGGAAGAACCGTCACCCACGGTAATGCGAGCAATGGTTTGAACAGGGTGGGCGGTGAGAAGGTTACTGGGGATTGCGGCCATGTGAGCCGTGGCTCCGGTGTCCATGTACCAGTTGTCACCACCAGTGTACTACTGCGGTGTGGGAGCAGAGTGGACAGCTGCAAGGAGCGCGGAATCCCAGGGCGCCAGTGGAAGCGCCGAAGCCGACGACTGCGGCTGTGGTGGCGGCGCCACGAGGGGTGGGGTGTACCCACCGGCCGGTGGAAATGCCCCATAGGGTAGCGTGGGCGCTTACGGCTGAGGGGCCGCATGGAGCGCCTGATGAGTCGCCGGGCGAGCGCTGAAGAAGCCGGGGACGAAGGCGCGCGCTACATGCATGGAGTACGCGTGAACAACCCCCATCCAAGGGTTCTGGCCGGCCTGCCAGGGCGCCGGCGGGAGGGGCTGCTGCTACTGATGGGGACCCCGCACTGGGCGGCCTGCTGCTGCGGCTTGCGGCCACGCCGGCCGCCGCGGCGGTGCTCGGCGGTGGCCGGCTGCGGGGCTGACTGTTGCAGGTACGGGAACCCAGGCAGGGGCGGCGCTTGCAAGGGGCCCGGGCCGGGCCGCGGCTGGGGAGCCGGGGCGGCGGGCGGGGTACCACCGCGGGTGCCGGCGGTGAGGGCCGTGTGAGTGGCCCGAGTGCGCGACATCCTCATCCTCCGTTCCTCGAGCTTCAGGTACGCCACGACCTTGGGAAAAGTCGGATCGGTGATGAGGGGAAGCTTGTAGGCGGCGTTCTCGAAGTCGTCGTTCAAGCCAGCAATGAGCATGCTGAGAAGAAGCTTGTCGGAGACCTTCTCACTGAGGTCACAGAGCTCGTCGACAAGCTTCTTGAGGCGCATGCAATAGTCGCCGATGGACGAGTCGTGCTGCTGACACCCAAAAAACTCACCGTGCAAGAAAACCTTGCGCTGGAGCGTGTTGTCGGTGAAGAGGCCGTTGAGCTTGGTCTAGACGGCGTGAGCATCATCCTCGGTGGAGACCACCGTGTGGAAGAGGTCCTTCGAGATGGTGGTGTAGAACTGATGGCTTCTCGCCCCTCGTTGGTTACCCCATGTAATGCCCAGGATGGGACTATATCTCCTACGTGTCGAGGCACGACTTAAAGATATAAGCCCATTCTGGAATGATCGCAAGTTTGGTATCTTTGCACGACTCATATAAAAGAGGGATTAAATTGCAAAAGGAGATAGTTGGCTTACACTCGCCACTTCACACAATTCATTACATAAGCAAAACATCATTCAAAATATCACAACCCGACTACAGGCAAAGATCCAAAAGAAAGATACCAAAACAATAAGCCACAGGTCCGGATCGAATCCTAGTAGAAACCACTACTGATCGTCGAAAACGTCACAAGCATACGACCACTCTCTTCATGGAACTCCAAGTGAAGTACTTGAACCATCTCCTGCTTCAAACTCGGCTGAACCTGCATCTGGTGTTGTAGTAACTGTGAGCCACGAGGACTCAGCAATCCCATAACCATGGGTATCAAGACTAGCAAAGCTTTATGGGTAGGAAGAGGTAAAGTGGTGAGGTTGCAGTAGCGGCTAAGCATCATATGGTTGCTAACTTACGATTACCAGAATAAGATGAGCATCTACGCAAACAGTCGCAAAAGTAGTGATCGCTGAAGATCCTGAACTACATACGAATCAAACATAACCCCACCGTGTTCTCTTCTCAAAGTGAAAAGAGACAGTCACGGTTACTCACACAGTTGTGTGTTTTACTTCGGATCATCTGTCAAGTTTTCTACAACCGGACATTAACAAATTCCAATCTGCCACATAACCACGGGCACGGCTTTCGAAAGATCATAACCCTGCAGGGGTGTCCCAACTTATCCCATCACAAGCTCTCACGATTAGCTGAAGTGATAAATATAATATCATCACCCCTTATCTTAGGGAAATCCGACCAGGCTCGGCATCCCGGTGCACAAGACATTTCGACAATGGTAAAATAAGTCCAGCAAGACCTCCCAGCGTGCCGACACCCTGATAGTAGCCGCGCGTATCTCGTCTCAGGCCACATCCGGATGGGCGATTCTACAGGTTATACCAGATACCTCGAGTTTCCCCGTGGCGGCCCCGCAGAACCCCCGTTTGGGACCAACACCATCAGCACTGGCCCCCCTGTTATGTAGAATTAAGAACCCGGGGACGCGACCCCCTATGCAAATTTAATTAATTAATTAAGTTGTTATTATGAGGCAAATTAAAACCAATGTTGGGCCTTGCTGGAGGAGTTTTATTCAAAGTCGAACTGTCAAGGGGTCCCCATCCACCCATCGTGTAAGGAACACAAAATCAAGGAACATAATGCCAGTTTATCGGCGCCTAAGGTGGCATGAGTGGAACAAAACACCGAGCAAAAGGCCAAGCCTTCCACCCATGCCCAGTATATAGGTGTGTTAATAATAGTAATAATAGATATTGTGATATAACAACAACAAGTTCCCTCCTGGAACGAACTTCATCTTCACCTGCAACTAACAACGCTATAAGAGGGGCTGAGCAAGCGGGTAACATAGCCAAACAGTGGTTTTGCTAGGAAGGTTTCAAGGTTAGAGGTTTCATGGCAACAAGGAGAGGCTGACATAAAAGATGGGTAGCGCGACATGTAACGATAGCATCGAGACAACTAAGCATGGCAATGCTAGTAAAGGTATCCAAGGGTATGATCATCTTGCCTGGAATCCCGCAAGGAAGAAGAACGGATCCATGAAGTAGACGGAGCAACACAGTCGAGCGAATCCTCACAACTCCGGAACGGAACCGAAGCTAACAAGAGAAGCAACCGGAAAGAAGCAAACAACACAGTAAACACACAAGCATAGACATGGCATACGATGCACATCCTAGTATGATGCATGTCCGGTTTAATTTTGCAAGGCATGGAAAAGTGCACAAACAAGTACTACAAGTTAAGTGGAGCTCAATATGTGATACGTCCAAAACGTATCTATAATTTCTGCTTGCTCCATGCCACTTTTGGGTGATATTGCTATGATATCCATACACTTCCATACACTTTTGATCATATTTGGACTAACCTACTAATCCAGTGCACCCCGGTGCCAGTTTCTGTTTTCGGCTGATTTTGTATTTCAGGTTTTCACGTTACGAGAACTGCCAGGAAAAATCCAGAAAAATTATATAAAAAATCAGCGTTCCGGAACCGACCTTGCGCCCGAAGTACAGCCGGGGGGGGGGGGGGGGGGGGGCACCAGGGCTCGGGGCGCCTGGGCCACCCGAAGCCCGTCCGGTGCCCCCTTTGGCATATATTTAGAGCGTCCCTCGAAACCCTCGGGACAGGAACTCTTTTTCGCGATCTCATCTTTGTTCCGCCGCCGCCGCTTCCAAGATCGGGAGCACCAGGAGAACTCTTCCCGGCACCCTGCCGGAGGGGATGATCACCATCGGGAGCTTCTCCACCACCATGGACGCCTCCCGGATGACTTGTGAGTAGTCTCCCTTGGACCATGAGTCCATGACCAGTAGCTATGTGATGTTCTCCTCCCGTTCTTGTGCTTCACTAATTAGTCCTCGTGAGCTGCCCTACAAGATCGAGGCACCTATGTAATCCTTATGCTGTTGCTATAATGAGTTTGCTGGGATCCGATGGATTATGAGATTATGTTCAGATTGTGATTGAGTAATATATTTGATCTACCTCTTTTATATTTATGTTCATAAGTAATTCTTGCATGTTCTCCGTTGTTATTTATTGCTTTGGCCGAGTAATACGTAGTGACTCCAAGAGGGAACGTTATGCTCGATTGTGGGTTCATGCCCCTCGATGACTAGCTTGAGTGACAGAAACATGAGTCTAGGGCATGTGCTGTTGCCACAAGGGGGAAAACAACGGTGCTTGTGCCCGCGGGTGCAAGGATTGTTTACTTTACGCAAAGTTCTTTTAATGCAGTTGTCTGTTGCTTTGAGTTTACACTATGGGTGGGGCTCGCAAGTTAATACCAGCGAGATGTTCTGGATAGATATCTCAAGGTGGATGATTAGTAGTAGATATTGATGGATTTCGGTCTACTTACTTTGGCGTACTGCCCATGCTTTGAACATCAACCTTTCTTGCAATGTAGTCAGCATTGGTTTGCGTTCGTGGTCCTGTCAATTGCCCAACTGTAATTCGTTTACCTCACATAGCTGTTTTACCGTCTTTTGGGAGAGAGACATCACTAGTGAACATCATGTGACTCCGGTCCATATTACCATCATTGATCACATCCGCTATTTACTTTTCGCTTTTACTTACTATTGCAAAACACTATCTATCACTATTATCATTTTGCGTTTAATCCTTTGTGAACTACAAGGCCGGAGGGATTGACAACCTCTCTGTACTCGTTGGGAGCAAAGTTATTTGTATCTGTGTGCAGGTCCACGTTGATTGCTAATTTGCGCCGTTAGCAGTTGACACCTACTTGTTGAACCTAGGAGTCTCTGGGGATTCGATCCTTGGCATCTTTGCTAAGGGAAAACACTTCCACACCACTGCATATTTCACCTTCCACTTGGGGTAACCAACGAGGGGTTAGAGGCCCATCAAGGAGTATTTTCTGGCGCCGTTGCCGGTGACTCCACTCTTCAGGATAGGGGAGTTGCATGCTATCTTTTACCTTTTGCTTTTTAGTCTTGTTAGTTTACCTTTCAGTTTTTGCTTTAGTACCTTTTATCGAAAATCACAAAAATAGTTATCTTGCTTGCTTGCTACTATGGGTTCCACCGAGAACACCAAGTTGTGTGACTTCACTAGTCAGAACAACGATGACTTTATCAGCACACCTATCACTACACCTGCCACTTCAGCACCTTCATATGAAATTAAACCTGCTTTACTGAACTTAGTCATGAAAGATCAATTCTCCGGTGCTGGAGATGATGCTGCTTTACACTTAAACAACTTTGTTGAACTTTGTGATATGCAAAAGTACCAAGAAATAGATGGTAATATTGTTAAGCTTAAGATTTTCCTTTCTCCTTGAGAGGAGGAGCTAAAATTTGGTTTCAGTCTTTGCCTAGAAATAGCATAGATTCATGGGACAAGTGCAAAGATGCTTTTATCGGAAAATACTACCCACCTGCTAAAATTATCCAACTTAGAAGTAACATAATGAATTTTAAACAATTGGATAATGAACACGTTGCCCAAGCTTGGGAACGTATGAAATCTCTTATCAAGAACTGCCCTACTCATGGTTTGACTACTTGGATGGTTATCCAAACTTTTTATGCAGGCTTGAACTTTACCTCGCGGAACTTGTTAGATTCGGCCGCGGGAGGAACTTTTATGTCAACTACACTTGGTGCTGCCACAAAGCTTCTCGATGAGATGATGACCAACTATTCCCAATGGCACACCGAACGCGCTCCAACAGGTAGGAAGGTAAACTCTATCGAGGAGATTTCCTCCTTAAATGAAAAAGTTGACTTGATCATGTCTCTACTTTCGAAGCAATCTACTGTTGATCCTCGTGATGTTCCTTTAAATTCTTTGATTGCTCAAGAACAAGTAGATGTGAATTTTATCTCTAGAAACAATTTTAACAACAATGCTTATAGGAGTAACTTTGGTAACAATCCTAGACCATTCCCCTCTAATTCTTATGGGAACAACAATGCTTATCCTATCACCAAGAACTCCACTACTGAACTAGAGATTATGCTTAAAGATTTCATCACTACCCAAAAATCCTTTAATAAGAGTGTAGAAGAAAAACTACATAAACTAGATGATCTTTCTTTTAAGGTAGACCATTTAGCCAATGAGGTAAAATTGCTAAAAATTGAAACTTCTCCTCTTGAGGAGAGGAAGGTCACTCCTATTAATGCTACTCAAGTGCAAATTAATGAAAATATTAGGATGATGGCTAAACTTAAAGAGAGATGGGCTAGAGAAAGGGAGGAAGAGAATAGAATTAAGAGCCTTCCTACCCACCACACTGTTGCTACTATCCAAGTTATTGAGGATGTTCAAACTCTTAGCACCCAATGTACTCCTGGTCCCAATGGACCTATTAATGGTGACGCTATGACTATAGAAACTACCAAACATGTGAACCTAAAGGACACTACTACCACTTTACTTGATGCTCGTGACCTTGATTTTGATAATTGCACTCTTACCGAAGTTATTGATTTCCTTCACAAGATGTCTAGAGACCCCCGCACTAGCACGCTTAACCTTGCCTTCACAGAGCATATCACTAATGCTCTTATCAAAGCTAGGGAGGAGAAACTTAGAGTAGAAGCCTCCATACCTAGAAAGCTAGAAGATGGTTGGGATCCTATGATAAAAATTAAATTGAATGACTTCTCTTGCTATGCATTATGTGATGTTGGAGCTAGTACCTCTGTTATGCCCAAAAGAATATATGATATGCTTAAATTGAAACCTTATGATTCTTGTTCTTTTGGTGTTCGTCTCGTTGATTCTTCCATAAAGAAACCTTTGGAGAGGATCGACGATGTTCTTATTGTTGTTAATGATAATTATGTTCCCGTTGATTTCACTATTATGGATATTGAATGTGATCCTTCATGTCCAATTATGATGGGACGTCCCTTTTTGCGCACCGTTGGTGCTATCATTGACATGAAAGAGGGTAATATAAAATTTCAGTTTCCTCTCAAGAAAGGGATGTAACACTTCCCTCGAAAGAAGATCAAGTTACCTTTTGAGTCCGTTGTACGGGCTAGCTATTCTTTTACTCTTGATAAAACTTGATCTCTATGCATTATGCCTAGCTTAAAGGCATAAAAGAAAGCGCTTTTGGGAGGCAGCCCACATGAATAATTTTTTTGCTTTTGTTGTGTCTTGATGTTGTTTACTACTGTAGCATCATCATTGTATCTTTGCTTTTCATATTTGTGCCAAGTATAGCCTCTGATTGTTAGAAAGTTCAAAAGTTGTGAGGTGCTGTCCAGGAAACAGATTTTGTCCTTGGATAGAAAAATTCGTATAAAATCACCACATCATCTTTTTGGTCTGAATTGTTTCGACAGCGTTCTCTATATAATTGTCTTTCGTGCGTCTGTTCTGAGTTTTTTGATTTGAGTTGCAGAAGTATGCCGAACAAATCAATTACTACCTGCTGTTCTGTTTTTCACAGATTATGTCCTGTTTTGTCTTTCCTTCAGTTTGCAAACCAAGAGCTTGCTTTTTCTTTGCAAAAACCTTTTGGCAATCTTGAGAAACAGTAGACCTTCAAGAATATCTTTATTTCCAGCAAGGTATACTTATTTTATTAAGGGTACTAACCTCGCTAATCAGATTATGATGAGTTATGTATGAAGGGAGTTTTCAAGTGTGCGAGGGAAGATGATAAAAAGATTCAGGAGTGTCAAGCGCTCAAGCTTGGGGATGCCCCCGTGCACCCCCAAGAAATATTCAAGGAGACTCAAGCATCTAAGCTTGGGGATGCCCCCTTGCATCCCCTTCTCCATCAACATTATCAGTTCGTCTTTCGTTCCGCTATATTTTTATCACTTCATGTGTTATGTGCTATGCTTGGAGCGTCTTGCTTTTAGTTTTCTTTTTAGTTTTTCATAACGAGTCGGAACTCAGCATTCCTTTATGTGGGAGAGAAACACGCTCCACTTCTACCTAGAACATAACATAGAATTTTCATGTCTATCTTTGCTGTGTGTGTTCTTTGTCTTTTAATAGCTACTATCGTGCTCTGCTCTTAGTAATCATGCTTATCTTTTCAAAGAGCTTTTGTTTAGTTGGTCGCTTGAACTCCCTTTAATTACCATGCTCACCTTATTAAGAGAGTTTGCTTCCGTTGCATTGGTTAATATGTCTATGATAAAGATGCTACGTGAATAATGGCGCTTAGTAGTTCAGGTTTTCTTATGGTTAGTCTCAAATAGCTGGGGGATTCCCAATGTGTTATTGGAGTACCAACATGATTTGTTTGCCTATGATGTGGTATGGTTTAGTAATATCTTCCTTCGAGAATTTATTTTGATTGACTTGGCGTATGCTCACGCATATTTAAGACTATAAAGAAAGTCTGTCAAGCCTTGATGATCTTTTATTTCTGAGTAGCGATATAACTACCATGCCTGATTCAATGTTGCTTTGTCGCTCTGCATGATTATGACCGTCATTGCTCTCTTAGTTGGTCGCTCCCAGTCTTTTGCTAACCTCCACCTGTACTAAGCGGACTGACTGCTTGTGCATCCACATCCTTTTAAACCAGTTATGCCATACGAGTCCACCATACCTACCTATATGTGGTATTTCACCGCCACTCCAATTAATTTACATGTGCTACCTTTAAAACCTTCAATTTTTGCAATATATAGCTCATGGGAAAGTAGCTTAAAAACTATTGCGGTAAAGAATATGTTGCTTATGTATCTTATTTCTTATAAGTTGCTTGCTGAGCGGTAACCATGTTTCTGGGGACGCTATCAACTGTCACACTTTTGTTGAATATCATGTGAGTTGCTATGCATGTTCGTCTTGTCTGAAGTAAGGGTGATTTGCCGTGGGTTGAATAAGTATGCATATTGTTAGAGAAGAACATTGGGCCGCCAACCAAAGCCATGCATCATGGTGGAAGTTTTAGCTTGGACCTTAATCCTCAATCTCTTATGAGAATATGCTTATGCATTAAAGAGGAGTCCATCATCTATTTTCTATGTTGTCCCGGTATGGATGTCCTCAAGTTGAGATCTATCAAAAACGAGAAATCAAATGCGATTTATCTCCTTGGACCTTTGTACAGGTGGCATAGAGGTACCCCTTTGTGACACTTGGTTGAAACATATGTAATGCAATGATAACCCATGGAAATCCGAGCTAATTAGGACAAGGTGCGAGCACTATTGGTATTCGATGCATGAGGCTTGCAACTTATAGGATGTGTTATGCATGACACATATGAAGTACTACTACCGTTGACAAAATTGCTTCTATATTTTCAAAATAAAAAGCTCTAGCACATAACCATTCTTTTACTTTTATGTTGAGTCTCCATCTTCTTTTAAAAGCACCAACTACTGAGAGCATGATTGTCATTCTGAGTGTAATGTGCATTGTCCCAAAGTAGCATTGTCTTTTGCATGATTGTGATATCGTTTATTTTGAAATCATTGTATCTAGTCATCACTTAAACCTTGAAGGTGCCCCTGCATTTATGTTTTGCATCACTAAAGGGGGGAAAGCTAGATATCACTTTATCATATTTGCACATCATGTTCATTGCAAATCTTTTTGATGTTTCAGTTTCATATTGTAAAACTTTCAGTCATTTGTGATTTTCTCATGAGGCAACTTAATTACTATAGAATCATTGTCTCAATAAGCTTTTGTCATATGACTATGAAAAGTCCTATATGGTTAATAGCATGTCACCACAGAAATTATTCTTGTTATCATTTACCTACTCGAGGACGAGCAGGAATTAAGCTTGGGGATGTTGATAAGTCCAAAACGTATCTATAATTTCTGCTTGCTCCATGCCACTTTTGGGTGATATTGCTATGATATTCATACACTTCCATACACTTTTGGTCATATTTGGACTAACCTACTAATCCAGTGCACCCCGGTGCCAGTTTCTGTTTTCGGCTGATTTTGTATTTCAGGTTTTCACGTTACGAGAACTGCCAGGAAAAATCCAGAAAAA
Source organism: Secale cereale (assembly GCA_902687465.1). Taxonomy (NCBI): domain Eukaryota; kingdom Viridiplantae; phylum Streptophyta; class Magnoliopsida; order Poales; family Poaceae; genus Secale; species Secale cereale. The sequence continues at coordinate 385,550,365 of LR738713.1, read as the reverse complement.
ATATATAAAAAATCAGCGTTCCGGAACCGACCTTGCGCCCGAAGTACAGCCGGGGGGGCCACCAGGGCTCGGGGCGCCCTGTGGGCGCGCCCCACCTGGGCCGCGCCGGGGGGGCGCCTGGGCCCCCCGAAGCCCGTCCGGTGCCCCCCTTTGGCATATATTTAGAGCGTCCCTCGAAACCCTCGGGACAGAAACTCTTTTTCGCGATCTCATCCCTGTTCCGCCGCCGCCGCCGCTTCCAAGATCGGGAGCACCAGGAGAACTCTTCCCGGCACCCTGCCGGAGGGGAGGATCACCACCGGGAGCTTCTCCACCACCATGGACGCCTCCCGGATGACTTGTGAGTAGTCTCCCTTTGACCATGAGTCCATGACCAGTAGCTATGTGATGTTCTCCTCCCGTTCTTGTGCTTCACTAATTAGTCCTCGTGAGCTGCCCTACATGATCGAGGCACATATGTAATCCTTATGCTGTTGCTATGATGAGTTTGCTGGGATCCGATGGATTATGAGATTATGTTCAGATTGTGATTGAGTAATATATTTGATCTACCTCTTTTATATTTATGTTCATAAGTAATTCTTGCATATTCTCCGTTGTTATTTATTGCTTTGGCCGAGTAATACGTAGTGACTCCAAGAGGGAACGTTATGCTCGATTGTGGGTTCATGCCCCTCGATGACTAGCTTGAGTGATAGAAACATGAGTCTAGGGGATGTGCTGTTGCCACAAGGGGGAAAACAACGGTGCTTGTGCCCGTGGGTGCAAGGATTGTTTACTATACGCAAAGTTCTTTTAATGCAGTTGTCTGTTACTTTGAGTTTACACTATGGGTGGGGCTCGCAACTTAATACCAGCGAGGTGTTCTGGATAGATATCTCAAGGTGGATGATTAGTAGTAGATATTGATGGATTTCGGTCTACTTACTTTGGCGTACCGCCCATGCTTTGAACCTCAACCTTTCTTGCAATGTAGTCAGCATTGGTTTGCGTTCGTGGTCCTGTCAATTGCCCAGCTGTAATTCGTTTACCTCACATAGCTGTTTTACCGTCTTTTGGGAGAGAGACATCACTAGTGAACATCATGTGACTCCGGTCCATATTACCATCATTGATCACATCTGCTATTTACTTTTCGCTTTTACTTACTATTGCAAAACACTATCTATCACTACTATCATTTTGCGTTTAATCCTTTGTGAACTACAAGGCCGGAGGGATTGACAACCTCTCTGTACTCGTTGGGAGCAAAGTTATTTGTATCTGTGTGCAGGTCCACGTTGATTGCTAATTTGCGCCGTTAGCAGTTGACACCTACTTGTTGAACCTAGGAGTCTCTGGGGATTCGATCCTTGGCATCTTTGCTAAGGGAAAACACTTCCACAACACTGCATCTTTCACCTTCCACTTGGGGTAACCAACGAGGGGTTAGAGGCCCATCAATATGCAACGAGTTGCATATTGACGAAACACCACATTTTAATTATTTAGTTGACTCTCGTTTATTTACAAGACAAGATTAAATGTTTGTTAACATGGCAATAGGTGAATCAATAACAAACTACTTATTTAGACATTGTAAATGAGGCCGGAAATAACAACAACAATTCCGGAAAATCCCCATGAGCATGTTTAGCAATTTTTAAGCAAACAACAATTCACACATTATAAAGTTGTTAACATGATGCGGATGACATGATCAAGTTTATGCAATTTATTAAAAGTTGACATGAAGATGATAAGGAGTATTTGTCACCGTGGTGGAAGGAAAGGGTGCCACGGCAACGATCCGAAAATGATGCAACGCAACATCTCAGTTCCGGTAACTCGTTGAGAGACCGGTGCAAAAGATGACAGAGAGCGTGAGCGAGTCGAACGAGAAGAAAAGGTGGGGCGATCCCATCACCGGGTTCCCACGGGTCAGCGACGAGGCAACCGAGGTGCATGACAAAAGACTAAACAGGCACGGTGCACACAAGGGAAAACATCTCATACAACACATGCATTCATCCACGGGTCATCGTCTTGGGGTTATACCTTCGAAGCGTTCGTTCTCGGAGGGGTTCGAGGTCGACTAGGGACGTAGTGGAAGTAGTGGTACACGGGTCGACGGTAGTGGAAGTAGACGTTCTCGCGAGTCGTGGTACACGTTCGTAGATGGAAGTAGTCGTTCACGTTTCCGAAGAGGTACTTGACGGGTCGTCGTGGTACTCGTTTATGTAGTGGTACTTGCGGTCTCGGCGACGGTAGTTGTTCACGTTCGTAGAGGTACACATTCCGTAGATGGTACTTGAGGGTCTTCGGACTTGCCGGACTCGGTTCTCGCGACGGTAGTGGTACTCGTTCGTAGTTGTTCAAGTCGTCGGTAGAGGTACTTGGGTCTTGTGTAGAGGTACTTGTCGCGTCGTCTTGTGTAGTCGTTCCCGTTCGTAGATGTTCATGCCACGTGTCGTGGAACTTGCAGTCCTTGGCGATTCCGGATGTACTCGACAGTCTTGGGGTCCCTCGAGGGTCGACGATAGTCGTTCACGGGTCGACGAGGTACTTGGCACCATCTTGGTCTTGCGGCTGCAGTCTTCACAACAAAGGGAAAAAAAGGCAGCAAGGCAGGGCAGCACGGTCTTAGCGGAGGTGGCTGGCTGGAGGGCTGCACGGGCGCGACCAAGGCCTTGGCGAGGCGGCGCTCGGCCTGGCGACGCTGCGCAGAGGAATGAGGGCGCGGGAGGATGGGCGCTGCGGCGCTGGAAATCGAGACGGGCGGCAGGCTGCTGCCTGGCCGAAGGAGGACGGGGCGCGGCCTTGCGCACTGGACAAGGCGCGGCGGCTTACGCCTGGCGATGCTGGAGGCGAGGCAGGCGCGACGGGGGGCGGCGCCCACGCGAGGGAGACGGAGGCAGGGGCTAGCCGACCGACCGGGCGCCATGGCCGGAGGGATCGGCGAGGACGGGCACCCGGCGGCCCTGGTGATGCGGCGGAATGGCGGAGCAGACAGGCGCGGTGGCGCGCGGAAGAGAGACGAGGGAGACGCTCAAGGAGCTGCGGTGCGACGGACGGCGACCATGGCGAGGAGGCGGGACCTCTGGCCGGCGCTGGGGCGCGGCTGAGGCGCGACGGCCTTGGTGGCGGACGAGGGAGCTGTCGGGCTCGGGCTCCAGGCGGCGAGGTGAGAGTCGCGGTCGGGAGGAGAGGAGATCGAAGCGGGTGCGGGAGCGAGAGAAAGAGGCAGGGTCGAGCGAGAGAGAAGCTGGCGGCGGGGAGGGAGAAACGAGCGAGGGAGATGCGGGTCGAGCGGTGGGTGCGGCTAGGGTTTAGAACGGGAGATCGGGCCTTGGGCCAGGAGTCTGGGAGGAGAAGTGGCCGGCTGGGCCTGGACCAAAAGGAGGCCGGCGGCTGGGCCTCTCTCTCCATAGATCTCTTAGCAGAAAATAAATAGAGAGAATCCAAAAAAATAAGAAAGGAGGCCATGAAGAAGAAATAAAAGATGGAACATTTTTGTAAGGCTTTATGGAATATTACCAACCCAACAAAAATGGTTCCAACAAAATAGGGAAGATATGCAAGTGTGATACAGTGATCCCAAACAATTGGAATATTTTTAATATAGCTCTCTAAATATTGGGAGGACATATGTTATAAAGAGAAGACACTCTTCCCTCGATTTAAATGGACCGAAGGTCGACACGATTTATTTAAGTTGAGATGCAAAGACTAATGACATGATGGCATGATGACATGATGCAATGCAAAAATAAATAACACAAGCACAAATGAAACACACGGGAGAACCCGGAACATCTGGAATCTCTGGAATCTTCTGGGATGTCGGTCTTCGGGCGTCACAACTCTCCCACACTACCAGAGGATCTCGACCCGAGATCCTAGAGATAGCACCGGATAAAAAAACGGAAGAGGAAGAGGTAAAACAAAGTTGCTTCTTTGACAGACGGGTGAAACCACGAACCTTGAGAGGTTAAACAAGTTGAAAGAACAAAACCACATGGATGAACGAAGATGAAAACACTCCGTTAGAAAAGAGGAACAAGGAACATAATGAGAACCGTGTAGGTTGAAAGACAAGAAACAAGAGCTTACGAACCAAAAGAATATGAAACCGCAATGGTATATCCAAGGAATAAGAATGACAGAATTTGGACATCACTCCTTCTGAAAATGGAAGGAATTGAACAAGAACTTGAGAAGATGGAATGGTACTTGATGAAAACAACAACATATTACCTCCGAAACAATTTAAAGAATGGCGCAAGGAGAAAGATTTAAGATAGCAATCCGGTTGAAAGAGAGGCAAAACTTGATGAGATGAGAGAATTAGAATGGAGAATACACGCTCCGGATAAATAGATAAACACGGAAAGAACATGATCTCGATACAACGCTATGATGGTTTGGAGAGAGCGACATCACAATGCCTTCGGAATGAAGGAATATATATAAATCAATGAAAGAATTGAACGGAGAAGAAAAAGACAACTTCTCCGACAAATGAGTTTGAAAGAGCATCCTTACGAAGAAGGGTTGAACGGAGTTGTTGAAAAAAAAACCCAATCAACAAAAGAATAAGCTTGATGTGGTCTTATGAAAAACATCTCAAAATTATGAGGTGACAACCAGCCACTTACGAAAACATTTGATTGGATTGAGATCAACAAGGAGACGAAAAACTTATTTCGCCGGAATGATAAATGAAGAACTTGGGTCATTTATAAGCACCATAATTAGCAACAATCCTTAGGGAAAACTTTTAGGTGAATTATAACCCAAGATAACTCCAAGAGATAAAAATGAGGGGTTGAAAGGATCTCCTGAACAAAGAAAATGATGGGTTTAAATATCTCATTCTTGACAACTTGTTAATCATGAAACATGAAGGGAAATTGTCAAAAATGACATGACACCATCTGAAAAGATAAGGTAGAAAGAATTGCACTTCAAAATGCAAGAAGAAGAATATTTGAGCTCCTCCAAAAAGAATCTTGATGAAGACTTCAAGGATGAATTAAAACATGATGAACCACCAAGAGAACTCCGGTAATGAAAGCATGGGAAGTGAAAGATGAAAATAATAAGATTCAAGGCCTGCGATGAATTAGATGGAGCTTTGAAATGATATAATTGAAGTAACTTGGAGCTCCGGAAAACAAGATGAAGAATTTAGGACCAAGGATATGATATGATGAACAATCTCCAGACAATAGAGTTAAATCACCTTGAAGGAATAAGAATAAGAATTATGTCATGCATCTCCTTCACCAATTTAAATTGATGACAACCAAAGGATTTGGCATACTACTTCTTCTCGTTGCGAAGAATTAAAGAGAGATCTCGCACAAACTTGGGTAAATGTTCAACGAACCACCGGTAGGGTTATGAAAGAACAAATGAATTGATGCGATAACAACGGAAGAGTAATCTTGAAAGAACCACCGTAAAATATGGAGACAAAAGAAGATACATCGATGAAGAATAGTTGGAGGACGAAGTTGAAAACTGAGAACGAAGAAATATTCTGAAATGATGGCCTTCGGAGGATCACAAAGAAAAGAATTCATGAAATGCTTCGGATGGGTATAGAAGAATTCCTCACAATCTGAACAATAATGAGGATGGCATGAAGCTAGAACCACGAATCTTGGAAGAACGGATAAGGATTCAAGAGGAACTCGTCTTCGAGTCTTCAAAATCTAAGAAGACGATGAGATACACCACCATGAATTGTTGAGCACTCCGGAATGAAGAATTAAAAGGTTGAACCAATGATGAACAAGAATTTGAAAACGATCTTGGAGAAGGCATGTGACTGATGGGAATCATTCTTATGTCACCTTTGAAAAGAATTCAAGTATAACTCCGGAAAATAGAAGAGTCGGGTAAGATCCTGGAAAAAGACCTGTGGGTTAGGGCCCACTAAAGAAATCACCGTTGAAAAAGATTGCTTAAGAGATATTGCACCGGTTGAATTAAATGGCTTGAATAAGATAACAATCCTCAAAAATAACTTGAAATGATTAAGAATGGAAACACGGATCATCTGAGATATCTTCAACACTCCGGATATGAGTAGCAAGAGGAGAATGATTAATTGGTGCACCGGAATAAGAAAGCATTGTGAAATGAGGAAAAGGATAAGATCAACACCGAAATCTTCAATTACATCCACCGGCAGAATTTGAGAACAAAAGAATGATGAACTTGAAGCTCTTGAGCATCTTCATGATAAATCACCGGATAATAACATTGAAGGAAAAGAATGAAGAAACATCACATGAATAAAATGGATATTTCATTTGAGATTTCTGGCTCCAAGAAGAAGAAGGGTCGGAGGGTGAGGAAAAAGAAAGACGACTTGGGATGAATGAAACAGACAAATCGTCAGATTTCTCAACGACGTCCGGATGGAATAATTTGAAGAGAAGGCACACCGGTTGAAAAGAATTAACATGAAAATCTCGATGGTCAAGAAGAATTAGCACTCCCATAGAAATATGAGAACACCGATTAGGAAGGTATGGAATCAACATTTGACATCGAAGCAACTCGAATACCAGAATCAAAACAAAAACAAAGGATAGATATGTTTATGAAGAATATTATGTTGCAACATATCTATCCGAACAGAGAATTGAACGAATGAATTACGCAGGTACATCCACTTGTCGAGAAGCCACTTGGGAGAAGAAAAGGTAAATAAAAAGGAACAGATAGAACAAATACAAGATAGGAGTTTCGTTCGACACATTCGTGCTGAAAGCTCATGGAACGTGTTACAAAAGGGTTTTGCAATCCCCGGATCAGCATAGCCAAGGACCCTTTAAGATGCAACTCCCGATCGGAACAAGCCCATAAAACTACTTCACTCAATGTAGAACCCCGAACTTCATATCATGCATTCGTTGGAAGAATGCCTAGAACTACTAGATGAACCCACCTATTAATTTCCGAAAGTTTCTAGTTATGCAATCAGGTGTTGGGGATATAGGGGAAGCACCGCGCACTCAACTCTAATCCTACATCTAGCTGTATCCATCCTTCAACACATAACCAGTTATCTCCGAAACCGTTTACCTCGGACCTTCGAAACGCATCTACTATACAAGCTATGGCAATACTCCCGAACTACCTCCCCAGTACTGGGTGATGTCGGGGTTATCTTGCCACTAACCGCATAGGAGAGTTTTTGATGTCGGCCGTCTTAAGTATTCCAGAACTGATGCGATATATTTGTGACGACAACACCTCAGAGCTCAACTCCCCGGGACACTGCCACATCCCCTAATGACAGGAGGCATCGAGAACAATGTTCTCGTCACAAAGACATCGGAACAATCCAAACAATACTCGCGTGATCCTAAAAAAAATTTGGTGCAATTTTGAGAGTAGAAGAGATAAGAGTAATCGTCAGGAGTCCTCACCAGAGTGAAAAGAGATGAGGAGCAACAGAAATCCTACTCTCCGATATATATATATATATATATATATATATATATATATATATATATATATATATATATATATATATATATAGGACACAAAATATTTTAAGTGTGTGCCTAGACTCAACCGTCAACGATTCGATCAATCAGTGGGGGCTTCTAGGTCGGAGAAGGCTCTGATACCAACTTGTAATGCCCAGGATGGGACTATATCTCCTACATGTCGAGGCACGACTTAAAGATATAAGCCCATTCTGGAATGATCGCAACTTTGGTATCTTTGCACGACTCATGTAAAAGAGGGATTAAATTGCAAAAGGAGATAGTTGGCTTACACTCGCCACTTCACACAATTCATTACATAAGCAAAACATCATTCAAAACATCACAACCCGACTACAGGCGAAGATCCAAAAGAAAGATACCAAAACAATAAGCCACATGTCCGGATCGAATCCTAGTAGAAACCACTACTGATCGTTGAAAACGTCACAAGCATACGGCCACTCTCTTCATGGAACTCCAAGTGAAGTACTTGAACCATCTCCTGCTTCAAACTCGGCTGAACCTGCATCTGGTGTTGTAGTAACTGTGAGCCACGAGGACTCAGCAATCCCATAACCATGGGTATCAAGACTAGCAAAGCTTTATGGGTAGGAAGAGGTAAAGTGGTGAGGTTGCAGCAGCGGCTAAGCATCATATGGTGGCTAACTTACGAGTACCAGAATAAGATGAGCATCTACGCAAACGGCCGCAAAAGTAGTGATCGCTAAAGATCCTAAACTACATATGAATCAAACATAACCCCACCGTGTTCTCTTCTCAAAGTGAAAAGAGACAGTCACGGTTACTCACACAGTTGTGTGTTTTACTTCGGATCATCTGTCAAGTTTTCTACAACCGGACATTAACAAATTCCAATCTGCCACATAACCACGGGCACGGCTTTCGAAAGATCATAACCCTGCAGGGGTGTCCCAACTTAGCCCATCACAAGCTCTCACGATTAGCTGAAGTGATAAATATAATATCATCACCCCTTATCTTAGGGAAATCCGACCAGGCTCGGCATCCCGGTGCACAAGACATTTCGACAATGGTAAAATAAGTCCAGCAAGACCTCCCAGCGTGCCGACACCCTGATAGTAGCCGCGCGTATCTCGTCTCAGGCCACATCCGGATGGGCGATTCTACAGGTTATACCAGATACCTCGAGTTTCCCCGTGGCGGCCCCGCAGAACCCCCGTTTGGGACCAACACCATCAGCACTGGCCCCCCTGTTATGTAGAATTAAGAACCCGGGGACGCGACCCCCTATGCAAATTTAATTAATTAATTAAGTTGTTATTATGAGGCAAATTAAAACAAATGTTGGGCCTTGCTGGAGGAGTTTTATTCAAAGTCGAATTGTCAAGGGGTCCCCATCCACCCATCGTGTAAGGAACGCAAAATCAAGGAACATAATGCCGGTTTATCAGCGCCTAAGGTGACATGAGTGGAACAAAACACCGAGCAAAAGGCCAAGCCTTCCACCCATGCCCAGTATATAGGTGTGTTAATAATAATAATAATAGATATTGTGATATAACAACAAGTTCCCTCCTGGAACGAACTTCATCTTCACCTGCAACTAACAACGCTATAAGAGGGGCTGAGCAAGCGGGTAACATAGCCAAACAGTGGTTTTGCTAGGAAGGTTTCAAGGTTAGAGGTTTCATGGCAACAAGGAGAGGCTGACATAAAAGATGGGTAGCGCGACATGTAACGATAGCATCGAGACAACTAAGCATGGCAATGGTAGTAAAGGTATCCAAGGGCATGGTCATCTTGCCTGGAATCCCGCAAGGAAGAAGAACGGATCCATGAAGTAGACGGAGCAACACAGTCGAGCGAATCCTCACAACTCCGGAACGGAACCGAAGCTAACAAGAGAAGCAACCGGAAAGAAGCAAACAACACGGTAAACACACAAGCATAAACATGGCATACGATCACATCCTAGTATGATGCATGTCCGGTTTAATTTTGCAAGGCATGGCAAAGTGCACAAACAAGTACTACAAGTTAAGTGGAGCTCAATATGCAACGAGTTGCATATTGACGAAACACCACATTTTAATTATTTAGTTGACTCTCGTTTATTTACAAGACAAGATTAAATGTTTGTTAACATGGCAAGAGGTGAAGCAATAACAAACTACTTATTTAGACATTGTAAATGAGGCCGGAAATAACAACAACAATTCCGGAAAATCCCCATGAGCATGTTTAGCAATTTTTAAGCAAACAACAATTCACACATTATAAAGTTGTTAACATGATGCGGACGACATGATCAAGTTTATGCAATTTATTAAAAGTTGACATGAAGATGATAAGGAGTATTTGTCACCGTGGTGGAAGGAAAGGGTGCCACGGCAACGATCCGAAAATGATGCAACGCAACATCTCGGTTCCGGTAACTCGTTGAGAGACCGGTGCAAAAGATGACAAAGAGCGTGAGCGAGTCGAACGAGAAGAAAAGGTGGGGCGATCCCGTCATCAGGTTCCCACGGGTCGGCGACGAGGCAACCGAGGAGCATGACAAAAGACTAAACACGCACGGTGCACACAAGGGAAAACATCTCATACAACACATGCATTCATCCACGAGTCATCGTCTCGGGGTTATACCTTCGAAGCGTTCGTTCTCGGAGGGGTTCGAGGTCGACGAGGGACGTAGTGGAAGTAGTGGTACATGGGTCGACGGTAGTGGAAGTAGACGTTCTCGCGAGTCGTGGTACACGTTCGTAGATGGAAGTAGTCGTTCACGTTTCCGAAGAGGTACTTGACGGGTCGTCGTGGTACTCGTTTATGTAGTGGTACTTGCGGTCTCGGCGACGGTAGTTGTTCACGTTCGTAGAGGTACACATTCCGTAGATGGTACTTGAGGGTCTTTGGACTTGCCGGACTCGGTTCTCGCGACGGTAGTGGTACTCGTTCGTAGTTGTTCAAGTCGTCGGTAGAGGTACTTGGGTCTTGTGTAGAGGTACTTGTCGCGTCGTCTAGTGTAGTTGTTCCCGTCCGTAGATGTTCATGCCACGTGTCGTGGAACTTGCAGTCCTTGGCGATTCCGGATGTACTCGGCGGTCTTGGGGTCCCTCGAGGGTTGACGGTAGTCATTCACGGGTCGACGAGGTACTTGGCACCATCTTGGTCTTGCGACTGCGGTCTTCACAACAAAGGGAAAAAAGGCAGCAAGGCAGGGCAGCACGGTCTTAGCGGAGGTGGCTGGCTGGAGGGCTGCACGGGCGCGACCAAGGCCTTGGCGAGGCGGCGCTCGGCCTGGCGACGCTGCGCAGAGGAACGAGGGCACGGGAGGAAGGGCGTTGCGGCGCTGGACGGGCGGTAGGCTACTGCCTGGCCGAAGGAGGACGGGGCGCGGCCTTGCGCACTGGACGAGGCGCGGCGGCTTACGCCTGGCGATGCTGGAGGCGAGGCAGGCGCGACGGGGGGTGGCGTCCACGCGAGGGAGACGGAGGCTGGGGCTAGCCGACCGACCGGGCGCCACGGCCGGAGGGATCGGCGAGGACGGGCACCCGGCGGCCTTGGCGACGCGGCGGAATGGCGGAGCAGACAGGTGCGGTGGCACGCGAAGAGAGACGAGGGAGACACTCAAGGAGCTGCGGTGCGACGGACGGCGACCATGGCGAGGAGGCGGGACCTCTGGCCGGCGCTGGGGCGCGGCTGAGGCGCGGCGGCCTTGGTGGCGGATGAGGGAGCTGTCGGGCTCGGGCTCCAGGCGGCGAGATGAGAGCCGCGGTCGGGAGGAGAGGGGATCGAAGCGGGTGCGGGAGCGAGAGAAAGAGGCAGGGCCGAGCGAGAGAGAAGCTGGCGGCGGGGAGGGAGAAACGAGCGAGGGAGATGCGGGTCGAGCGGCGGGTGCGGCTTGGGTTTAGAACGGGATATCGGGCCTTGGGCCAGGAGTCTGGGAGGAGAAGTGGCCGGCTGGGCCTGGACCAAAAGGAGGCCGACGGCTGGGCCTCTCTCTCCATAGATCTCTTAGCAGAAAATAAATAGAGAGAGTCCAAAAAAATAAGAAAGGAGGCCATGAAGAAGAAATTAAAGATGGAACATTTTTGTGAGGCTTTATGGAATATTACCAACCCAACAAAAATGGTTCCAACAAAATAGGGAAGATATGCAAGTGTGATACGGTGATCCCAAACAATTGGAATATTTTTAATATAGCTCCCTAAATATTGGGAGGACATATGTTATAAAGAGAAGACACTCTTCCCTCGATTTAAATGGACCGAAGGTCCACACGATTTATTTAAGTTGAGATGCAAAGATTAATGACATGATGGCATGATGACATGATGCAATGCAAAAATAAATAACACAAGCACAAATGAAACACACGGGAGAACCCAGAACATCTGGAATCTCTGGAATCTTCTGGGACGTCGGTCTTCGGGCGTCACACCCCAAGTGGAAGGTTTGAGATGTAGCGTAGCAGCAAGTTTCCCTTGGCAAAGATACCAAGGATCGAATCCCGTGAGACTCCGAGGGTCGACAAGAAGGTGTCAACGGCGCCAGAAACTTTGCGGTTGACAGGACCTGCACACAGATACAAATAACTTTGCTCCCAACGAGTACAGAGAGGTTGTCAATCCCACCTGCCTTGTTGTTTACAAAGGATCAAACACAAGAGATAATAATGATAGGTATGACTGCAACTAGGAAATAAGAACATGAAGTAAATAGCGGGTGTGATCAGTGGTGGTAATATGGACCGGGGTCCCATGATGTTCACTAGTGATGTCTCTCTCCCAAAAGACGATAAAACAGCAAAGCGAGGTAAACAAATTACAGCTGGGCAATTGACAGGATTATGTGCGCAAACCAATGCTAACTATGCTGCAAAGAAATGTAGAGGCTCAAAAGCATGGGCGGTACGCCAAGGCAAGTAGACCGAAATCCATCTGCATCTACTACTAATCATCCACCTTGAGATATCTATCCAGAACATCTCGCTGGTATTAAGTTGCAAATCCCACCCAAAGTGTAAACTCAAAGCAACAGACAACTGCATTAAAAGAACTTTGCGTAAAGTAAACAATCCTTGCACCCCGCAAGTACAAGCACCGTTGTTTTCCCCCTTGTGGCAACATCACATCCCCTAGACTCATGTTTCTGTCACTCAAGCTAGTCATCAGGGGGCATGAACCCACAATCAAGCATAACGCTCCCTCTTGGAGTTACTACCTACTACTTGGCCAAAGCAATAAACAGCAACGGAGAACATGCAATAATTACTCAAGAACATAAATATAAAAGAGGTGAATCAAATATATTACTCACACACAATCTGAACATAATCTCATAATCCATCGGATCCCAGCAAACTCAGCAGAGCAACATCATAAAGATTACATATGTGCCTCGATCATGTAGGGCGGCTCACGAGGTCTAAACCATGAAGAACAAAGAGGGGAGGAGAACATCACATAGCTACTGATCATTGACCCATGGTCCAAGGTGGACTACTCACGACTCATCCGGGAAGCGTCCATGGTGGTGGAGAAGCTCCCGGTGGTGGTTCTCCCCTCCGGCAGGGTGCCGGGAAGAGTTCTACTGATGCTCCCGATCTTGGAAGCGCGGTGGCGGCGGAACAGAGGCGAGATCGCGAAAAAGGGTTCCGTCCTCGAGGGTTTCGGGACGTGAGGAATATATATGCGAAGGGGGGTCACCAGAGGCGGAGAGGGGGCCCCAGGCGCCCCCCTGGCGCGGCTAGGGGAGGGGCCGCGCCGGGTGGCCGCCTGGGCCACCCCTGGCTCCCCTCTGGCCCCGCTTTGGTTTTTCTCGAAGCTTCCTGTACGCTGATTTTTCCTGTATTTTTTCCGGAATTTATGGAGCACTTTTAATATGGGGGAAATCTGAAATAGAAAACAGCAGAAAACAGGAACTGGCAATGTGGTGCACTGAGTTAATAGGTTAGTCCAAATATGATCAAAAGTGTATGGAAGTGCATAAATATCATAGCAATATCACACAAAAGAAGCATGGAGCAAGCAGAAATGATAGATACGTTTATCAACATCCCCAAGCTTAATTCCTGCTCGTCCTCGAGTAGGTAAATGATAACAAGCATAATTTCTGTGGTGACATGCTATCAACCATATAAAAACTTTTAAGTAAAGCAATCAAGGCATGTAATTCAATTCAAGTCATAACAAGCAAGAGTCTATATTAGCATTGTAACAAGCAACATAAGAACATAAAGGTGCAAGAGCTGTCGCTGTCCGTGACTCAAATGTCTCCAAATGGTGTTTGCACGCAAGAAAGGGGATAGGGATATACAAGAGAGTAAAACATTGTTTTTGTATTGTTGAGAACTTAATCTACTAAAGTTTCACACTTGGTCTTCTTTGGAATCTTATCTTGACTCATCCCCAGACCGTCAGTCAGGTACAAGTCAAAATGATCCACTCCCTTTCGATATTTTGAGCACTCATGCAATGGATGAGCGTAAGCAAGAAAGTTGACACTTAGGATGGCAAAGAGAGAAAACTGATGAAGGGGGAAGACAAAAAAGGTGCGAAAGGCTCACATCAATGAGGACAATCATAGGCGAGAGAAAGCCAAATGATAGATATGATGTGAGGAGTAGGGATTGCCATGCAACGGATGCACATATGAGCTAAGGTAAGCTCTCCAATGGAACTAGTGGGGGTGCATCCAACTTGCTTGCTCAAGAAGACCTAGAGCTCTTTTGAGGAGACTCATCATTGGAATATACAAGCCAAGTTCTATAGTGTGAAGGTCCCCACATAGCTATATGCATGAATGATGATCTCTATGGAGTACAAGGTATAAGATGGGGTACGAGTGTGGATCTCTCAAAAGGAATAGTAGTGTGCCCCCTTCTCTCTTTTTATTTCTTTATTTCTTTTTTTTATTTTTTTATTTTTTTGTGGCCTCAATGGCTCTTTCTATTTAACTCTCATTTGTCCTCTTTGGGATCTTTTGATTTTGTCCTCTTTGGGATCTTTTCCTCACTTTAGGGGCAACACTCTATTTATTACAAGAAGTATAGAAGATCTTTTACACTTTACAAAAGTACTCAACATAAAGAAAATGAAACTATCATGATATATGCAAATGTATGCCTCTGCCGGTGTAGCAGGATATGCAATGATACTAGCGCGTCATGTAGCAATGATTAGGGCAAGGCCCAACTAGCATGCGGCTCATCGATCAAGCAAAAAGCATGTATGACATGAAGATCAAGTCATGAGAAGATGGATGTTGCATGGCAATGTATCTCGGAAAGGCTATGGAAATGCCTTGATAGGTAGGTATGGTGGCTGTTTTGAGGAAGGATATAATGAGGCTTATGATGACAGAACGTATCATGCCAAGGATTTAGATGCACCGGCGAAGTATGCGCCAACTCTTGAGGTGAGAAAGGGCAATGCACGGTACCGAAGAGGCTAGAAAAATATGGCTAGGTGGAAGTGTCAACTTTCGAATACTCACATTAGTCCGAAGAACTCATGCACTTATTATCGGTAACTCTCAATCTAATTAGGAGGTTCACAAAGAGACAAGTACCCCGAGGAGGAGTGTATGGGGGTTTGGTTATCCTTGCGCATCCTCGGCTCATGGTACGTGAGTGTACTCTAATATTCGATCCCTCCAAAGATTAGTGATCCATTTAGTAGCTAAGGTTCTCAACTATTTGTAGGTTTTCGAAAATAAACATGGATTTCCCAAAATACGACATCTATCACTAATAGGCTAAAGCTCTTGACACCAAAAGTTCAGACATTACTCATGGCAGTACCTCAAAACTATTGCAAGTTACTACTAAAATTAAATAGCAACCTCAATTACCTACTTTAAGTTAAGACACACAACTCAGTGCAACAGGCAAACTCTCTTAACAAGATAAACATGGAAACTCAAGAGAGTTCAGCAACCAACTAAACAAAAGCTCTTTAAAAAGGAAAGCATGAAAACTAAGAGCTAAACATGACAGCAGCTATGGAAAGACAAAGAACACACACAACAAAGATAAGCATGAAAATCCTATGTTGTATTCTAGGTTGAAGTGGAGCGTGTTTCTCTCCCACACAAAGAAAGCTGGATTCTAACTTGTTATGAGCAGCAAGCAAAGCTAAAGAAAACTAAAAAGGAAACAAAGCGCAAGACGCTCCAAGCATAGCACATAATACCTGAAGTGATAATTATAGTGGAACGAAAGACGAACTGATAATTGTTGATGGAGAAGGGGATGCATGGGGGCATCCCCAAGCTTAGACTCTTGAGTCTTCTTGAATATTTCTTGGGGGTGCATGGGGGCATCCCCAAGCTTGAGCGTTTGACCCTCATGAATCTCCTTTTATCATCTTCCCTCGCACACTTGAAAACTCCCTTCATACATAACTCATCATAATCTGATTAGCGAGGTTAGTACCCATAATAAAATAACTTTTCCCTGCTAGAAATAAAGATAATCTTGAAGAGCTACTGTTTCTCAAGATTGCCAAAAGGTTTTTGCAAAGAAAAAGCAAGCTCAATGTTTGCAAAACGAAGAAAAGGCAAAACAGGACAGAATCTGTGAAAAACAGACCCGCAGGTAGTAAATAATTTTTTCGGGGCACTTCTGCAACTCAAATAAAAAAACTCAGAACAGACGCCCGAAAGCCAATTGTATAGAGCACGCTGTCAAAAAAATTCAGATCAAAAAGATGATCTGGTGATTTTATTCGAATTTTTCTGTCCAAGGACATAATCTGTTTTCTGGACAGCACGTCACAACTTTTGAACTTTCTTGCAATCGGAGGCTAAACTTGGCACAAAGCTGAAAAGAAAAGATACAATGATGATGCTACTGTAGTAACAAACAACAAGACACAACAAAAGCAAAATAAAACCTAATTCGTTGTGGGCTGCCTCCCAAAAGTGCTTTCTTTTATGCCTTTAAGCTAGGCATGATGCAAAAAAGAGAAAATCAAGTTTTATCAAGAGTAAGAGAATAGCTAGCCCGTATAATGGACTCAAAAGGCAACTTAATCTTCTTTCTAGGGAAGTGTTCCATTCCTTTCTTGAGAGGGAATTGGAATTTTATATTCCCCTCTTTCATGTCAATGATAGCACCAACGGTGCGAAGAAAAGGACGTCCCAAAATAATTGGACATGAAGGTTCACATTCAATATCCATAATAGTAAAATCAATGGGAACATAATTGTTATTGACAATGATGAGAACATCGTCGATCTTCCCCAAAGGTTTCTTTACGGAAGAATCAACAAGACGAACACCAAAAGAACAAGGATCAAAAGATTTCAATTTAAACATATCATATATTCTTTTGGGCATAACGGAGGTACTAGCTCCAACATCACATAAAGCATAGCAAGAGAAGTTATTCAACTTAATTTTAATCATAGGATCCCAACTATCTTCTAGCTTTCTAGGTATGGAGGCTTCTACCCTAAGCTTCTCCTCCCTAGCTTTGATAAGAGCATTAGTGATATGCTCCGTGAAGGCAAGATTAAGTGTGCTAGTGTGGGGATCTCTAGACATCTTGTGAAGAAAACCAATAACTTCAGAAAGGGTGCAATTATCAAAATCAAGGTCACTACTATCAAGTAAAGTGGTAGTGGTGTCTTTTAGGCTCACTTGTTTGGTAGCTTCTATGGTTATAGGAGTTTCTTCTTCTACGGTTGAGGTCATAGCATCACCGTTAATAGGTCCAATGGGACTAGGAGTGCATTGGGTGCTAAGAGTTTGGATATCCTCAACAACTTGGATAGTAGCAATAGTGTGGTGGGTAGGAAGGTTCTTAATTCTATCTTCTTCCTTCTTTTCTCTAGCCCATCTCTCTTTAAGTTTAGCCATCATCCTAATGTTTTCATTAATTTGCACTTGAATAGCATTCATAGGAGTGGTATTCCTCTCCTCAAGAGGAGAAGTTCTAATTTTAAGCAACTCTACCTCATGGGCTAAATTGTCTACCTTCGAAGAGAGATTATCTAGTTTGTCTAGTTTTTCTTCTACACTCTTATTTAAGGCCTTTTGGGTAGTGATGAAGTCTTTAAGCATAATCTCTAGTTCAGAAGTGGAGTTCTTGGTGGTAGGATAAGCATTGTTGTTCCCATAGGAATTAGAGGGGAACGGTCTAGGGTTGCTACCATAATTACTTCTATAAGCATTATTATTGAAATTGTTTCTAGAGATAAAGTTCACATCTACTTGATCTTGAGCAATCAAAGAATTTAAAGGAACATCATGAGGATCAATAGAAGATTGCTTGGAAAGTAGAGACATGATCAAGTCAACTTTTTCATTTAGGGAGGAAATCTCCTCGACAGAGTTTACCTTCCTACCTGTTGGAGCGCGTTCGGTGTGCCATTGGGAATAATTGGTCATCATCTCGTCGAGAAGCTTCGTGGCAGCACCAAGTGTAGTTGACATAAAGGTTCCTCCCGCGGCCGAATCTAACAAGTTCCGCGAGGTAAAGTTCAAGCCTGCATAAAAAGTTTGGATAACCATCCAAGTAGTCAAACCATGAGTAGGGCAGTTCTTGACAAGAGATTTCATGCGTTCCCAAGCTTGGGCAACGTGTTCATTATCCAATTGTTTAAAATTCATTATGTTACTCCTTAATTGGATAATTTTAGCAGGGGGATAGTACTTCCCAATAAAGGCATCCTTGCACTTGTCCCAAGAATCTATACTATTCCTAGGCAAGGATTGAAACCAGATTTTAGCTCCTCCTCTCAAGGAGAAAGGAAAAAGCTTAAGCTTAACAATATCACCACCTACCTCTTTGTACTTTTGCATATCAGAGAGCTCAACAAAATTATTTAAGTGCAAAGCAGCATCATCTCCAGTACCGGAGAATTGATCTTTCATAACTAGGTTCAGTAAAGCAGGTTTAATCTCATAAGAAGGTGCTGAAGTGGCAGGTGTAGCAATAGGCGTGCAGATAAAGTCATTGTTGTTATGACTAGTGAAGTCACACAACTTGGTGTTCTCGGTGGAACCCACAGCAGCAGCAAGCAAGATAACTATTTTTGTGATTTTTGGTAAGGGACACTGAAGCAAAAACTGAAAGGTAAACTAACAAGACTAAAAAGCAAAGATAAAAGATAGCGTGCAACTCCCCTATCTCGAAGAGTGGAGTCCCCGGCAACGGCGCCAGAAACTTTGGTTGATGGCTTCTCGCCCCTCGTTGGTTACCCCAAGTGGAAGGTTTGAGATGTAGCGTAGCAGCAAGTTTCCCTTGGCAAAGATACCAAGGATCGAATCCCGTGAAACTCCGAGGGTCGACAAGAAGGTGTCAACGGCGCCAGAAACTTTGCGGTTGACAGGACCTGCACACAGATACAAATAACTTTGCTCCCAACGAGTACAGAGAGGTTGTCAATCCCTCCGGCCTTGTTGTTTACAAAGGATCAAACACAAGAGATAATAATGATAGGTATGACTGCAACTAGGAAATAAGAACAGGAAGTAAATAGCGGGTGTGATCAGTGGTGGTAATATGGACCGGGGTCCCATGATGTTCACTAGTGATGTCTCTCTCCCAAAAGACGATAAAACAGCAAAGCGAGGTAAACAAATTACAGCCGGGCAATTGATAGGATTATGTGCGCAAACCAATGCTAACTATGCTGCAAAGAAAGGTAGAGGCTCAAAAGCATGGGCGGTACGCCAAGGCAAGTAGACCGAAATCCATCTGCATCTACTACTAATCATCCACCTTGAGATATCTATCCAGAACATCTCGCTGGTATTAAGTTGCGAATCCCACCCAAAGTGTAAACTCAAAGCAAAAGACAACTGCATTAAAAGAACTTTGCGTAAAGTAAACAATCCTTGCACCCGCAAGTACAAGCACCGTTGTTTTCCCCCTTGTGGCAACAGCACATCCCCTAGACTCATGTTTCTGTCACTCAAGCTAGTCATCAGGGGGCATGAACCCACAATCAAGCATAACGCTCCCTCTTGGAGTTACTACCTACTACTTGGCCAAAGCAATAAACAGCAACGGAGAACATGCAATAATTACTCAAGAACATAAATATAAAAGAGGTGAATCAAATATATTACTCACACACAATCTGAACATAATATCATAATCCATCGGATCCCAGCAAACTCAGCAGAGCAACAGCATAAAGATTACATATGTGCCTCGATCATGTAGGGCAGCTCACGAGGTCTAAACCATGAAGAACAAAGAGGGGAGGAGAACATCACATAGCTACTGATCATGGACCCATGGTCCAAGGTGGACTACTCACGACTCATCCGGGAAGCGTCCATGGTGGTGGAGAAGCTCCCGGTGGTGGTTCTCCCCTTCGGCAGGGTGCCGGGAAGAGTTCTCCTGATGCTCCCGATCTTGGAAGCGTGGCGGCGGCGGAACAGAGGCGAGATCGCGAAAAAGGGTTCCGTCCTCGAGGGTTTTGGGACGCGAGGAATATATATGCGAAGGGGGGTCACCAGAGGCGGAGAGGGGCCCCAGGCGCCCCCCTGGCGCGGCCAGGGGTGGGGCCGCGTTGGGTGGCCGCCTGGGCCACCCCTGGCTCCCCTCTGGCCCCGCTTTGGTTTTTCTCGAAGCTTCCTGTACGCTGATTTTTCCTGTATTTTTCCCGGAATTTATGGAGCACTTTTAATATGGGGGAAACCTGAAATAGAAAAACAACAGAAAACAGGAACTGGCACTGTGGTGCACTGAGTTAATAGGTTAGTCCAAATATGATCAAAAGTGTATGGAAGTGCATAAATATCATAGAAATATCACACAAAAGAAGCATGGAGCAAGCAGAAATTATAGATACCTTTTGGACGTATCAACATCCCCAAGCTTAATTCCTGCTCGTCCTCGAGTAGGTAAATGATAACAAGCATAATTTCTTTGGTGACATGCTATCAACCATATAAGAACTTTTAAGTAAAGCAATCAAGGCATGTAATTCAATTCAAGTCATAACAAGCAAGAGTCTATATTAGCATTGTAACAAGCAACATAAGAACATAAAGGTGCAAGAGCTCTCGCTGTCCGTGACTCGAATGTCTCCAAATGGTGTTTGCGTGCAAGAAAGGGGATAGGGATATACGAGAGAGTAAAACATTGTTTTTGTATTGTTGAGAACTTAATCTACTAAAGTTTCACACTTGGTCTTCTTTGGAATCTTATCTTGACTCATCCCGAGACCGTAAGCCAGTTACAAGTCAAAATGATCCACTCCCTTTCGATATTTTGAGCACTCATGCAATGGATGAGCGTAAGCAAGAAAGTTGACACTTAGGATGGCAAAGAGAGAAAACTGATGAAGGGGGAAGACAAAAAAGGTGCGAAAGGCTCACATCAATGAGGACAATCATAGGCGAGAGAAAGCCAAATGATAGATATGATGTGAGGAGTAGGGATTGCCATGCAACGGATGCACATATGAGCTAAGGTAAGCTCTCCAATGGAACTAGTGGGGGTGCATCCAACTTGCTTGCTCAAGAAGACCTAGAGCTCTTTTGAGGAGGCTCATCATTGGAATATACAAGCCAAGTTCTATAGTGTGAAGGTCCCCACATAGCTATATGCATGAATGATGATCTCTATGGAGTACAAGGTATAAGATGGGGTACGAGTGTGGATCTCTCAAAAGGAATAGTAGTGTGTCCCCTTCTCTCTTTTTATTTCTTTATTCATTTTTTTCTATTTTTTTTATTTTTTTGTGGCCTCAATGGCTCTTTCTATTTAACTCTCATTTGTCCTCTTTGGGATCTTTTGATTTTGTCCTCTTTGGGATCTTTTCCTCACTTTAGGGGCAACACTCTATTTATTACAAGAAGTATAGAAGATCTTTTACACTTTACAAAAGTACTCAACATAAAGAAAATGAAACTATCATGATATATGCAAATGTATGCCTCTGCCGGTGTAGCAGGATATGCAATGATACTAGCGCGTCATGTAGCAATGATTAGGGCAAGGCCCAACTAGCATGCGGCTGATCGATCAAGCAAAAAGCATGTATGACATGAAGATCAAGTCATGAGAAGATGGATGTTGCATGGCAATGTATCTCGGGAAGGCTATGGAAATGCCTTGATAGGTAGGTATGGTGGCTGTTTTGAGGAAGGATATAATGAGGCTTATGATGACAGAGCATATCATGCCAAGGATTTAGATGCACCAGCGAAGTATGCGCCAACTCTCGAGGTGAGAAAGGGCAATGCACGGTACCGAAGAGGCTAAAAAAATATGGCTAGGTGGAAGTGTCAACTTTCGAATACTCACATTAGTCCGAAGAACTCATGCACTTATTATCGGTAACTCTCAATCTAATTAGGAGGTTCACAAAGAGACAAGTACCCCGAGGAGGAGTGTATGGGGGTTTGGTTATCCTTGCGCATCCTCGGCTCATGGTACGTGAGTGTACTCTAATATTCGATCCCTCCAAAGATTAGTGATCCATTTAGTAGCTAAAGTTCTCAACTATTTGTAGGTTTTCGAAAATAAACACGGATTGCCCAAAATACGACATCTATCACTAATAGGCTAAAGCTCTTGACACCAAAAGTTCAGACATTACTCATGGCAATACCTCAAAACTATTGCAAGTTACTACTAAAACTAAATAGCAACCTCAATTACCTACTTTAAGTTAAGACACACAACTCAGTGCAACATGCAAACTCTCTTAACAAGATAAACATAGAAACTCAAGAGAGTTCAGCAACCAACTAAACAAAAGCTCTTTAAAAAGAAAAGCATGAAAACTAAGAGCTAAACATGACAGCAGCTATGGAAAGACAAAGAACACACACAGCAAAGATAAGCATGAAAATCCTATGTTGTATTCTAGGTTGAAGTGGAGCGTGTTTCTCTCCCACACAAAGAAAGCTGGGTTCTAACTTGTTATGAACAGCAAGCAAAGCTAAAGAAAACTAAAAAGGAAACTAAGCGCAAGACGCTCCAAGCATAGCACATAATACCTGAAGTGATAATTATAGTGGAACGAAAGACGAACTGATAATTGTTGATGGAGAAGGGGATGCATGGGGGCATCTGAAGGAAATATGCCCTAGAGGCAATAATAAAGTTATTATTTATTTCCTTATATCATGATAAATGTTTATTATTCATGCTAGAATTGTATTAACCGGAAACTTAATACATGTGTGAATACATAGACAAAACAGAGTGTCCCTAGTATGCCTCTACTAGACTAGCTCATTGATCAAAGATGGTTATGTTTCCTAGCCATAGACATGAGTTGTCATTTGATCAACGGGATCACATCATTAGGAGAATGATCTGATGGACAAGACCCATCCGTTAGCTTAGCACTATGATCGTTTAAGTTTTACTGCTATTGCTTTCTTCATGACTTATACATGTTCCTATGACTATGAGATTATGCAACTCCCGAATACCGGAGGAACACTTTGTGTGCTACCAAACGTCACAACGTAACTGGGTGATTATAAAGGTACTCTACAGGTGTCTCCGAAGGTACTTGTTGGGTTGGCGTATTTCGAGATTAGGATTTGTCACTCCGATTGTCGGAGAGGTATCTCTGGGCCCACTCGGTAATGCACATCACTATAAGCCTTGCAAGCATTGCAGCTAATGAGTTAGTTGCGGGATGATGTATTACGGAACGAGTAAAGAGACTTGTTGGTAACGAGATTGAACTAGGTATTGAGATACCGACGATCGAATCTCGGGCATGTAACGTACCGATGACAAAGGGAACAATGTATGTTGTTATGCGGTTTGACCGATAAAGATCTTCGTAGAATATGTGGGAGCCAATATGAGCATCTAGGTTCCGCTATTGGTTATTGACCGGAGATGTGTCTCGGTCATGTCTACATAGTTCTCGAACCCGTAGGGTCCGCACGCTTAAGGTTTCGATGATAGTTTTATTATGAGTTTATGAGTTTTGATGTACCGAAGGAGTTTGGAGTCCCGGATGAGATCGGGGACATGACGAGGAGTCTCAAAATGGTCGAGACATAAAAATCGATATATTGGACGACTATATTCGGACATCGGAAAGGTTCCGAGTGATTCGGGTATTTTCGGAGTACCGGGGAGTTACGGGAATAGAGGAGAGAGGCCAAAAGGAAGGAGGCGTGCACCCCCCTCCTGGTCCGAATTGGACAAGGGGTGCAGCCCCCTTTTCCTTCTCTCTCTCCCCCTCTTTCCTTCTCTCCTACTCCGAAAAGGAAAGGGGAATCCTACTAGGACTTGGGAGTCCTAGTAGGACTCCCCACACTTGGTGCGCCCCCTCTAGGGCCGGCCTCTCCCTCCCTCCTTTATATACGGGGGCAAGGGGGCACCTCTAGACACAACAATTGATCTCTTGATCTCTTAGCCGTGTGCGGTGCCCCCCCTCCACCATAGTTCTCCTCGATAAATATTGTAGCGGTGCTTAGGCGAAGCCCTGCGACGGTAGAACATCAAGATCGTCGTCACGCCGTCATGCTGACGGAACTCTCCCTCGACACTCGGCTGGATCGGAGTTCGAGGGACGTCATCGAGCTGAACGTGTGCTAGAACTCGGAGGTGCCGTAGTTTCGGTGCTTGATCGGTCGGGCCGTGAAGACGTACGACTACATCAACCGCGTTGTTCTAACGCTTCCGCTTTCGGTCTACAAGGGTACGTAGACCCACTCTCCCCTCTCGTTGCTATGCATCTGGTAGATAGATCTTGCGTGATCGTAGGAAAATTTTAAAATACTACGTTCCCCGACAGTGGTATCAGAGCCAGGTCTATGCGTAGATGATATGCACGAGTAGAACAAAAGTGAGTTGTGGACGATACTAGTCATACTGCTTACCAGCATGTCATACTTTGATTCGGCGGTATTGTTGGATGAAGCGGCCCGGACCGACATTACGCGTACGCTTACGCGAGACTGGTTCTACCGACGTGCTTCGCACACAGGTGGCTGGCGGGTGTCAGTTTCTCCAACTTTAGTTGAAACAAGTGTGGCTACGCCCGGTCCTTGTGAAGGTTAAAACAACACATACTTGACGAAATATCGTTGTGGTTTTGTATGCGTAGGTAAGAACGGTTCTTGCTAAGCCCGTAGCAGCCACGTAAAACTTGCAACAACAAAGTAGAGGACGTCTAACTTGTTTTTGCAGGGCATGTTGTGATGTGATATTGTCAAGACATGATGAGTTATACGGTTTTGTATGAAATGATCATGTTTTGTAAAGTTATCGGCAACTGGCAGGAGCCATATGGTTGTCGCTTTATTGTATGAAATGCAATCGCCATGTAATTGCTTTACTTCATCACTAAGCGGTGGCGATAGTCGTAGAAGCAATAGTTGGAGAGACGACAACGATGCTACGATGGAGATCAAGGTGTCGCGCCGGTGACGAAGGTGATCATGACGGTGCTTTGGAGATGGAGATCAAAAGCACAAGATGATGATGGCCATATCATGTCATATATTTTGATTGCATGTGATGTTTATCTTATTATGCTTCTTATTTTGCTTAGTTCGACGGTAGCATTATAAGATGATCCCTTACTAAATTTCAAGGTATAAGTGTTCTCCCTGAGTATGCACCGTTGCAAAAGTTCGTCGTGCCGAGACACCACGTGATGATCGGGTGTGATAAGCTCTACGTTCAAATACAACGGGTGTAAGCCAGTTTTGCACACGCAGAATACTCGGGTTAAACTTGACGAGCCTAGCATATGCAGATATGGCCTCGGAACACTGGAGACCGAAAGGTCGAGCGTGAATCATATAGTAGATATGATCAACATAAGATGTTCACCATTGAAACTACTCCATCTCACGTGATGATCGGACATGGTTTAGTTGATTTGGATCACGTGATCATTTAGATGACTAGAGGGATGTCTATCTAAGTGGGAGTTCTTAAGTAATATGATTAAATTGAACTTTAATTTATCATGAACTTAGTCCTCGTAGTATTAGCATATCTATGTTGTAGATCAATAGCTCGCGATGTTACTCCCCGTTTATTTTTTATATGTTCCTAGAGAAAACTAAGTTGAAAGATGTTAGTAGCAATGATGCGGAATTGTTCCGTGATCTGAGGATTATCCTCATTGCTGCACAGAGAATTATGTCCTTGATGCACCGCTAGGTGACATACCTATTGCAGGAGCAGATGTAGACATTATGAATGTTTTGACAAAAGCTCGGTATGATGACTACTTGATAGTTTAGGTGCACCATGCTTTACGGCTTAGAACCGGGACTTCAAAAACGTTTTGAACGCCACGGAGCATATAAGATGTTCCAAGAGTTGAAATTAGTATTTCATACTCATGCCCGTGTCGAGAGGTATAAGACTTCTGACAGTACTTTGCCTACAAAATGGAGGAGAATAGCTCAACCAGTGAGCATGTGCTCAGATTGTCTGGGTACTACAATTACTTGAATCAAGTGGGAGTTAATCTTCCAGATAAGATAGTAATTGACAAAGTTCTCTAGTCACTATCACCAAGTTAGTAGAACTTCGTGATGAACTATAATATGCAAGGGATGACGAAAGGAATTCCCGAGCTCTTCGCGGTGCTGAAGTCGGCGAAGGTAGAAATCATGAAAAAGCATCAAGTGTTGATGGTTAACAAGACCACTTGTTTCAAGTAAAGGGCAATGGGATAGAAGGGGAACTTCAAGAAGAATGACAAGCAAGTTGTCACTCCCGTGAAGAAACCCAAAGCTAAAACTCAAGCCTGAAACTAAGTGCTTCTACTGCAAAGGAAATGGTCACTGGAAGTGGAACTGCCCTAGATACTTGGCGGATAAGAAGGATGGCAAAGTGAACAAAGGTATATTTTGATATACAGATTATTGATGTGTACTTTACTAGTGTTCATAGCCACCCCTGGGTATTTGATACCGGTTCAGTTGCTAAAGTTAGTAACTCGAAACGAGAATTGCAGAATGAACAGAGACTAGTTAAAGGTGAAGTGACGATGTGTGTTGGAAGTGGTTCCAAGATTGATATGATCATCATCGCACACTCCCTATACTTTCGGGATTAGTGTAAAACCTAAATAAATGTTATTTGGCATTTGCGTTGAGCATGAATATGATTTGATCATATTTGTTGCAATACTGTTATTCATTTAAAGTCATAGAATAATTGTTATTCTGTTTACATGAATAAAACCTTCGATGGTCATACACCCAATGAAAATAGTTTGTTGGATCTCGATCGTGGTGATACACATATTCATAATATTGAAGCCAAAAGATGCAATGTTAATAATGATAGTGCAACTTATTTGTGGCACTGCTGTTTAGGTCATAATGGTGTAAAGTGCATGAAGAAACTCCATAGTGATGGACTTTTGGAATCACTTGATTATGAATCACTTGGTGCTTGCGAACCATGCCTCATGGGCAAGATGACTAAAACTCCGTTCTCCGGAACAATGGAGCGAGCAACAGATTTGTTGGAGATCATACATACAGATGTATGTGGACCAATGAGTGTTGAAGTTCGCGGTGGGTATCGTTATTTTCTGACCTTCACTGATGATTTGAGCAGATATGGGTATATCTACTTAATGAAGCACAAGTCTAAAACATTTGAATAGTTCAAAGAATTTCAGAGTGAAGTGGAGAATCATCGTAACAAGAAAATAAGAGTTTCTACGATATGATCGTAGAGGTAAAATATTTGAGTTAGCGAGTTTGGCCTTCAGTAAAACAATGTGAAATAGTTTCACTACTCACGCCACCTGGAACACCATAGTGTAATGGTGTGTCCGAACGTCATAACCGTACTTTATTAGATATGGTGCGATCGATGATGTCTCTTACCGATCTACCACTATCGCTTTTGGGGTTATGCATTAGAGACAGATACATTCACGTTAAATAGGGCACCATCTAAATCCGTGGAGATGACACCGTATGAACTGTGGTTTGACGAGAAACCTAAGCTGTCATTTCTTTAAGTTTGGGACTGCGATGCTTATGTGAAAAAGTTTCAACATGATAAGCTCGAACCCAAATCGGAGAAGTAAATCTTCATAGGATACCCAAAAGAAACTGTTGGGTACACCTTCTATCACAGATCCGAAGGCAAGGTCTTTGTTGCTAAGAGTGGATCCTTTCTAGAGAAGGAGTTTCTCTCGAAAGAAGTGAGTGGGAGGAAAGTGGAACTTGATGAGGTAATTGTACCTTCTCCCGAATTGGATAGTAGTACATCACAGAAACTGGTTCCAGTGATTCCTACACCAATTAGTGAGGAAGCTAATGATGATGATCATGAAACTTCGGATCAAGTTACTGCTGAACTTCGTAGATCAACCAGAGTACGTTTCGCACCATAGTGGTACGGCAACCCGGTTCTGGAAGTCATGTTACTGGACCATGATGATCCTACGAACTATGAGGAAGCGATGATGAGCCCAGATTCCGCAAAATGGCTTGAGACCATGAAATCTGAGATGGGATCCATGTATGAGAACAAAGTGTGGACTTTGGTTGACTTGCCCGATGGTCGGCAAGCCATCGAAAATAAATGGATCTTCAAGAGGAAGACTGACACTGACAGTAATGTTACTGTTTACAAAGCTCGACTTGTTGCGAAAGTTTTTCAACAAGTTCAAGGAGTTGACTACGATGAGACTTTCTCACCCGTAGCGATGCTTAAGTCTGTCCGAATCATGTTAGCAATTGCCGCATTTTATGAAATCTGGCAAATGGATAACAAAACTGCATTCTTTAATGGATTTATTAAAGAAGACTTGTATATGATGCAAGCAGAAGGTTTTGTCAATCCTAAAGGTGCTAACAAAATGTGCAAGCTCCAGCGATCCATCTATGGACTGGTGCAAGCATCTCGGAGTTGGAATATACGCTTTGATAAGTTGATCCAAGCATATAGATTTATACAGACTTGCGGTGAAGCCTGTATTTCAAGAAGTGAGTGGGAGCACTACAACCTTTCTGATAAGTATATGTGAATGACATATTGTCGATCAGAAATGATGTAGAATTTTCTGGAAAGCATAAAGGAGTGTTTGAAAGGAGTTTTTCAAAGAAAGACCTTGGTGAAGCTGCTTAAATATTGGGCATCAAGATCTATAGAGATAGATCAAGACGCTTGATAAGACTTTCGATGAGTACATACCTTGATATGATTTTGAAGTAGTTCAAAATGGATCAGTCAATGAAGGAGTTCTTACCTGACTTGTAAGGTGCGAAGTTGAGTAAAACTCAAAGCCAGACCACGACAGAAAAATATAGAGATAATGAAAGTCATTCCCTATGCCTCAGCCATAGGTTCTATAAAGTATGCCATGCTGTGTACCAAACATGTTGTGTACCTTGCCATGAGTTTGTCAAGAGGGTACAATAGTGATCCAGGAGTAGATCACTGTACAGCGGTCAAAATTATCCTTAGTAACTGGATGACTAATGAAATGTTTCTCGATTATGGAGGTGATAAAGAGATCGTCGTAAAGGGTTACGCCGATGCAAGCTTTGACACTAAATCCAGCTGACACTAAGTATCAATCTGGATGCGTATTGAAAGTGGGAGCAATTAGCTAGAGTAGCTCCATGCAGAGCATTGTAGACACATAGACATTTGCAAAATACAAACGGATCTGAATGTGACAGACCCATTGACTAAACTTCTCTCACAAAGCAAAACATGATCACACCTTAGTACTCTTTGGGTGTTAATCACATAGCGATGTGAACTAGATTATTGACTCTAGTAAACCCTTTGGGTATTAATCACATGACGATGTGAACTATCGGTGTTAAATCACATGGCGATGTGAACTAGATTATTGACTCTAGTGCAAGTGGGAGACTGAAGGAAATATGCCCTAGAGGCAATAATAAAGTTATTATTTATTTCCTTATATCATGATAAATGTTTATTATTCATGCTAGAATTGTATTAACCGGAAACTTAATACATGTGTGAATACATAGACAAAACAGAGTGTCCCTAGTATGCCTCTACTAGACTAGCTCATTGATCAAAGATGGTTATATTTCCTAGCCATAGACATGAGTTGTTATTTGATCAACGGGATCACATCATTAGGAGAATGATCTGATGGACAAGACCCATCCGTTAGCTTAGCACTATGATCGTTTAAGTTTTACTGCTATTGCTTTCTTCATGACTTATACATGTTCCTATGACTATGAGATTATGCAACTCCCGAATACCGGAGGAACACTTTTTGTGCTACCAAACGTCACAACATAACTGGGTGATTATAAAGGTACTCTACAGGTGTCTCCGAAGGTACTTGTTGGGTTGGCGTATTTCGAGATTAGGATTTGTCACTCCGATTGTCGGAGAGGTATCTCTGGGCCCACTCGGTAATGCACATCACTATAAGCCTTGCAAGCATTGCAGCTAATGAGTTAGTTGCGGGATGATGTATTACGGAACGAGTAAAGAGACTTGTTGGTAACGAGATTGAACTAGGTATTGAGATACCGACGATCGAATCTTGGGCATGTAACATACCGATGACAAAGGGAACAATGTATGTTGTTATGCGGTTTGACCGATAAAGATCTTCGTAGAATATGTGGGAGCCAATATGAGCATCTAGGTTCCGCTATTGGTTATTGACCGGAGACGTGTCTCGGTCATGTCTACATAGTTCTCGAACCCGTAGGGTCCGCACGCTTAAGGTTTCGATGATAGTTTTATTATGAGTTTATGAGTTTTGATGTACCGAAGGAGTTCGGAAACCCGGATGAGATCAGGGACATGACGAGGAGTCTCATAATGGTCGAGACGTAAAAATCGATATATTGGACGACTATATTCGGACATCGGAAAGGTTCCGAGTGATTCGGGTATTTTCGGAGTACCGGGGAGTTACGGGAATAGAGGAGAGAGGCCAAAAGGAAGGAGGCGTGCACCCCCCTTCTGGTCCGAATTGAACAAGGGGTGCAGCCCCCTTTTCCTTCTCCCTCTCCCCCTCTTTCCTTCTCTCCTACTCCGGAAAGGAAAGGGGAATCCTACTAGGACTTGGGAGTCCTAGTAGAACTCCCCACACTTGGTGCGCCCCCTCTAGGGCCGGCCTCTCCCTCCCTCCTTTATATACGGGGGCAAGGGGGCACCTCTAGACACAACAATTGATCTCTTGATCTCTTAGCCATGTGCGGTGCCCCCCTCCACCATAGTTCTCCTCGATAAATATTGTAGCGGTGCTTACGAGAAGCCCTGCGACGGTAGAACATCAAGATCGTCATCACGCCGTCATGCTGACGGAACTCTCCCTCGATACTCGGCTGGATCGGAGTTCGAGGGACGTCATCGAGCTGAACGTGTGCTAGAACTCGGAGGTGCCGTAGTTTCGGTGCTTGATCGGTCGGGCCGTGAAGACGTACGACTACATCAACCGCGTTGTTCTAACGCTTCCGCTTTCGGTCTACGAGGGTACGTAGACTCACTCTCCCCTCTCGTTGCTATGCATCTGGTAGATAGATCTTGCGTGATCGTAGGAAAATTTTAAAATACTACGTTCCCCAACAGCATCCCCAAGCTTAGACTCTTGAGTCTTGTTGAATATTTCTTGGGGGTGCATGGGGGCATCCCCAAGCTTGAGCGTTTGACCCTCCTGAATCTCCTTTTATCATCTTCCCTCGCACACTTGAAAACTCCCTTCATACATAACTCATCATAATCTGATTAGCGAGGTTAGTACCCATAATAAAATAACTTTTCCCTGCTGGAAATAAAGATAATCTTGAAGAGCTACTGTTTCTCAAGATTGCCAAAAGGTTTTTGCAAAGAAAAAGCAAGCTCAATGTTTGCAAAACGAAGAAAAGGCAAAACAGGACAGAATCTGTGAAAAACAGACCAGCAGGTAGTAAATATTTTTTTCGGGGCACTTCTGCAACTCAAATAAAAAAACTCAGAACAGACGCCCGAAAGACAATTGTATAGAGCACGCTGTCAAAAAAATTCAGATCAAAAAGATGATCTGGTGATTTTATTCGATTTTTTCTGTCCAAGGACATAATCTGTTTTCTGGACAGCACGTCACAACTTTTGAACTTTCTTGCAATCGGAGGCTAAACTTGGCACAAAGCTGAAAATAAAAGATACAATGATGATGCTACTGTAGTAACAAACATCAAGACACAACAAAAGCAAAATAAAACCTAATTCGTTGTGGGCTGCCTCCCAAAAGTGCTTTCTTTTATGCCTTTAAGCTAGGCATGATGCAAAAAAGAGAAAATCAAGTTTTATCAAGAGTAAGAGAATAGCTAGCCCGTATAACGGACTCAAAAGGCAACTTAATCTTCTTTCTAGGGAAGTGTTCCATTCCTTTCTTGAGAGGGAATTGGAATTTTATATTCCCCTCTTTCATGTCAATGATAGCACCAACGGTGCGAAGAAAAGGACGTCCCAAAATAATTGGACATGAAGGTTCACATTCAATATCCATAATAGTAAAATCAACGGGAACATAATTGTTATTGACAATGATGAGAACATCGTCGATCTTCCCCACAGGTTTCTTTACGGAAGAATCAACAAGACGAACACCAAAAGAACAAGGATCAAAAGATTTCAATTTAAACATATCATATATTCTTTTGGGCATAACGGAGGTACTAGCTCCAACATCACATAAAGCATAGCAAGAGAAGTTATTCAACTTAATTTTAATCATAGGATCCCAACTATCTTGTAGCTTTCTAGGTATGGAGGCTTCTACCCTAAGCTTCTCCTCCCTAGCTTTGATAAGAGCGTTAGTGATATGCTCCGTGAAGGCAAGATTAAGTGTGCTAGTGTGGGGATCTCTAGACATCTTGTGAAGAAAACCAATAACTTCAGAAAGGGTGCAATTATCAAAATCAAGGTCACTACTATCAAGTAAAATGGTAGTGGTGTCTTTTAGGCTCACTTGTTTGGTAGCTTCTATGGTTATATGAGTTTCTTCTTCTACGGTTGAGGTCATAGCATCACCGTTAATAGGTCCAATGAGCCTAGGAGTGCATTGGGTGCTAAGAGTTTGGATATCCTCAACAACTTGGATAGTAGCAACAGTGTGGTGGGTAGGAAGGTTCTTAATTCTATCTTCTTCCTTCTTTTCTCTAGCCCATCTCTCTTTAAGTTTAGCCATCATCCTAATGTTTTCATTAATTTTCACTTGAATAGCATTCATAGGAGTGGTCTTCCTCTCCTCAAGAGGAGAAGTTCTAATTTTAAGCAACTCTACCTCATGGGCTAAATTGTCTACCTTCGAAGAGAGATTATCTAGTTTGTCTAGTTTTTCTTCTACACTCTTATTGAAGGCCTTTTGAGTAGTGATGAAGTCTTTAAGCATAATCTCTAGTTCAGAAGTGGAGTTCTTGGTGCTAGGATAAGCATTGTTGTTCCCATAGGAATTAGAGGGGAACGGTCTAGGGTTGCTACCAAAATTACTCCTATAAGCATTGTTATTGTAATTGTTTCTAGAGATAAAGTTCACATCTACTTGATCTTGAGCAATCAAAGAATTTAAAGGAACATCATGAGGATCAATAGAAGATTGCTTGGAAAGTAGAGACATGATCAAGTCAACTTTTTCATTTAGGGAGGAAATCTCCTCGACAGAGTTTACCTTCCTACCTGTTGGAGCGCGTTCGGTGTGCCATTGGGAATAATTGGTCATCATCTCGTCGAGAAGCTTCGTGGCAGCACCAAGTGTAGTTGACATAAAGGTTCCTCCCGCGACCGAATCTAACAAGTTCCGCGAGGTAAAGTTCAAGCCTGCATAAAAAGTTTGGATAACCATCCAAGTAGTCAAACCATGAGTAGGGCGGTTCTTGACAAGAGATTTCATGCGTTCCCAAGCTTGGGCAACGTGTTCATTATCCAATTGTTTAAAATTCATTATGCTACTCCTTAATTGGATAATTTTAGCAGGGGGATAGTACTTCCCAATAAAGGCATCCTTGCACTTGTCCCAAGAATCTATACTATTCCTAGGCAAGGATTGAAACCAGATTTTAGCTCCTCCTCTCAAGGAGAAAGGAAAAAGCTTAAGCTTAACAATATCACCATCTACCTCTTTGTACTTTTGCATATCACAGAGCTCAACAAAATTATTTAAGTGCAAAGCAGCATCATCTCCAGTACCGGAGAATTGATCTTTCATAACTAGGTTCAGTAAAGCAGGTTTAATCTCATAAGAAGGTGCTGAAGTGGCAGGTGTAGCAATAGGCGTGCAGATAAAGTCATTGTTGTTATGACTAGTGAAGTGACACAACTTGGTGTTCTCGGTGGAACCCATAGCAGCAGCAAGCAAGATAACTATTTTTGTGATTTTTGGTAAGGGACACTAAAGCAAAAACTGAAAGGTAAACTAACAAGACTAAAAAGCAAAGATAAAAGATAGCGTGCAACTCCCCTATCTCGAAGAGTGGAGTCCCCGGCAACGGCGCTAGAAACTTTGCTTGATGGCTTCTCACCCCTCGTTGGTTACCCCAAGTGGAAGGTTTGAGATGTAGCGTAGCAGCAAGTTTCCCTTGGCAAAGATACCAAGGATCGAATCCCGTGAGACTCCGAGGGTCGACAAGAAGGTGTCAACGGCGCCAGAAACTTTGCGGTTGACAGGACCTGCACACAGATACAAATAACTTTGCTCCCAACGAGTACAGAGAGGTTGTCAATCCCTCCGGCCTTGTTGTTTACAAAGGATCAAACACAAGAGATAATAATGATAGGTATGACTGCAACTAGGAAATAAGAACAGGAAGTAAATAGCGGGTGTGATCAATGGTGGTAATATGGACCGGGGTCCCATGATGTTCACTAGTGATGTCTCTCTCCCAAAAGACGATAAAACAGCAAAGCGAGGTAAACAAATTACAGCCGGGCAATTGACAGGATTATGTCCGCAAACCAATGCTAACTATGCTGCAAAGAAAGGTAGAGGCTCAAAAGCATGGGCGGTACGCCAAGGCAAGTAGACCGAAATCCATCTGCATCTACTACTAATCATCCACCTTGAGATATCTATCCAGAACATCTCGCTGGTATTAAGTTGCGAATCCCACCCAAAGTGTAAACTCAAAGCAACAGACAACTGCATTAAAAGAACTTTGCGTAAAGTAAACAATCCGTGCACCCGCAAGTACAAGCACCGTTGTTTTCCCCCTTGTGGCAACAACACATCCCCTAGACTCATGTTTCTGTCACTCAAGCTAGTCATCAGGGGGCATGAACCCACAATCAAGCATAACGCTCCCTCTTGGAGTTACTACCTACTACTTGGCCAAAGCAATAAACAGCAACGGAGAACATGCAATAATTACTCAAGAACATAAATATAAAAGAGGTGAATCAAATATATTACTCACACACAATCTAAACATAATCTCATAATCCATCGGATCCCAGCAAACTCAGCAGAGCAACAGCATAAAGATTACATATGTGCCTCGATCATGTAGGGCAGCTCACGAGGTCTAAACCATGAAGAACAAAGAGGGGAGGAGAACATCACATAGCTACTGATCATGGACCCATGGTCCAAGGTGGACTACTCACGACTCATCCGGGAAGCGTCCATGGTGGTGGAGAAGCTCCCGGTGGTGGTTCTCCCCTTCGGCAGGGTGCCGGGAAGAGTTCTCCTGATGCTCCCGATCTTGGAAGCGCGGCGGCGGCGGAACAGAGGCGAGATCGCGAAAAAGGGTTCCGTCCTCGAGGGTTTCGGGACGCGAGGAATATATATACGAAGGGGGGTCACCAGAGGCGGAGAGGGGGCCCCACGCGCCCCCCTGGCGCGGCCAGGGGTGGGGCCGCGTCGGGTGGCCACCTGGGCCACCCCTGGCTCCCCTCTGGCCCCGCTTTGGTTTTTCTCGAAGCTTCCTGTACGCTGATTTTTCCTGTATTTTTCCCAGAATTTTTGGAGCACTTTTAATATGGGGGAAACCTGAAATAGAAAAACAGCAGAAAACAGGAACTAGCACTATGGTGCACTGAGTTAATAGGTTAGTCCAAATATGATCAAAAGTGTATGTAAGTGCATAAATATCATAGCAATATCACACAAAAGAAGCATGGAGCAAGCAGAAATTATAGATACGTTTTGGACGTATCAACATCCCAAGCTTAATTCCTGCTCGTCCTCGAGTAGGTAAATGATAACTAGCATAATTTCTGTGGTGACATGCTATCAACCATATAAGAATTTTTAAGTAAAGCAATCAAGGCATGTAATTCAATTCAAGTCATAACAAGCAAGATTCTATATTAGCATTGTAACAAGCAACATAAGAACATAAAGGTGCAAGAGCTCTCGCTGTCCGTGACTCGAATGTCTTCAAATGGTGTTTGCGTGCAAGAAAGGGGATAGGGATATACGAGAGAGTAAAACATTGTTTTTGTATTGTTGAGAACTTAATCTACTAAAGTTTCACACTTGGTCTTCTTTGGAATCTTATCTTGACTCATCCCCAGACCGTCAGCCAGGTACAAGTCAAAATGATCCACTCCCTTTCGATATTTTGAGCACTCATGCAATGGATGAGCGTAAGCAAGAAAGTTGACACTTAGGATGGCAAATAGAGAAAAATGATGAAGGGGGAAGACAAAAAAGGTGTGAAAGGCTCACATCAATGAGGACAATCATAGGAGAGAGAAAGCCAAATGATAGATATGATGTGAGGAGTAGGGATTGCCATGCAACGGATGCACATATGAGCTAAGGTAAGCTCTCCAATGGAACTAGTGGGGGTGCATCCAACTTGCTTGCTCAAGAAGACCTAGAGCTCTTTTGAGGAGGCTCATCATTGGAATATACAAGCCAAGTTCTATAGTGTGAAGGTCCCCACATAGCTATATGCATGAATGATGATCTCTATGGAGTACAAGGTATAAGATGGGGTACGAGTGTGGATCTCTCAAAAGGAATAGTAGTGTGCCCCCTTCTCTCTTTTTATTTCTTTATTTCTTTCTTTTTATTTTTTTTATTTTTTTGTGGCCTCAATGGCTCTTTCTATTTAACTCTCATTTGTCCTCTTTGGGATCTTTTGATTTTGTCCTCTTTGGGATCTTTTCCTCACTTTAGGGGCAACACTCTATTTATTACAAGAAGTATAGAAGATCTTTTACACTTTACAAAAGTACTCAACGTAAAGAAAATGAAACTATCATGATATATGCAAATGTATGCCTCTGCCGGTGTAGCAGGATATGCAATGATACTAGCGCGTCATGTAGCAATGACTAGGGCAAGGCCCAACTAGCATGCGGCTCATCGATCAAGCAAAAAGCATGTATGACATGAAGATCAAGTCATGAGAAGATGGATGTTGCATGTCAATGTATCTCGGAAAGGCTATGGAAATGCCTTGATAGGTAGGTATGGTGGCTGTTTTGAGGAAGGATATAATGAGGCTTATGATGACAGAGCGTATCATGCCAAGGATTTAGATGCACCGGCGAAGTATGCGCCAACTCTCGAGGTGAGAAAGGGCAATGCACGGTACCGAAGAGGCTAGAAAAATATGGCTAGGTGGAAGTGTCAACTTTCGAATACTCACATTAGTCCGAAGAACTCATGCACTTATTATCGGTAACTCTCAATCTAATTAGGAGGTTCACAAAGAGACAAGTACCCCGAGGAGGAGTGTATGGGGGTTTGGTTATCCTTGCGCATCCTCGGCTCATGGTACGTGAGTGTACTCTAATATTCGATCCCTCCAAAGATTAGTGATCCATTTAGTAGTTAAAGTTCTCAACTGTTTGTAGATTTTCGAAAATAAACACGGATTGCCCAAAATATGACATCTATCACTAATAGGCTAAAGCTCTTGACACCAAAAGTTCAGACATTACTCATGGCAATACCTCAAAACTATTGCAAGTTACTAATTACCTACTTTAAGTTAAGACACACAACTCAGTGCAACAGGCAAACTCTCTTAACAAGATAAACATGGAAACTCAAGAGAGTTCAGCAAACAACTAAACAAAATCTCTTTAAAAAGAAAAGCATGAAAACTAAGAGCTAAACATGACAGCAGCTATGGAAAGATAAAGAACACACACAACAAAGATAAGCATGAAAATCCTATGTTGTATTCTAGGTTGAAGTGGAGCGTGTTTCTCTCCCACACAAAGAAAGCTGGGTTCTAACTTGTTATGAACAGCAAGCAAAGCTAAAGAAAACTAAAAAGGAAACTAAGCGCAAGACGCTCCAAGCATAGCACATAATACCTGAAGTGATAATTATAGTGGAACGAAAGACGAACTGATAATTGTTGATGGAGAAGGGGATGCATGGGGGCATCCCCAAGCTTAGACTCTTGAGTCTTCTTGAATATTTCTTGGGGGTGCATGGAGGCATCCCCAAGCTTGAGCGTTTGACCCTCCTGAATCTCCTTTTATCATCTTCCCTCGCACACTTGAAAACTCCCTTCATACATAACTCATCATAATCTGATTAGCGAGGTTAGTACCCATAATAAAATAACTTTTCCCTGCTGGAAATAAAGATAATCTTGAAGAGCTACTGTTTCTCAAGATTGCCAAAAGGTTTTTGCAAAGAAAAAGCAAGCTCAATGTTTGCAAAACGAAGAAAAGGCAAAACAGGACAGAATCTGTGAAAAACAGACCAGCAGGTAGTAAATAATTTTTTCGGGGCACTTCTGCAACTCAAATCAAAAAACTCAGAACAGACGCCCGAAAGACAATTGTATAGAGCACGCTGTCAAAAAAATTCAGATCAAAAAGATGATCTGGTGATTTTATTCGATTTTTTCTGTCCAAGGACATAATCTGTTTTCTGGACAGCACGTCACAACTTTTGAACTTTCTTGCAATCGGAGGCTAAACTTGGCACAAAGCTGAAAATAAAAGATACAATGATGATGCTACTGTAGTAACAAACATCAAGATACAACAAAAGAAAAATAAAACCTAATTCGTTGTGGGCTGCCTCCCAAAAGCGCTTTCTTTTATGCCTTTAAGCTAGGCATGATGCAAAAAAGAGAAAATCAAGTTTTATCAAGAGTAAGAGAATAGCTAGCCCGTATAACGGACTCAAAAGGCAACTTAATCTTCTTTCTAGGGAAGTGTTCCATTCCTTTCTTGAGAGGGAATTGGAATTTTATATTCCCCTCTTTCATGTCAATGATAGCACCAACGGTGCGAAGAAAAGGACGTCCCAAAATAATTGGACATGAAGGTTCACATTCAATATCCATAATAGTAAAATCAACGGGAACATAATTGTTATTGACAATGATGAGAACATCGTCGATCTTCCCCAAAGGTTTCTTTACGGAAGAATCAACAAGACGAACACAAAAAGAACAAGGATCAAAAGATTTCAATTTAAACATTTCATATATTCTTTTGGGCATAACGGAGGTACTAGCTCCAACATCACATAAAGCATAGCAAGAGAAGTTATTCAACTTAATTTTAATCATAGGATCCCAACTATCTTGTAGCTTTCTAGGTATGGAGGCTTCTACCCTAAGCTTCTCCTCCCTAGCTTTGATAAGAGCATTAGTGATATGCTCCGTGAAGGCAAGATTAAGTGTGCTAGTGTGGGGATCTCTAGACATCTTGTGAAGAAAACCAATAACTTCAGAAAGGGTGCAATTATCAAAATCAAGGTCACTACTATCAAGTAAAGTGGTAGTGGTGTCTTTTAGGCTCACTTGTTTGGTAGCTTCTATGGTTATAGGAGTTTCTTCTTCTACGGTTGAGGTCATAGCATCACCGTTAATAGGTCCAATGGGACTAGGAGTGCATTGGGTGCTAAGAGTTGGATATCCTCAACAACTTGGATAGTAGCAACAATGTGGTGGGTAGGAAGGTTCTTAATTCTATCTTCTTCCTTCTTTTCTCTAGCCCATCTCTCTTTAAGTTTAGCCATCATCCTAATGTTTTCATTAATTTGCACTTGAATAGCATTCATAGGAGTGGTCTTCCTCTCCTCAAGAGGAGAAGTTCTAATTTTAAGCAACTCTACCTCATGGGCTAAATTGTCTACCTTCGAAGAGAGATTATCTAGTTTGTCTAGTTTTTCTTCTACACTCTTATTGAAGGCCTTTTGGGTAGTGATGAAGTCTTTAAGCATAATCTCTAGTTCAGAAGTGGAGTTCTTGGTCCTAGGATAAGCATTGTTGTTCCCATAGGAATTAGAGGGGAACGGTCTAGGGTTGCTACCAAAATTACTCCTATAAGCATTGTTATTGAAATTGTTTCTAGAGATAAAGTTCACATCTACTTGATCTTGAGCAATCAAAGAATTTAAAGGAACATCATGAGGATCAATAGAAGATTGCTTGGAAAGTAGAGACATGATCAAGTCAACTTTTTCATTTAGGGAGGAAATCTCCTCGACAGAGTTTACCTTCCTACCTGTTGGAGCGCGTTCGGTGTGCCATTGGGAATAATTGGTCATCATCTCGTCGAGAAGCTTCGTGGCAGCACCAAGTGTAGTTGACATAAAGGTTCCTCCCGCGGCCGAATCTAACAAGTTCCGCGAGGTAAAGTTCAAGCCTGCATAAAAAGTTTGGATAACCATCCAAGTAGTCAAACCATGAGTAGGGCGGTTCTTGACAAGAGATTTCATGCGTTCCCAAGCTTGGGCAACGTGTTCATTATCCAATTGTTTAAAATTCATTATGTTACTCCTTAATTGGATAATTTTAGCAGGGGGATAGTACTTCCCAATAAAGGCATCCTTGCACTTGTCCCAAGAATCTATACTATTCCTAGGCAAGGATTGAAACCAGATTTTAGCTCCTCCTCTCAAGGAGAAAGGAAAAAGCTTAAGCTTAACAATATCACCATCTACCTCTTTGTAGTTTTGCATATCACAGAGCTCAATAAAATTATTTAAGTGCAAAGCAGCATCATCTCCAGTACCGGAGAATTGATCTTTTTTAACTAGGTTCAGTAAAGCAGGTTTAATCTCATAAGAAGGTGCTGAAGTGGCAGGTGTAGCAATAGGCGTGCAGATAAAGTCATTGTTGTTATGACTAGTGAAGTCACACAACTTGGTGTTCTCGGTGGAACCCATAGCAGCAGCAAGCAAGATAACTATTTTTGTGATTTTTGGTAAGGGACACTAAAGCAAAAACTGAAAGGTAAACTAACATGACTAAAAAGCAAAGATAAAAGATAGCGTGCAACTCCCCTATCTCGAAGAGTGGAGTCCCCGGCAACGGCGCTAGAAACTTTGCTTGATGGCTTCTCGCCCCTCGTTGGTAACCCCAAGTGGAAGGTTTGAGATGTAGCGTAGCAGCAAGTTTCCCTTGGCAAAGATACCAAGGATCAAATCCCGCGAGACTCCGAGGGTCAATAAGAAGGTGTCAACGGTGCCAGAAACTTTGCGGTTGACAGGACCTGCACACAGATACAAATAACTTTGCTCCCAACGAGTACAGAGAGGTTGTCAATCGCTCCGGCCTTGTTGTTTACAAAGGATCAAACACAAGAGATAATAATGATAGGTATGACTGCAACTAGGAAATAAGAACAAGAAGTAAATAGCGGGTGTGATCAGTGGTGGTAATATGGACCGGGGTCCCATGATGTTCACTAGTGATGTCTCTCTCCCAAAAGACGATAAAACAACAAAGCGAGGTAAACAAATTACAGCCGGGCAATTGACAAGATTATGTGCGCAAACCAATGCTAACTATGCTGCAAAGAATGGTAGAGGCTCAAAAGCATGGGCGGTACGCCAAGGCAAGTAGACCGAAATCCATCTGCATCTACTACTAATCATCCACCTTGAGATATCTATCCAGAACATCTCGCTGGTATTAAGTTGCGAATCCCACCCAAAGTGTAAACTCAAAGCAACAGACAACTGCATTAAAAGAACTTTGCGTAAAGTAAACAATCCTTGCACCCGCAAGTACAAGCACCGTTGTTTTCCCCCTTGTGGCAACAACACATCCCCTAGACTCATGTTTCTGTCACTCAAGCTAGTCATCAGGGGGCATGAACCCACAATCAAGCATAACGCTCCCTCTTGGAGTTACTACCTACTACTTGGCCAAAGCAATAAACAGCAACGGAGAACATGCAAGAATTACTCAAGAACATAAATATAAAAGAGGTGAATCAAATATATTACTCACACAAAATCTGAACATAATCTCATAATCCATCGGATCCCAGCAAACTCAGCAGAGCAACAACATAAAGATTACATATGTGCCTCGATCATGTAGGGCAGCTCACGAGGTCTAAACCATGAAGAACAAAGAGGGGATGAGAACATCACATAGCTACTGATCATGAACCCATGGTCCAAGGTGGACTACTCACGACTCATCCGGGAAGCGTCCATGGTGGTGGAGAAGCTCCCGGTGGTGGTTCTCCCCTCCAGCAGGGTGCCGGGAAGAGTTCTCCTGATGCTCCCGATCTTGGAAGCGCGGCGGCGGTGGGACAGAGGCGAGATCACGAAAAAGGGTTCTGTCCTCGAGGGTTTCGGGACGCGAGGAATATATATGCGAAGGGGGTCACCAGAGGCGGAGAGGGGGCCCCAGGCGCCCCCCTGGCGCGGCTAGGGGTGGGGCCACGCCGGGTGGCCGCCTGGGCCACCCCTGGCTCCCCTCTGGCCCCGCTTTGGTTTTTCTCGAAGCTTCCTGTACGCTGATTTTTCCTGTATTTTCCCAGAATTTTTGGAGCACTTTTAATATGGGGGAAACTTGAAATAGAAAAACAGCAGAAAACAGGAACTGGCACTGTGGTGCACTGAGTTAATAGGTTAGTCCAAATATGATCAAAAGTGTATGGAAGTGCATAATATCATAGCAATATCACACAAAAGAAGCATGGAGCAAGCAGAAATTATAGATACCTTTTGGACGTATCAAGAACCAACGGATGAGAATGGCGTCGATGGTCATCCACTCGTCGTCGTTCTCCATGAACCAGGAGTCCACGGAGCCATCAATGTGATCCCAGAGATTGTACTCACGGAACACAAGGGAGAAATACGTCTTCCAGGCATAGTAGGTGGATGTGAGGTGATCGAGGACGACGGGAACCAAACCGAGGATGTTGAGATCATGAATGAGAACGGGGTCGGGGCCGGCGAACGGGTTGGTGCGGGTGGTGCAGGTGGTGGCGGAGGACTCGAGGGACGCCATGCGACGCGGGAGGAGAGATGGTGCGGCACGGCTCGGGGGAAGGGGAGGTGCGGCGGCATGGATGGCGGCGGCTAGGGGTGGCGGCGCGGCTTAGGTTAGGGTTAGGGGAGGAGGAGGGGAAGCGGGTAGGGGGAAGGGAGGCGGCGGCTGGACACGGGCGACGGCATGGGAGAAGCGGCTGCAGCGGCTACGTGGCGCGGTGGTGGCGGCAGGGTTTAGGGTCAGGATCGTAGGTATGATACCTGTTTAATGAGATTACTTTGACAATGCAACTCGATGCATAACGCACGTATATATATGGATGTACAAGGTGGGCGTCGACCTCAACTATACAATAACTAAGAAGTGGGCCAAGATATACAATGGCCTCAACTATTCACAACCACATATTTAACAGTGTCGATATG
The DNA here is from genome assembly GCA_902687465.1 of Secale cereale. Lineage (NCBI taxonomy): Eukaryota > Viridiplantae > Streptophyta > Magnoliopsida > Poales > Poaceae > Secale > Secale cereale. The sequence goes on along the minus strand of LR738713.1, from coordinate 385,507,379 downwards.
GTGACACTGCTAGAGTTTCTCTAAGTATTTGTACAATAGGGTCTCGCTATATAGCTGTACACAAAGCTCCATGGGCACAGTTGTCTAGCCCACGACCACCTGACCGTAAGGGTCGTGGGTCAGACTGGTCAACCGTATGCCACGTCAGCAAAATATGTAGATACCTGCCACTGGTAACCGTATTTTTCAACAACTTAAACAACCATGTACTGTATTAGATTGGTGAAAAGAAGGACCGTACGTTTGGCACTGCAGATTGGCGAGGGAGGCGTTGCGAGGAGGCGCCAATCCAATCCCAACCCCTGCAGGAGAATCGGGGGGCGGGCGGGGGGCATCCACCTCGGGATCCGAGCGGATCGTATCAGGGTCCTTTTTGTTTTGCAGAGGTGGGGTCTCCTCAGGCGCAGACGGGGTGCAGGAGGGAAGGAGGGACAGCTTTCCTTTTGGAAAAAGCTGCATGCAGTCCCGTGCAAGTGCAACTAGTACTCGTCTATCGGAGTAGTTTGGAAGAGAGGGCAACGGCAATGCACATGAAACTTCTGTTGGGGCCTTGGGGGCGCCGCATGCGAGCATTGTGACCACCGGGCCGGCGTAGTACACTCACCATCAGCCCCTGCGAACAGCACTGCTCTTTTCCTCGCAAAAAAGAAAAGAAAAAGAAAAAGAACAGCAGTGCTCTTCCAAGGGGTGGGGGCTGGGGGCAGAATCAGATCAGGTACAAAGCTAGCGTGGAAAGTAGACTTCCTCTCCATCGCCGCAAACAAACAAGGCAGATTCCGTGTTGCGTTTTTTTTTGCTTCGCCGTCAGAGCATCGCGCCATGCAAAGACTCTGATTTAGCTTTGCACTAGAAAAAAAAACGTCTCTAAAATGTTTCGTGTTTGCATACTGAGTCCTACGTACTTACGTTTGTGTACTGTCAAAAAGAAGAAGAAAGTATGTCCGTTAGACTGCTCGTCGAGCATAGCAAAAAAAAAAAAAAAAGACTGCTCGTCGAGGCCAGGACCGTTGATCTTCATGACGTCATCCACATCTTTGTTGCAGCACTTGTTCCTTCCCCGCTGGCTGATTGACCGCCGTGATGCTCCTGTTCTCAACTTTTTCTTCGCGGGCATGGAAATGCAAGGCATGAAGTTGAAGTTGAAATGATTCTTCGATGCATGTTAGCTAGGCATGATTTTGAAGATGAAATAATTATGCGATGCATGCATGCAAGGATGGATGGATGGATGGATCGATCCATGATTCTACCAACGATCACAACTCCTCAGCTAGCTAGCTAGCTAGCTAGACGCGTATGTATACCCTATCACATGCTGGACAGATGGAGAGAGAGGTCAGGTCGCCAGGACGTGATGCTGACCTCGGTCTCGTCTGGACGTGGACCAACTTAGAGATGAGCCGGTCGCCCCCATACATGCATGTGTTCTTCATCTGCTCCACGTAGGTCTGCTGCTAGCTAGGAGTTGGCGACAGTCTATGTGTTGTACGACTGCAGTATGGACATGCATGCATGCACGCTGCGGGGGGTTCAGCTGTGGAGAAAAACAAGGAGTAAATAGCACCCCAGGTACCCTAACTTGCACCCAATGTGATGATTCAGTCCCAAACTTGCAAAACTAGACCAAACCATACCCCAACTTGCATCCAATGTGATGATTTAGTCCCAGACCAATCACAGCCCGCCAATTGGCTGCCAAGTGGCTGGGCCGGTCAGCGCGCGCAGTTTTGCACAAAACCCCCTGCCGTTTCCCTCATTCCACCCGCACTACAGCACCTGGAATTAAATCTGTCGGAGGATTCAGTTGACGTCCGGTCCATCGAGCTCCACTCGTTCCCCATCTGCCTCCTTGCCCCCTCAGCTCCAGCATCATTTTCTCGACGCCTCCAGCAAGCTCGCCGTCGCCGTTCAGCTCACCGCCGCCGTCCAGGTCGCCCACATGGTATCTTGGAGTGAAGGATCGAGCTCGTCGTCCGACGGCTACTCCGTGACAAGTGAGGTTAGTTCTTGCTTCAGTCTCTCGCAGTTAGGGATTTAGCAAATATGGGGAAGGGTGTATGTTCTTGAGTAGCAAAATTTCAGCATAGATGATGCCTGCCTCTTTGCTGACTAGAATATGTTGTAAACAATGTTCTAGGCTGCTGCTCCTGCCACCATTTTCTGCTCTGAGTGGAGAGGGCTTGCTCCAGATCTTCCAGCTAGATGTGAACACCAGTGTGTGTGTGAGAAGTTTGTGTGCTTTGAATCAGTTGACAGTGGAAGGAGGTATCTTGCTTGTGCACAAAAGGTTAGTAGATCTACCAAACTTGCAATGTGTCATCTTACTCTGATCTGTATAAGAGTGTGCCATGTAAATATGGAGGAGTGCATTTTCAGTTAAGAGCATATAGTTTGTGAACTTAATTGAATGTTTGATTTAACAGCATCTTGTTAGTGAACTTAAGGCAATTCAAATGAACTAAGTGAACTGAACTTAATTGAAATGAATAACAGAACTTAACTGAATTAGAATGAAATAGCTGAACTTATCTGAATTTAAATTCAGTTAACTGAACTTAACTGAATTCAAATGAACTAACTGAATTCTATCTTATCTGTTAGGAATTACCTAAATGCAAGTTTGTGGAGTGGATTGACCCTGAATGGCCTGCCACTCTGAAGATGAGTTTAGCCAGGGTTTGGGGCATGTATGATGATGAGAAAAAACTAAGGCTCAGGGACAGTGTAGTTAAAGCTGAAGAAAATTTTAGGATTGTGAAAGAGAAGGAAAAGATGGAAAATGATCTGAGGTTTTTTAAACTAGATTTTGCTAAGATGGTGGGTGACAAGGAGCATGCAATTAGTGAATTGGGCAATGCAAGACTTGCTCTTTCTGACCTAAAGCAAGAGCTTGAGAAGAAGAAGATGTCTGATAAATCTAGCACTACCATTCATCATGTTTTGAGGGCTAAGGCAGAGAAAGACAGGGATGAGATGAAGCAACAGATGGAAAGCATGAAGCAACAGATGGACAACATGAAGGAAGAGTTGGAGAAAGTTGTGGCACAGAGGGATGACCTGAAGAAGGAGAAGAAGAAACTTGAGTACATGATTGGTGATTTATTCAGGCACAAGGAGGAGACCAAGAGCAAGATAAGGAGGGTGAAGGAGATCTTAGATGAATTTGATTAATTCATTGCTGGTGTAATGCTGTCTTAAGATGGATCTTTTAATTAGTTGTATTCCTTTAGTGAACTTGGTTAATTTCTATGGCATATTTATGTACTGCACTGAATTATGTACTGCCCAAGTTATCTGAATTCAGAAAATTCAGTTAACATAACCTAAACTGAAAAATCAGTTAACTGAATTCAGAAAATTCAGTTAACATAACCTAAGCAAACTCAGTTAACTGAAAAATCAGTTAACTGAATTCAGAAAATTCAGTTAACATAACCTAAGCAAATTTAGTTAACTGAAAATTCAGTTAACTGAATTCAGAAAATTCAGTTAACATAACCTAAGCAAATTTAGTTAACTGAATTAAGTTAACTGAATTAAGTTAACATAACCTAAACTGAAAATTCAGTTAACTGAATTCAGAAAATTCAGTTAACATAACCTAAACTGAAAATTCAGTTAACTGAATTCAGAAAATTCAGTTAACATAACCTAGGCAAATTCAGTTAACTGAATTAAGTTAACATAACCTAAACTGAAAATTCAGTTAACTGAATTCAGAAAATTCAGTTAACATAACCTAAACTGAAAATTCAGTTAACATAACCTAAACTGAAAATTCAGTTAACTAAATTCAGTTAACATAACCTAATAAGAACCCTAAAATTTAGTACACAGCAAATCAAAGCAGCATAACAACTAGATAGATAGATAGATAGATAGCATCCATGATAACAACTGAAGTGCTGAAAGTTCATACAATATAGCATATTTAACTTATATGCTGAAATTTTGCTACCCAGCATACCTAACTACTACTGGATCATCTTCAGCATGTCCAGCATCTTCATCATCTTCAGTTCTTCAGTTGCTTCAGGCGCTCCGAGCGGCGCACCTCCCCTACATATGGCCTCTTCTTCGTCTTCTCCAGCTTCTGTTCTGCCACCTTCTCCTCTTCAGCCACCACCTCCTGCTTGACGATGTCGGGCACCTCTGGGAGCGCCTCCACGTCAATCGGGAGGTCTCTGTCACCCTGCCTGCCGTTGTGGACAGGCACTTGCATTTGGATCTCCTCCTCCTCCTCTTCTTCGTCGTCTGACAGGACAACGACCGACACCTCAACCTCATAAGACGAGGCATACGAGTCAGAGGAGTCCGAATCCCCTCTGTAGCCCGAGTCGTTGTCGGAGTCCACCTTGCAGTACTCCGAGTCGGAGGACAGAGAGACGTCGTCATCGTCGATGTGGACGAGGGGCGCCGGCGCAGGGAGGGCCAGAACCACATTGTGGACGCGCTGCATCCTCGACCAGGCGCGCATCGGATCCGGCTGCGGCTGTGGCGTGGTGGCGGACCTGTACATCCACCAACGCGCGCGCTGCCTCGGATCGTCGGAGCGCGTCTCCGCCATTGCAAAGCGGAGTATGTTGGCCGGAGGTGTACCTGGGCCGTCCACGAGAGCGCGCCTCTTCTCGTCGTCGGTCATCGCGTCGATGAGGCCCCGCGCGTGGTTCCGAAGCATGTCGACGCTGGGGAACCACCGGCCTATCTCCTGGAGCTCCGCGCGTGCGACCTCGTCGTCGCCTGCCAGCTCGTCGACCATCCTCTGCCATGCAGGGTGGTTGTCCATGGCGTCGGCGGCGGCGTCGAGGTGGCCGGCGACGGTTTCTTGTGGTGGAGTGGGAGGTGGGGAGCGTAGAGGTCGAGGTGAAACGGAAGTGGTGAGTGGGGGCGGTGCGTGGTGGGTGGCCTCTTAATACGAGCGGAAGAGCGAACGGCACCGCTCAGATTATATCATTATTACTAGTTTAGTCATTATTACTAGTGTAGCAATGACCATGTAGCAAGATCACTACTACTAGCGCACTGGCATTGAGCTCAACATATGAAACAATGGTCCTGGGTTCGATACCCAGGACAAACCGTTTTTTTATTTTTTTCAGTTAACACCACAGATTTTGCTAAGATCACTACCAGTAGCCCACTGACCGTGTCTGCTTAACTACAGTGTGTGGTACTATCTAAACAAATCACTACTACTATCACATTGGCAACGCAGTTAGGTTTGCTATTAACAGGTCCTGGGTTCGATATCCAGGACAATTATTTTTAAAAATATGTTTTTTTTAACAACAGCATTCTTCACTCCATAAATGTCTTTCATAATTCTTCACTCCAATTTTTTTTAAATGTTTTTTTTAACAACAGCATTCAGTGAACACAGTTAAATTCAGTTAACACCACTGAATTCAGATATGTTGCAGCATTAAGATATCTTCCTGGAGCTAAATGTCTTTCAACATTTAGTAACTCCTAATTGTAATATTTAATTACAAAAAGAGGGCAATGCATGCCATGGTTTGCCATCCAGAAATTAGGCACTATATGCCACATTTTGCCATCAAAAAAGAGGCAATTTATGCCATAGTTTGACATAACAAAAAAAAGGCCAGTTTATGAGTTACATAAGTATAGGCCTTGTCAAAAAATGGTGGCTGAGAACTGCCACTAGATCAGGCAGCAAGATCCTCAGGAGGAGCATTTAGGTCAGGAATATGACTGGCAATGTCATCTCCTCTCCCTCTCCCAGCTTCTGGATTTGCTCCTCTCCCTCTCCCAGCACCTGTATTTGCTCCTCTCCCTCTCCCAACTTCTGGATTTGCTCCTCTCCCTCTCACAGCACCTGCATTTGACCCTCTCCCTCTCCCAGCACCTGCACTTGCTCCCCTTCCTCTTCTTGCATTTGGATGTACCTCTCCTCTGCCTCTTCTCTTTTTTCCTCTTGCAATGTCAGCTTCAGTTCTTGCCCTTGTCTGCCTAGCAATATTCATTTCTGTAGTCACCCTGGGTTGTGGTATTTCAGCCCCAGCAGCAGCAACAAATGAAGAGAGCTCAGGCAGTGGGCCATGGACCCTTTGAGGAGGTCTTCTTGCTCTTTCCCTGCTGGCCATGTTAAAAACCATACTAGTTGGTGACTCAGTAGGATCCAACCTAGGATCTGGCCTGTTTGGAAAGATGTTCTGCAAAGAAAGATGTTCAGATAGGCTCATTTTAGGGAGTTCATGCATTGCAGCCAACTGTGCAAAATGAGAAGCATACCTGAAGAAATGTTGGATCATCATAGTTATCATCAACAAGCTCTACTCCTTCTGCAACTAGTGCTTCCTGCCACCTGTAGTGCCCTTTCCTGTTGTGGTCAGCTCTGCCACAAATTGAGCAGTGCATTGTCACACCTTTTTTGTTCAAATATCTAACACCATTTCTGCTTCTCTTCTCTTCTGGTGTTTTCTTCCTGTTTTTCTTTGGCCTTCCCAACTGTTTAGTGAAAACTGGTGGATATACTTTGTCTCCATTCTGTTTCTCCCAATGCTTTGGATCTCTAAGTGGAACCAGAGTGTATCCATATGCTTTCAGATAATTCTCCACAGTGTAGCAGTCATGAACCATTGTCACTGGGTCAATTCTCTCCTCCCTGCAGCATGCTATACTATGGCCACATGGTACTCCAGAGAGCTGCCATCTCCTGCAGTCACAAGTGTGCAAGCACAAGTCAATTGTATAAGTAGAGTTACCAGACTCAACTCTGAACAATTGTTGGCCAGCTTCAGAGACATGGCAATTAGCAGCAAACTGAATGTTCTTGTCTAGTTTCTTCATGATCTTTGGGCATATTCTTTGCCCTGCCCACTTCTCTATGGCCTCTCTCTGTTTACTCACTAGCCTTTGCATGATCTTGTAAAAAATGTATTCAAGCATGGACAGCACTGGCATCTCTCTGCCCTCCAGAATGTAACAGTTAAATACTTCAGAGTTATTGTTCAGCAGAATATCACACTTGGGAAACTCACTAAAAAATGATTTACACCATGTCTTTGGATCAAGTCTTTCAGTCCAGTGGAAGGCAGCTGAACTGTGTCCATCCATTTTCTCACAGTTTTGGCTCCACTTAACCCTGTTTGGTGCTCTTGCAATGGCCCACAGATCTTGCTTCAGTTGCTCTCCTTTGTGCTTCTCATTGAAATTCTGATAAATATGCCTAACACAAAACCTATGCTCAGCATCTGGCCAGATTTTTTGCACAGCATTGATCAAACCTTTCTGCTTGTCACTCATAATAGTGAAAGGAGCACTATTTGTGATGTTCAGGTCATCTCTCAATGTAGTGAGAAACCACTCCCAAGAACTGGTGCACTCTACTTCTACCCAACCCATTGCAATGGGGAAAATGCAGTCATTAGGATCAATACCCACTGCACTAAGCAGCACTCCTTTAAACCTATTTTTCATGTGACAACCATCAATGAAAATAATAGGCCTGCATCCTTTGAGCCAACCCCTTTTGCATGCATCATATGACCAATATAGAGTTTTCAGACATTTTCTGCCCTGTGGGAAATCTGTGTCTCTAATATCCTCAGTTGACAGAAGAAATGTAGACCCAGGGTTGGTATTCCTCAATTCATGACCATAGTCCCTAAGCCTACTAAACTGCACTTCTTCATCACCATGGATCTCCTTAAGTGCTGCAGTTCTTGCCCTAGCTAGCTTCCATCTGTTAGGGGTGACATGAAATTCATTGGTGACCTTTCTTGAAAATGTACCTAGTGACATCTTCTGGTCATCTCTGAACTCATTTATGAAATACTTGCACAGGAATTTTGCTGTCAGTGACCTTATCTTCCATTTCTTCTGACATATATGTTCTCCATAGTAAGTCTTGATTACAAACCCCCCTGTCCTGTTGTCATTGCCAGCATACAGATACCATGGGCAACCATTTTCACAAACTGCTTCAAGTCTCCTCTTGTCATTCTTTAACTTCTTGATCTGCACTCTGTTTCTAACTGAATATGCAGACAGTGCATGTCTTAGCTCAACCACATCAGCAAATACCATCCCTACTTTAAACACAGGGGAAATCATGTCCACCTTTGCATTGAAAGCTTTAAACTTGTACCTAAGTTCATCTGCTTGCTCAATTGATAGGTTGAGATCTTCATCCTCAAGCAAGTATTCAGGCTCAACATAATCCTCATCCTGATCAGCTTCTTCATCAACTTCAAAGTCAATGTTGTCATCATAAAGATCATCATCACCATCATCTATGTCATAGTCACTGTCACTGAAATCAGAATCTGAAACAACTACATCTTCAATAACTGTTTCTCCATCTTCAGTTAGCATGTTGTGCTCAGCACCCTCAATAAGCAAACTCTGTTGGTCTGTTTCAATTGGTGCAATCTCTGACAAAGGATCTTGTACAAAGACTGAAACTAGGCTGTGGGAAGAGGATGCACTTGCTGCTGCAAAACTTGGTGTTGATGTGCACACCAAGTCAGACCTGAAGTTGCTGATAAAATCTGTATGGTCAACCATAACTACAAGCATCTTATGCTCAACACTAGCTCTGATCATATGCTGCACATCCTCATCACTGCTAATTCTGATCAAACCATCTGAGATTGGTTTATTTGGTTTGCTGAAGTAAATGATGTGCTCACTCACAGGATATCCCAACCAAGCCAAGTGTTGTTCAAGGAATGCATAAGAGAAAGTGGCAGAGTCAACAAAGTCTAGCACCTCAACAGAAGGGCTCCAGTACTCCAAGTTACTGATTGGGCCACAGAAAATTCCACCATGCTTAAGTTCCAGTGTAAAAAATGGACTGTCCACCCTTTCTCCATTTGCTGCATCACACACTGTATTGAAAACAAACATGCATCAGTTGAGAAACATGCTCAAGTTAACTACAGTGCTTGACTACAGTAACTGAACATGCTCAAGTTACAGTGTAAAAGATTCAGTTAACTACAGTGCTTGACTACAGTAACTGAAAATATTCAGTTAACTGAAAATATTCAGTTAACTATAGTAACTGAACATATTCACTGAGCTACAGATAACTGAACATATTCAGTAAACTAACTATAACCATAAATGAAATACAACATTACCACAACAGCATTAGCATTAACTATAACCATTCAATTCACTGAAACTTAGCTGCACATACCATCAGCATTACCAAAATAGCCAACTTTATACTCTGTACAAAGCTTCTTCAACAGCAAAAAGGACTTAAATTTCACAACAAGAACAGATGCTTGAGTAGAGTACAGACTAAAGAAGGACGATAAGCCAACTAGAAAGGCATTAACATCGTATTTGTCCGCCGTAAACCCTAGCTATCGTGTCGAACCCGAACCTAAATTCATCAGCCGAAACCCTAGCTTCCCTTCGCCATACATGACCCTACTCAAAACACACGACTAGACGACCCCGATTCGAGCACAACTGGACGCGATTCTAGCTGCAAACGTCGGGGCGACGAGCTCAGAGGAGCAAAGCAGAGGAGGGGAGAGGGAGCAAAGTAGAGAGACGGGGCGAGCTCACAGTAATCAGGAGGGAATGCCCCCAACGGCCGGACGAGATGAGCAGATGCCGGCATCTCCACGCCGCCGGCGAACGGCGGCGACGACGCCTCCGACGCTGACGTCACCATCGCCCCGCCAGCCCGTGAGCTCCCCCCGACAGCGACCAACCCCTCTCCAACGGACGTCAACTGAATCCTCCGACAGATTTAATTCCAGGTGCTGTAGTGCGGGTGGAATGAGGGAAACGGCAGGGGGTTTTGTGCAAAACTGCGCGCGCTGACCGGCCCAGCCACTTGGCAGCCAATTGGCGTGCTGTGATTGGTCTGGGACTAAATCATCACATTGGATGCAAGTTGAGGTATGGTTTGGTCTAGTTTTGCAAGTTTGGGACTAAATCATCACATTGGGTGCAAGTTAGGGTACCTGGGGTGCTATTTACTCAAAAACAAGAGGGGGCCAATGGAACTTTAGTTCGGACGGTAGACGGTGGTCCATGGAGACGCGGGCGCAGAGGGAAGCGACAAAGGCAAACAAGATCTCCAACTTTGTGTAACCAGGCACTGCATTAATTAGTTCGTACGTGGTCGAATCAATCTGACACACAAGTATTTGTAACTCGCATTGATGAACTGATGATGCGTCCATGCATACTAATCATGTAAGAGCACCGCGATTTTGTTCGTTTGAATCGGCTCGGATCCGAACGTTTGCTTCCGCGTTTGGATCGGCGTATACTTACCCGACTTATTTTGACGGCGTGAGAAAATAAATAAAGAATACAAGCATTTCTAAAATAAAAACAACATTAATTAAACATTAAAGCTTATCATGAAGGCCGGCGAGAGTCCACGCGTCTACATTTGCATTAATAATTTTTTTTAAACAAACTAAACTACAAGGCGACACGTTTCCCTAGGCGTCATCGTCGTCCTCGCGGTCCGTGAGGTCGATAAGCGTCGGCACAGGGCCGACCCAGGATAACGCCGTGTTCCAGGCGGCGGCGATGTCGGACGCTGACTGTGCTGTCACGAGCTGTGCCATCGCGGCCTGGCACATCTCCTCCTCGACCTTGCGCTGCTCATCCTCTGCGTCGCGCTCGAGCATCTCGAGGTATTCGCCGTGGCAGAGCTCCTCGGCCAGCCGTCGAGATGTTCGAGGTATGCCGCCTCCCGCGTCGGCGTCGCCTCCATCTAGACCGGCGGCGCACTGACCCATTCGCGCACTACTTCCGTTCAGGAGTAGCGCTCGAAGGGGGCCGGCTCCAGATCGGCGGGGCCACCGGCGGCATGACGCAGTCGCCCGCAGTGGAGAGGGCCATGGCCTCCGCCATGGCCGCCTCATATGCTGCCTTTTCTTCCACCCTGCGCTGCTCGACCTCCTTGCTCTCCCGGAAGACCGCCGCAACGGCCGCCTGGTAGACGGCCTCCACCTCCTGGTCCTCCTCGCGGACGACGAGCGGAGGTGGCGGCACGCTGCGGTCGACTTCTGGTACGCCGCGTCGCTTCGCCTCCTCGTGCTCGAAGGTGGACCATCGAGCCCAATTTGGCGAGTCGGAGGCGTATGCGGTGTCGCGGCGCTGCTCCGGCCTCAGCAGCGCCCACCAGCGCCGCACCTCCTCCGCGCGCGCCCTAGCCGACTGTGGCGCCGTCGGCACTGGGATCCTCTCTGGATCCAGGTGCCAGTCATGCGGCAGTGTGACATCGGGGTACGGGAGAGGCACGTGGTGCTGCCAGTGCCACTCCGCCTGATGCACCGACACGTTGACGCGCTGCCTCGGCCGGCGAGCTGGCGCCGCCGGAGGCGGGAGGAACTTAGAGGGAAAGGAAATGGCGGGGGCCTCGCCTATTGACTTGCTGTTGCCGGCGCCGGAGAAGAACCCCATCTCGATTCGCTGGGGTGGCTAGGGTTTGCCGCCGACAAGGATGCAGAGTGTGGCTAGATGGGGACGGGGCTGGCTGGAAGCGGATGAGGACGGCCCCGCCGCGCGGTCGTCTTAAAAAAGGACGACCGCCGTCGCTGACGCGTGGGCCCGAGGTCATAAATTAAGCTGACCTAGCTAACCGCGGGCAGTTGGACGATCGTCAGGTGGGGACGCGACAAACATCGAGAAGGCACGCGTGCTGTCCGTTCCGCATCCGCGCCCACGCATTTGGGCCGCACATGCGTCGGCGCGGACGCGAAGCGGACTTGATTTAGATTTCGATCGGCGTGTTGGGCCTCCTCTTTTGTCCGCGTCGACTTAAAAGGACGCAGGCGGACGAAATGGGTTGCCCCTTTGGAGTTGCTCTAAGTAGGGTCGCGTCCTACGTACGTACCCTTGCACTTGACAAGAGTTGGCAGCATTTGCATAGTAAGAGCATCTCTAGCAGAACCCTCAAATCCTTAAATGTAAAACCAGTTTTAAGGGTTGAGAATTGCCCAATTTTGACACTTTTACGGGTTGAAAAACAGGGGCAAAGAGTAGAACCCTCAAACCCAACCCGTATAACCGAATATTCGGTTATACGGGTTGGGTTTGAGGGTTCTACTCTTTGCCCCAACCCCAACCCGTAAACCTGTCATTTGGCATTGCATAATTTTCACTAGAAAAACACAATAAACCTCCAAACAAACACGGAAATAAAGATCATTGATGCATGGTTTAATAGTTTTTACATCACACAATCATCATCTTCCCCATCTACTAGGCACCATCACCAAAAAATTACACTTGGCGCCATTTCCTAGACCACTTCCACGTCCATCAAGCACCTCCATCGGTGGTGGAGTCTTCCACACCGCCATCGCCACCACAACTCATCGGAGTGTCACCTCGAAGAGTAGAGGACGCAGCACGGAATATCCTCTTCCTCTCCGCGATGTCCTCCTTGTAGTCCTTCCACCATTGCAATTGTTCTTGATCCATGTCCTTCTTGGACATCATCATGTGCTCCTTCTCTTCCACCATGAGTTCTTTCCATACCTTTGCCTCTTTCACCTTGATCATCCTCTCCTCCAAGTCGGCCTTGCGCTTTGCTTCTTCACGCTTTGCTTCCACTTGTGCAAGCTTGACCTCTTTCTTCTTCTCGGTGATAAGAAGCTTCGTCTCCAATGTCTTCTTTGTCAATTCCTCTCTTGCCTTCATCATTTGCTCCATCTTCTCCCTTAGGCTTGACGCCTCTTCTTCCATCTTCACCCTTACCTTGCCCTTCTTGGTTCCCTCGGGCTTGCCCAAGTTCCTCTCCCCATCCCCATCTTCACTATCATCCATCCTAAGCATTGCCGACCTCTTGGGTGCGGTCTCTTGATCCCTCAACTTCCACTTGTCAAATGTTTGAAGAATTGCCCAAGCATGTTTAAATGGGAATGGCTTGCCCTTGGAAGCGGCCATCTCTTTGTACCTCATGCCGGCAATTGTCTCCTATCAACCACACAAAATCACATAAGAACAATAGCCACACATAATCACATAAGAACAATAGCCACACACACATAATCAAAATAGTGAAGATATGTACTCACATAGTCACTCTCCACGGTTCCACTAGGTGGTGCTTCCCTCACTTGGTCCATGGCCGCACTCCAACGAGCACAAGCGGGCTTCATCAACTCCCACCGGCCTTGAAGCGACCGGTAAGTGCGAGAGATGAACCCACTATTCTTCGGCTTGATCCTACAATATGTGTCCTCGATCCTTTGCCAATAACGTTTACCGGTTTGGTCGGTGCCGGTG
>LR738713.1:385477442-385487858 GCA_902687465.1 Secale cereale | reverse complement strand
CCCCCCCCTCCATTGTGTCAGTTTCTTGTTCTAATACTACCTGTTTCAATACTTGGAGCAATTTGGGAACATATTTATTTATTGGATCTTGTTTCCTGTGTGCAATATAGGTTTTCACTGTATTTTTGTCGTCTATATTGGCGTAGGCTCTAGTAGCCTGCAGTAAGCAGGAGAAATATGCATGGTTGGTATAAACAGAACAAGCGCATGCCAAGAATCTTGACTCTTGCCAAGGCAATATTCTTGCATCCAAGTCAAGATGAATAGTCATCCTGATCCATGAAGCTTATGTTCTCAAATGAAGTAGCAGAATAGCAACTTAAGAGTAGATACTAATAAAATGATAAACTTATGGGAAGGTAGCGCCCGTGAAGCTACATTTTTCGTTTTCCCTGGACATCTCAACAGTGAAGTATTTTTTTCTTCAACCAATAGTGCGCTTAAGCGTACCATTACTCCTATAAAGGATGATAGAGGACCTGCCATTCTGGGCTGCTCATGGACGAAGGGCGTCACCTTGCCGTACGTTACGCGGGTGGCTTGCCGCACGGGCCAGTCAGAGCGCTTCAGGCCGTCCGATTTGCCTGGACGGGTCGCGTTCGGACGACCTGGCTGGCAGGTCATGACGGTGGACCGCCTAGATCGCTCGGGGCCACCATCATAGGGTGGCATCGCGCACGCCCGTGAGCACAGGCAGGGCGATGTAAGCACCAAATTGTCTCTCGATCTATCTTATTTCTCAATTGCTTACAGATCATGGAGGATTCAAATCGAGGAGAAAGGAGAGTGAGAGAAACAGAACGCACGCTGGGCACACACTAGGGCTGTGCATTTTGAAACCGAACCGAAAAACCATACCGAAAATAAACCGAACCGAACCAATTTTATGATTTTTATGGTTTATGGTTTTGGTATGGTATGGAATTTTCATACCGATTTGAACTTTGGTTTTTATGGTATATACCGAAAAACCGAACGGTTAACCGAATAAACCGAAGTAAAAAATAAATTTATATTTCTTGAGACAAACAACCATACAAGTTGTCATTTTTCTTGTACATGAGTCAAATTCACTACTAAGCATGTACATTTTTCTTATAACATAGTTATTTTACTCTTTAAAAGATGCTAAGCACGTCCATAATCATTAAGGGATGAATATATGCAAGCATATATACTTATATATATAGTTATATACTATTTATGTAAAATAGTATGTGTTTTGATTGGTTTTGAGTCATAAATTTGCAAATTATTATTACGTCATTTTTAAATTCGCGTCAACTTTGGTTTTTATGGTATATACCGAAACCATACCGAAATAATTTGGTATATACCGAAACCGAACCGTATCTTCATTTCATACCGTATTTACCGAAGTATTAATACCGTACAAACCGAAAAACCGTATAAACCGAACCATGTAAACCGAATAAACCAAACGCACAGAGTGAGCACACACGCTAGCCTATCCAGTCCGCCGAAGCCTTTTCCATCTGTTCACCATTACAACACATCACTCGGCTACTAACCCATTCCGGCCCAACTACTCGTGCAGGGCACTTCTTGCTCCTCTTGGGCCTGGCCCGGGGACTGCTTGCCGGTTCGCCCTATATCGAATCACCTGTTGTCGCCGCAACAACGGTAGAGTTGCTGATAATCCCCTCTGGAAGAAAAATGGCTTGCCCCCAAGCCAGCCGTCGAGGGAAATTTTGCTTGAGCATTTCTTGATCTTCCCATGTAGCCATGGATTCAGGCGAACGACTCCACTTGATTAGCACTTGAGCAATCAATTTGTTTCCTGGCGGAACGAGGCGCCGATCCAGGATGCGAGAAGGAACCTGCAGGTGTGCATCAGGAGATGGCAACATAGGAAGTACGTGTTGGTCGGGCTTGATGTGTCGCTTGAGCAGAGAAACATGGAAAACCGGGTGGGCACGATAGTATTCGGGCAGAGCTAGTTTGTATGCCACCACGCCAATCTTCTATGTAATTGGGAACATGCCGAAATACTTGAAGGCCAGTTTATGATTTGCCCGCGGAGCGATATAGGATTGGATGTACGGTTGCATCTTCAGAAAAACTATGTCACCACCTCAAACGACCTCTCAGTGCAATGTTTGTTAGCCTGCACCTTCATGCTTTGTTGGGCGCGCAGAGAGGTTCCATCACCACATGTCGATCCTACAACCACTGATGAATATCCGAGTTGGCAATAGTATATCCAGGAGAAATCCCAAAGTAACGGGGTGCATGTCCATACACCACTTCAAATGGAGAGTGACCTGTAGACGAATGCCAATTGGAGTTGTACCACAGCTTGCAAAGTGGCAGCCCATACACCACTTCAAATGGAGAGTGGCTTGTAGACGAATGCCAATTGGAGTTGTACCACAGCTTGCAAAGTGGCAGCCACTGAGACCAACGGTGAGGGTGATCACTGATAAAATAGCGAAGGTACCCTTCCACTGGTTGATTGAAGCGCTCCGTTTGCCCATCTGTCTAAGGATGTTGACCCGAACTCATCCGCAGTTTAATACCTGTTCTGCTGCATGATTTCTTCCAAAACGAGCTAGTGAATATTGGGTCACGGTCCGAGACCATAAACAATGGTAGGCCAAGTAGACGGTAAACACGATCCATAAATGCTTCAGTTACTGTGCTCGCAGTGTAAGGGTATTTCAGAGCAATAAAGTGACCATATTTGGATAATTTGTCAATGACCACTAACACACAGTTGAAGTGACGTGAAGGGGGTAGGCCCTCAATGAAATCAATTGTCATCATCTCCCACGGTTTAGAGGGTACATGCAATGGCTGAAACAGTCCAGGATATGGTACACGCTCATGCTTGGCTAACTTACAAGTCTCATACTGCTGCAAAACAACTTTGATCATTGGTTTCATGTTCTTCCAATGGAAGAGGTGACAGATCCTCCTATAAGTTACTGAGAAGCCAGAATGACCACCAGCTGAGCTAGCATGTAAGTTGTTAATGATCTTATGTTGCAACATCTCATCTGGGCCAATCCAAATCCTCTTCTTATACCTCAGAAGACTATCTTGCAATATGAACTTGGGATCAACAAGATGGTCTTCTAAGGCATAAGAAGAGGATTTGGAGTGATGGGCGGAATAGAGTGGTTCCAGAGGGGTAAGTTTGTATGATTTCCTACAACCACGCCGGCTGAACGGAAGACAGTGTGTAGCACTCAGTAACTGGATGAGGTCGACGAGAAATAACATCGACAGCTCTATTGTCAGCTCCTTTTCGGTACACAATTTTGTGGTCCAGCCCCATTAGCTTGGTGAGTGCTTTTTGCTGCCAAGCTATGTGCAGTCGTTGCTCCGACAAGCTGACCAGAGCTCTTTGATCAGTGATTATCAGGAACACCTTGAGCTGCAAATAAGAACGCCACTGTTCTACTGCTAACAAGATGGCCAAGAATTCTTTTTTCAAACACAGAGAGTGTCTGGTTGTGTGGCCCCAAGGCCTTGCTGACAAACGCAAGAGGGTGCCCATATTGCATTAAAAATGCTCTCCCACAGTCACCAGCATCTGTTTCGATAGTGAACACCTTCTGAAAATCTGGTAAGGCCAAGACACGGGCACTTACTAGTGCATTCTTGAGAGTTTGGAAGGCTGTCTCCTCAATGATAGTCAACACAAAAATGTTACCCTTGTGCATAAGATTTGTCAAGGGTTTTGCAATAACACCAAAATGGTGTATGAATTTCCTGTAGTAGCCTTCTAACCCAAGGTAACTTCTAACTCCTTTAACAGAAACGAGTACTGGCCACTTTTTAATAGTCCTAATTTTCTCAGGATCTGTAGAAACACCATTCTTGCTAATAATGTGACCAAGATAGAGTAACTTCTAGGAGGCAGAATCAGAATTGGACAGCTTGACATACCACTGATCTCTCTGTAGTACTTGCAAGTTGCAACACCTTCCTGACATGCTGGAGATGTTGTTTCAGTGTTTTGCTGAAAACCAAAATATCATCAAAGAATACCAGCACAAAATTCCTAAGCATTCCAGGTTCTTGTGACATAGACACATTCACACTAGTGCAGAACCGGGCAATAGCACCGGTTCGTAAGGCCCTTTAGTGCCGGTTCCATAACCGGCACTAAAGTGTGGTCACTAAAGCCCCCCCCCCTTTAGTACCGGTTCAGTAGGAACCGATGCTAAAGGGCAACCACGTGGCACGAGCCAACTCCGGGGCCGGGAGCCCTTTAGTACCGATTGGTAAAACCAACCGGTACTACAAGGTTTTTTTTTGGTTTTATGATTTCTTTTTCATTTAATTTTGTGTTTTCCATTTAATTCATTTTCGTTTGCTGGTATTTTACGATAATACACATTCTACACGTTAAGAAGGAGATCAGTATGCATGTACGCGCTCCGTTTCTAGGAGCTTGTCCCGCACCTCTTTGAACTGTTAAGAAGGAGATCAATATGCATGTTTATTAGTTGTGTGACTAGATATCGATAATGGTGTAAAAATTGTGAATAGTGTTCTGACAAACGTACCCATTCCTGTCTTTGAGATCTGCTCCTTTCGGACGTCATCATGCGAATGTTCTCGCAAACGCAGTATGCACACATATCAGTCCCCTGCGTCTGCTTCAGGGCCTTTACGAGAATGGAATTTGATCCGATAATAATTAATCAAGCATGATAATTAAAGAGATAATGGCAGCTAGCTAGTACTACTTAATTACTTACCTTGGGTCAAAACCATTTCAGTCTTTGTTTCCATTCGCCTGGAGTGACGCTGATGAACCTTGCCCAAGCCTTGCCCGCCGACAAAGAAAATGAATAAATGGGTTATGAAATAGTTCATATCAGGAAATGACGAACTAAATAGGCCGAGATATATAGTTAATAATGATTGAAATTACCTGTTGACTATCCCTTTCAAGATGGTGTAGTCACTTTGTTTTTTAAGTAGTGAGTCGAGTACTTCAATTGTTCCGGCGTCAACTTTAATGATACACAAGATCCAATGAAATCTGCATGCACAGACGTTTGGATGTTTTAATTAAGCGGATATATGTAAGCAAAAACATGTAGCTAGCTAGTAGGCAAAAACAGAGAATTTGTAGTACAAGACAGTATGACTCACTGGATGTTGTAAGGAAGTAGTATATCATCATTGTATTTGAGGCACTTCAAAAACTCTAGCATGCTGTCCTCTACATGCTTTTTATAATATTTATCTATTTTCCATGTGTATTCATTAACGGTGTTTGGGTCAATGAACCCAATGCCATAGCATCCACCTATTTTCATTTCATACATCTTCATCCTGCATAGTACCACAGAAAAGAATATAGTGAGGATAATTACAGGTAATGATTGATCAAAAGGATCACTACAGCTAGCTTGAGACTTAAATTACAGAAAGAAATCACTTACAGACAATAGCAACTGATGATAGATTTGTCGAGTGCGTCTTGATTGTATAACTGAAACAGTTCATTATACTCAACAGACACAGCGCTCTCATGGTAGTAATGATCCTTCTTGACTTCCACCATGAGGGACTCTCGATTGGAACTCTTGGTAATGTCCATGTACCATCGATGCAATTCATACATTCTCGTTGGGAGCTTCTTGACCTCGTCTGGCTTGACCCAAGGTTCGCCCCGGACATATTTCCGTTTTATTTCCTCCTCTGTAAGCACATGCATGGGCGCGATCTCGAGGAGTTGTCCAACAGTGATGTTGAGAATTTCAGCCTGCGTTATATGCTCCTCGGTTATTACCACATTGCCGTCCCCGGGAACGTAAACTGTTTGCCCAAAATAATATTGGGCGCGCGTACTCTCACGTGTTGTTGGCACAACAAGCGAGGGGATCGATTGCGCCGCCTGTTCTCCCAGCTGGGGAACGGTTTTCCCGCATTTTTTGACAGCTGCTTGTTGTTTGCTCGAGCTCGAGCTCGCCTCCTTCTGTAGACGTGCTCGATTTAACTTCCTGATGTGGCGCTCATAGTCTATGTCAACAGGCTTGGGAGCTGGTGGTTGAGCCATACGAACGAAGTGGTCAATCTTTTCCTCAGGCACTTTCTCCCTTGGCGGCGGTGGCGGTTTCGGTCCAAAATGGTCGTCCACTTCTGCCCGCACTATGGCCTTGGTTTGCTCCTCGGTCCCGTCGTAAGCCCTCTAAGAAGGATCAGTGAGGCTTGGACCATATTTAGGTCGCTTGCCTCCGCCTGTACTTCCTGTACTGCCTCAACTCGTACCGCTACGCACCATAGCTGCGGGGTGTCTCTTCTGCGATTGCTGAGGCGGCGGAGACGGCTGACGTGGCTGAGTTGGACGAGGAGGAGTGGCCTGAAGCTGTGCCGGATTTGGAGGAGGAGTGGCCTGAAGTTGTGCCGGACTTGAAGGAGGAGTGGGCGTCTGACGCTGTGTCGGACTTGGAGGAGGAGTGGCCTGACGCTTTGCCGGACTTGGAGGAGGAGGAGTGGCCTGACGCGTTGGTGGACTTGCAGGAGCGGGAGTCTGCTGACTCAGTGGCGGACTTCGACGAGGAGTCGGCTGACGCGGTGTCGGTGGCCTTCGAAAGATGATGCAATCCTTTCTCCATAGGATGATACGATGTTTGGCCTCTCCGAGTGTGTGCTCCTCGTCACCTCCAGGAATGTCAAGCTCTAGCCCCGAATATTCCACCTCATCAACCAAGACACAAGCATAGCCTGCTGGAATCGGGTTGCAATGGAAGGTTGCCTCGGGGGGATTTGTAAAAGCAAGTGCGTCTGCCGCCTTCATGGATATGTTCTTCGTTTTGAAGTGTAGCTCGCAGTTAGTGTTCTCAATGATGTCATCCACGGGGTATCTATCCAGCATTGCGTCGCCCGGGGCGGAACCCACGCTGCTTCTCGGCATGGATGGGGCGGTGGTATGCAATGCTGGATCATCCGCTAGCAGCTGCAGCTGCTGAGACCCCCTTTGCTGGCTAAGTGAGTTGATCTGCTCCTGGTGTCGCTGGAATTTGTCTTCCAAGTCCGCGTGCTTTGATTCTAGGCCTTGAAGGCGTTCATAGTCCAGCTTCCTCTGCTTCTCCTCCGCAATCTTCCTTCTCGCACGGGTTCTGTAGTCGGCGTTCCAGTCCGAAAACCCGTCATACCACGGCATAGCGCCCTTGCCTCGTGTTCTTCCCGGGTGTTCAGGATTTCCCAGGGCACGCGTAAGCTCGTCGTTCTCTCTGTTGGGCTCGAACACCCCCGATCGAGCCTCTTCTATTACAACAAGTAGCTTATCGTTGGCTCCTTTCAGACATGCCTTCGTCGAAACATTGCCTGTCTTCGGGTCCAACTCCCCCCCATGCGCATAGAACCAAGTCCTGCACCTGGGGGGCCAGCTCCTAGTAACTGGAGTGACACCTGCATCCTCCATCTCTTTCTCAAACTTATCCCACTTAGGCATTGCCACCGGGTAGCCACCTGGCCCCAGCTTATGGAACTTATCCTTTTTTTCGGCATTTATCTTGTTTATTCTCGACCGTTCCTTAGCTAATTCTAAATCCTTGAATTTCACGAAATCGTCCCAATGAGCACTTTGCTTCTCTAGATTTCCCTCGAATACTGGAGTCTTCCTTCCTCCCTTGACGTACTTGTCCCATTCACGATTCTTGTGGTTCTTGAATGCAACCGCCATCTTCCTAAGAGCAGCGTCCTTGACTTTCTGCACATCTTCTTCTGTGAAATGATCTGGTAGGGTGAAATGTTCCATGAGAGTATTCCAAAGCAGACTTTTTTGTCTGTCGTCGACAAAAGTAACATCTGAACGTGGCTTTCCTGGATTTCACCATTCTTGAAGGGAGATCGGGAGTTGGTCTTTACAAGAACTCCGCACTGACGAACAAACTTGTCCGCAATATTCTTAGGCGGTAATGGTTCGCCATTAGGTCTGATTGCCTCGATATTGTACTTTACGCCCTCCTTCAACAATTTGTTTGGGCCTCATTTCGTCCTGTTGCCAAAAGATTTGCTCGATCCGGATGGCTGAAAGAAGAAAGATCGATTCGTTAATATATCTTCAACTCATTTAAAACATGTGATGATCACCAGATGTGCCTGCTTATATAAATATATATACCTCGCCGGTCTTTGTTGTTTCAAGATCAACATTTTCTTCGTCATCATTGTATTTCATGACTTCATCAATTCGGTCGTCGTGATCGAATATCATATCACCCTCTCCGGTGTTGTTTAGAAATTCGGAGCCGTCATAATCTTCTTCATTCTGATCATCATCTGGCCCGCGAGGATGGCGTATCATATCGAATAGGGTCTGTTCTCCCTCTTTGCCGGTATTGTCCGCCATAGCTTTTATTTAACTAATCCAAAAGAAATATGAAACAATTTAGTATTAAAATTACAACGTCTCGAATAATAGATATAATCTCGAATACATCGTCTCGAATAATATATAATCTCGAATACATCGTCTCGAATAATATATAATCTCAAATACATCGTCTCGAATAATATATAATCTTGAATACATCGTCTCGAATAATATATAATATCGAATACATCACTGGCTAGGTAGCTAATAAAGATCGAATACTACAGAAGAATCTAGGACACTCGCGGTTCCTGCGGCGCGGGCGGTGGACACCCAAAGAGAAGGAACCCTCACAGGATCATAGCTGAAGTGAGATCCCTGAAGATACTGCCAGGTATTGGAGAACCTGCCGCCCTCTAACGCCACCATGTAGTGATGGACGTGTTCGTCCTCTTCCCTGACACGGCGACGTACCACCTCCGGCGGGGCTGGCTCCCTCCGCACCGAAACTGGCCCACGAGAACGCCACCAAACGAGATCAGGGTCGACGACGGGACCCGGGGCCGGGTTCCTCATCAAGCGGCGCGTCCCTCCAGGCAGCACCTCCCAGTGCCAGCCCGGCGGAGCCCAGTCCCGGACATGGGTCAGTCGGACGTCGTCGCAGACGGGTCGACGGCGAGGATGCGGGCCGGGCATCGTCGAGAACAAATACTAGCTATATGCCCGCAAAAAGTAACATTTTTTTAATGAATGGATTTTGATAACTAAAATTTCTAACATTTCTATATAACTAACATTTCTATAACATTTCTAACAATGCTATAAAACTAACATTTCTATAACATTTCTAATATTTCTATAACTAAAAAACAGAAAAAATTTATAACATTTCTATATATATAACTAACATTTGTATAACATTTCTAATATTTCTAGAACTAAAAAAAAGAAAAATTTCTAACTTTTTTATAACTAATACTATATGCAAACATAACATTCTAAATTTCTATAACTAAAATTATAAGAAACTAAAAAAAATCTATCATCATCTAACAATTTGAAAGTTAATCTAATTCATCTAGCTAAAACTAACATTTCTAAAATTTCTAACATTTCTATATACTTTTTAAAATTAATCTAATTCATCTAGCTAAAACTAAAATTTCTAACATTTCTATATAACTAACATTTCTATATACTATTTGACGTTAATCTAATCTAATTAATTATTTCATCTAAATGAATTGTATAAAAAACAGAAAAACTGCGTGTGTGTGTGTGCGTGCGCGCGCGCGTGTGTGTGTGCGCGCGCGTGTGTGTGCGAGGGGCCGGGGGAGAGGGCCTCACCGCGCGAGCGAGGTCGAGGCGACGGCGACGGCGAGGTCGAGGCGACGGCGATGGGGGCGGCGATGGCGACGATGGGTCATCAATCAATTCCTGAATTTCCGGCAATACAAATGCTGCATTTTCCTTAGTCACCACTAATAGTTCAATTATGGTATGGGCAAACTCTATTGGTGCATCCCCTGGCAGAGTCACTGACTTGCCATGAACAACACATGACATCCATTTGCTCCCAGTCAACTGTCATTGGGCTATACCTTTATAGCCAGTCCTTTTACTTCTCCGAACCCATCTCTGATACCAAATGTTAGGTTCTCTCTACTAACTTCACTCAATCGCCGTGAATTTGGTTACAAGCTCTCGATTACAGAAGGAAACTCGGAGGAAGATGGGGAATGAGGAGGAAGATGAACAATAACCCACACACGCAAGCTCTCGGCCGAAGCCGCCTTCCGTCCAAGCCCTAAAATGCCATCATAACAGCTGAGAGGTAATACTCTAAAGTCATGTTCAAACTGTTAGGGAACGTAGTATTCAAAAAATTTCCTACGATCACGCAAGATCTATCTACCAGATGCATAGCAACGAGGGGAGAGTGTGTCTACGTACCCTCGTAGACCGGGAGCGGAAGCGTCTAATGACGCGGTTGATGTAGTCGAACTTCTTCGCGATCCAAACGATTAAACACCGAACGTACGGCACCTTCGCGTTCAGCACACGTTCAGCTTGATGACGTCCCACGAGCTCTTGATCCAGTTGAGCTTCAC
>LR738713.1:385445257-385477356 GCA_902687465.1 Secale cereale | reverse complement strand
TTGTCAGCACGACGGCGTGGTGACGGACATGATGAAGTTACCGGCGCAGGGCTTTGCCTAAGCACTGCAATGGTATGACCGACGTGTGTTTCTGTGGAAGGGGCACCGCACACGGTTGGAGAGATCAACTTGTGTCTTCTAGGGTGCCCCCCTGCCCCTGTATATAAAGGAGCAAGGGGGAAGGCCGGCCGGCTCTCCTATGGCACGCCTAGAGGAGCAATCCTACTAGGAATAGGATTGCAATCCTATTCCTAGTAGGAATCACCAAGAGGGAGAGAGGGGGAAGGAAGGAGAGGGAGAGGGAGAAGGAAAGGGGCGCCGCCCCCTCCTTTCCTTGTCCAATTCGGACCAAGGGGGTGGGGGGCATGGCCCAGCCCTAGCAGGCCCTCTCTCTTTCCACTAAAGCCCATTAGGGCCCATAGCTTCCTCGGGGGTTTCGGTAACCCCCCGACACTCCGGTTTATTCCGAAACTTTCCGGAACACTTCCGGTGTCCGAATATAGTCGTCCAATATATCAATCTTTACATTTCGGACATTCTGAGACTCCTCGTCATATCCGTGATCTTATCCGGGACTCCTAACTACCTTTGGTACATCAAAACTTATAAACTCATAATACCGATCGTCATCAAACGTTAAGCGTGCGGACCCTACGGGTTCGAGAACTATGTAGACATGACCGAGACTCATCTCTGGTCAATAACCAATAGCGGGACTTGGATGCTCATATTGGCTCCTACATATTCTACGAAGATCTCTATCGGTCAAACCGCATAACAACATACGTTGTTCCCTTTGTCATCGGTATGTTACTTGCCCGAGATTCGATCGTCAGTATCTCAATACCTAGTTCAATCTCGTTACCGGCAAGTCTCTTTACACGTTCCGTAAAACATCATGCCGTGACTAACTCATTAGTCATTTGCTTGCAAGGCTTATTATGATGTGTATTATCGAGGGGGCCCAGAGATACCTCTCCGACACTCGGAGTGACAAATCCTATTCTTGATCTATGCCAACACCATGAACACCTTCGGAGACACCTGTAGAGCATCTTTATAATCACCCAGTTACGTTGTGACGTTTGATAGAACACAAGGTGTTCCTCCGGTATACGGGAGTTGCATAATATCATAGTCATAGGAACATGTATAAGTCTTGACGAAAGCAATAGTAGTAAAACTAAACGATCATAGTGCTAAGCTAACAGATGGGTCTTGTCCATCACATCATTCTCCTAATGATGTGATCACGTTGATCAAATGACAACTCATGTCTATGGCTAGGAAACATAACCATCTTTGATCAATGAGCTAGTCTAGTAGAGGCATACTAGGGACATACTCTTTTGTCTATGTATTCACACATGTATTCACACACATACTAGGGACATACTCTGGGGCATATTTCCTTCGCAAACTGGCTTCCTTGAACTGACCACTAACATTTTGGAATGTAACTACAATAATTCAATATTCCTCCATTTGCTACCTTAACCTTAATTGAAGTACTTTTCTGTAGACCAGGTAATTTTGCAGCAATGGTAGTATCCAAGAAGGAGTGGGTACTAGCTGAATCCACTAGAAAAGTTTTCCGTTGCCCATGGATGGTAACCAACAATTGGAAGGCCTTGCTATGTGAAGTTTTTCCCTTTGCTGCTTCTTATATGACCATAAGGTTGACCTCTTCATCATCATCAGTCCCTGAATCATTGGTAACAATGCATTGGAAGAATTCCACCATCTCTTGTACCACACATAATGAAACCGCATGCTTACATTGATGGTCTCTGCTCCATTTCACTCCACACACGAAACATTGCCCCTTGGCCTTACAGTATGCTCGTAGAGCAGCCCATTTATCTTCCCAGTTGCTTGCTTGTGTGTTTCTGTACTGCTTCTTGTCTTCTGCAGTTTTGGCAGTCAGGGCCTTGTTTTGGGTTGTAGATGAGGTAAGTTGTTGCCTCCTTGCAGCCTGACCAGTTTGTGGAGAAGAACTTGTCAAAGTTTCGTGCAGTAATGCTAAATCATATGCATCATCTAAATCCTGGGGCTGATGTAGTGCCACCATCACTCTAACCACTGAATTTAACCTATCAATAAACTTGGCGACATAGTGGACAGACTCTGGAAATGCTTCATATGCTAATAACTGATCATACAGTTCACCGAATTGCTCAACATACTCTTCCACTGTGCTAGTCTGTGAGGTACGGTGGAATTTGCGCACCAGCGGCTGATGTTGGTTACGACCAAAATGACACTGAAGCAGCCTACAAAACTCTTCCCACGACGCATTCGGAATCTTGCGCTGCAGAGATTCCATCCACCTAGCTACTGGACCCTCAAACATAGTGGAAGCAAACTGTATCTAGAGCGAACAGGGAGTTCCACACATGCTGAAAGGATCGATATGGTTGACTAGAGGGGGGGTGAATAGGCAACTAACAATTTTTAGCTTTTCTTAACCAATTAAAATAAGGCGATAAAATAAGTTGTCTAGATACACTACTATGAAGACAACTAATGACAATAAGCCCAACAACTACACAAGCATGCTATAGGAATTAAACAAGTAAAGCATGCAAGAGTAAAGGTAAGAAATAACCACAAGTAGAACCGAAGGAGACGAGGATGTGTTTCCGAAGTTCCTTCCCTTTGAGGGGAAGTACGTCTCCGTTGGAGCGGTGTGGAGGCACAATGCTCCCCAAGAAGCCACTAGGGCCACCGTAATCTCCTCACGCCCTCACACGATGCAAGGTGCCGTGATTCCACTAGTGGTGCCCTTGAAGGCGGCAACCGAACCTTTACAAACAAGGTTGGGGCAATCTCCACAACTTGGAGGCTCCCAACAAACCACGAAGCTTCACCACAATGGAATATGGCTTCGAGGTGACCTCAACCGTCTAGGGTGCTCAAACACCCAAGAGTAACAAGATCCGCAAGGGATTAGTGGGGAGAATCAAATATCTCTTGGTGGAAGTGTAGATCGATGCCTCCTCAAGCACTCCCGAGCAAATCAACAAGTTTGATTGGCTAGGGAGAGAGATCGGGCGGAAATGGAGCTTTTGGAGCAACAATGGAGTAGTGGGGGAAGAGGTGAGTCTCCTTGGAGAAGAAGACCCCCTATATATAGTGGGGGGACAAATCCAACCGTTATTTGAGGTTTCAGCCCGCAGAGAGCGGTAGTACCGCAACTTACGAGCGGTACTACCGCAGGCTGTGCGGTACTACCGCTTGGGAAGCGGTACTACCGCCAAGGCAAAATATCGAGACCTGATATAGCCACGGATGAAATAAATTACATCCGTGGCTACATCCGCAGGGGAAAACGGAAGTAGCAAAATGCGACACGGTACTACCGCTTAAGCTAAGCGGTACTACCGCTTAAGCTAAACGGTACTACCGTGCGGTATGCGGAAGTAAAAAATTACTTCCGCATCCACTTTTTATACTTAGACTTCAGTGCCAGGCCCAGATACACGGTACTACCGCATGGAGACGCGGTACTACCGCGGGAGCGGTACTACCGTGTCGGCAAGCGGTACTACCGTGTACCTGTGCGGTACTACCGCTTGGCAAAGCGGTACTACCGCATGCTTGGCAGAAGATCAGTACAGAAGTCACAGAATTGCCACAACGAAAGAAAGACCGGTTGGACCTCCAGAGAAGCAAGGAAAGGAAGTGAAGGAGAAGGATGTGTACGTGTTGATTCTACCCAAACCTTTCCGACGCGGACCCCCTCTTAATAGTAAGGCTTTCCTATTACTCAATGCCACATACAGGGAGCAAAAAGAAAACACCGTCCTTCATGGGATCCGAGGGGCAATCAATCGTCTTGTGCCATAAGAGAGATATACCTGTATGAGCTTACAGCACACGATTAGTCCGCAAGAGTATTGTCATCAATCACCAAAACCATTAGGGAGAAAAGTGCCCTTACAATCTCCCCCTTTTTGGTGTATTGATGACAACACGAGATTTGCACAAAGAAGAAATGATAGAGACATCAAAATAAGCCCTAGAGTATAGGTGAGCTCCCCCTGTATGTATGCCTACATATGATTGTGCTTTGGACTGCACTGCACACATACAGGGTATGGCGTTCCCCTATAGTCTACACATGCGATACTCTATAAAACATTTAACTGCATAGGATAAGCATAAGGACATGATAATAAGTTTAACGATACGAGGGCATATGTCTTACACCATATGATTGTCTCACACAAACACGCACAATAAAACCAAGTTCAACGAAAAGAAACACACACACAAGAAGACACAAGACGGCAAATGCAAATCACTCTCCCCCTTTGTCATCGAGACACCACAAAGGGAAAGAGAGGAAATGAAGATGGGTGGCAGCCCGGGAGAAGCTCAGTCGTCATACTCGTCATCAAAGCCCTGCTGCTCCTCGTCCTGATAGTCCTCATCAGATCCCTGCTGCTCTGGCTGATACTCATCATCAGAATCTGTCCACTGGTATCCCTGGCGAGCCATCCAGGTAGCCTCTGGAGTGATGTTGTCCTCTGATCCATTTGAGATCTCTTCACCATACAAGGACAGAATCTTCTTGTCCCTCTGACGAGTCTTCTTGTCAGTCACATGGGCACGGTATTGCCCCTGAGCCTGCATGCAGAAGAGAGCCTTCATCTTCTGCTGGAGCTTCTTGGCCCATGACGGCTTCTCTACGGTAGCGGAAGACGAGGGGGCAAATCTGCCTGAGCGGACATCGGCAGGCTCCTCCATAGGCTCATCCTCAGTGCCCATCTGGGCAGCAGCAGCCTGAGCGCGAGTAGTGGTGTTGGCCCAGCGAGTCTTGACGCGAAGCTTGATAGGATCGTGGCGGTAGCAGTCGGCCTCCAACTCCTCCTCTGGATACAATTTCGCCCAAGTCTTGGAGATGAGCAGATATAAGAAAGGACCATAGATAGGTACCTTGCGAGTGTAGATAGCAAACCGAAGCTCATTCCACATGATGTGAGAGATGTCCAGAGGAGCAGCCTGAGCGGAGCGAGCCTCTTGACACATCAGAAGCATATCCACCAGATAGGCGTGAACCTTGTCCTTGTCGCCAACACGAGGAAACAGCGTGTTGCGAAAAATCCGATACATAATGTCCAGGAAGGGATTCAGCACATAGGTTGTTTTGCCACTAGCAAGGGTCTTTGCTTCATAGAAAGGAAGAAGTTTGTCCTTGTTGGCTGCTTCAGGGTTGGCGTGAGGCCGAAAACCAATAGGGGTGTGGAGACCCTCATCAGGAAGCTGAAGAAGATCCATGAACTCCTTCCAAGTGGCGGTCATCTTGTGACCATGAGTCATCCAAGTCATGGGACGATCTTCCTTGGCCTGAAAGTTGACAGAGGCATAGAACTGTGCAATGAGCTCAGGATCAAAATCGTTCTGGAACGTCATGATATGTTCCAGACCCAGCTGCTCGATCAAGTCAAGGGCTTCAGCAAAATACGCCCTGTTGGTATCCTTCCTCATGTGCTCCACATCGATCCAGTGAGCATCCACATACAGATTTGCCTTGGTCTTGAGCACCTCATGATAGATGCGATACTGTTGCTTGGTCCAGAAGACATCATCACCAGGGAAGTGCTCACGAGGTTCCCCATATGGGTTGATCTTCCGTCTAGCCATGAACTCACCAGCAGGCATTTCCTCCATAGACATGGATGATTCCTTGCGCTTGTTGGCTGAGGTCTTGAACCGGCGCTGAGGATTGGGGTTGGAGCCTTCTGGCACATCGCTCGGGGTACGCATGCGCTTGGAACCGGTGTCACGAACGGGGTTGGTACGACGACCCGCAAAGCCGGAGCCACCACCTAAAAACACAAACACAAAACCACAGCAAAACAAACGCGAGAAGAATCAATGCCAGAGCCTCGAAAGACACAAGAAACCAGAGGAAATAGAAAAGAGAACATGCCACGGAGCTAGTGTGAGCCAAACGGTAGTACTGCTGACCCAACGGAAGTAAAAAAATAGTACCGGAGGGCAAGCGGTAGTACCGCGTTGCACATGCGGTAGTACCGCATGCCTTACGGTAGTAGGATTTTACTTCCGCCCAAAGGGGCGGAACTAAAATATTAGTGCTGCAAGCGGAGCGGTAGTACCGCTCGGCATGCAGTACTAAAATTTTACTTCCGCCCGAGGGGGCGGAACTAAAATATTAGTGCTGCATGCGGAGCGGTAGTACCGCGTAAGGACGCGGTAGTACCGCTCGACATGCAGTACTAAAATTTTACTTCCGCCCGAGGGGGCGGAACTAAAATATTAGTGCTGCATGCGGAGCGGTAGTACCGCGTATGGACGCGGTAGTACCGCTCGGCATGCAGTACTAAAATTTTACTTCCGCCCGAGGGGGCGGAACTAAAATATTAGTGCTGCATGCGGAGCGGTAGTACCGCGTAAGGACGCGGTAGTACCGCTCGGCATGCAGTACTAAAATTTTACTTCCGCTCGAGCGGTAGTACCGCTAAGTACAGCGGTAGTACCGCAAAGGTCAGATCGGATCTGGTTTACACCGTGCGGTAGTACCGCGGTTCTCCAGCGGTAGTACCGCACGGAACAGATCTGGGAAGATAAACAATTCGAAACTACCAACACGATCTACACACGATACTACGGCTGATCAGTAACTTCGTGGCAACAAATCTAAGCATATTTCCGGATCACAAACACTCTCCCACAACCTAAGCATCCATGGATAAGATCACGAAGAACACAAGAACGCACTAAGCAACTCCCCTAACCCTAAAAACTTAGGCAAGGCAAAAAGAAGAAGGGAAACGGGGAAAAACCTGCATCCATGGCAAGAGGACGTGGTGGGGAACGATCCCACCGGTCGGAAAGAGAAACGAGTGGGCGAGGAAGGAGATCCGGCGAGGTCCTCCGGCGGCGTTTGCACGGTAGTACCGCTCCTCCAAGAACAAACACGGCTGATAAGAGGCTTTAAGCAAAGAAAAAGGAGAAACAAAAATGCACGCACACGCAAAGTGAACCAACACACTCCTCAGAGGAGGGCGGTGGCCGAGGCCACCTATGTTTGAGTATATAGATATGGCACCGCGAAGAATTATCCTTGGGCCCATGATCCAAAACTCGACTTGAAACATTTAAACCACAAATGTATGGCAAATGATAAAGACTTGGTTAGTTTATGCATAATGGGGGGAGGAACAGTTCATTGAGAGAACAGTACTCCCCCTATGTCCATGCCTACATCTAGACAAGATAGCTATATTGAGTGTGAGGGGTGTGTGTGCACAGACTCAAACCACATTGCTCAAATCGATGATATTTAGCTCATGCCTTAACTCGCGAAATCTAGCTTCATCCAATGGCTTCGTGAAGATATCTGCAAGGTTATCATGAGTGTTGACGTAGTGAAGCTCGATCTCTCCTTGCCTTATGTGACCCCGGATGAAATGATACCGAATCTCAATATGCTTCGTCTTGAAGTGAAGCACCGGGTTGAGAGAAATCTTGATGGCGCTCTCATTGTCACACCAAAGAGGCACTTTGTCACAAATGACACCGTAATCCTTCAAAGTTTGCCTCATCCATAAGAGTTGAGCACAGCAACTGCCAGCGGCCACATATTCTGCTTCAGTGGACGAGAGAGATACACAACTTTGCTTTTTGGAAGACCAACTAACAAGAGAGCAACCAAGAAATTGGCACCCTCCTGAGGTGGACTTCCTATCCACTTTGTCTCCCGCCCAGTCAGAATCAGAAAAACCAACAAGGTTGAAGTTCGCTCCTCTTGGGTACCATAAGCCAAAGTTTGGGGTATGAGCCAAATATCGAAAGATTCGCTTGACAGCCACAAAGTGACTTTCCTTAGGTGAGGCTTGAAACCGTGCACAGATTCCCACACTCAACATTATATCCGGTCTAGATGCACAAAGGTAAAGCAAGGATCCAATCATAGAGCGATATACCTTTTGATCCACGGCTTTACCATTGGGATCAATGTCAAGTTGGCACTTGGTTGGCATCGGAGTAGTAGCCGGCTTGACATCACTAAGGTTGAACCTTTTGAGCATGTCTTGAGTGTACTTGGATTGTTTGATGAAGATGCCTTCTCTTCGTTGTTTGATCTCAAATCCAAGGAAGTACTTCAACTCTCCCATCATGGACATCTCAAAGTGAGTGGTCATGAGTGCGGCGAACTCATCATTGAAAGCTTTGTTAGGAGAACCAAAGATAATATCATCAACATATAGTTGGCATACAAACAACTCCCCTTTGACCTTCTTAGTAAAAAGAGTGGGGTCGATTTTCCCAATTTCAAACCCACGATCTTGTAACAACTCGGTAAGGTGCTCATACCACGCTCGTGGGGCTTGTTTAAGGCCATAGAGTGCCTTATCAAGTTGATAAACATGATTGGGGAACTTAGGATCCTCGAACCCCGGGGGTTGTTTAACATATACCAACTCGTTAATGGGACCATTAAGAAAAGCACTTTTCACATCCATTTGTTGCAATTTAAAGTTATGATGGGAAGCATAGGCAAGCAACAAGCGAATAGATTCAAGACGAGCAACAGGGGCAAAGGTTTCACCGTAGTCGATCCCCTCGACTTGGGAGTAGCCTTGAGCCACCATACGTGCCTTGTTGCGGATGACAATGCCATGGGCATCTTGCTTGTTCTTAAAGATCCATTTGGTTCCAATGACATTATGGTTCTCCGTTGGTCTTGGCACCAGACGCCACACTTTGTTGCGCTCGAAGTTATTAAGTTCTTCATGCATGGCATTGAGCCAGTCGGGGTCTTCGAGAGCCTCATAGACCTTCTTAGGTTCAACAAAAGAGACAAAAGCTTGATGAGCACAATAATTTGCTAATTGTCTACGAGTGCTTACCCCCCTTTTGATGCTTCCTAGAATATTCTCCATGTGAAGTTCTCTGGAAGCAAGCCTGGAGGCAACTTTTGCGGCACGACGCTCCAATTGCTCTTCAAGAGATAACTGAGGAGCACTGAGTTGGTCATCTTGAGCGACGTCAGGAGCTAGATCTTGATCTTGAGCTTCCTCTTGACCTTGATCTTGCTCGAAGGAGAGAACTTGGCCTTGTGCATCATTTGGTGGATCACCACCATCTTGTGATTGATCTCGCACTTGGCCTTGTTCATCCGATTGAGGGCCTTCATTTTGTTCTTCGGAAGCGTGTGGGTCTTGGGTTGGTGATGGTTCCACTTGAGTGAAACATTGTCCTTCTCCTTCGGCCACAAGGGGTTCCTCAACGGGTAGGATGTATCCAATACCCATTCTTCTTATGGCTTGAGGAGGAATTTCATCACCTGTATCACAAGTACCACTTTGCTCCACTTGGGAGCCGTTATTTTCATCAAACTCTACGTTACTCGTCTCCTCAATGAGTCCGGTGGACTTATTGAGGACACGGTAAGCATGAGAGTTTGTAGCATAACCAACAAATATGCCCTCATGAGCTCTAGATTCAAATTTAGACAACCGAACACCTTTCTTAAGAATGAAACACTTACACCCGAACACCCGGAAGTACTTGAGATTGGGCTTGTTACCGGTAAGAATCTCATACGGAGTTTTGTTCAAGCCTTTGCGAAGATAGAGACGATTTGATGCATGGCAAGCGGTGTTGATGGCTTCGGCCCAAAAGTTGTATGGAGAGTTGAATTCAGCCATCATGGTTCTTGCAGCATCTATTAAAGTTCGGTTCTTTCTCTCCGCAACACCATTTTGCTGAGGGGTATATGGGGCGGCATATTGATGTTTGATCCCCTCATCACCAAGAAACTCATCCAAGGTGTAGTTCTTGAACTCGGTGCCATTGTCACTTCTAATCATCAAAATCTTTGCTTCATGTTGTCGTTGAGCTTCATTTGCAAAGTTGATGACGGTTTGTTGGGTCTCACTCTTCTTCTTGAAGAAGTATACCCAGGTATATCTTGAGAAATCATCCACAATCACCAAGCAATATTTTCTACCCCCAAGACTATCAAAAGTGGGAGGCCCAAAGAGATCCATGTGAAGGAGCTCTAGAGGCCTCTTTGAATAGATGATAGTCGTGGGAGGGTGAGCCTTCTCATGTAATTTTCCTTCAATGCATGCCCTGCAAGCACGATCTTTGGCAAAGCTAACATTTGTTAGTCCTCGGACATGGTCCCCCTTGAGAAGACTTTGCAAAGATCTCATATTGACGTGGGCCAAACGGCGATGCCAAAGCCATCCCACATCAACTTTAGCCATTAGGCATGTCGCAACCTTAGTGGGTTGCTTCGAGAAGTTAACCACATAAAGGCCGTTCTCGACATGCCCAACGTAGGCTACTTTAAGAGTCTTGCTCCACAAGAGGGCCACAGAATCAATATCAAAGAATGTAGCAAAGCCCATGAGTGCAAGCTGGCGGACAGAAAGTAAATTGTATGCAAGGGACTCAACAAGCATGACTTTCTCGATCGTGAGATCATGAGAGACAACCACCTTGCCAAGTCCCAATACCTTAGAAGATGAAGCATCACCCCATTCGACGTTGGTGGCCATAGTTGAACCGAGATGCACGTCCACCACCAAGTCTTTGCTTCCGGTCATATGATTTGTGGCTCCGCTATCGAGCAACCATGATCCCCCACCGGAAGCAAACCCCTACAATAGATCAATGCTTGGATTTAGGTACCCATTTGGTAATGGGTCCTTTGAGGTTAGTGACAAGGGTCTTAGGAACCCAAATGGACCATTCAATGTACTCATAAGAAGAACCAACAAATTTAGCAAACACATGGCCATCACTAGCACGGCATAAAACATATGACGGATTAAAATCGCCGGCCATGTTTGAGGGTGTGGTGGAGTTTTTCTCGACCCCACCACTTTTCTTCTTGGTGCCCTCTCCTTCTTTCACAAAGGATTGTCGGAGAGGGGGTGGTTGCTTTGTCTTGTCATTCTTCTTCTTCTTGGGCTTAGGAGCAAACCCAATTCCTTCCTTTGCCACAACTTCCTTTTGATTGCTCAAAAGGGCGTTGAGGTTCTTCTCACCTTGTATGCAAGTCACAAGGCCTTTCTCAAGTTGCTTCTTCAACTCGGCATTCTCTTCAATAAGATGCACATGCTCACAACATGGGTTAGTAGCATTTGCATTATCAATTAAAACCATGCGAGGAAAGATAGCCTTTTCCTTGGTTAGCGAAACTTGGAGTTGATCATGAGACTCCTTGAGAGAAGCATGCATTCCTTTCAAGGCCTTGTGAGCCTTGTCAAGTATGTCAAACTCCTCCTTGAGTTTAGCATGATCAACCGCAAGTTTTGCCTTCTCTGAGTTAAGGACACGAGAGACAACTAGAGCATGATCAAGATCTTTCTTTAATTTAGCATGATCAACGTTGTGTGACTCCTCAAGAGTCAAACGAAGACCACGCTCCTCCTCTAGAGCGTTAGAGAGATCCGATATCTCATCGGCATAGTCTCGACTATGCCCTTCCATTTTAGTTATGGTTTCCTCGTGAGCCTCAATAATGTCATTTGCCTCACCGAGTTGTTCCAAGAGAGCAACCACATGCTTCTTGGATTTGCCCTTGAGATTCTTTATGAACACATCAAATTCATTTTCTCCCTCCTTACTACCCTCACCCTCATCAATACAATTAGTTAATGAGGGGTTAGAAGAGATAGTAGAGTTGATGATCGGAGTTACCTTGTTGGTGGCCTTTGCCATAAGACACTTGGCGGTGATGTTTTCGTTTGGTGAGTTGAATAGAGATGAGTGCGGAGTGGTAGCAATTGCAATTGTGGCCATAGTGGTCACCTCATCCTCTTCATCATTGTCATCATCCTCCACATATTCTTCTTGAGCCACCAACACTTTTGGAGGAGTCTTTTTGATGAAGTTGTTCTTGTTGGGATAGGACTTTGACTTGTCCTTCCGAATAAGCTTGCCTCCAAAGTCTTCTCTCTTCTCATATGGGCAATCCGCAACGAAGTGGCTTACATTTCCACAGTTGAAGCATGTCCTTACTCGTTGCTTCCCTTTGTTCCCACTGGAGTTGTTCCTGTTGAAGTTGGACCTTGAATTCTTCTTGCCCCAGAATTGCCTAGAAGCAAGAGCCATGTGCTCGTGATAGGCATATTTGGTGTCCTCGGGGCAGCACTCATCATCATCTTCAACTTCCTCCTCTTCTACACAAGCCTTGGCCTTCAGGGCAAGATTAGGCTTCTTGGATCGTTGAGCTCTTAGGACCGCATTGTCGGCGGTAACGTCAAGGATCCTCATGGCAACAAATTCATCCAACACTTCATTTGAGGATAAAGTGTGGAAGTCTGGTCTCTGACGAATCACAGATGACATGGCCTTGTGATAGGGCATCATGGCCTTCAGGAACTTGCGCTTGATCCAATTG
Source organism: Secale cereale (assembly GCA_902687465.1). Classification (NCBI taxonomy): domain Eukaryota; kingdom Viridiplantae; phylum Streptophyta; class Magnoliopsida; order Poales; family Poaceae; genus Secale; species Secale cereale. The sequence continues at coordinate 385,464,965 of LR738713.1, read as the reverse complement.
TCATCCGTGTCCTTACTGCCATGGTCTCGAAGAGATACTGCAAGAATAGTTAATCTTCGATAAAGTTCACGAGGATCTTCATCCTCGATCATTGCAAACTCATCAGCTTCATCTTGCACTACTTCATAGTTGGAGCGTTGAATGCTTGTGCTTCCCTTGTACATTGTGCCAACATGTTCCCATGCTTCCTTGGCCACAGTGAATGGACGAAGATGAGCAATGTCTTCAGGAGGGATTGAGTCTTGAAGAATGCAAAGTGCGGACTCGTTGAACTGATGATCGGCAGTTTCTCTTGGAGTCATGTTGTCAGGATCATACGGATAAAAACCTTGCTCAATGATTCTCCAGAGGTTAGTGGAACAATGATTAATATGACGTTTGAAACGAAACACCCAAGTAGCAAAATCAGTATTTTTTAACAAACTTAGGTGGGGGCCCGACGGAATTTAAATGCGGTGTGAGGACGGGTCCTCCATAGTGAGTAGGCGGAGGAGATTGGGCAAATTTCCCACTACCATGCTTAGTGACCGGGGCTTGCTCACTACTAGCTTCTCCCTTGTCGGGATTAGCCTCTGACACGTTGGTAGCGGGACGACCCACTTCCAACGGTGAGGTGGATAATTTAAGCCCCTCAAACATTTCTTTAAACATGCCCTTGACCTCGCTCGCTAGTGATTCTTTCAATGTGGTCAAGGCCACATTGAACTCCTCACGAGTGACGGAGGCTCCCCCATCTACCGTAGGCAAGGACGGATTTCCATCGGAATGGTCCTCCGTCTCGACTACGTTGTCAACCATACTCTTTGGACGGTAAAGTCCTTAAAAAGAGACGAGGCTCTGATACCAATTGAAAGGATCGATATGGTTGACTAGAGGGGGGGTGAATAGGCAACTAACAATTTTTAGCTTTTCTTAACCAATTAAACTTAGGCGACAAAATAAGTTGTCTAGATAAACTACTATGAAGACAACTAATGACAATAAGCCCAACAACTACACAAGCATGCTATAGAAATTAAACAAGTAAAGCATGCAAGAGTAAAGGTAAGAAATAACCACAAGTAGAACCGAAGGAGACGAGGATGTGTTTCCGAAGTTCCTTCCCTTTGAGGGGAAGTACGTCTCCGTTGGAGCGGTGTGGAGGCACAATGCTCCCCAAGAAGCCACTAGGGCCACCGTATTCTCCTCACGCCCTCACACGATGCAAGGTGCCGTGATTCCACTAGTGGTGCCCTTGAAGGCGGCAACCGAACCTTTACAAACAAGGTTGGGGCAATCTCCACAACTTGGAGGCTCCCAACAAACCACGAAGCTTCACCACAATGGAATATGGCTTCGAGGTGACCTCAACCGTCTAGGGTGCTCAAACACCCAAGAGTAACAAGATCCGCAAGGGATTAGTGGGGAGAATCAAATATCTCTTGGTGGAAGTGTAGATCGATGCCTCCTCAAGCACTCCCGAGCAAATCAACAAGTTTGATTGGCTAGGGAGAGAGATCGGGCGGAAATGGAGCTTTTGGAGCAACAATGGAGTAGTGGGGGAAGAGGTGAGTCTCCTTGGAGAAGAAGACCCCCTATATATAGTGGGGGGACAAATCCAACCGTTATTTGAGGTTTCAGCCCGCAGAGAGCGGTAGTACCGCAACTTACGAGCGGTACTACCGCAGGCTGCGCGGTACTACCGCTTGGGAAGCGGTACTACCGCCAAGGCAAAATATCGAGACCTGATATAGCCACGGATGAAATAAATTACATCCGTGGCTACATCCGCAGGGGAAAACGGAAGTAGCAAAATGCGACACGGTACTACCGCTTAAGCTAAGCGGTACTACCGCTTAAGCTAAACGGTACTACCGTGCGGTATGCGGAAGTAAAAAATTACTTCCGCATCCACTTCTTATACTTAGACTTCAGTGCCAGGCCCAGATACACGGTACTACTGCATGGGGACGCGGTACTACCGCGGGAGCGGTACTACCGTGTCGGCAAGCGGTACTACCGTGTACCTGTGCGGTACTACCGCTTGGCAAAGCGGTACTACCGCATGCTTGGCAGAAGATCAGTACAGAAGTCACAGAATTGCCACAACGAAAGAAAGACCGGTTGGACCTCCAGAGAAGCAAGGAAAGGAAGTGAAGGAGAAGGATGTGTACGTGTTGATTCTACCCAAACCTTTCCGACGCGGACCCCCTCTTAATAGTACGGCTTTCCTATTACTCAATGCCACCTACAGGGAGCAAAAAGAAAACACCGTCCTTCATGGGATCCGAGGGGCAATCAATCGTCTTGTTCCATAAGAGAGATATACCAGTATGAGCTTACAGCACACGATTAGTCCGCAAGAGTATTGTCATCAATCACCAAAACCATTAGGGAGAAAAGTGCCCTTACACATGCTGAAATAATCCTCGAACCTTGTTTGCCATAATCTTGGATTTATGCCGTCGAATTGAGGCAAATCAATACGAGGACCAAAAACGAAGTGATCAACACTCTCCCGATGGAATTCAGCGAAATGAGATATTGGGGAAGGATTGAACTTTGATCTTGTACCTCTGGTCGGGGGAGGGACATATGGAACGTGATCCTTCCCCTTGGTTGTTGGAGTTGAGCGGCTGCTCTCCACATGTAACATCCCAAATTTTCAATTTGGAATGTTATACATAGATCATAATTGCATTGCATGCTCTTTGCATTTTTGTTTGTGGCGTTCCTCGAATTTCTAAGCAACTCAAGGACCTACGGAGAGAGTTGGGAATTTTACCGTTTTCGTATTTGAGTTCGCTCGAATACCGGTACGAGGACAGTGTGATTCTAATTATTTTTCTCTCCTAAAAATATTTATCAATACAAAATATGAGCGGAGAAAATATGACTTCTCCAAAATAACAGAAATATTGGAGGAAAAATGTTAAAAATCACTTTTGGTATTTTTCTGGATTTATTTGTGATTTTATTTGCATAGGAAAAATGCGCATTTTTCAAAATTGCATTCAGGTCCGGAAAAAATGTTCACTTTGCCCTAAATATTATTGGAGGACGGAGAAAATTTATTTCGGGAGTTTTGGAGTCCGTTTAGTAGTTCTTTCGTTAGTTTTTCTGCACCAGGACTCTATTTAAAAAAAAGGGGGGCAACCGACTTAGAGTCGTACTGGCCCAGGACTCTGGGCTTTATAAGCCAGCCGCCCCAGCCCGACAGCCCAGCCGCCGCCGCACGCTACCCTAGCCCGCAATGTCGCCCCCTGCCCTAGCTCGCGCCGCCGCCGCACGCTCGCCCCGCCGCTGCACGCCCGCAGCGCCGCCGCCCCGCAGCGCCGCCGCCTCGCCGCCCCGCCGCGCCGGATCGCCACTGCCGCCGATCGCCGCCTCGCCGGAGTTCGTCGTTGAGGTAGTCATCGATTTTTTAGAACCGATCGGTTTTCGTAAACCGTAGATCTGTTTTTTATTAGATTAGATCGATTCGGTTTTTCATCGGTTTAGTTATTTAGGTGACGTTCGTCCGTACGTTCATTTTAACGAACGGTTTTCGTCCGTTAACCGCAGACAGCGAACGTTCGTTCGTTAGCCTGTTCGTCTGTTTTCTTTTTCGGGGTATTTATCCGCGGTTATTCCGATTGCGATTTCTGCCCTGATCTTATTTTTCGTTTTTCTTTTCGCTCGAGAGTCGGAATCAGGTGATTCAAAATCCCAGATCTTCGTATCGATGCCCTCTTTACGTTTAACCAACTTGAACAAGGTTTTGGCTACTATAAAATTTGACTTTAGGCCAATTAGCAAACCGGAGCTCGTTTCTTTCGCAGTTTGAGTTTCGTTGCTTCTTTCGAGTTGATTCTTTTTGCAAACCGGAGTTCTTAAGTTGAACTTTCTGGTTAGATCTCTTATTTGAGTTTTACCCGTGCATTAATTAAGTACTTGCTGTGTGCTTGTTTGTTTGCGATAGAGTACCCGGAGTGCGCCGCTTGCTACTTTGAATCTCTAGGTTTTGCGGATCATCAGCAAGGCAAGTAACACTTTGATCATACTTTCCAATTACCCAGTTTTCATTGCATTAGTCAAACCCTCACACATTGCATGAGTAGGATCAATTAACTTGTGGGACTGGGAAGTAGATTGAGGTAGTACCTATTACCTGCATTACATTCAAACCTTTGGGAGTTACTTCTACGTTTGCTGTTAGGCCATGCTATGCTCGTAGACGTGGATTGGGTGAGTGTATTCCATGACAGATGTGAGATTTTTAATTAATGGTTCAACTTAAGGTGGCAACTTTAACACACATCTGGGTGGATTGAGGCACCTGGGTATTCCAGCGATTGCCTGTTTTTCTTTTGGACCGCCACCCAGGCTCAAAGGGATCATGAGATTATTCATACTAGAAACTTCCGTGTGCAGCCACATGCCAATATGGGCTCTGGCATAGTTGAGTAAGTTGTGGGAAACCTTTCCATGATGGGCTAGCAGATGTAGAGGGATTGTAGGTGTACTGGCCTATTTATCTGGTTAAGGGGACCTCTTCGGAGAGACTGTGTCTCGGTCATCCGTTTCTCAAACACCATGTAGTGCGAGAAACCAAACGGAGGCGATCGAGTCTTGTGGGAAAAGTGCACAAACCTCTGCAGAGTGTACAAACTGATCATGATTAGCCGTGTCCCCGGGTATGGACTTCTTGAGTATCTGGTACTTGGATTATCATGTGAATCTCATCATGTTACTCTAATTAATATTGTTGGGTTTAAGGATGATTTTTAATTGGGATTGAGAGGATGTCTATCTTCTCAACGATGTTGCAACTACCATGATAGTTAATTAAAATATATTCCTTTGAAGTAGGGAAAAATTGGCTTTACGCAAAAACTGTAACCATAGAGCTTTCCACCAGCCATATTGCATATAGTATAGCTTTACTTTCATTGCTCTCTTGTGTTACTTTGCCAGCATATTCCAAGTGCTGACCCGTTTTCGGGCTGCAACGTTCATGTTGCAGACTTTTCAGACGACGAGTAAGGTGCCTTTTAGGTCGTGGTTCTATACTCAGTGATGCCGTTGGAGTTGATGGACTCACTTATCTTCCAAGCCTTCCGCTGTTATCGTGTTAGATGGCCTTAAGCCATTTTTATTTTAATAAGTTCATCGTTGGAACTATCGATGTAATAAGTGTGTGATTTGCTACGCTGTTATAAATCCTTCAAGTACTGTGCGTGTCAGCATTACTGATCCAGGGATGACACTGATGCACAGAGATCAGACTGTTTGAGGTCTGGTCGCTACAGAGATGGTATCAGAGCACATACTGACTGTAGGACACGACCACTAAGCTAAAGCCCTAGAGCACTTCTCACTCTTCTCTTTTCTGACTCCTCATCTTTTTTACTCTTTTAGGATGGTGGATGCAAAGAACAAGTTCACGCAACCGGATGAAGATACACCATTTGGATGACACCTGAAGGAAGTCACCAGATATCTAAACATTGGACTACCAAGTTTCTCCGGAACCTACAATGCCACTCTACCTGAGGAGGAGCGTTGGTTGATTCAAGCCCAAGTTCCAGGAAGGACGTTCAAGCCCGTCACCGCACTCATAGCATTTTCTTTTAATGCGCCTACATGGAGCCTAGGCAGGAGCATGGCAGCCCACATTGCTATGGGAAGGATTGGAAAAGTCTACTAGCAGGAACTGAAGGACACCATCTACCAGATTTGTGGACGCCGAGACGAGAATTGGGATATGATCAGCACCCGGAAGGATAGATCCATTGCAGCCTTCATCCAGGAGTTGAACCACCACATTCGTCGCCAGGAGCACCAAATGTGTGCAGGGAAGATAGATTTGAAGAAAGCACTAAACATAAATTTGGAGTTAGAAGAGGAACTCAAGTCTACGCGCGACGGATACGAGGAGCAGATGCTAATACTTGTGGAGAAGAATGATGACTTGACACGGAAGTTAGGGATACTCATGGGAGAAGAAGACGAGGAAGAAGAACCCAAGGAGATTCCACCGGAAGACTACATCATCATTGACGACACGGATTCAGAACCTGATGATAGCAAAGATGAAGACTATGAAGATGAAGCTGGAGCGGATATCATGGAATCCTCTGTTGATCAAATTTTCTAGAAGACCACCCTATGATTAGTAGTTTACCCCCATATATTAGTTTAAGAGCACTTTTGTAACGATAGTTAGATTTGTAAGACCTTGCTTGAAAATGATTGGTGTGATATGATTATGTTTGTCTCATGTGCATACGGGTAGTGATTTTCCCTTAGACCTCTTTTCTATTCTATTCTCTTCCCTCTACACCCATCAGATGCCTCCATGACGTGAGCCTGGATTTGAGTTTCCCCTTGAGCTCACCCAGTTGATCCAGCAGCAGAACACCCTGATGCAACTTCTTGTCCAGAACACTCAGAACAACCAGAACAACAACAACAACAACCCTCCACCACCACCACCCGTGGACAACCTGACACGTTTCTTAAGGTTGCGACCACCCGTGTTTGCTAGCAGCATCGAACCAATAGTGGCTGATGACTGGCTACGCAAGATTGGAAGGGATTTGACCACTGCCAATTGCTCGGATGCTGAGAAGGTGCGTTTTGCCGCACACCAGTTGTCTGGACCAGCCGCAACATGGTGGGAGAATTACACAGCCACTTACCCCATAGCCAATGTGACTTGGGATCGGTTTCAACAAGCTTTTCGTACCGCCCATGTCTCAACTGGAGCTATGAGTATGAAGAAGCAGGAGTTTCACAATTTGCGCCAAGGCAACCGTACTGTGGCCCAGTACGTGGATGAGTTTAGTACCCTATCTCGTTATGCCCCAGATGATGTGGCCACAGATGCCGCTAAGCAGGAGAGATTCATGGAAGGGCCGAATGATGAGATGAGTGTATAGTTGATGGTGGCCACTTTCAATAACTACCAGGAGCTGGTTGACCGTGCCCTAATGATTGAAAGGAAGCACCAACAGATTGAAAGTCGCAAAAGGAAGTATGGACAAGGAAAGTATAACTCTGGAGCTCAGCAGAAGCCTCGTTTTACCCCTAAAACAGTAGGACAGTTCCAACATACCCATGGAGGAGGTAGCTCGCACAATCACAATGGCACCAAGAATGGAAATGGAAATGGAGCAAATGGTAACCAGAGCCGCCCTACACCATCCACACCCACCAAGAAGGATTTCAGCCATGTCACCTGTTACAAGTGCGGGAAAAATGGACATTATGCCAATGAATGCCCAGAAGCTAAGAATGGGAACGGCAATGGAAGCGCCGCGAAGAAGCCCAACCCCTTCAACAAAGGACAAGTGAAACACGTTAGCGTGGAGGAGGTAGAAGAGCAACCAGATGCTGTTGTCGGTAAGTTTTTGGTTAAGACATTTACCACAATAGTTCTTTTCGATACTCGTACATCGCATTCATACATTTCAAGGGGATTCGTAAATAGACTGAGTTCTTAAGACCCCCATGTTAGTAAGTTCACCAAGAGCAGAGTATATGGCACACCAAGGATGTTTTCAGACTCCATTGATCATAGGACGCCATACTTTCCCCTCTGACCTAATAGTCCTAGAATCACAAGGATTGGATGTGATATTAGGTATGGATTGGCTATCGAAGTATGGAGGTAACATTGACTGTGCCAGCAGGTCTATTTTGCTCACCACCCCGGAGGGAAAAAGGATTAAGTATGTATCTAGGCATTCGCCTATAAGGACTCAAGTACATTCTCTCATGGGAGTTGTTCAGGAGGAAGTGCCAGTAGTAAAGGATTATCCGGATGTGTTTCCATAGGAGTTACCTGGCATGCCACCGGATAGAGATATAGAGTTTTTGATTGAACTTTTGCCAGGCACCGGGCCAATTTCTAAGAGACCATATAGGATGCCCGCAAAGGATTTGGAGGAGATAAAGAAACAGATTAAGGAGTTACTGGATAAAGGATTCATACGCCCAAGTTCTTCGGCTTGGGGTTCGCCAGTACTTTTAGTGGAGAAGAAGGATGGATCGTTAAGAATGGTTGTTGATTATCGAGGGCTGAGCGAAGTAACGATCAAGAACAAGTACCCACTGCCGATGATCAATGATCTGTTCGATAGATTGCAAGGAGCTAAGATATTTTCCAAGATCGATCTGCGATTAGGGTACCACCAATTGAACATCCGAGAGCAGGATATACCTAAGACGGCCTTTACCACCAGGTACGGGTTGTACGAGTATACTGTTATGTCTTTTGGTCTGACTAACGCACCGGCATACTTTATGAACCTGATGAACAAAGTGTTTATGGAGTATTTGGATAAGTTCGTCGTAGTGTTCATAGATGATATATTGATCTTCTTGAAGGATGAAGAGGAGCATGTAGAGCATTTGCGTTTAGTATTGGAGAAGCTCAGATAACATCAGTTATATGCCAAGTTTAGAAAATGCGAGTTTTCGTTGAAGGAAGTCGGATTTCTCGGACACGTTATATCTGGAGAAGGAATAGCAGTAGATCCCGCTAAGGTGGACACTGTGACCCATTGGAAAGCACCAACAACAGTTGTAGAGATCCGGAGTTTTCTTGGACTGGCAGGATATTACCGGAGATTTATTGAGAATTTCTCGAGGATTGCAAAGCCAATGACGGAGTTGCTAAAGAAGGACACCAAGTTCAGTTGGACAGAAGAATGTGAGGCCAGTTTTCAGGAATTAAAGAAAAGGTTGGTCTCATCCCCTGTGTTGATTCTGCCAGATCAACATAAGGATTATGAGGTGTACTGCGACGCTTCACGTCGAGGACTTGGAGCAGTCCTTATGCAGGAAGGAAGAGTTGTTTCGTATGCTTCATGACAACTAAAACCTCATGAGCTGAACTATGCCACCCACGATTTGGAGTTAGCAGCCGTAGTGCATGCATTGAAGACATGGAGACATTTTCTTATTGGAAACCATTGTGAAGTATATATGGATCACAAGAGTTTCAAGTATATATTCACTCAGAAGGAGCTGAATCTCAGGCAAAGGAGATGGCTGGAACTCATTAAGGATTACGACATGAGATTGCATTATCATCCCGGAAAGGCTAACGTAGTAGCCGATGCGCTAAGCCGTAAGAGCCATGTCAAGACCCTAATGACGGAGGATTTTCCAAAGGAGTTAGCCGAGGACTTACGAGAACTTCATTTGGAGATAGTTCCGAGAGGCTACGTAGCAACACTCGAAATCCAGTCTACCCTGATGGATAAAATCAGAGAAGCTCAGAAAACTGACGAGGAGGTTGTATCTATAAAGGAGAGGATGAGCGAAGGAAGAGGTAAATGTTTTCGTGAGGATGAACACGACACCTTATGGTTTGAGGACCGCATTTATGTGCCTAATGACCCGGAGATCAGGAAGTTGATTTTACAGGAGGCCCATGAGTCACCATACTCAATTCACCCAGGAAATACTAAGATGTATTTGGATTTGAAGGACATTTTCTGGTGGGCCGGTATGAAGAAAGATATCGCGGATTATGTAGCAGTTTGTGATGTATGTCAGAGAGTAAAGGCAGAACATCAGAAGCCAGCAGGATTATTACAACCTATGCCGATACCCGAATGGAAGTGGGAGAAGCTTGGCATGGATTTTATCACCGGATTGCCCAGGACCAAAGCAGGATATGATTCATTATGGGTAGTAGTGGACCGATTGACGAAGGTAGCCCACTTTATCCCTGTAAAAACCACATATACCAGTGCAAAGTTGGCAAAGATATACATGACCCAAATTGTATGTCTGCATGAAGTTCCGAGGAGCATCATATCAGATAGAGGAACCCAGTTTACCTCAAAGTTCTGGAATCAGTTACACGAAACTTTGGGTGCCAGACTAGAGTTTAGCACAGCTTTTCACCCGCAGACAGATGGACAGACTGAGAGAGTCAATCATATTTTGGAAGATATGCTGAGAGCCTGTGCATTAGATTATGGATCTAGTTGGGATGACAATTTGCCCTACACGGAGTTCTCATACAACAACAGTTACCAAGCCAGTTTGAAGATGGCACCGTTCGAGGCATTGTATGGAAGGAGATGTCGAACACCGTTAATGTGGGATGAAGTTGGAGACCGACAGTTGTTTGGACCAGACTTAATCAAAGAGTCTGAGGAGAAGGTGAAGTTGATTCGAGATAGATTGAAGGTAGCTCAATCCAGGCAGAAGAGTTATGCGGACTCGAAGCGCAAGGAGATAGCCTATGAGATCGGAGATAGAGCATACTTGAGAGTATCGCCTCTGCGAGGAGTTAAACGTTTCGGAGTTAAAGGAAAGCTAGCCCCGAGATTTATGGGACCTTACCGTGTTTTGAACGCATGGGAGAGGTTGCCTATAAGTTGGAATTGCCCGAAGGATTGTCAGGAGTGCACGATGTGTTTCACGTTTCACAGCTTAAGAAGTGCCATGCAGAGATGGCCGAAATACCGCTTAGAGACATAGTACCCCTCAAAGCAATTCAGTTGGACAGTGATCTGACTTACGAGGAGAAGCCTGTTAAGATTCTCGAAATTTCGAGCAGAGTCACCCGTAGTAAGGTTATCAAGTTTTGCAAAGTTCAGTGGAATCACCACACCGAGGAAGAAGCCACCTGGGAACGAGAAGATGATCTACGCAAGGACCACCCACACCTGTTCTCTAGCCAAGTCGAATCTCGAGGGCGAGATTCATTCCAAGGGGGGTAGGTTTGTAACATCCCAAATTTTCAATTTGGAATGTTATACATAGATCATAATTGCATTGCATGCTCTTTGCATTTTTGTTTGTGGCGTTCCTCGAATTTCTAAGCAACTCAAGGACCTACGGAGAGAGTTGGGAATTTTACCATTTTCGTATTTGAGTTCGCTCGAATACCGGTACGAGGACAGTGTGATTCTAATTATTTTTCTCTCCTAAAAATATTTCTAAATACAAAATATGAGCGGAGAAAATATGACTTCTCCAAAATAACAGAAATATTGGAGGAAAAATGTTAAAATCACTTTTGGTATTTTTCTGGATTTATTTGCGATTTTATTTGCATAGGAAAAATGCGCGCTTTTCAAAATTGCATTCAGGTCCGGAAAAAATGTTCACTTTGTCCTAAATATTATTAGAGGATGGTGAAAATTTATTTCGGGAGTTTTGGAGTCCGTTTAGTATTTCTTTCGTTAGTTTTTCTGCGCCAGGACTCTATTTAAGAAAAAGGGGGGCAACCGACTTAGAGTCGTACTGGCCCAGGACTCTGGGCTTTATAAGCCAACCGCCCCGGCCCGACAGCCCAGCCGCCGCCGCCCGCTACCCTAGCCCGCAGCGCCGCCCCTGCCCTAGCTCGCGCCGCCGCCGCACGCTCGCCTTGCGGCCGCACGCCCGCAGCGCCGCCGCCTCGCCGCCCCGCCGCGCCGGACCGCCGCTGCCGCCGACCGCCGCCTCGCCGGAGTTCGTCGTTGAGGTAGTCATCGGTTTTTTTAGAACCGATCGGTTTACGTAAACCGTAGATCTGTTTTTTTATTAGATTAGATCGGTTCGGTTTTTCGTCGGTTTAGTTATTTAGCGGACGTTCGTCCGTACGTTCGTTTTAATGAACGGTTTTCGTCCGTTAGCCGCAGACAGCAAACGTTCGTTCGTTAGCCTGTTCGTCCGTTTTCTTTTTCGGGGTATTTATCCGCGGTTATTCCGATCGTGATTTCTGCCCTGATCTTGTTTTTCGTTTTTCTTTTCGCTCGAGAGTTGGAATCAGGTGATTCAAAATCCCAGATCTTCGTATCGATGCCCTCTTTACATTTAACCAACTTGAACAAGGTTTTGGCTACTGTAAAATTTGACTTTAGGCCAATTAGCAAACCGTAGCTCGTTTCTTTCGCAGTTTGAGTTTCGTTGCTTCTTTCAAGTTGATTCTTTTTGCAAACCGGTGTTTTTAAGTCGAACTTTCTAGTTAGATCTCTTATTTGAGTTTTACCCGTGCATTAGTTAAGTACTTATTGTGTGCTTTTTTGTTTGCGATAGAGTACCCGGAGTGCGCCGCTTGCTACTTTGTATCTCTAGGTTTTGCGGATCATCAGCAAGGCAAGTAACACTTTGATCATACTTTCCAATTACCCAGTTTTCATTGCATTAGTCAAACCCTCACACATTGCATGAGTAGGATCAATTAACTTGTGGGACTGGGAAGTAGATTGAGGTAGTACCTATTACCTGCATTACATTCAAACCTTTGGGAGTTACTTCTACGTTTGCTGTTAGGCCATGCTATGCTCGTAGACGTGGATTGGGTGAGTGTATTCCATGACAGATGTGGGATTGTTAATTAATGGTTCAACTTAAGGTGGCAACTTTAACACATATCTGTGTGGATTGAGGCACCTGGGTATTCCAGCGATTGCCTGTTTTTCTTTTGGACCGCCACCCAGGCTCAAGGGGATCATTAGATTATTCATACTAGAAACTTCCATGTGTAGCCACATGCCAATATGGGCTCTGGCATAGTTGAGTAAGTAGTTGGAAACCTTTCCATGATGGGCTAGCAGATGTAGAGGGATTGTAGGTGTACCGGCCTATCTATCTGGTTAAGGGGACCTCTTCGGAAAGACTGTGTCTCGGTCATCCGTTTCTCAAACACCATGTAGTGCGAGAAACCAAACGGAGGCGATCGAGTCTTGTGGGAAAAGTGCACAAACCTCTGTAGAGTGTACAAACTGATCATGATTAGCCGTGTCCCCGGTTATGGACTTCTTGAGTATCTGGTACTTGGATTATCATGTGAATCTCATCATGTTACTCTAATTAATATTGTTGGGTTTAAGGATGATTTTTAATTGGGGTTGAGAGGATGTCTATCTTCTCAACGATGTTTCAACTACCATGATAGTTAATTAAAATCTATTCCTTTGAAGTAGGGAAAAATTGGCTTTACGCAAAAACTGTAACCATAGAGCTTTCCACCAGCCATATTGCATATAGTATAGCTTTACTTTCATTGCTCTCTTGTGTTACTTTGCCAGCATATTCCAAGTGCTGACCCGTTTTCGGGCTGCAACGTTCATGTTGCAGACTTTTCAGACGACGAGTAAGGTGCCTTTTAGGTCGTGGTTCTATACTCAGTGATGCTGTTGGAGTTGATGGACTCACTTATCTTCCAAGCCTTCCGCTGTTATCGTGTTAGATGGCCTTAAGCCATTTTTATTATAATAAGTTCATCGTTGGAACTATCGATGTAATAAGTGTGTGATTTACTACTCTGTTATAAATCCTTCAAGTACTGTGCGTGTCAGCATTACTGATCCAGGGATGACACTGATGCACAGAGATCAGACTGTTTGAGGTCTGGTCGCTACACCACACCTCCTTCTCCACCTCCCATCTGGGTCTGAGTTGTGGGTTGGCGGCCAGACGTGGATGAAGATGTAGCGGATGGCGGTCGCTCCATACCAGCACGGATCTCATCCATGCCAACCCCGATTGACAGCTTGAGGTTGTCGATCCGCATCGTCAGGTCGCCCACGATGGAACACATCGACTTCGACGCTTCATCGTCCCATCACTTGAAATGGATGTCGAGGGACTCTGCCAAGTCATTCTTGAGGAACTCGTAAACCGCCTTCGTCGCCGGCGACAAACTCTCCATGATTTCACGGCAGCGACACACCGCAAACCTTGTCGCATGCGGGTGGTGGCTCGGAACTTGTTGCACCAAGATCTATGGCTCTGGTGCGAATTGTAAGAACCAAATTGTCTCTCAATCTATCTTATTGCTCAATTGCTTATAGACCATGGATGATTCAAATCAAGGAGGAAGGAGAGCGAGAGGAACATGACGCAAGCTGGCCACATACACTAGCCTATCCAGTCGGCCGAAGCCTTTTTCATCCATTCACCGTTACAACACATCACTTGGCTACTTATACACGAGTGTCTATTGGACCCATTCCGGCCCAACTACTCATGCATGGTACTTCTTGCTCCTTTTGGGCCTGGCCTGGGGACTGCCTGCCGGTTTGCCCTGTATTGAATCACTTGTTGTTGCCGCAGCAGCAGTAGAGTTGATGACAAGCGAGGTGAGGCGCTCGCCCTACCTGAATTTCGTACGATTTTCTTATATGTATACGTACCCGGATCAATAGAAAGAGAACATGCTGGAAAAAATCGCTAAAAGAACAAACATAATCGTTCATTTCTTAGTGTGGGGCACGTACTCGAGCTAGCTGGGCCTAGCGCCTAAGCCAGCGCCCAGCCACGCAGCCCAGAAGGCAACTCACAATGTTTCTTAGTGTAACCAATGCAACCGGGCTTGCCTAAAATAAAAAAACCAATGTAGCAACACTTGAGGGCCTTGGTGCCACAAATATACATTTAGGCTAGAAAATGAATCTACATTTAGGACGGGGTCTTGTTGTTGTGGAAATAATCAGAAGCTACATTTTGAGTTCCAAAAATTGTTTTGCTGACAACAAAGGATGTCAGTCATTAATTTGTGCACCACTTTTCCTCGATTTTGTACTATGCTAATTTATTATGAGTTCTAATAAAGTAGAAACCCGAACAAGCAGAAGCAATGAATGAATAGCCGATTATGTAGAAATTGTGTGGAACGTTGTTGAGGGAGTCCTAGATTAAGAGGTCCTTGGGCCGCCGGCCTATTTCTTATGAGCCGGATTGAAGGGCTATTTTGAAGAATGATTAGAGCGTCATCCGTGACCGGATAGGAGATCCTCGAAGCCGTGGTGTGTCGCCCAAGTCAAGATCAAGCATGATATTTCGTTCATTGTAACCGACCTCATGTAACCCTAACCCTATCGATGTCTATATAAACCAAAGGGTTTTAGTCTTTACGGCCTCCTCAACCTCTAGGGTTTAGCTTGCCTGATCTCGAGGTAGATCTACTCTATAACCATACCATACACATAAAATACAACCAAGCATGACATATGGTTTTACCTCCTAGAGAGGGCCTGAACCTGGGTAAACATCATGTCCTTCATTCCTTGTTCCCCATCAATCCTAGATCCACGGCTCGGGACCCCTACCCGTGATCCGCCGGTTTTGACACCGACATTGGTGCTTTCATTGAGAGTTTCGCTGTGGGGTCGCCGAAGGATTGATGGCTCTCCTCACCATCAGAGAGGACGTTAGCTCCCGGGACTCTTTGTCCCCAGCCAGCTCTTCGCGTTCGGTAGCATTGTGCTACATGCCAACCCAACATGTCATCTAGAGCAGATCATCAATTTTGCTCCTGAACACCGGATTAGATTCGACAATCTAGAGTACATGATGGACGTCCGAGGCGATCTGGTCTTTGCCGAATTCCCGGCCTCGCCTGGTGCCCCGATGGGCCCTGCTGTGCCCGTAGTGGAGCTTTCTCCCGATTTGTTACATGGGTCAGCCTCAAATCACTTACCGAACTTGAGCTCGGATAGCTCCACTCCATCCGGAGACCAGGGATCCCCTTCAGCCACGCCGACAATGCTCACCAAAGACCTAACTCCGGGCCTCGACGCAGAGGCGCTGTTCGTACGCCAAGAATCGCCCTCGGCCAGACTATTTCCCCATGCCAAGAACCGGGGCAGTAACCCGAGCTAGAGGTCGACATTCAGAAGTCAGGAACCACCCCTGACCGAACTCCCTCTCACCGGATCGGCTCCGAGCCCCGATACGGGAATAACATCCGAAGACCAGGTTTTGTCCTCGGTCTCCCCCGCTTGTCCGGTCATAGAACTGATCTTGGGCCTTGAGCTCAACTCGGCCCATGAAGATCGGGATTCAGTCCGGACCAAATTCAACCCGGCGACCCTCGCTCTATTGAACGAGGCGCTGGACCGAATCCAGATCATGGCTATTCGGAAGGATCCACCCCAACCTTCAGCAGCCCCTCGAGGAGAATTATAGGGAATTTTACGGCCCACACACCACCCACCTGGTAGCCACAGTCAAAGATTTAACTGACATGTTGGAGTACACCTCGGAAAATGCCGAGTCCATGGACGAAGATAGCGGTGCTATGGCTAACACCGATGACGCTCCCCCAGTCACAGGCCGCTGGACGGCCACGTCCACATACGACGTCTACATGGTGGATACTCCTAAAGACGATGATGACACGCCCAAGAAAAATAACGGGAAACCAGATGACGAGCCGCCTAAATGCCACAGACAGCGCCGCTGCTCTAAGGCACGTCAAAGCCATGCGAGCAACACGAACACATGCCAAGACGACATCCTGGATAATACAGACAACCTGGACGTCGCCGCCACCGATGACCATCAGCCAAATGACCACGAGGAGCAGGAGGACCCTCTCAACCCGGAAGACCTCAACGACTTCGAAGATAATAATTTCCTCTCCCTTTCCGAAGAGGAGGTTATATTGGGTGACGAAGATTCCATCGTCCCCGAAGACCCGCTAGACCAGCAGTGGTTCAAACCATTGCTAATTGCCACCGCGCGAAGCCTGAAGAAATAGCGGCAAAAAAATAAAATCCGAACAGGATACCCTGAACGAGAGATGGACTAAGGTCGTAGCTGCCGAAGAGGGGTATGGCTATGGGCGACAGACTAAAAGCTACCCAAAGCGCAGATTGCTGCCACAATTCGACGACAAGGCCATAGAGTGTCGGGGGGATGACCCTCGGGTAGGCCCATGACGGCGAACGACGCTTCAAAAACATCGGGCCAACCAGCGCCCCGGTCCGGCTGCCCGACTACCTTGGCCGGCTAGCCATCCCGGTTGCCTTGCCGGCTCGCCATCCCGGCTGCCTGGCCGGCTCCTCGTCCGGCTGCTCCAGCATGCATGCTACGCGAAGTCAACTACGGCATCCCATCTGACACGACACGGATAAGACAATCGTACCGTGAACACTGTTGCTGATAAAGCATACACTATTCACTCGTCATACACGACGTCGTGTATAGTGTTACTTGTCCCTGGGCACTATTGTATAAAGTGGCCCAGGGGAGCACTTTATTAGAGGAGAAGTCTTTTCCTTGTCCAAGAAGGCAGAGACTCGGCCAAGGGACAATCACTCACACATATATACAAGCACCCATCCATCTATCCACACACAGGCTCATACGGCCACACACACATTCAGCCACAAACCATGGCCACAAGTCCACTCACGTACACACATATACACACTCACTCACTCACTCACACATGAGGCAGAGTAGAGAATAAGTGCAGCTAGCTTCCTGATTCATCTAGATACACCTCCAGGAGCAACTCTGTACTGCTATATATACACTTCATATATCATCAGACATGCAAGAGTAGGGGTATTATCTCTCCGGAGAGCGCCGAACCTGGGTAAACCACCGCGTGCTGTTTGCCCAATCCCGTCCCCGGATCTCCACTGCAGCCTAGCCCGCAACTCAACCCACTCTGTGGCATCTGTCGTCTCATGAACCCGCCCGCGAGATAACCATGACATAGAGCTAGCAATTCCAATACACACTCAGGTCGAACAACCAAACCGCCCGCCTCGAGGATGGGACATGACAGCTAACGAAGCCAAACAAACCGTCGCTCCACCCTGCCATCACGGCAAGGAGCCAGCGCGATCGACAGGCCAATACGACCTACGACATGACCTGGACGCTCGAAGCAGGTCCATCTACAGACCCAAAGAAAGCCTTCCCATTAACCGGGATGGATACCAAGCTTGGTTGACCCGAAATAATCGAGTTCGGGAAAAACAATGAGTTTGGATGGCCGATGATCTTTGACGCGACATAGCCCGAATTGGGGGCGCCGCTCACCCGCTGTGCTTCACAGATAGGGTGATGCAGCATGAATTCCCTGAAGGCTTTAAGACTGTGAACATAGAGCCATATGTCGGAACCACAAATCCGGCAATATGGAGAAGATTTCTTGCTACACATTCATATGGCACGAGGAGATGATCTCCACGCCATCAAGTACCTGCCTTTAAAACTCAAAGGACCAGCCAGACACTAGTTTAATAGCCTCCCCAAAAACTCTATATGGTGATGGGAGGAGCTCGAGGATGCCTTTAGAGCCAATTTCCAAGGAACCTATGTCCGGCCTACGGACGCCGACGACTTAAGCCACATAACCCAACAACCCAGAGAGTCAGCCCGACAGTTCTGGAATCGATTCATGACTAAGAAGAATCAAATCGTTGATTGTCCAGATGCCAAAGCCATAGCCGCCTTCACGCACAATGTCAAGGACAAGTGGCTTGCACGACAACTCGGCCATGATAAGCCGAAGACAATGACAACTCTCACCGCCTTGATGACCCACTTTTGTGCAGGAGAAGACAGTTGACTCGCTCGTAAAAGCACCAACCCCAAAACACCCGGTACCTCTGAAGTCCGGGATGCAAACGAAAAGCCATGACTCAATAAAAATAAGCGTCACCATAACGACAGCAATGCTGATGAGACGGCGGTAAACGCCGGATTCCGCAACTCGAAGTCTGGATCACGTAAGAAGCCTTCTAAAGGCAACCACGATGGCCCAACCAAGTTGGATACAATCTTGTATAGGCACTCCTAGATCCATGGAACCCCTTAAAAACCCACTAACTACTCCAACCGTAACTATTGGGTGATAAAACAAGCCGTTAAGCTCACAACCGAGGACTCTGGTAAAAGCCCACGAAGCGAGGACGGCGACGAACCTCGCAGGCCGAATAACGGATGCCAAAAACCAGTTCCTCCTGATGTCAAGATGGTGAACATGATCTATGCCACCCATATACCACAGAAGGAAAGGAAGCGCGTGCTATGAGACATTTACGCCGTTGAGCCCATAGCGCCAAAATCCAACCCGTGCTCGGGTTGCCCGATCACCTTCGACCGAAGGGACCACCCCACCAATATCTGTCACAGAGGGTCGGCGGCCCTGGTCCTTGACCCCATCGTCGATGGGTATCACCTCACTAGAGTCCTTCAGGACGAAGGCAATAACCTCAATCTGATTTATGCTGATACAGTGAGGAAAATGGGAACATGTCCATCAAGGATCTAGCCCGGCAACACCACCTTTAAGAGGGTGATACCGGGCATTGAAGCCCGATGCTCAGGAATAGTAAATTTGGAGGTAGTTTTCGGCTCCCGCGATAACTTTCGCAGCGAAGACTTGATCTTCGATATCACCCCTTTTTGCAGCGGCTACCACGCCCTTCTGGGCTGGACAACGTTTGCCCGTTTCAACGCCGTCGGCATTATGCATACCTCAAGCTCAAGATGCTCGGACCCTCAGGCGTCATAACTATAAATAGTAACATGGAACACTCACTATGGACCGAAGAACACACTGCAGCCTTGGTAGCCGAAGATCAAGCCGGCATCACAGGGGCGAGATATTAGCCAGCTGTAAGGGCCAGATATACAAACAAATGGACCCGAGCCTGGTCCCTATCATGGGATCCCGCATGTGTTCCTCGCAAATAGGGATACGCACCCCATGGCTCGCCTGACCAAGTCGCACTTGATACGTCCAAAACGTATCTATAATTTCTGCTTGCTCCATGCCTCTTTTGGGTGATATTGCTATGATATTTATACACTTCCATACACTTTTGATCATATTTGGACTAACCTATTAACTCAGTGCACCCTAGTGCCAGTTTCTGTTTTCGGCTGTTTTTGTATTTCAGGTTTTCACGTTACGAGAACTGCCAGGAAAAATCCAGAAAAATTATATAAAAAATCAGCGTTCCAGAAACTACCGTGCGCCCGAAGGACA
>LR738713.1:385411114-385440055 GCA_902687465.1 Secale cereale | reverse complement strand
GGCACCAGGGCTCCAGGCACCCTGGCGGCGCCCCCCTGGGCCGCGCCGGGGGGGCGCCTGGGCCCCCCGAGGCTCCTCCGATGCCCCCCTTTGGCATATATTTAAAGCGTCTCCCGAAACCCTTGAGGGAGGAACTCTTTTCGCGATCTCATCTCTGTTCTGCCGCCGCCGCCGCTTCCAAGATCGGGAGCACCAGGAGAACTCTTCCCGGCACCCTGCCGGAGGGGAGGATCACCACCGGGAGCCTCTCCACCACCATGGACGCCTCCCGGATGAGTTGTGAGTAGTCTCCCTTGGACCATGAGTCCATGACCAGTAGCTATGTGATGTTCTCCTCCCGTTCTTGTGCTTCACTAATTAGCCCTCGTGAGCAGCCCTACATGATCGAGGCATATATGTAATCCTTATGCTGTTGCTATGATGAGTTTGCTGGGATCCGATGGATTATGAGATTATGTTCAGATTGTGCTTGAGTAATATATTTGATCTACCTCTTTTATATTTATGTTCGTAAGTAATTCTTGCATGTTCTCCGTTGTTATTTATTGCTTTGGCCAAGTAATAGGTAGTGACTCCAAGAGGGAACGTTGTGCTTGATTGTGGGTTCATGCCCCTCGATGACTAGTTTGAGTGACAGAAACATGAGTCTAGGGGATGTGCTGTTGCCACAAGGGGGAAACAACGGTGCTTGTGCCCGCGGGTGCAAGGATTGTTTACTTTACGCAAAGTTCTTTTAATGCAGTTGTGTGTTGCATTGAGTTTACACTATGGGTGGGACTCGCAACTTAATACCAGCGAGATGTTCTGGATAGATATCTCAAGGTGGATGATTAGTAGTAGATATTGATGGATTTCGGTCTACTTACTTTGGCGTACCGCCCATGCTTTGAACCTCAACCTTTCTTGCAATGTAATCAGCATTGGTTTGTGCACATGGTCCTGTCAATTGCCCAGCTGTAATTCGTTTACCTCACATAGCTGTTTTATCGTCTTTTGGGAGAGAGACATCACTAGTGAACATCATGAGACTCCGGTCCATATTACCATCATTGATCACATCCGCTATTTACTTTTCGCTTTTATTTACTATTGCAATTATATCTATCACTACTATCACTTGCGTTTAATCCTTTGTGAACTACAAGGCCGGAGGGATTGACAACCTCTCTGTACTCGTTGGGAGCAAAGTTATTTGTATCTGTGTGCAGGTCCACGTTGATTGCTAATATCTGGCGCCGTAGCAGTTGACACCTTCTTGTTGAACCTAGGAGTCTCTGGGGATTCGATCCTTGGTATCTTTGCCAAGAGAAAAACTTCCGCAACACTACATCTCACACCTTCCACTTGGGGTAACCAACGAGGGGCGAGAAGCCTAGCAGCACTCTACATGCCTCATCAGCACGACTTCGCGCTCAAGATACCATGGGCGATCAAGGCCCTCATCAAGCCACAACTTCATGAGTTTGGGTCAATTGAACTATGGACGGCCGTGTCTTCGGACAACATCGGGTGCGGCTCCGGATCCGCCCAGCATCAAGCTACGTCAACAAGGCTACTTCTCAAGATCCCTATTTAAGGATCCCCTCTGCCAAAGCACGCCCCTCTACACGGTGACCTACCCCTCCTCAACCAGCAGGAGCTAAGGCGCAGATGTGCAGCAGAGCACAATTGAGGCTTCAACCCACGTATCAAGTCCCCGTGTAAACCTTTCTTTTGTAAAAGCTTATATATATGTACTTATAATGAATGCCCTGGCAGTTCGAACTGTACGATAGATGTCCCGAGCCTATGGAAAATGAAAAACACCCATTAGGGGAGTCGAGAACTTACTTGTCTCGCCTCTAGCCCCCTTTTCCGCTCTTCGAATAGCCCGACACACGCTCTTACATGTAGATCAGGTAATAGACCGAGGGGACGATCTTGTTATCTACCCTATGCATTAAGTCTAGCACCATGTTTTGGTTGTGTGTTCGGCGTCTCGGATATTGCACTATATCCATCAGTTCTGAACTATGTCTTGGGTCAATAGTTGGGTCACCCGGCTCCTATGCTTACCTTCTTACGTTCCGCACATTCGGCTAAGAAGGTAAAGGGAGAACCCCTGCGATTGTACTCATGGCTCGTCCAGTTAAGC
Organism: Secale cereale; assembly: GCA_902687465.1. Taxonomy (NCBI): domain Eukaryota; kingdom Viridiplantae; phylum Streptophyta; class Magnoliopsida; order Poales; family Poaceae; genus Secale; species Secale cereale. Next base: position 385,437,921 of record LR738713.1, on the reverse strand, counting down.
ACCTCAGGAGGAGAAAGACAAAAACTAACTGTCATTGTAAGCGTGAACTGTTCTGTGATCCGATGACAAGTGTTAAACTCAAAAAATCGTTGCCGATTTCTCCGTGTCACACGCATGTTTCGTCTTAGCACAAACCACATGATTACAAGGTATGCCTTGGCTCCCAAGAATATCATAATATACTGGGGGCTAGTCATTAATCCCCACCATCAAGCTCCTATGGCTAAGTGAAATCAATAAAGCCGAATAGTCTGATTGACTAGTCTCGCTCATGCACTACCACCTTCGGGTACCGAGACGTTGGTTATGGGTGAGAATGCGGAGATGAAACATCCCATGTGATATTCACTTTGGGGCTGAAGCCGACGACTGGTAACTTTCAGAATAAACATACGGCCGTAGAGGAGTCAAAATAAAACCATCATATTTTTAAAACATGCCAACAGGCTGCATCATGAAGCACAAGGTCCAGTTGACAACTTAATACAATCATTCAATAATTACATCTTTTGAGCACTGGCCTTCTATCGCCCGAGCGCCATTCATAACGTGTGTAAAGTACAACCCATGGTGGCGATGCTCCTTTCGAGCCGGCGGAGGACCAGTGGCGATGTCCATTGGCTTAATCCTAGGCCAATGAACCATGGTCTTCGCAAAAGCCAACCTATCTCCTTCAAGGCACACATAGCTCTTCACAACATCAATCCAGGGCGACGCCTCCCGAAGCTTTTGTAGCAGGCCGAAGTAGCTGTCCGTTATAGGCTCTGTGGGCCATAGTCGGACACAAAGATCTTTCAAGGCCGGCTCAGACATCCAATGCAGCTCCATCAGCTCCTTCATCTGGTTGCTAAGGAGGGGAGGGTGCTCGGGAGCCTAGAACGACGACCAGAAGAGCCGCCGCTCGGAGTCCTCCTCGCAAACGACATAGTAATCCGCCGCAGCCGCCACACTCTTCGGAAGTTCGGCGAAAATGCCTATGGAGCGCTAGACCCGCGTCAGCAAGGGTAACCTATTGCCGCCAAAAACACTCTGCAGTAAGTATATCTTACCATCTACGATTTGCTTCACTTGGCGAAGCTCCTCCCGGACACCCCGCACCTCTATCTGGCCTCTTGGAGCTCTTTCTCCGCCTTGGAGAGATTGGAAGACTGCTCTTTTCGCTTTTTCTCAAGGTCCTCACATTTCATGATGGCATCCTTGAGCTCCACCTGCACTTCGGCCACTCAAGCCTCATGCTTCTCACCGGCGGCCTTTGCCAGCTCAAGTTTGGCCACCGCCTTTGCAGCAGCCGCTCTCTTCGCAGCCGCCTCAGCCTCGGCCTTTTTGAGTGCTGCCTTGAGTCTCTCGACCTCAGCGGCGCCAACTTCAGTCATCAAACACAATGTGCTCAGCACACAATCCGAAAAGAATAGATCCGACGGTGTTCACCTTGCGCTTCATCGAGCCACTTGTTAACAAGGTCAAGATCATCATTCTAGTGTTTAAGCTTGCCACCCATCTCCTCTTGGGCAGCGACATTAGCAGCCACGGCCAAGGACGACGCCTGTGATATTACATCAATCATCAAACTTTAAAAACTGGCTATGGCCATTTGACCCTCTGTAAGGTTTCTTGCAATCCTTACAGAGTCTCAAGGGCTGTTACAAACAAGGCCTACTCAAACCCTAAACCAAAAACTAACTTCGCTCTACGGGGAAAAGGGAATTACTTGACTCACCTCGAAGCCTATCAAAAGGCCCTGGACGACATCCTTCAGTTCGGCATGGACGGGCCAAACACCCGGTAGAACCGTACCCATAAGGGCGCGGTGCTCATCGACGATTAGAGAGTTGTTTACCAACTCCGCCACCGAGTCCGGCCAGCCCGCTGCCGCCTGGTTGTTGGTGTTCGGCGCGGGTGACGGGACCTCAACCCCACCTTCGTCGAAAGGCAAGACTGGCACCTCTAAGGGCCTTTGGGGCTCAGGTGCGGCGGGCAGAGAGGGTCTGGACTATTCGGACCCCCTCTGGTATTTGGTAAGAGGGACTCATCCTCCTGGCCTTGGGTGGTCGAGGAAGTTTCCTCGGCCATGGCTGCGTCGCCTCCTTCCATGGTATTCAGACGGGGAGGGGTCCTTCGGGATAGCACCTCCTCAGTCTCTTCGGGGACCAGGGGAGGTATGCCGTGAGACGCTTACCAGTTGTCCGCCAACTCTATGGGTGGAGAGGCCCCTTCCGAGGTCTGCTCCGCGGGCTGGCCACTGATGACTTGCTAGAACTACGTTGGTATTTCCCCAAAGAGAAGGGCTGATGCAGCACAACAACGGTCAGTATTTCCCCAAGGTTACTGCTACTTCTTGAGCTTGCGATGTATTCCCTCGAAGAGGAAAGGGTGATGCAGCACAGTAGTGTAAGTATTTCCCTCAGTTTTTGAGAACCAAGGTATCAATCTAGTAGGAGACCACGCGCGAGTCCCTCGCATCTGCACAAACAAATAAGAACTTTGCAGCCAACATGATAAGGGGTTGTCAATCCCTGTACGGTTACTTAGGAAAGTGAGATATGATAGATAGGATAACATAATATTTTTGGTATTTTTGATATAAGAACAGAAAGTAAATAAAGCAAAGTAAAGTAGATGAAAGATTAATATGTTGAGAATAGACCCGGGGGGCATAGGTTTCACTAGTGGCTTCTCTCATGATAGCAGAATTCTACGGTGGGTGAATAAATTACTGTCGAGCAATTGATAGAAAAGCGCATAGTTATGAGAATATCTAGGCATGATCATTATATATAGGAATCACATCCGTGACAAGTAGACCGAAATGATCCTGCATCTACTACTATTACTCCACACATCAACCGCTATCCAGCATGCATCTAGAGTATTAAGTTCATAAGAACAGAGTAATGCTTTAAGCAAGATGACATGATGTAGAGGGATAAATTCAAGCAATATGATATAAACCCCATCTTTTTATCCTCGATGGCAACAATACAATACATGCCTTGCTGCCCCTGCTGTCACTGGGAAAGGACACCGCAAGATTGAACCCAAAGGCAAGCACTTCTCCCATTGCAAGAACTATAGATCTAGTAGGCCAAACCAAACCAATAATTCAAAGAGACTTGCAACGATATTATAATCATACATAAAAGATTTCAGAAAAGAATCAAATATTGTTTATTGATAATCTTGATCATAAACCCACAATTCATCAGATCTCGACAAACACACCACAAAAACATTACATCGAATAGATCTCCTCAAAGATTGAGGAGAGCTTGTATTGAGATCCAAAAAGAGAGAAGAAGCCATCTAGCTAATAACTATGGATGCGAAGGTATTTGGTAAACTACTCACAACTCATTGGTGAGGCTATGGTGTTGATGTAGAAGCACTCCATGGTAGATCCCCCCTCTGACGGAGCTCCGGAACAGGCCCCAAGACGGGATCTCACGGGAACAGAAGGTTGCGGCGGTGGAATTAGGGTTTTCTTTGTTGCCTCAATGTTTTCAGGGTACATGGATATATATAGGAGGAAGGAGGACATCAGGGGAGCCAGAGGGGGCCCACGAGGGTGGGGGGCGCGCCCAGGGGGAAGGGGTGTGTAATGCCCCAAATGTAACACTTTCCAATAATGGCAATAAAGCTTCCTCTTTGATCCTTGTCATTATCCTTGGGGGTCCTTGTCATTTATTTTATTTGCATTGCCATACCTTTTATTATTTTTGCATCCTTGCATTGCTCATCATCATATCATCATGGCATCATAGTTTACTTTATTTTGTGCATGTGTGATACCTTGTGATGTTGTTGTGTGTGGGTTCAAGCTAAGCTAGCTAAAACCCCTCTCCCTCTTCTTCTTCTTCTTTTCTTCTTATTCTTCTCCTTCTTTTCTTTCTGGCCTTTTCTTTGATCAATTTTGCAAGCCTCTTGACCCAGTGCATAGTGCTTCTTTCTTCTCCTTAAATCTTGCACCATGTGAGCAACCCCTCCACCAAATATGACCTCATTTGAATATGATTTGGTTGGGTTTTAAAATATCAAGAGTTTGGTCCATTTTCAAACTCCTTTTATTTTTCTGCATCTAAAAATGTCCAAGTCATTTTATTCAAATAGGGCATAATTCACTAAGCTTAGGGGTATTTTTCTTTTCCCCTAATTCTTCTTCTTTATTTCTGTGCATTATTTTCTTTCTCTGCCTGAAGAAATAAAGAAAAGGAAAAGAGGCAGCAGCAGCACAGTGCACCTGGGCCTCCCTCCTCTCTCTCTCTCTCTCTCACCGAGGCCCATCTCCTCTCCAGCGTAGTGCATCCCAACACCGCAGGCCCAGCCACAGCCGCGCAGTCGGACCGTAGCAACCCCGAGTGCGAGGCCCCACCTGTCAGTGACACATACCCCTCGCCTCCGTCTTCCTCCGTCAGAAAAGCAGAGCACGCCGCGCTCACCGTCGCGCCGTCAGCTCACGGACATCGAGGCCATGCGCCGAGCCCCTCTTTTAAACCCAAAACGTGTCCTCCACTCTTCCCTAGGTCTTCCCTTTCCCCTCTCACCGTCTGGAGAGCTGGGATCCTCCAGATCCGCCGCCCCCATCGATGCCCGAGCGCATATCAGAGCAGCCTCTCGTCGCCGGCGAGCTCCGCGTCATCCTCGGCCTCGCCAAAGTTGTCTACCTTCTTCCATGACATAGTCTTCTTCCTCTACGTCAACCACGCGGACCCGAGCGCCTCTCCGTCGAGCTCTTCTTCCTCTTCTTCCTCTATGGTGGCCGTAGGTGTTCGAGGCACGCCGTCGTCGACTCCGTCCACGCCGGGGCCAGCCGAGCACACCGCCGTGCTCGTGGTGAGCTCCTCTCTCTCTCCAAGCTCTTTTCCCCTTTCTGCGCATGCTCTAGGCCCAAGTTCCACGAGTGCCCGATCGCGCCGTCGTCGGACCTCATCGCCGGCGAGTGATCCAACCTCTCTAGCTCCTGCCGTGCTGCCCGTTCGCTCCGCCTAGATGTGTCGGACGTCTGTGTGCTGTTGCCGTGCCGCCTAGGGCCTTGCTTCGCCTCGCCGTCGTCCCGTCGCCGCCGTGCTGTAGTTGCTCGCCGCCGGCGAGATAGTGCCCCGTAGGCGTAGCTAGCGTGCGGCTTGGATGCGGGACTCTTCAAGGATTCTCTCGCACCCCTCCGCCGTGTCAATTGGTCGCCGGAGCGGCTCCGACGAGCAGCTCCGACGAGGGCCAGTGCCTTCCCCTCTTCTCCTCTTGCTGTTTATTCTTCAGAGATCCTACCCTGCTATCTGTCGAGATCGATGCAGTGGCGTAGTGGTTTGTCTCCGTCAGTTTCGTCACTAGAGCATGGGTTCGATCCCCCGCGGGCGCTGTGGTATTTAGCCCATTTTTAGTTTTTGTGTGAGGCTGACAGCAAGGCCCCACCTACCAGCCTCTCATCTCCTTTCCCAGCCCCGCGCGCACCCGCTCGCCAGCTCAACTCCGCCGGCCCCCCCTTGTCAGTGCTAGTGGCTAGCTGAGCGTGGGTCACTTTAGACCCTGGAGCTTATTTAGTTTATTTCTTTTTTTGTTTTTGTTTTTCTTTTCTATTTTTCTGTTTTATTTAATATCTGCATACTTATATTTCAGATGAATATGAGCCCTATATGAAAAGTGCTTAGAATTTTGTGTAGATTATGTATATGTCACTTGCTGCCATGTTTGAAAACATTTAAAATGCTGTTTGAATTTAAACTTGTTTAAATATGTTTAAACTTGTAAAAATCATATCTAAATATCTACAACTCCAAATTTAACAAATTTATATGCATTTCGGGTAGAAAAATGTGTAGAATATTTTGGTTTTGTTGTTTAGCATGTTTGACAACTCTTTCACATAAGTTTTTCAAATCCGTCCCAAATGCAAATAAATGAATATGGGAGTTTCTGGATATTGTTGTATTTATTTCCAGCCCATTTAAATATGCTTTCATGCTGCTGTTATGTTAGTTGCACCCTTGCCATGTTAACCAACCTCTTTAAAACATGTTGGTTGCTTGTTTGATAATCTACATAAACTTGCTAAGTTGTTGCTTCACTTGTTTCACATGTATGGTTGATCTTGTTTGTTGGTGATGATATTTCATTCTTGTGAACCTAGGCCATGCATCATGTCCTTTCATGTTCACATGCTTCATGTTCATGCATCATGTGATTGAGAACTGCATGTTGATTGATTTTGTTCTGTTGTTGCATTGTTGTGTTTGGTTAGATCCTGGTGAAGATGCTGAGTACGAGGTTTCTACCGAGGTTGAGTGTGAGGAGCAAGGTTACGTTCCCTCCGAGGATTCAGCAGGCAAGATGACCTGACCCATATATCATTACTATCTTTGCCTATGCTAGATGTCTCGCTCTTTAGCTTATTGCGTCGATGCCTATGTCTGATTGTCAGCCTCCAATTTGTTGCCATGAACCTCTCTAACCACCCAACCTAGCAAACCTTTGATTGGCTACGTAAGCATTGCTCAGCCCCTCTTATAGCATTGTTATTTGCAGGAGAAGATTTGAAGATTCTTGCTTCATGATGAAGTTTTGTTGGGATATCACAATATATAATCTGTTAACCTAAATCATCTATATACTTGGCAATGGGTGGAAGGCTAAGCCTTTGCTTGGTGTTTTGTTCCACTCATGCCTCCCTAGGAACCGTTTAAACCGGTGTTACGTTCCTTGATTTTGCGTCCCTAACACGGTTGGGGTGTATGGGCCCCCCTCGATAACCCGCTTAGTGCTAAAGCTTTTCCAGCAAGGCCCAACATTGGTTTTACATTTGCCTAATGACTAAAACTTGCATAGGGAGTTATAAACCCTTTTTTCTTAATTAACACCCCGGTCCAGTGCTTCACATGAGTGTTGGTCCAAACTGAGCAGACTGCGGGGCCACCTCGAGGAAACTCGAGGGCTAGTAAAAACCTGTAGGATGACTTATCCGGTCGTGGCCTGAGACGAGATATGCACGGCTACTATCAGGGTGTCGGCACGCCGGGAGGACTTGCTGGATTAGTTTTACCTTAGTCGGAATATCTTGAGCACGGGATTCCGAGAATACTCGGGTCTTCCCACCTTGGAGTTGAGACTCCGCAGATCGTGAGCTTGTGATGGGCTAAGTTGGGACACCCCTGCAGGGTTTTGCTCTTTCGAAAGCCGTGCCCGCGGTTATGTGGCAGATGGGAATTTGTTAATATACGGTTGTAGAAAACTTGACACTATGTTCATAATACACTACCAGCGTGAGTAACCGTGACGGTCGCTTTCCGAAGGGGTTCGGGAAGTGAACACGGTGGGGTTATGTTTGACGTGCTTAGATAGGATCACTTCGTGATCACTTTGTCGATCGTTGGCACTTCTCATCTCGCTCTAAACACGTAAGCTAGTGCAGCTGCAACCTTGTTCTTCAGCCTTGTTCCACACCCAAGGCTTAGATAATTTTGCTACCCGGGAACGGGATTGCTAAGTCCTCTATGGCTCACAGATTCTACACCACACCAGATGAAGGTACCGTGGAGAACTACATAGCTGGTGGTTCAGAGTTATACTGGGAGTTTCACGAAGAACGTGGGCGATACTACGTGTCTTTTCCAGAGGATCAGTAGGGCTCTTACTAGGATGATCGGGACCTTGTGTTATTTATTTATGGTATCATTCATTTGGATCTTCATCTGTAGTCGGACTCTGATGTTATGTGGATGATGAATGTTTATGTAATGCATTGTGTGACGTGGCGAGTGTAAGCCAACTACTCTTACAATTTCATCCCTCTTTTACATGGGATGTGCAAAGATACCATTCTTGAGATCATTCCAGTATGATATTATGCCCTTAAGTCGTGCCTCAACACGTGGGAGGTATAATCTCATACTGGGCATTATAAGTTGGTAATCAGAGCCTTCTCCGACCTAGGAGCCCCCACTGATTGATCGAATCGTTGACGGTTGAGTCAAGGCACACACTTGAAAATGTTTTGAGTCCTATATATATATATCGAAGAGTAGGATTTCTTTACTCCTCATCCCTTATCACTCTGGTGAGGACTCCTGACGATTGCTTTATCTCTTCTACTCTCAAAAATTCACTAATGTTTTTTAGGATCACGCGAGTATTGTTTGGATTGTTCCGTTGTCTTTGTGACGAGAACATTGATCTCGATGCCTCCTGTCATTTAGGGGTTGTGGCGGTGTCCCAGGGAGTTGAGCTCCGAGGTGTTGTCGTCACAAATCTATCGCAGCAGTTCTGGAATACTTAAGACGGCCGACATCGAAAACTCTTCTATGCGGTTGGTGGCAAGATAACCCCGACATCACCCAGTACTGGGAAGGTAGTTCAAGAGTATTGCCATAGCTTGTATAGCAGATGCGTTTCGAAGGTCCGAGGTAAACAGTTTCTGGAAATAACTGGTTATGTGTTGAAGGATGGATACAGCTGGATGTAGGATTAGAGTTGAGTGCGCGGTGCTTCCCCTGTATCCCCAACACCTGATTGCATAACTGGAAAATTTCGGAAATTAATAGGTGGATTCATCTAGTAGCTCGTAGGCATTCTTCCAACGAATGCAGGATATGGAGTTCGGGGTTCTACATTGAGTGAAGTGGTTTTATGGGCGTTTGTTCAGATCGGGAGTTGCATCTTAAAGGGTCCTTGGCTATGCTGATCCGGGGATTGCAAAACCCTTTTGTAACACGTTCCATAAGCTTTCAGCACGAACATGTGGGACGAAGCTTCTATCTTGTATTTTATCTATCTGATCCTTGTTGTTTTATTACCTTTTGTTCTCCCAAGTGGCTTCTCGTGAAGATTGTTGTACCATTGAACTATGGATTGCATTCGTTCATTTTGTTCGGATGTTCTTGTGAAGACTTATGTTGCAGTTCTAGCCGTTGATTCAGCTTATTTCTTTCAATCAATGGCTAATAGTTGTCATCTCATTCAAGATGGCTCCTAAGAAGGTTCCCAATGCTAACCTAGAGGGTGAAGAAGTTCCTGATTGTCCTCCTTCCCCTCCTCCTCCGTCTGAGGCCTGGAGAGCAATTATGCAAGTGACCCACCAGGACACCCAGATGCTTTTGCAAATGATGTAGAACATTCAAGCCAACCAAGCAAATCAAGGTGGTAATGGGAATCAAGGCCAAGGCAATTTGTTCAACCAACCTCACTTTGCATCCCTCAACCAGTTCCTGGCAAACCAACCGAAGGCATTCAGTTATTGTGTGGATCCGCTAGATGCTGAAGACTGGATAACAGACATCAAGAAGCACTTTGAATCCAGTAACGTGAGACCTGAGGATTATGTCAAGTTTGCCGCCTTCCAACTCAAGGATCAAGCTGCTGATTGGTGGCAACAGTACAAAGATTCCAGAGAAGGACGTGAAATCTCATGGACCGACTTCTGCAAGGATTTCCGCTCTCACCACATTCCGACTAGTGTCACCGAAGGCATGCGTGAGCAATTCCGCAACCTAAAGCAAGGCACCATGTCCGTTTATCAATACAATGTCAAGTTCCAGAATCTCGCTCGCTATGCTAAGCAAGACATCATAGATTCCAAGAGCAAGATTTATCAGTTCCGTGGTGGTATAAAGGATGAACTTCAACTAGCTCTCACCTTGTTTGAGCCAAATGAATTTGATCAATTCTATAACATGGCACTTAAGCAAGAGGTAGCCCAGATCAAGGTTGAAGCTTCCAAAAAGAGGATCAGAGATGCTGTTAACTCCTCCTCTTCTTCCCAAGTGGGCGCAAAGCAGCAGAAGTTTTGGCTTCCACCTCCTCCAGTGCTCCGCCCTCCCAACAACAACAACAAGCATTCTGGTGGCCGTGGCTTCTCCCACCCACCCAACCCAAGAAATCAGTCCAAGAATCACTTTCAAGCTTCGAAGTCAAGTGGTCCTTATCACCGTCCTCTCTCAGAAGTGGTTTGCAACAAGTGCACTCAGAAGGGTCACTATGCTAACAAGTGTCCCAACCCAAGGCGCCATCCGCCTCCTCCACCCGTCAGCACTGCTATTGTCAAGCACAATCCCAAGCAAGCAAGAGTGAATCTGATGAATGCAACTCAAGCGGAGAATTCTTCAGATGTGATACTTGGTAACCTCTCAGTTAACTCTATTCCTGCAAAAGTATTGTTTGATTCTGGTGCATCACTTTGCTTCATGTCAAGACCATTCTTTACCAAGCATAATTTCACTTCGGCATTTCTGGATAAGAAGTTGCAAATTATTTCTCTAGGGAAAAACATGACTTCTAATTTGATGGCTCCGGATGTATCTATTCACATGGGTGATTATCGCTTTCTGGTTTCTCCGGTTATTCTCGGTAACTCCGACATTGATCTTATTCTTGGGATGGATTAGCTTTCCAAGCATGATGCAAACATTGATTGTGCAAATAAGGAAGTCAATCTTACTCATCCTGACGAAGACGTGATTATCTTCGCCTCTCGAGATAACACAATCAGGCTATTCTCTCTCAATGACAAGGGCGAGATTAATGCCATCTCTCAGATTCCGGTGGTCAATGAGTATGAAGATGTTTTCCCTGAAGAGCTTCCAGGCATGCCTCTGTATCATCAAGTTGAATTCGTCATTGAACTCGAGCCCGGTACCGAGCCAACATGTCGGCGTCCGTACAAGCTCTCCCCTGATGAGTTGAAGGAGCTGAAGAAACAACTCGATGAGCAAGAGCATATGGGTCTAATTAGGCCTAGCACTTCTCCTTAGGGCTGTGGTGTTCTATTTGTCAAGAAGAAGGATGGCATGGAGCACCTTTGCGTTGATTACCGGCCATTGAACAAGAAGACAATAAAGAACAAATATCCGCTCCCCAACATCAATGAATTGTTCGAGCAGCTCAAAGGAGCAAAGGTGTTCTCAAAGCTCGATCTCCGGATGGGTTATCACCAGATCCGTATCCGTGAAGAAGATATTCCCAAGACCGCATTCAGAATGAGTTTTGGCTATTATGAATACACAGTTATGTCTTTTGGCCTCGCAAATGCTCCACCCACTTTCTTGAGGATGCTGCACTTCATATTCAACCCCTACACCAATGAATTTGTTCTCGTCTATCTGGATGACATCTTGGTATTCTCCAAGAATGAAGAAGACCATGCCAAACACCTCCGTTTGGTTCTGGACAAGCTCCGTGAACACAAGTTCTATGCGAAGTTCTCCAAATGTGAATTCTGGCTGGATAAGTTCTTATATCTTGGCCATATCATCTCTGTTGAGGGTATTTCTGTCAACCCCGAGAAAGTTGAAGCTATTGTCAACTGGAAACCCCCACAGAACGTCAAGCAACTCCGAAGCTTCCTTGGTCTCGCTAGCTATTGCAGAAGGTTCGTTGAGAACTTCTCCAAGATTGCCAAGCCTATCTCAAACCTGTTGCAGAAGAATGTCAAGTACAACTGGACTCCTGATTCTGATGTGGCATTCAAAACACTCAAAGAGAAGCTCATTTCTGCTCCGGTTCTTACTCCTCCGGATGAGTTCAAGCCCTATGAAGTATTCTGTGATGCTTCTTTACAAGGACTTGGTGGTGTTCTCATGCAAGACAAGAAGATTGTGGCATACACTTCTCGTCAATTGAAACCAAATGAGAAGAACTACCCCACACATGATCTTGAGCTAGCAGCAGTGGTACATGCCTTGATCACGTGGAGACACCTTCTGTTGGGCAGAAAAGTGGACATCTTCACCGATCACAAGAGCTTGAAGTACATCTTCACACAGCCTAACCTGAACCTTCGCCAGACTCGTTGGGTTGAGATGATCCAAGAGTACGATCCAAGCATTGAATACACACCTGGCAAGGCCAATGTCATTGCAGATGCCTTGAGCAGAAATGCATATTGCAACAGTCTCCTTCTCAAGCCGTTTCAGCCTGAGCTTTGTGAATCATTTAGGAAGCTCAACCTCCAAGTTGTTCCGCAAGGCTTTCTTGCAAATCTTCAAGTTGCTCCTACCTTGGAATATCAGATCCGTGAGGCTCAACTAAGTGATGCTATGGTGCAGAAAGTGAAACATGGTATCGCTAAGGGTACTCCCAAATACAAGATCTATCGTGTTGATGAGAAATACACATTGTTCTTTGAGGACAAAATTGTGGTTCCCAAGGGTGATCTCAGGAAGCTCATAATGAACAAAGCACATGAATCCCTCCTCTCGATTCATCTTGGAAGTTCCAAGATGTACCAAGACCTCAAGCAATCTTACTGGTGGACTCGCATGAAAAGGGAGATTGCCCAATTCGTGAATGAATGTGATGTCTATTGAAGAGTGAATGCAGAGCATCAACGTCCAGCTGGTCTTCTCCAACCTCTACCTATTCCCGAGTGGAAATTTGACCACATTGAAATGGATTTCATCCCTGGGTTTCATAAGTCCAAAAAGGGGAATGATGCTATCGTTGTAGTCATTGACAAGCTTACCAAAGTAGCTCTCTTCCTTCGCGTCAAAGAATTCATCAACGCAGCTCAGTTGGCAGAGTTGTACACTTCCAGAATCGTTTCATTTCATGGCATTCCTCAAGTTATCTCCTCAGACCGTGGAAGTTTGTTCACATCCAAGTTCTGGGACTCCTTTCAGTCAGCCATGGGCACTAAGATCCATTTTAGCACTTCGTTTCACCCTCAGACTAGTGGTCAAGTCGAAAGAGTGAACCAGATCCTCGAAGACATGCTAAGAGCTTGTGTCATCTCTTTTGGCATGAAGTGGGAAGATTGTCTCCCGTTTGCCGAGTTCTCTTACAACAACAGTTTCCAAGCAAGTGCCGGCAAATCTCCTTTTGAAATCCTCTATGGCAGAAAGTGTCGTACCCCTCTCAACTGGTCCGAGACTGGTGAACGCCAACTTCTTAGCAATGACTTGATCTCAGAAGCTGAAGAAATGTGCAAAGTCATACGTGAGAATCTCAAAGCCGCTCAATTGCATCAAAAGAGTTACTATGACGGCAAGCATCGTGATTTGGCTTTTGACATTGGGGATCATGTCTATCTCCATGTTTCTCCGATGAAAGGAACCCAAAATTTCGGCATCAAAGGAAAGCTTGCTCCTAGATATGTGGGCCCTTTCAAGATTCTTGGCAAAAGAGGCGATCTAACCTACCAACTTGAGCTCCCCTCCAACTTTGCAAATGTTCATGATGTGTTTCACGTGTCTCAACTCCGCAAGTGCTTCAAGACACCTGAACGCACCATTTCGTTCGAGCAGATTGATCTTCAACAAGATTTATCTTATCGTGAGCACCCTGTTGCTATTCTTGAGGAAACTGAGCGCAAAACCCGCAACAAGTCAATCAAGTTCTTGAAAGTTAAGTGGTCACACCATACCGACCGAGAAGCTATGTGGGAACGAGAAGATCACCTTCGTTACAAGTATCCTTCCTTCTTCCAGTCCTAGATCTCGGGACGAGATCTTTTTGTAGTGTAGGAGAGTTTGTAATGCCCCAAATGTAACACTTTCCAATAATGGCAATAAAGCTTCCTCTTTGATCCTTGTCATTATCCTTGGGGGTCCTTGTCATTTATTTTACTTGCATTGCCATAACTTTTATTATTTTTGCATCCTTGCATTGCTCATCATCATATCATCATGGCATCATAGTTTACTTTATTTTGTGCATGTGTGATACCTTGTGATGTTGTTGTGTGTGGGTTCAAGCTAAGCTAGCTAAAACCCTACCCCTCTCCCTCTTCTTCTTCTTCTTCTTTTCTTCTTATTCTTCTCCTTCTTTTCTTTCTTGCCTTCTCTTTGATCTATTCTTCAAGCCTCTTAACCCAGTGCATAGTGCTTCTTTGTTCTCCTTAAATCTTGCACCATGTGAGCAACCCCTCCACCAAATATGACCTCATTTGAATATGATTTGGTTGGGTTTTAAAATATCAAGAGTTTGGTCCATTTTCAAACTCCTTTTATTTTTCTGCCTCTAAAAATGTGCAAGTCATTTTATTCAAATAGGGCATAATTTACTGAGCTTAGGGGTATTTTTCTTTTCCCCTAATTCTTCTTCTTTATTTCTGTGCATTCTTTTCTTTCTCTGCCTGAAGAAATAAAGAAAAGAAAAAGAGGCAGCAGCAGCACAGTGCACCTGGGCCTCCCTCTTCTCTCTCTCTCTCTCTCTCTCTCTCTCTCTCTCTCTCTCTCACCGAGGCCCAGCTCCTCCCAGCGCAGCGCTGCCCAACACCGCAGGCCCAGCCACAGCCGCACAGTCGCGCCGTAGCAACTCCGAGTGCGAGGCCCCACCTGTCAGTGACACATCCCCCTCGCCTCCGTCTTCCCCCGTCAGAAAAGCAGAGCACGCCGCGCTCACCGTTGCGCCGTCAGCTCACGGACGTCGAGGCCGTGTGCCGAGCCCCTCTTTTAAACCCAAAACGTGTCCTCCACTCCTATCTAGGTCTTCCCTTTCCCCTCTCGCCATCTGGAGAGCTAGGATCCTCCAGATCCGCCGCCCCCATCGACGCCCGAGCGCATCTGAGAGCAGCCTCTTGTCACCGGCGAGCTCCGCGTCGTCCTCGGCCTCGCAAAAGTTTTCTACCTTCTTCCACGACGTCGTCTTCTTCCTCTACGTAAACCATGCGGACCCGAGCGCCTCTCCGTCAAGCTGTTCTTCCTCTTCTTCCTCTACGGTGGCTGTAGGTGTTCGAGGCACGCCGTCGTCGACTCCGTCCACGCCGGGGCCAGCCGAGCACACCGCCGTGCTCGTGGTGAGATCCTCTCTCTCCCCAAGCTCTTTTCCCCTTTCCGCGCATGCTCTAGGCCCAAGTTCCACGAGTGCTCGATCGCGCCGTCGTCGGACCTCGTCGCCGGCGAGTGATCCGACCTCTCTAGCTCCTGCCGTGCTGCCCGTTCGCTGCGCATAGATGCGTAGGACCTCTCTGTGCTGTCGCTGTGCCGCCTAGGGCCTTGCTTCGACTCGCCGTCGTCCCGTCGCCGTCGTGCTGTATTTGCTCGCTGCCGGCGAGATAGTGCCCCACAGGCGTAGCTAGTGTGCGGGTTGGATGCTGTACTCTTCAAGGATTCTCTCGCACCCCTCCGCCGTGTCAATTGGTCGCCGGAGCGGCTCCGACGAGCAGCTCCGACGAGGGCTAGTGCCTTCCCCTGTTTTGCTCCTACTGTTTATTCTTGAGAGATGCTACCCTGCTATCTGTCGAGATCGATGCAGTGGCGTTGTGGTTTGTCTCCGTTAGTTTCGTCAGTAGAGCGTGGGTTCGATCCCCCGCGGGCGCTGTGGTATTTCGCCCATTTTTAGTTTTTGTGTGAGGCTGACAGCAGGGCCCACCTGCCAGCCTCTCATCTCCTTTCCCAGCCCCGCGCGCACCCGCTCGCCAGCTCAGCTCCACCGCCCCCCTTGTCAGTGTCAGTGGCTAGCTGAGCCTAGGTCACTTTAGACCCTCGCGCTTATTTAGTTTATTTCTTTTTCTGTTTTTTTTTCCGTTTTTCTGTTTTATTTAATATATGCATACTTATATTTCAGATGAATATGAGCCCTATATGAAAAGTGCTTTGATTTTTGTGTAGATTATGTATATGTCACTTGCTGCCATGTTTGAAAACATTTAGAATGCTGTGTGAATTTAAACTTGTTTAAATGTGTTTAAACTTGTAAAAATCAAATCTAGATATCTACAACTCCAAATTTAACAAACTTTATATGCATTCGGGGTAGAAAAATGTGTAGAATATTTTGGTGCTGTTGTTTAGCATGTTTGACAACTCTTCCACAGAAGTTTTTCAAATCTGTCCCAAATGCAAATAAATGAATATGGGAGTTTCTGGATATTGTTGTATTTATTCCAGCCCATTTAAATATGCTTTCATGTTGCTGTTATGTTAGTTGCACCCTTGCCATGTTAACCAACCTCTTTAAAACATGTTGGTTGCTTGTTTGATAATCTACATAAACTTGCTAAGTTGTTGCTTCACTTGGTTTCACCTGTATGGTTGATCTTGTTTGTTGGTGATGATATTGCATTCTTGTGAGCCTAGGCCATGCATCATGTCCTTTCATGTTCATGCATCATGTGATTGAGCACTGCATGTTGATTGATTTTGTTCTGTTGTTGCATTGTTGTGTTTGGTTAGATCCTGGTGAAGATGCTGAGTACGAGGTTTCTACCGAGGTTGAGTGTGAGGAGCAAGGTTACGTTCCCTCCGAGGATTCAACAGGCAAGATGACCTGACCCATATATCATTACTATCTTTGCCTATGCTAGATGTCTCGCTCTTTAGCTTATTGCCTCGATGCCTATGTCAGTTTGTCAGCCTCCTATTTGTTGGCATGAACCTCTCTAACCACCCAACCTAGCAAACCTTTGATTGGCTACGTAAGCATTGCTCAACCCCTCTTATAGCATTGTTAGTTGTAGGAGAAGATTTGAAGATTCTTGCTTCATGATGAAGTTTTGTTGGGATATCACAATATATAATCTGTTAACCTAAATCATATATATACTTGGCAATGGGTGGAAGGCTAAGCCTTTGCTTGGTGTTTTGTTCCACTCATGCCTCCCTAGGAACCGTTTAAACCGGTGTTATGTTCCTTGATTTTGCGTCCCTAACGCGGTTAGGGTTTATGGGCCCCCCTCGATAACCCGCTTAGCGCTAAAGCTTTTCCAGCAAGGCCCAACATTGGTTTTACATTTGCCTAATGATTAAAACTTGCATAGGGAGTTATAAACCCTTTTTTCTTAATTAACACCCCGGTCCAGTGTTTCACATGAGTGTTGGTTCAAACTGAGCAGACTGCGAGGCCACCTCGAGGAAACTCAAGGGCTGGTAAAAACCTGTAGGATGACTTATCCGGTCGTGGCCTGAGACGAGATACGCGCGGCTACTATCAGGGTGTCGGCACGCCGGGAGGACTTGCTGGATTAGTTTTACCTTAGTCGAAATATCTTGAGCACGGGATTCCGAGAATACTCGGGTCTTCCCAACTTGGAGTTGAGACTCCGCAGATCGTGAGCTTGTGATGGGCTAAGTTGGGACACCCCTGTAGGGTTTTGATCTTTCGAAAGCCGTGCCCGCGGTTATGTGGCAGATGGGAATGTGTTAATATCCGGTTGTAGAAAATTTGACACTAAACCGTGAGTAACCGTGACGGTCGCTTTCCGAAGGGGTTCGAGAAGTGAACACGGTGGAGTTATGTTTGACGTGCTTAGATAGGATCACTTCGTGATCACTTTGTCGATCGTTGGCACTTCTCTTCTCTCTCTAAACACGTAAGCTAGTGCAACTGCAACCTTGTTCCAAATCCAAGGCTTAGATAGTTTTGCTACCCGGGAACGGGATTGCTGAGTCCTCCGTGGCTCACAGATTCTACACCACACCAGATGCAGGTACCGTGGAGAACTACATAGCTGGTGGTTCAGAGTTGTACTGGGGGTTCGACGAAGAACGTGGGCGATACTACGTGTCTTATCCAAAGGATCAGTAGGGCTCTTACTAGGATGATCGGGACCTTGTGTTATTTATTTATGGTATCTTTCATTTGGATCTTCGTCCGTAGTTGAACTCTGATGTTATTTGGATGATGAATGTTTATGTAATGCATTGTGTGACGTGGCGCGTGTAAGCCAACTACTCTTTTACAATTTTATCCCTATTTTACATGAGATGTGCAAAGATACCATTCTTGATATCATTCCAGTATGATACTATGCCTTTAAGTCGTGCCTCGACACGTGGGAGGTATAATCTCATACTGGGCATTACAGGGCGCACCCTTTACCCTCGTGGCCACCTCCTTCGTTCCCTCGCGTGTACTCCAAGTCTTCTGTGAAGATACGGTTCCAAAAATAACTCTCCCAAAGGTTTCATTCCGTTTCGACTCCGTTTGATATCCCTTTTCTGCAAAATCCTGAAATAGGCGAAAAATAGCAATTTGCACTGGGCCTTGGGTTAGTAGGTTAGTCCCAAAAATAATATAAAAGTGTATAATAAATCCCATTAAACATCCAAAATAGAATATATAATAGCATGGAACAATAAAAAATTATAGATACGTTGGTGATGTATGAGTTACCGAGCCAGTAGGAGAACCAAGCAACACAACGTAAACGACACCTACACACAAATAACAAATACTCGTAACCCGACTTGTAAAAGGGGTTGTTAATCCCTTTCGGGTTACATGCGTGAGAGAGTTGTAAATATTGATAGATCGAACGCCAAATAAGATAAACTACAGTAAGGTATTTTTGTATTTTTGGTTTAATTGATCTGAAAATAAAAGCAAAGGAAAAATACATCACAAAGGCAAATAATATGAGAAAGAGACCCGGGGGTCGTAGATTTCACTAGTGGCTTCTCTCGAGAAAATAGCAAACGATGGGTGAACAAATTACTGTTGGGCAATTGATAGAACTTCAAATAATCATGACGATATCCAGACAATGATCATTATATAGGCATCACGTCCAAGATTAGTAGACCGACTCCTGCCTGCATCTGCTGCTATTACTACACACATCGACCGCTATCCAGCATGCTTCTAGTGTATTAAGTTCATGGAAAAACTGAGTAATGCAATAAGAACGATGACATGATGTAGACAAGATCTGTTTATGTAGAAATAGACCCCATCATTTTATCCTTAGTAGCAATGATACATATGTGTCGGTTCCCCTTCTGTCACTGGGATCAAGCACCGTAAGATCAAACCCACTACAAAGCATCTCTTCCCATTGCAAGATAAATAGATCAAGTTGGCCAAACAAAAGCCAAATATCGGAGAAGAAATACGAGGCTATAGGCAATCATGCATATAAGAGATCAAAGAAGACTCAAATAACTTTCATGGATATAAGAAGATAGATGTGATCATAAACTCAAAGTTCATCGGATCACAACAAACACACCGCAAAAAGAGTTACATCATATGGATCTCCAAGAGACCATTGTATTGATAATCAAACAAGAGAGAGGAAGCCATCTAGCTACAAACTACAGACCCGTTGGTCTACAAAGAACTACTCACGCATCATCGGAGAGGCACTAATGGAAGTGGTTAACCCCTCCGTGATGGTGTCTAGATTGGATCTGGTGGTTCTTGAACTTGCGGCGGTTCGAATTGATTTTCGTCGACTCCCCTAGGGTTTCTGGAATATTTGGGTATTTATAGAGCAAAGAGGTGGTCCAGGGGCACCCGAGATGGGCACAACCCACCAGGGCGCGCCTGGGCCTCCTAGCATGCCCTGGTGGGTTGTGCTCCCCTCGGAGCTGTTGGGGAACGTTGCATGGGAAACAAAAATTTTTCCTGCGCTCACCAAGATCAATCTAGGAGATGCATCTACGAGGGGAGAGTTGGATCCACATACCCTTGTAGATCGCTAAGCGGAAGCGTTCAAGAACGCGGTTGATGGAGTCGTACTCGCCGCGATTCAGATCGCCGAAGATCCTAGCACCGAACGGACGGTGCCTCCGCGTTCTTCACACGTGCAGCTCGGGGACGTCTCCTCCTTCTTGATCCAGCAAGGGGAAGGAGAGGTTGATGGAGAAACCAGCAGCACGACGGCGTGGTGGAGATGGCGGTGGAGGAATTCCAGCAGGGCTTCGCCAAGCACTGCGGAATTGACGAAGATGTTTGTGGGAGAGGGAGGGCAGCGCCGAGGCACGAACGTGTGTGGCTGCCCTCCCTCTGCCTCTCTTTATATAGGGGGGAGAGAGGGGAGAGGGCGCCCCTAGGGTTCCCCCTAGGGGGCGGCGGCCAGGGCAGATGGGGGGGGGGGGCGGCCAGGGCTGCGGCCAGGGCTAGGGTTCCCCCCCACCCCAGGCGCCTTGCCCCCCAAGACTAGGGGGTGCGGCAGCCCTAGGGGGGCCCAGCCCCCTTGGCGCAGGTGGAGAGGGCCCAAGGGGGGGCGCACAGCCCCATGAGGGCTGTTGCGTCTCCCACTTATGGCCCATAGGGCCCGCAACTCTTGCCGGGACCCCCCGAAACCTCTTTCGGTCATCCGACGACTCCCCGATGCTCCCCGGAACACTTCCGGACTCCGATCACTCTCATCCTATATATCAATCTTCGTCCCCGGACCATTCCGGAGACCCTCGTCACGTCCGGGATCTCATCCGGGACTCCGAACAACCTTCGGTAACCATGCACTGTTCTCACTAACAACCCTAGCGTCACCGAACCTTAAGTGTGTAGACCCTGCGGGTTCGGAAACTATGCAGACATGACCGAGACACTCCCAGGTCAATAACCAATAGCGGGATATGGATACCCATATTGGTTCCCGCACGTTCCTCGATGATCTCATCGGATGAACCACGATGTCAAGGATTCAGGCAATCCCGTATACAGTTCCCTTTGTCTCGTCGGTATGTTACTTGCCCGAGATTCGATCGTCGGCATCTCTATACCTAGTTCAATCTCGTTACCGGCAAGTCTCTTTACTCGTTCCGTAATACATAATCCCGTGACTAACTACTTAGTCACTTTGAGCTCATTGAGATGACGTATTACCGAGTGGGCCCGGAGATACCTCTCCGTCACACGGAGTGACAAATCCCAGTCTCGATCCATGTCAACTCAACAGACACCTTCGGAGATACCTGTAGAGCACCTTTATAGTCACCCAGTTACGTTGCGACGTTTGGCACACACAAAGCACTCCTACGGTGTCAGTGAGTTACATGATCTCATGGTCATAGGAACTTATACTTGACATGCAGAAAACTATAGCGATAACTGATACGATCAAAAGCTATGTTTAACGTTTGGGTCTCGTCCATCACATCATTCTCCTAATGATGTGATCCCGTTATCAAATGACAACTCATGTCTATGACCTGGAAACCGCGGTCATCTTTGATCAACGAGCTAGTCCTGAAGAGGCTTACTAGGGACACAAAGTTTGTATATTTATCCACACATGTATTTAAGTTTCCAATCAATACAATTATAGCATGGATAATAAACGATTATCATGAACAAGGAAATATAATAATAACTCTTTTATTATGGCCTCTAGGGCATATTTCCAATAGTCTCCCACTTGCACTAGAGTCAATAATCTAGCATTACAAGGTAATGAATCTAACACCCATAGAGTCTTGGTGTTGATCATGCTTAGCCCGTGGAAGAGGCTTAGTCAACGGATCTGCAACATTCAAATCCGTGTGTACTTTGCAAATGCTTATGTCCTCCTCCTTGACTGAATCGCGGATGGAATTGAAGCGTCGCTTTATGTGTCTGGTCCTCTTGTGAAACCTTGGTTCCTTGGCTAGAGCAATGGCACCAGTGTTGTCACAAAACAGAGTCATTGGGTTCAATTCACTAGGCACAACTCCAAGATCTGTTATGAACTCCTTCATCCAGACACCTTCCTTTGCCGCCTCCGAGGCAGCTATGTACTCCGCTTCGCATGTAGAATCGGCTACCACGCTTTGCTTGGAACTGCACCAGCTTACCGCTCCCCCGTTGAGAATATATACGTATCCGGTTTGAGACTTAGAGTCATCCGGATCAGTGTCAAAGCTTGCATCGACGTAACCCTTTACGACGAGCTCTTGATCACCTCCATAAACGAGAAACATCTCCTTAGTCCTTTTTAGGTACTTTAGGATATTCTTGACCGCTGTCCAGTGATCCATACCAGGATTACTTTGAAACCTTCCGGCCATACTTATGGCAAGGCTGACATCTGGTCTTGTGCATAGCATTGCATACATGATAGAGCCTATGGCTGAAGCATAGGGGACGACACTCATCTTTTCTCTATCTTCCGCAGTCACTGGGCATTGAGTCTTACTCAACTTTGTACCTTGCAATACCGGCAAGAACCCCTTCTTGGATTGATCCATTTTGAACTTCTTCAAAACTTTATCAAGGTATGTACTTTGTGAAAGTCCTATCAAGCGTCTCGATCTATCTCTATAGATCTTGATGCCCAATATGAAAGCAGCTTCACCAAGGTCCTTCATCGAAAAACTCTTGTTCAAATACCCCTTCACGCTATCCAAAAGTTCTATATTGTTTCCAATTAGCAATATGTCATCCACATATAATATCAGAAACGCTATAGAGCTCCCACTCACTTTCTTGTAAATACAAGCTTCTCCGTAAACTTGTACAAACCCAAACGCTTTGATCACCTCATCAAAGCGAAGATTCCAACTCCGAGACGCTTGCACCAACCCATAAATGGAACGCTGGAGTTTGCAAACTTTGTCAGCATTCTCTGGATCGACAAAACCTTCCGGTTGTATCATATACAACTCTTCCTTAAGAAAACCGTTAAGGAATGCCGTTTTGACATCCATCTGCCAAATTTCATAATCGAAATATGCAGCTATTGTTAACATGATTCGGACGGATTTAAGCATCGCTACGGGTGAGAAAGTCTCATCGTAGTCAACTCCTTGAACTTGTGAAAAACCCTTTGCCACAAGTCGAGCTTTATACACGGTGACATTTCCGTCAGCGTCCGTCTTCCTCTTAAAAATCCATTTATTCTGAATGGCCTTCCGCCCTTCAGGTAATACTTCCAAAGTCCATACTTTGTTTTCATACATGGATCCCATCTCGGATTTCATGGCCTCTAACCATTTGTCGGAATCCGGGCCCACCATCGCTTCTCCATAGCTCGTAGGTTCACTGTTGTCCAACAACATGACCTCCAAGACAGGGTTACCATACCACTCAGGTGCAGTGCGTACCCTTGTCGACCTACGAGGTTCGGTAGTGACTTGATCAGAAGCTTCTTGATCATCATCATTGACTTCCTCTTCAACCGCTGCACGCTCCACAAAAACATATTTCTGTGCTGCGCTACTCTCTGGTTGAAGCAGAGGTTCAATAACCTCATCAAGTTCTACCTTCCTCCCACTCAATTCTTTCGAGAGAAACTCTTTCTCGAGAAAGGATCCGTTCTTAGCAACAAACACTTTGCCCTCGGATCTGAGATAGAAGGTGTACCCAACTGTCTCTTTTGGGTATCCTATGAAGACACATTTGTCCGCTTTGGGTTCGAGCTTTTCTGGCTGAAGCCTTTTGACATAAGCATCGCAACCCCAAACTTTGAGAAAAGACAACTTAGGTTTCTTACCAAACCATAGTTCATACGGTGTTGTCTCAACGGACTTAGATGGAGCCCTATTTAAAGTGAATGCAGCTGTCTCTAACGCATATCCCCAGAACGATAGTGGCAAATCGGCAAGAGACATCATAGAACGCACCATATCTAATAGGGTTCGATTACGACGTTCGGACACACCATTACGCTGTGGTGTTCCAGGTGGCGTCAACTGTGAAACAATTCCACATTTTCTTAAGTGATTGCCAAACTCATAACTCAGATACTCTCCCCCTCGATCAGATCGTAGGAACTTGATCTTCTTGTTACGATGATTCTCAACTTCACTCTGAAAGTGCTTGAACTTTTCAAACGTTTCAGACTTATGCTTCATCAAGTAAATATACCCATATCTACTTAAGTCGTCAGTGAAGGTGAGAAAATAACGATATCCACCGCGCGCCGTGATACTCATCGGGCCACACACATCAGTATGTATGATTTCCAATAAGTCACTTGCCCGTTCCATTGTTCCTGAAAACGGGGTCTTAGTCATCTTGCCCATGAGGCACGGCTCGCATGTGTCAAGTGATTCAAAATCAAGAGACTCCAAAAGTCCATCAGCATGGAGCTTCCTCATGCGTTTCACGCCGATATGACCCAGACGGCAGTGCCACAAGAAAGTGGTACTATCGTTATCAACTCTACATCTTTTGGCATCAATGTTATGAACATGTGTATCATCACTATCGAGATTCAATAAGAATAAACCCCTTACTTCGGGTGCATGACCATAAAAGATATTACCCATATAAATAGAACAACCTTTATTCTCTGATTTAAATGAGTAACCGTCTCGCATTAAACAAGATCCAGATATAATGTTCATGCTCAACGCAGGCACTAAATAACAATTATTCAGGTTCATAACTAATCCCGATGGTAATCGAAGAGCGAGCGTGCCGACGGCGATCACATCAACCTTGGAAGCATTCCCCACGCGCATCGTCACTTCGTCCTTCGCCAGCCTCCGTTTATTCCGTAGTTCCTGTTTAGAGTTGCAAATGTGAGCAACCGAACCGGTATCAAATACCCAGGCACTACAACGAGAGTTGGTAAGGTACACATCAATAACATGTATATCACATATACCTTGCTTGTTGTTGTTGTTGGCCCCCTTCTTGTCTGCCAGATACTTGGGGCAGTTCCGCTTCCAGTGGCCGTTCCCCTTGCAATAGAAACACTCAGTCTCTGGCTTGGGCCCAGCCTTGGGTTTCTTCACTGGATGAGCAACTGCCTTGCCACCCTTCTTAGAGTTACCCTTCTTGCCCTTGCCATTTTTCTTGAAACTGGTAGTTTTATTGACCATCAACACTTGATACTCTTTCTGGATGTCTGCCTCAGCGACTTTCAGCATTGAAAACAGCTCGGCGATGGATTTGTTCATCCCTTGCATGTTATACTGCTGCACGAAGCTCTTGTAGCTAGGTGGGAGTGACTGGAGAATTTTGTCAATGATAGCCTCCTCCGGGAACACAAGTCCCAGATCAGCTATGCGGGTATAGTACCCAGACATCTTCAGTAAGTGCTCACTGACAGACGAATTCTCCTCCATCTTGCAAGCAAATAATTTATCGGTGGTCTCATACCTCTCGATCTTGGCATTCTTTTCAAAGATGAACTTGAACTCCTGGAACATCTCATATGCTCCATGACGTTCAAAACGCCTTTGAAGTCCTCCTTCCAAGCTATACAACATGGCACACTGCACTACTGAGTAGTCATCCGAACGCGTCTGCCAGGCGTTCATAACGTCCACAGAGGCCGGAGCGGGGGGTTCACCTAGCGGTGCACTTAGGACATAAACCTTTTGGGCAGCTGTGAGGATGATCCTCAGATTGCGGAGCCAGTCCACAAAGTTGCTCCCATCATCTTTCAGCTTAGTTTTCTCTAGGAACGCATTAAAATTCAGGGGAGCTACTGCGCGAGCCATCTACAACAAAAGATTTGCAAAGACATCTTAGACTATTGTTCATGTTAAGTGAGTTTGTAACTAATCAAATTACTTATAACTCCCACTCAAATTGACATCCCTCTGGTCATCCGAGCGTGACATGATCCAAATCCACCAACCCAAGTCCGATCATCACGTGAGATGAGGTGGTGTCAATGGTGAACATCTTCATGTTGATCATATCTACTATATGACTCATGCTCGACCTTTCGGTCTTCCATGTTCCGAGGCCATGTCTGTACATGCTAGGCTCGTCAAGTCCAACCCGAGTGTTCTGCATGTGCCAAACTGGCTTGCACCCGTTGTATGCGAACGTAGAGTCTATCACACCCGATCATCACGTGGTGCTTCGAAACGACGAACCT
Source organism: Secale cereale (assembly GCA_902687465.1). Classification (NCBI taxonomy): domain Eukaryota; kingdom Viridiplantae; phylum Streptophyta; class Magnoliopsida; order Poales; family Poaceae; genus Secale; species Secale cereale. The sequence continues at coordinate 385,412,522 of LR738713.1, read as the reverse complement.
TCGCAACGGCGCACACTCGGGGGGAACACAATTTTATCTTGAAATTTTAGTGAGGGATCATCTTATACTGCTACCGTCGTCCTAAGCAAAATAAGATGCATAAAAGGATTAACATCACATGCAAATCATAAGTGACATGATATGGCCATCAACTCGTGCTTTTGATCTCCATCTCCAATGCACCGGCATGATCTTCATCGTCACCGGCATAACACCATGATCTCCATCATCATGATCTCCATCATCGTGTCGCCATCGGGGTTGTCGCGCGCCCACCATGCTCTTACTACTATTGCTACCGTTTAGCGATAAAGTAAAGCATTACAAAGCGCTTAATGATTGACACGCAGGTCATACAGAAAATAAAGACAACCCTATGGCTCCTGCCGGTTGCCGTATGCATCGACATGCAAGTCGATATTAACTATTACAACATGATCATCTCATACATCAAATATATCTCATCATGTCATTGGCCATATCATATCACATACATACCCTGCAAAAACAAGTTAGACGTCCTCTAATTTGTTGTTGCATGTTTTACGTGGCTGCTATGGGTATCTAGCAAGAACGCTTCTTACCTACGCAAAGCCACAACGGTGATATTTAAGTTGCTATTTAACCTTCTACAAGGACCGCCTTTGTCTATTCCGATTCAACTAAGATAGGAGAGACAGACACCCGCCAGCCATCTTAAGCAACAAAAGTCGCATGTCTGTCGATGGAACCGGTCTCATGTACGTGGACATGTAAAGTTGGTCCGGGCCGCTTCATCCCATAATACCGCTGAATCAAGAAAGACCAAGGAGGGAAGCAATCTAAACATCAACGCCCACAAACCCTTTTGTGTTCTACTCGTGAAAGCATCTACGCAAGAACCTAGCTCATGATGCCACTGTTGGGGAACGTTGCATGGGAAACAAAAATTTTTCCTGCGCTCACCAAGATCAATCTAGGAGATGCATCTACGAGGGGAGAGTTGGATCCACATACCCTTGTAGATCGCTAAGCGGAAGCGTTCAAGAACGCGGTTGATGGAGTTGTACTCGCCGCGATTCAGATCGCCGAAGATCCTAGCACCGAACGGACGGTGCCTCCGCGTTCTTCACACGTGCAGCTCGGGGACGTCTCCTCCTTCTTGATCCAGCAAGGGGAAGGAGAGGTTGATGGAGAAACCAGCAGCACGACGGCGTGGTGGAGATGGCGGTGGAGGAATTCCAGCAGGGCTTCGCCAAGCACTGCGGAATTGACGAAGATGTTTGTGGGAGAGGGAGGGCAGCGCCGAGGCACGAACGTGTGTGGCTGCCCTCCCTCTGCCTCTCTTTATATAGGGGGGAGAGAGGGGAGGGGGCGCCCCTAGGGTTCCCCCTAGGGGGCGGCGGCCAGGGCAGATGGGGGGGGGGGG